>CM021738.1:1906188-2542063 GCA_011075105.1 Heteronetta atricapilla | reverse complement strand
TTTTTTTTTTTTTTTTTTTTTTTTTTTTTTTTTTTTTTTTTGTAAAACACCTGCAAAAGCAGCTGTGCAATGCAGCCATCCTTCAGGACTTCCTTTCTCCAGTTGTTGGGGACCTCCCCCAACTCTGTGGCCTTTCAAAGATCATAGACGATGGCCTTTCAAGGACATTGCCCACTTCTCAGCACCTTCATTCCTGCATACACCACAGGTCGTCTAGTTGCCTCCAGAACTCCAAATGCAAGGAGGTAACTTTTAAGGCAACTTTCAGTTTATCACTGTAGCAGGGAGTAAAAAGTCTGCATGCTTCCCTGACTGTAGAGATTCTGGTTATAAAAGATCTATTAGTCTAGCATATTTAAATCCTATCGTGTGAATGCCCAAGAGCCATCACAACCTTGCTTCTAATGTACAGTCCTAAGTAAATCACATAAATTTTTGTCCATCTGTAAAGAACAGGGAAAAATGTTTATCTGTTATCTGGATATTTTGAGGACTGACTGTTAGTGTAGCACCTTGAAAATAGAAAGCGCTACAAGCAGTAAGTGCTATTTGTTACTATTGGCATCAAAATGACTCAGGCAGCCAAGCCTAGAGTATAGCTTGCTGATTGCCTAACTGATTTGCATTTCTACATGCAATGAAAATGAGAAGGTATTGCTGTAATATCACCACCTTCACTTTGTAAATGTTACGCCTTTACAGTACAGCCAGGAATTCTGCATGCTGAATTTGTTATACATTTAATTGCAAGGCTTCAGAAACTTTAAATATTCTGTTTCTTCTTTTCTTCTTCAGTGTCAGAGTAACGTTGCATTTATGGTATCTTTTAATGTCTCTGTTTGTTGGGTGTATCATTCTGTTCATTTCTTTCCAGATTTTTAAGTAACCTTATTTGGACTTATCTATTACCTTTCATTAATTAGTATTCCTCTACTTTGTAAAATCTATGTAATGGGGAATTTGGGTTTCAGCCTAGTATTATAAACTGTTTGTGTAAATGATCAAGTAACTAAGTATGAAAATAGACGTGTCCCTGAAACTTCTGTGGTGCCTTAACAGTAATCTCTTTATGTTAGAAAGAATGCATTTAGAAACAGTTTTGTTTCTCGCCTCTTCAACAGTTTGTTCATTCAAATATTCTGAAATTTAGTTTAATTTGTTCCTGGGTTATGCGTCTTTGAAAATGGCTTTTTATTTTGTCTTAAATTGATTTTAGAGGTGACCGTGAACAAAGTGACTGATGTATAAATACTTATCTGCTGAGCATTTGATTGCAGGCTTGAGAGATTTTGTAATCTTAATCCCTCCCTTCCAAAATATGGAAAGATCGGTACTTACAGGAAGGGAGCTGAATCTGTGCATATACTTGTTGATATGATTTTCAGTGCAGGGTTATCAAGCTGATAATTTTCAGTGCACATGCTCTACCTTCAACATGCAGAGCTGATTTTGCATTTGAGCACTTAAGTGAATTCTTGTTTTCTACTTGCATGTGTACTATGCTCAGAAATAAAGAGGCAGTTACCCGAAGGCAGAGGTAGGGCTGTTGTGCTGCTTGGTTTTGGTAGAGGATTCTGTTTATCCCAGTCTCTTCATTCTCATACAACTGTTGTTGCTAAGGTTAACTAAAGTCATTCTATGGCAAGTGTTCAAGCAGGCATAGTCTGATTTTATATGTGGAGCAAAGCTAATAAAAATTATCATTAAAGCACTGGTATGAAAAGCTTGATTTGGCACTACAGAGTTGATGAATTTCTGAAAGACGGTTTTGTCATTAGGACAATAAATGTGCAATGTAGGATTTTCCATCTGCATGGTGAGAATTTTACGAGGACTTTATGGAAGCTTCAGTATCAAGCAATATCACTTGGGACTTGTTAGAAAATAATATCAGAAGTATAGTCTGATTTACATTGAGAATTACTGTTCTTACATGTTGCAAACATCAATGACAATAGGTAACGATATTTCAGAATATACTTTTAAATACTAATAAATCATCTGAGAATGGAATTATAATCACTTGTTGATTTAAAGTCTTTGGCCATTTCATACACTCCTCTCTCAAAAGATTAGTGAATAAGGCAAAGGCCAAAAGTCCATCAGTTACTGGGAAGGGGACTGTGAGTGGCAAGACGTGATTTCTGCAAGCAAGCCTTTATGGTACTAAATGGAAGTATGGAAGGGTGTTTGGAATGAAAAAGTTTCAAAAAATAACTCCAGCACTGTGTGAGAGTTTTACTTTCTAGCTTACCATCCCTGAGCTTTATTTCTTTGTAGCATGAGTAGATGAAGAAAGGGTCTGATTCCTGGTATACTGCCACTGGCTACAGGATCTCTGTAATTGATAGAAACATATAAGGCCTGTGGAAAGAAATGCTTGTACATACCTGTGAATTTCTCTTAATTTTCTGTGAATGTCTGGCACATATTCCCTGGAAGGGAATACATTTCTTTTACTTAAGTGTAGTAGTGGATTTTTCCAATCCCAGATAAAAATTTCAGAAATCTTTCCTTGGCTTAGGACCTCAGCAGGGAGTATTTCATAGAATCATGAATAGCTGAGGTTGGAAGGGACCTTTGGAGATCATTGAATCTAACCCTGCAGCTCCAAGCAGGGTCAGCTAGAGCAGGTTGCCTAGGACCATATCCAGTCAGGTTTTGAACATCCTTGAATACATAAGAAGGCTTGCTCTGAAAATCTCCTCACGCTCCTGAGGTCCTTTGCCTCCAAGGCAGTGTCTCTGCTGAGTAGCATGTCAGTAATCCAAAGCCAGACAGATCTTCTGGTAGGCAAGTTATAGACTCCCAAAGATACTTAAGCCCAAAACAGGTATCCAGGTGCATGCTCAGGAAGGAGTTTGTTTCAAGTGCTGTATGTAGTTTGGTCCATAATACGCATAACTGTTTTACGGTTAACATTAGATCTTTGCAGGGAAAGTTTTTTCAAACTTAATTTAGTTTTTAATGTTTTCACAAATGTATCCGACTTTCAGTACCCAGCTTGCCTAAATATCCCAGCTGGATTCTTTTTCTGGCACACAGGTACTGCCAAAAACCTGCCAAGTATGTTTCTGAACAAGCTGCCTTGTTCAAAGTTTTGTGTATTAACTATGCAAGTGATCATGTTTATTATCATTTAATTTTCAGATATATTTTAAATCTAAAAAATATTATCAATTTCATAGTTACGTATTTTATTGTTACATAAAGTTTCTAATATTGATCATTAACCATTGCCCCTTGTGAAACAAGCTTGCTTAAAAAAGGAAAAAAAAATATGTTTTACTATTATAGTACTACCCTGAATAATTGGTTGTGATCAGTCCGCCTTCATGATGTGCACAGGCAATATTTATGCTAAAAAAGACACAGAATGCAGCAGGTTTTTTATTATTATTATTATTATTATTTTTAGTGTAAAGGAATTGAAAATCTCTGTGCTTTCCTGAATTATCGATTAGCCTGAGAAAGCCTGGTAGCTTGTAGGGTTTCCAAACCAAATATTCAATGGCAAGTTGGTGTTGACATGAGTGAAGTTGGCTGCATTAATTTCTCCTTTGTGCTACAGAAATCAACACATATTTATACTGACTTTGGTCTGGGTTTGATCCAAAGCATAGTGAAGGGCCTAATTTGACAGCTTGGCCTTTTTTTAGATCTTGGCCAGCACATCTAACATCTAATACTGGACAGAGCAAAAGGTATCTTGACAATGCATGGAGATTACTTTCTATAAAAAGACAGAATATTTAAAATTAGCTCAGTTGGAATTTACTTAAAATTAGCTTACTTGTTGGAATTACAGTCTATACTCAAAGCCCTTGATGGTTTTGAACCAAGTTATCTTCTAGCTCAAAATAGAACAGTGATATAATGAAATACGGTAGATCCCCAAATTGTCTTTATTTCAATGAGACTGATCTTGGGACCCCCACAGAAAGCTATCTCGAGTTTACCTCCTGAGAATTAGTAGAAAACTAGAACTTTATTTATTTACTGTATTTACTAGAACTGCCAATTTGTACAATTGATAAAAATTCTGATTTAAAAAGAAAGAATAACACAAATGGCTTCTTAAATTTATGCTAGTGCCATTGGATTTAGGCACTTGAAATCAATTTCAGGAGCAGATTTGCATACAACAGAAACCTGTAAGCAAATTGAAAGTGCTGTTTAGGATTCATAGAGGAACAAAATGCATACTCCATCTCTGACATAATTTGTCTTGAGGTTTATGAAATCATTTTTCATTGGATTATAATATTTAAAGTAATTAAAGATGCAATTTTCTATTTAATAAACAATGTATTTTGTAACTTCATTAGGGATGCTGCTTTTCTTAATTGTAATGGTCCAAAAGGTTGTCAGTGAACTGTACATTAACTGCAGAGATAATAATGATTTTATATGCTAATAATTTTTAAATGAATAACTCATGTAGTTTTTCAGCCACACGGGGAAAATAATTTACATTCCTAAAGCTTACTTGGTATTAACCCCTTTACTTGGGGAGAGTGGATATCCTTGTATAAAATGTTCATTTGTTTTACGTTAGCACTAATGCAAGCATGTAGGACCCACTGGTGTGAAAGGATTAAAAACAGCAGCGTTAGATAAGCATGAACATTTCAGAAAGAAGTCCTTGTTAGAAGGACCTATGGGGACCACGTAACTTGATTTTCTATTTATTGATCAGATGCTTCTTGTTTTTGTTACCACTTGAAACTCCACTGGGAGAGAATCTTCCTGCTGTAGTATTGCAAACACAAAAATATGCACTGAGACATTAAGGGCTCATGCTCGCTCCCTGATATGTTTGTGTACCTGGCGTAACGTTAGCATGGGTCAAATGCCCATGTCAGCGGAAGCACGCACTCTCTTGGGACTATTCACAGCATTGCCTGCAGGCTATTTTAAGCATCTAGTTTTAACTTTCTGTAACAGTAATCTCTCTGGATCTGGCCACCATAGCCTAAAATGGGACATGCCTCATGTCTCGTGCCTCTTTGGTGCTTCAAGTAGCACAAAAATTAGTTGCTTAAGTTTTTACCCAGTCTCAAAAAGAATGGGTTTAAGAGGAAGGTACTTGTGTGCATGCCTGTGCAGAGTTCTGCACTGACAAGCCAAGTACCTGATCCATCATCTTTGGTGTGACAAAATTTCACTTCATGTTCTTTCCTGTTGGGCACTGAGGAGGCATTTGGAGATATTTTTCATTTCTCTCTTTGTTTTCCAGATGGTAGCCTAACAGCATCTAGGATTCAACAGCATTGTTTTCTGGCCCAAAGCTTTGGATTTAGTGCTCTGTCAGCAGTGTGTGAAACACCAAGGAAAATATAGGCACTTGACCAGAGTGCTGTAATTAGCTAATAAAGACTGTCTTGTATTCCAGGTGCAATTTTAATCTAAGAGATGCTGAGGTTGGGGAAGGATTTCAGATTTAGTTAATGGTTTAATAAATAAATAGAAGCACACCCTTGCTTAGTTATTTCCAATATAAGAGCACAGGGCTACTTGTACAGTTGGCTAATGTTTCTCAGATGATCTTCCTGTGTAGGAGAATGTCACGTTAAAACTCCCTGCTACAGCTGTTTTTAAAAGGAAAGGCAGATACATGTATACTTAATGATAAGGACGTTGATGTGAAGTGGGTTAGTGACCTGAGTGAGAAAGCTCACTGACCCTCCAGCCTGCTACACGAATGTCATATTTGTTGCAGCGTACTACGTACTGATACACAGCATGTGACAATCGGAGAAGATAAAGCCTCTGACAACGCACACTTACTATTCACCTGCAATTATGAAACTGTATGCTATTTTTCTTAATTGATAGTGAACACTAGAACATAATAATGTTAAAAGTGTCTCTTCAGAAGGCTGCTTTAAATAAATGAGTAAGAAAGTCTTCTCAAATGTTTTGATAGATGATTCATTGCATTGGAGCTGCTGTCAAGGAGCCAATGTAGCCAAGCCTATAAATATGCAGTTACGAGAACTCTGGAAATGTATTCTGATACTGTGACAGATTCAAAAAGCACTTTTTCTACTGCAGTAGCTTTCTAAAGTTGCTTTTTTTCCTGTTCTGCATTCGGATACATTTGTCTAATTAGACTAATTGGTTGGCAAATGTTCCTCCTTTTAAATAAAATTAGTTTGGAGGTGAGAGAACAAATATCATCAGAAACCTGAATTGCTCTTTCTTCCCATAATCATTGTTTCTTTTTAACAGAGCAGAACTAGGCTTTATTACTTCTAGGAGGTTTCTGTTTAATTTACTCTATACAACATTTATCCAGAAGGAAAGAATATTGATAGTTTATTTATGAACTTTAACCAAAGTAATCATAATGGAATCACTGACCCACACCTTACCTGCAGTGGCAACAGTGGATACAACTGCAACAAATAACGTTAACCTGGTGGCATTTTAACATGGAGCTTTCTGTAAGTCAGTACACATGTATTTTCTGTTTTGTATTGTCTTGTGAAGACCCAAAATAAACTGAGGATAGTGAGAATGAATGATAGCTTAGATGTGTTCTTTCCTTGAACTGCTGATCGTATTAAATCCACTTCTCCAGTGCAGACCTACAAATCTATAACATCCTTTTCAGATGAATTTGGAAACAAGGGGCTGCATTCTCTTATTCCTGGTCCAGAGATTAAAATTGATCACACGAGACACGAGGGAGCAGGTTGTAGTATCACAGCTCAATGTGGTTAACTAGGATAGTGCATGGCTTCTGTTCTACTTAACTGTGCGCATACAGGTTACAAATATTATTGATTGCAAGGGTCAGCGAAGGCTGGAGGGAGGTTGTGTTGCTTGATGCTATTCAGTAATTTTTAAAGGACAAGAGATATGAACCCTCATAGCAGCTGGGACAGGTATAGTTTAAATCTGACAAATGGAGATTTATGTTTGTGTGAGCTGGCAAAGCCCTTCAGGTAGAAATAATAAATGGAAATTTGATAGGTTGTTTTATCATAGGTCAAATCATGTGCTGTAGAAGAGGAAAAAAAAAAGATTTAATTATTACCTTTTCATCAGAATGCACTGATGATAGGTTTTCAGTTGTAGATCTGTGCTGTGGAAGAATGAATAGTGTTTAGAAGTCTCTTTACAAGGCATCAGTTTAAAATGTATGTAGAGATGGTTTACCTGAAGTGATTCAAAAATGCAGCGTAGGTGGAACGATATGGGAGTAATTACTGAATAAGCTTTATAGCATCTTTTTGTTCTTCCATGTGGAAAAAAAACTGTATTAATATTCTGAGATTTAAGATAAGACAATATAATATATTAAAAAAGAGCTAGGAAACAATATTTGTTTCCTGTATTGAAATTTCAGATAGAGTACTAATTATTCAGTAGCATTTGGAAGACATTGCTGTTTTACAGTGAAGACAAGTTCATTAAAAAAGAAAAAAAAAAAAAAAAAGTAAAATGAAAAACTTTGGATGAATCCTTATTGCATTTTAAAAATAAGAATAACCAGAAAGTCCTATATTTTGAAACTGATATTAAGCATGTGGGATTTCCTGCCTAGATAAGTAGAATTTCACAAGTATTTCATATAGATGCAGTTACTACGTAGGGTACAAAGCTGTAATTGATCCAGCCTGTTGTTTCATAGTCACTACTTTCAAATAGTGTGGATGCTATGGAAGTAGCATGCAATAAAGTCATAGTAGATATATATACATATATATATATAAGAGAAATAACTATAGTTAGATATTTCTGTGCTTCTTACCTGCTCTATTTTTTCAGCTTCAGGAAACAATATTATAAAAATCAATCTTTATATTTGTAACACTGTAAGACCAATTGGCTATTATATTAGTATTATATCAAAAGTAGAGGACAAGATTTTATCTAGTACATGTCAATGCTGTCTCACTCAACTCACTGCAACTTCGTTGCTGTATAGTGTCTGAGATCTGACCAAGGGTTATTAATGTGACTCCAGGTTATTAATATGACTTAATTATTCCTCATATATTTTCAGAGGATTAATATGCTGCCTATGATGGATTTTCAACTGTTGCTTTGCAACAGCATGGAGGCCTAGTATTTATTTTTCTTTCTGATGCCAACTAAGCATTTGTGGCTTTTCTTTGTGAATGTTTTCCATCAAATTTGTTCTCATTTTACCCTTTCCCTGCATACTTACCATATGTAGCTTCTACTGATTTGGCTTTTGAAGATCTTTTTTTCTTTTTTTTTTTTTAAATCAAAACTTAACATGAAGAATACTTTTCTATGCTAACATTTGATTTTTCCCTTTGTAAATTTGCTTTGCATTTGATTATTAATCCAATGTCCCAGCATGATTGCTTGTAAACCTGGTGTTATGTGCATTTGCACAGGGAAAAATACAATTTGTACTACCAAAAGCTATTGTAATATTATCCATTTTCTTTAATTTTCAGGAGTCTGCTGCTCCCAAATCCTTTTTCCATCCATTTTGTTTTGCTTTCACTTGTGCATGTACACATTTTCTATACTGTGCAAAAATGCCTTTACTGTGACACATGGTTTCTGAAATAGTTGTCTTTTTTGTATCCTTCAAGTTTACTGATAGTCCCCAAGGAGGTGAGCTTCTTGCTGTTGGGGCCAGTTCTCTTCAGCGTCATTTACAGAACAAGAGGAACATTTGGGGGCAGTTTCTTCCTTTTTTTTCTTTTTCTTTTTTTTCTTTTTTTTTTTTCTGTGTGGTGCAGCATATCACATTGACAAATAGTATCTGGCTGATGGCTGGAGGAAACACAGCCCCCCTGTGTCTTTCCTTTGGCATGTTAGTGCTAGGAACATGCTTGTAGAAGGAAGAGAGAAAGGAACTGACAACATAAGCATGTCAAATCTCAAACTTCAGCATCCATGCTATGCCAGTTCAAGGATGCTCCTGAATAGTGATAGCTTGTGCCAGTGGCGTGAAGTGACCAAATTCCAGTCGGGTCTAAAAATCAAATTCAACTATATTGTAAGCAGACTGGGGTAAGCTCTTTTCCTGAGTGGAATGGCACATTCTTATGTTAGAGATGGATTTGACTGAGACTACTTAATGCATTTTAGCTAGTGACCTTTTCAGATTTGTGGCTACTGTAATAAATGTTACCGGAATGACATAAGAAAGGTTTGCAGCAATATTCCACTTTATTTTTTTACAGCAGATGTTTCTCCAGTTACTTTGTATTACAATTTACAGAACTCTTATGTTCTGTAAATCAAGATTCATAGCAAACTGTTTCAGCGCTTTAAGTCCTGCCATAAACAATACCAGGCAGAACAGAACCAGAGGGCAGGTAAGCAGACTTCTGCATTTGTCCTTTTCTGTGATGAGGCTTACTTCATAATAATCTTCACATTTCACCAAGTCCTTTCACTAGGACTACCATTTAACTTGCTAGCATCCTCAGTGTGACTATTATTTCAAATATGGGCAATATTAAATATCAGTTTCCAACCCGAGAAGAAATCCTACAATTACCATCAGTTCCTTAATTCAGGAAACTGCGTATCTTTGTCCAATTTACTGTCACTTCTTCTAGAGTGTCCTTTAAAGAATTATGTTTTAAAAACACTTAATGGCACTGAATGCTTCAGTTCTGAGGTATGCATTTTAAAAGAATGCTTTTAGAGGATAAGTGCTCCAGTCAAACTAAGTTGAAAATCTCTGTGATGCTTAGCCAGATATTGATGATTGCAAAATCACCACATCATTTTTTTCAGGTCTTTGTTTGATCATCTGGAAACGTTGTTGATTTTCACTAGAACACATTAACACTTGAGTGTTGCCCCAGTAATATTCCAAGTGCAAGTACATAATAAAATTAAGAAGAGCAATTAAGACTGGAAGTAGGCTGTGGAAGGTGGGCTAAAGCCTTGAGAAAAGCTGGGCTGCTGCTGATAAAAACTGAATTAGGGGTGGACTTTATATTTGATGGGGCTAAAGTGTTATGAATCACCTTTGAACGTTTGTTTGACGTTAGGTGTCAAGCTATTCTAATCATGGGACTCCTAAATGCCGTGAGGACAGACCAGGAGGCTGCAGTATATTGTAATCAAAGCTCAGACATAACGACACTGATTGCGCGGTCGTAATTCTAGTTTCCGTCATTCACGTGGAATGATTCTAGACTTTGTCTGCTCTTCCTGTATGCAGTTTCTGATACCTAGGTCTTGTGAAATTTTGGCTACGTCTAACTGAGACAGGACAACTGGCTTCAAAGACAAATTAGATAATAATAGGTTTGGTTCTTGCTGGCCTGGCTAGATTATTCCTGTATTTTCAGTACTGCTTGCAAGAGCTCATATCTTTGTGTCTAATTTAGCAATAAAATAAGGTGTGAGACCTATAGGCTGCATTACTTGCAGGTTCAGCTACTTATTCATTTATACATTTGTAGAAGATATTGTGGTGTGTACATTGCTGTTCAACTTCGAATGCACTGCAGCGATTGTATAGGGCTCTTGCTGATAGATGTGAAGGGTCGTCTTTCACATTTACTGTATGCAGTGCTCATTCTAACTTGAGGGTAAGAAAACAATAACTCAAGTGTCTTGTAGTTCTTTTTCTTTTCTCCCCTTACTTTTTTTTTTTTTTTTTAATGAACAAGGCCTTTACCCATCATTAGGGAATTGCTCTTACAGACCTTGCAAGTATACCTATTCCAAAGCAAAGAAATCATTAATAATAATAATAATAATAAACAACAGTAAAAAGGAGCAGTTATATTACAAAATAAATCTACCAGGCTTACAAGGAAAACAAATTTGAAAGAGCCACCTGCTGTGGAGATGAGGCAGTAATCTCAGCAGCAGGAAATAAACTGAGAAAGAAAGAAAATACAAAAGCATAGACATTAAAAAAGTAATTAAAACACTTATCTCCATCAACATACATAGCAAACAAAAAAAAAATCAACTACCTAGAAAAAATACTCTATTGAACCTCACCATAGGAAGTAACAAAGCTGCCACGAATAAAAAAATAAATAAAAACCTTTCATCAAAACGAGAGAGATCCTTTAAAAATACAAGCCTTGCACGTATTTACTAATGTGTTAATCACTAATGGACTGACCTTGAGAGAAGCTGAGCACCTGCAGAGCATTTGCAACTTTACTCGTTGTTTAGTCTTTCAGCATAAAACCTTTAAAAATGTACAGAGTAGCTCTTTAGATACCAATGGCTTTTGTTCCATTTCAGATGAATGTTATAGCATGAATTTTAATGGTGCATTTAATATAATCAGGTATGTGGCATAGCTTAAGTACCGTGTTTGCATAGTGTCTTTCAGTATAGTTAACATCTAAATTATTGTTTAATATTGATCCATGGACAGTAATGTTATCAATATTGATATGAATGCATGTGACTTATAAACAAATTGGTAGAGTGTATAGCACTGAATATGAATAGGTTTTATCGTGATGGGAAAACAGAATTTGACAATTATGTGAATCTATCGTTTCAATATTATCTTTTAAAAAAAAGAAAAACATAAAAAACACTTTAATATACTTAAAATCCTGGTTCAATTTATACAATTCACGAATTATTGAACATAAAATAAAACTGCTTTGCATACACAATTTTGAGCTCCATTTCCCCAGACCACAAATCAGACTTGAAGAACAGAGTATTCAGAAGTGTAAAAGGATGCTTATCTGCTTGGAATTTACTGTGTGTTCTTCTCCATTGTGCACCTCTGTAGTCATACCCTGACCCTGATACCTGTAGCTGCAAGTCTCGGGGCAAGTGTGAAATGATGTCAGAAGTGTTACGCCTAGAATATTTTTATATGGAACAGAAGGAGCAAGTTGGAATACTCAGTGCATAAAAGAGCAGGGAGATGGGATAAAATGTGTACCTAAGACTTCATTGTTAATTCAAAAGATCTCTTTCCGAAGGGAAATTGTGATTTAGAAATTTACCTTCAGAGGGTGCTTGTTAGGGTTGTATCCACTTTAGTGCATCTTTTAAAGAATATAACAAAAATATATAAACAACTGTAATTAATGAAAACTTATCAGACCAAGTAAGTTCTTCTCTTTGTATCAGTCTCTCTCCACCAGCCTTCCACAGCTCCTTTTCCTAGCCCACATGAGTGGGCACTACTTAAGCCTATTTCTGTCTGCCAAAGGTGAGCTATTGCTGTTGCAGAACCTGTGATGCCTCATTACTGGGCTGTGCTCAAGTTTCTTATGCTGATTAACAGGTTCGGTCTCAGTTTGTCTAGGCTTGGCCTCTGAGATATTATTTCAGCAGACTTGCATCTCCACTACAGCAGATGCACAATTTATTATACGTTTCTTCTGCCTGCATCCAGTTTCTTATATGATTCATGTGTTTTTCTCCTCATGCTCAGATTCCAACAGTTCATCTTTCCCCTGGGTCCTAGGATCTCCTGGGCCCCTCTTCCTCAGCAGATCCCTGTTGTGGAGGGTGGGAAGGACAGAACATGAGTAGTGAAGAGGAATCTTTGTTATTTTTTTGATGTTCTTTTTTCTGCCTAGCAGAGTCTTCCTTGTACATGTGAATTCTCAAAATTGTATTTATCTCTGAAACACACGAGCAGTTTTTCATACATATAGCAAAAGGTGGAAAAACCTCCCTCCCTAATCCTATAAATTTATATCTAATGCTCCATATTTGTATGACATGAAGACACTTAGAAGTTAAATAAGTTGGTGAATTGGGTTTTATGATGTTTTTGCTTTGCTAGTTTAAAAAGGAAGAAAACGGGATATGCATAGCAAGTGAAACTTATTTTCTTTGTTTTCTTTCAAATTCAGTTTAGATAAATTTGTAAATGTAATGCCCTTTTGGAATAAAGTGGAAAGTTTCGTTATAAAAATGTTAAAATTGAGAGTCTTGGATTTTAAAAAATAGTTTTTAGTATATTCCCACACAAATTGCTTTAGCCAAACTGAATTTACATTTTATCAGTTTGGTAAAAACAATTCAGCCACCTCTCTACTTGAAAACTCTCTGCTCTCAAGACAGTTAACAGCGAAGAATGCAAAGAGGGGGAATATTGCTTGAAAGATCTCAGCTGCTCATTTGTTTACCAATTCCAGCTTAAATTTTTCCCGAATGCTGTATCAACACAACTGAAAATGAGCAAATGAAACTTTTTGGTATCTGGTGTGAGGAAAAAAGGAAGCCTCACAATGCTCTAGTAAGTTTTCTCCAACCCCCTAGGCTCTGGTATGTTTACACTTCAATATCAGCTCCTTTTTTTTCTTTTCTTTTTTTTTTTTTTTTTTTTTTTTTTCCTTCTGGAGATTTGTTTTCAGTCAGCTGCCAATGAAAACTACATTTGACCCTTACCAAGGAACAGGGCTTATTTTGTATGTCAGTTATTAAGACTGGCTGAGAAGTTCATATGAAACAGCAAATCTGCCCAAACTTGTCAGATTTAAGTAACTCAGACAATGATTTCAGGTTCAGAAGGCATTCCTGTTTGGGGGGAGAGGGGATTTGATCAAAATAGGAAAGAGATGCATGCTGTGCTGCTACTCCCACTTCAGTTTTCCTTTCCAGACCAGGCTAATAGTTACAGTAATAGCATCAGTATATATTTCCTTTTCTGACTTAGCTGATTGATGTGTTGACATGCCTTGATTTATTTGGTGCAGCAACCAGGTGGACTAGCTGCATTGCTCTGCACGCCAATCCATTACATTGCGTATGCATCACTCTTCTATATCACCATGTATATCTAACAGATTGACTCTAATCGTTTTGCAATTCATATTTCATTTGGACTAGGGGATTGTAAGAGGATCTACAAGAGTATCTCTTTGAATGGCAATGATGAACTTGACACCTCCAGTTAAGAAAATTAACATGTATCAGTATTATGAGAATGAAGAGTAAAGGGACAGGAAGCAGATGTTTCTTCTAATATGTATTTTCATGTTTGTATGTATGCATGTACATAAAGGATTAAAAAAAAAAGGGGGGGGGTTAAAGCTTGTGTTTTCCAAAGCCACTAGTATAACTTTGGAAAGTATGTAATAGGCCAGACTTGAGAGACTGGTGCTGAGGTATGGTTCACTGGAGAACTGGTCCACTCCATTCACTGGTCCACTGCAGACTGTGGTGATCCAAGGAAGGAAAGAAAGAGGGAGGTCTTCATCCTAAGAGTGTGATGCTTTACTGTGAGAGCTGGAGTATCTGGAGGCAAAAGGCAGGGCCTAGAAAACCAGAGGGCCAGGAGTGGAGATGAGTTGCTTTCTGTTCTGTACCTGACCTAGTCTGGGACTATCTAGATTAGCTTTTGCAAAGTTAAACTAGATCTGTCTTGCAAGCTGTTGCTTTTGCAGTATTTCTGCTTTCTCTGTTCTTAGATGTGCCATTGTCCTCCAGCCTGTGTGTGGTTTGGTATCAGTCGCTTCAGAAGCTGCTTCCCTGGAATCAGCACGTAAAGGGACTGAGGCACCAGGAGGCCCAGGGTTGGCCTGCAGAAGGCCGGTAGCCGGGCAGTAGCCCACCGCTTGACTGCATTTGCAGAGTCCATCCAGCAACACCAGCAGTGGAATTGTATTTCTAGATTGCCTCCTTTTGGTTGCCCAAAAGTTGTTCTTTAGTGCTAGTGAAGGAAATGATTGTTATCACTGGATTTTGGTGTAAGCGATCTAAAGACAGGAGACATGGAAAAGTGAAAGATTATTTTAGGACAAGAAAAATCAAGTAATAAATAAATAAATCCTTTAAGATGGCTAGCAGGTGGATTTGGAGAGCAGAGAATTTTAGTCTGAAACCTAGGGGAAAGACCCCCTTTTTTTTAAGCATATATATATATATATATATATTTGAGGTGGTTCCTGGCTAATTTGTATTAGTGTGTGAACTCCCTTTTGCTAAAGGTTCTCTGATTCTTCTTCAAAGGGTATTTCTCTTGGTTCACTATTTTGACCTAAATTATAGGTCCGTATATATAACTGTTTTCTGTTATTGCTTTTAAATTTATTTCTTTTTCTAAAACTGTTTGCACAAAACTGATTTTTTCCTCTGTAGCTGTTTTTCATCAAATCCTTTCTCTCCTGAGAGGCTGTTGGCTATTTATCAATATTTGATCCATCTGTAAAGCATACTCCTGTAGGGTGGCTGTTTATTATGAAAGTTATCTCTCTAAAGTGGATCTTATCAATTCTTGATCTCTTTGTCTGTGTCTCTCTGCGTCTTAGCTAGCTTAGTGGTTTTAAGAAGTACTTTATATTCCTATTTTAACAGAACTAAATGCAATCACAGAATCACAGAATCACAGAATTTTCCAGGTTGGAAGAGACCTCAAGGTCATCGAGTCCAACCTCCAACCTAACGCTAACAGCCCACCACTAAACCATATCCCTAAGCTCTACATCTAAGCGTCTTTTGAAGACTTCCAGGGATGGTGACTCCACCACTTCCCTGGGCAGCCTGTTCCAGTGCCTCACAACCCTTTCAGTGAAGAAGTTCTTCCTAACATCTAACCTAAAACTCCCCTGGCTCAACTTAAACCCATTCCCCCTCGTCCTGTCACCAGGCACGTGGGAGAACAGGCCAACCCCCACCTCGCTACAGCCTCCCTTGAGGTACCTGTAGAGAGCGATAAGGTCACCCCTGAGCCTCCTCTTCTCCAGGCTGAACAAGCCCAGCTCCCTCAGCCGCTCCTCATAGGACTTGTTCTCCAGGCCCCTCACAAGCTTCGTCGCCCTTCTCTGCACCCGCTCAAGCACCTCGATGTCCTTCTTGTAGCGAGGGGCCCAAAACTGAACACAGTACTCGAGGTGCGGCCTCACCAGAGCTGAGTACAGGGGGACGATCACCTCCCTAGCCCTGCTGGTCACGCTGTTCCTGATACAAGCCAGGATGCCGTTGGCCTTCTTGGCCACCTGAGCACACTGCTGGCTCATATTCAGCCGACTATCCACCAGCACTCCCAGGTCCTTCTCTGCCTGGCAGCTTTCCAACCATTCCTCTCCCAGCCTGTAGCTCTGCTTGGGGTTATTGCGCCCCAGGTGCAGGACCCGACACTTGGCCTTGTTAAACTTCATGCAGTTGACCTCAGCCCATCGGTGCAGCCTATCCAGATCCTCCTGCAGAGCCTTCCTACCCTCAAGCAGATCGACACACGCACCTAACTTGGTGTCATCTGCGAACTTACTGAGGGTGCACTCGATGCCCTCGTCCAGATCATCGATGAAGATATTAAAGAGGACCGGCCCCAGCACCGAGCCCTGGGGGACGCCACTAGTGACTGGCCTCCAACTGGACTTGGCTCCATTCACCACGACTCTTTGGGCCCGGCTCTCCAGCCAGTTTCTAACCCAACGAAGCGTGCGCCAGTCCAAGCCAAGAGCAGCCAGTTTCTTGAGGAGAATGCTGTGGGAGACGGTGTCAAAAGCCTTGCTGAAGTCAAGGTAGACCACATCCACAGCCTTTCCCTCATCCACCCAGCGCGTCACTCTGTCATAGAAGGAGATCAGGTTCGTCAGGCATGACCTGCCTTTCATAAACCCATGCTGACTGGGCCTGATCGCCTGCTTCCCCTGCAAGTGCTGCATGATGACTCTCAGGAGGATCTGCTCCATGAGCTTTCCTGGCACTGAGGTCAAACTGACAGGCCTGTAGTTTCCCGGGTCTGCCCTCCGGCCCTTCTTGTAGATGGGCGTCACGTTTGCTAGCCGCCAGTCGATTGGGACCTCCCCCGATAGCCAGGACTGCTGATAAATGATGGACAGTGGCTTGGCCAGCTCCTCTGCCAGTTCCCTCAGTACCCTTGGGTGGATCCCATCCGGCCCCATCGACTTGTGCACATCTAAGTGCCGTAGCAGGTCACCAACCAGTTCTTCATGGATAATGAGGGCCACATCCTGCTCCCCATCCCCTTCCACCAGCTCAGGGTACTGAGTATCCAGAGAACATCCGGTATTGCCGCTAAAGACTGAGGCAAAGAAGGCATTGAGCACCTCCGCCTTTTCCTCATCTCTTGTAACTAAGTTTCCCCCCGCATCCAGTAAAGGATGGAGATTCTCCTTAGTCCTCCTTTTTGTGTTGATGTATTTATAGAAACGTTTTTTGTTATCTTTAACGGCAGTAGCCAGATTTAGCTCCAGATGAGCTTTGGCCTTCCTAATTTTGTCCCTGCACAGCCTCGCTACTTCTTTAAAGTCCTCCTTAGTGGCCTGCCCACTTTTCCAAAGCTTATAAACCCTCTTTTTCCTCCTAAGATCAAGCCACAATTCTCTGTTGAGCCAGGCCGGTCTTCTTCCCCGCCAGCTCGTCTTTGGGCACGTGGGGACAGACCGTTCCTGCGCCATTAAGACTTCCCTCTTGAAGAGCGCCCACCCTTCCTGGACCCCTCTGCCCTTCAGAACCACCTCCCAAGGGACTCCACCAACTAGTGTCCTGAGCAGCTCAAAGTCAGCCCTCCGAAAGTCCAATACAGCGGTTTTACTGGTCCCCTTCCTGGCCTCGCCAAGAATAGTGAACTCCACCATTGCGTGGTCACTCATTATAACAGCAAATACTAAACAGTGAAGGGAGAAACATCAGCATCCAGTATATCTTCCAGTAGGTGCTTAGTAAAGAGAGTGAAATTGTGACAGGTATGTATAGGAAGAAAATGAAATTTCCATACATTTCCTATAAACATTGCAAAATTGATTTTCATGGAGTTTTCAGCTAAATGACAGTACTATAAGAAAATAGCAGAAAATGCCATGTTTACTGACTACCTCTTTCTTAATCTTTTTTTGGCGATACTAGTCAGAGTAAACAATATTGGATCCAATGCATTTGTAATATAAATCCATTATTTTCAGTGGTATTAAGCCTATGATGAACCTGAACCATGAACATTACAACAGTCTCTTAATTCTGCTCTCTTTTCAACCAGTGAGAGCTAAATTACTGAAGGAATCATTTTCATCAGTAGATGATAGAAATGGGGGAAGGAAAAGTTTTGTGATGGTTTTCTCTTTGATTTTGAATGGGGATAGCCATAAAATAGGAAGGAAATTATATTTAATTCATCTTGCACCTGTCAATAATGCCAAAAGTGTTTGTCCCAAGAACAAAGTGAGGCTGCTGAGCTGGTCTATGTTTATGTCAACTGAAATAGGTGCACTGCTGTCCCCTCCCTGCAAGCAGTCATAGAGAGCTTTTGTCAAGGTATTCTTGTCATAGATAATTTAGCAATATATACATACTTAGAGGAAGACCTATGCAGTCTTTAAGTATAATTTTCTTGTATATTATACATATGTATATGCATATGCATATACATGCATTTTGCATATTTTACTTTCAATACTTTCAATAGTACAAAGTATTTCTGGCAGAATTTTAAAATGTCCATTATTCATTCTTCATTAGCTGATATTCCAGTCTACCCAGGAAGTACGGTATTCAACGGTCTTGAAGTTCAGCAAGTGCTAGGATTTTCTAACCTTATTTTTCTCAATATCCAGCTATTGTTCAGAAGTGTTTTGATAGTCAAGTGTTCAGCAATTGATTCATTGTTTTGTTTATTCATAGAGATCAAGAAAAGTGCTCAAAAACTGTGAAGTATTTGAAATGCAAAAATTTCAGCATTTTTTTTCATTTGCTTTTTGCTTTGTAAGCCTTTTCAATTCACTGAGGCCTGCTTTCCTTTTCTTCACTGAAGCTATTGAAACTAAATATACTTTTTATTTTTTCTTCTTCTTCTTCTCTTATAGTAACTTCATTCAGGGCTGTAGAGGTTTGAGAAGCTTTCCCTATATCAGGTGACTCATGAGAAAATCTGAAGGCTTCTATGACTGAGTCCTGATACTGTGATGTAATGAGGCAACTTTGTGGTGCTACAGTAATATAAAAAGGCCTTAAACCTTTCCTACTTGGAATAGCATTCCTCAAAGTGCAGTCCAGCTTTGTTTTTGATGCTAACATGATACTATTGGGGTTTTCCACCTGCAACCAATATATCTCGAAGAGGTGAAAGGTCATTCTGCTGCCATCCGTGCCTAGGAATGGAGGGAAAACGTTACTCTGTATGTTCCAGTTCTGCCTACGTGATCTAAGGACTCCTTGGATGTAGTTAGTGTGTTTTCTTAGAAAAATTGTTGACATCGATTCCACTTCAGTATGCAATTATTAATTTGCATACTTTCATGATAATATGTTGTTGTTTTTTAGATTTAAATATGAAAGTTGAGGCCCTGTTGAAAATGGCCTGATAGATTATTTCATTTGCATGAAAAAAAAATATGTTTAAACTTCTATGCTGGCTAGACTTTCTATGCAGGCCAAATGTATAAACAGCAATGTGAAGATAGTTTTTAATAACTGGAAAATGCCTTTTGCCTTTTTTTAATTGAAAGGTATTTGTTGCTATTGTTGATTGTGAGGCCTATCACTATCTGTATTTTATCTGGCTTCTCTATAAATATGTGCTATTAATAACTATAAATAAATGTCAGCCAATAAGGTCTTCAGGGTATTGAGAAAGCAGTCAGGAACACGTAAAAGTGATGACATACAAAGACTCACAAATAAGACACATTAACAGCATTGCCACTCATGCCCCAATCCTCATCAGTTAAGCTGTTCATTATTGCCTCATTTGTGTTACCTGCAAACTAGATGTCTTGAAAAATGCCTCAAAACAAAGGAGAGAAAAAAAAAAAAGTTCACAGCAGCAAGAGCTACATGTGTGTGAAAGGAAAGTGATACAGGAAAAGCTTACCAGTTACCCCTTTCTCTGCTTCTGCACCCCATATATCCTATTCTATCTAACCCTCTTCTTTGCATTTATTTTGAGTTAATTTGAGTGCACAAGTTATCCAACAAAATCTGTTTTCAAGTGCAAGTACTATTAACAGATAACCCATTATGTAAGTTACTGACTACAAACATGAAACTACAGTCACTTTTGATGTTTTAGGGAACATCTGAGGATTTGCAAGACTGCTTGTGTTGTCGACATTTTTGAGAATGTGCATGTAATATAAAATATATATTTATCATTGAAATTTCCCTTGCAGTTCTGATCTGCCTCAAAATGTCTATTTCAGGTTTACCAGAACCAAACAGAGACAGTATATTCCAAGGGCTGAGAATGGATCAAGGATTTTACACATCTAAAGACTTCCTACCTTTGGTAGCTATGGCAAGTAAACCAGGTGGGTGATACTGTGTTTTTGTTATAACCATGTTCAGTGGTAAGTCATTAGCAGTTCTTGAGATATCAAAATACACACATGGTTATGCAGCATCACATCCAGTTAGGAAGCATCTCCAAATGAAATGGTGTGGGCCAAAGTTTTTCTTGGTGAGCTGCAACTTCAGGACTGTGCATTGAGGAACATTGAGGAAACTCAGTTGTGGAGGCTGTAAAGCAAATAGTCATATATAAAAAATTATGTACATGGCAATGTCTTACCCACAAAAACTTGTTAATGTTGAATTATATTCAAAGGATGTCACAAGGTTCTCATTTGTATAAATTATCTTGATATAAATAACACAGCAAATATAAGATGAAAATCTTATATAAGATTCTTTAATATAAGATGAAAATCTTGAAATGACCTGATATTATTTTGCTGGCCCGTGTAACAGCTGCTTTCTGTGTTGTTGATTGTTTTTACTTGTAGCACTGCGATCCCAAGTCAGTCGTGTGCTGCGTGTTTTACAGGCACATTTAAGGGAGCACTAGTTCCGTACTCAAAAACCTCACAGTCTCAGGACAACAGTAGTATGCCTGAAGTCAGTGATGCCAGTTCATAGGCATCAAATTCAGCCTTGTTTTATGCTTTTACATGTTTGTTTTGAATGCAGAATTGGCTGTTTGCTACCCAGGGATTATAGATACTTTCAGGGGCCCTGAATGTGATGTCATAAACTCTGGGTGAGTGGATGACATGAAACCTGTGATTTATATGCCATGCTCACTCACAGTCTAGATTCCCCAATGTGTTGATTAAAAATAAAAGAAATTCCATATACTGTTTTCTGAGCATATACTTAGTGCACTGTGTGGTCTTGTATGCACAACTACATATTTAACCACTTTAATTTACAAACCATTTTTCTTATGTCCATTCAGAAACTTCTTTTAGCATCAAATAGGGTTGCCTGCTTATTTAGTAGAATTTCCATAAACCATGAGTTAAAGAATATGTCTCTGGTGGCAAATTATTCTGCATATAAAAGTGAAGTTTATTACCCCATTTTATGCAAAATATTTAGGAAAAGAAATTCAGCATCCCATCTGTCCCATCTCTCTGCTGTTTTGATCAAATGTTTATTTCTGTGTATTTTCTTAAGCTTAGGGAGCTCAAATGAGTTAGGAGAAAAGGGTTGATTTTGTTTTGGTTTTAAAGAAAGATGTTTTAAAATGAAACAGATTGAGAATCTACGCTGCAAAACTTCTCTTGATTAACAAAGGAAAAGCAAATCTTGCAAAACAATCTCCCTTTGTAATAATTTGACTAAAAATACTGTATAGAATAATGTACAAATAGATAATTGCGTACTATAAGGGACTAACTTTGAGAAACTATTATACAACTCTACCAACAACTGGAAAGTATTCTTTAGAAAAACACTAAGTATTATTCTTTATAACCTGTTACAATGTGTTGTTTTTTTAACTGTGAGGATAATGAATCTGATAAGTGAGAAGCTTATTTTTTAAATAAAAAGATCTTACAATGGTAATTTTCACCCAACAGGACTCACAAAACTAGAAACGTGTTGTTGTTTGTATCCTTTCGAGATAGAAGGGTTCTGTTGCTTAGAGTATTGACTATGAAATTATGTATATGAGCATATCTTAAAAATGGGAATAAAACTGTCTTTCAATGAAGCAGAATAATTTGATGGTGACACTCCATGCTTAGAAACTGTAAGATGCAATTTTACACTGCTTTGAGTACAAGTACCTTTTGAGCTGTCATGCAGAAATGGTTTCTCTGCTTGAAAATGGGGTTTTTCCTTTCATCTTTCAGGGATGTGTGCCTGTCACTCTCCATTGCCATCAATACATGGAACTGTGATTGTACTTGGGGCAGGAGACACTGCTTTTGACTGTGCAACATCTGCTTTACGCTGTGGAGCTCGTCGTGTATTTGTGGTCTTCAGGAAGGGATTCACTAATATCAGGGCTGTCCCAGAAGAGGTAAAATTGAATAATAGCATTTATGAGAAAGAATATTGGTTGTTATTATTGTTGTTACTTCTATAGGGCCTGAAAGTGTGCAGTAGGTACATTAAAAACATCTACTAAAGGCTTTGTTTATAACAATTATCTTAAAACATATAAAAGCTTAGTAATGATCTGAGGTTTGATTTGCATAGTCTCTGTATAAGTCATTTTCCTCTGTTGTATCCATTCTTTGTAAAGTCTAAGAGATGCCTTTGTGTAAAAGGGCTAGAATTTCATGTTAATTAGAAAATACAGTAAAATTCTTAAAATCTTGGAAGCACCCCAGAGAAAAAAAAACAGGCATTTGAGTATTGTAGGTGACTCTTCAGGTCCAAGAATTATGCTTTCTGGCTGCTGTCTAATGAATCTCAGTGATCTTGACATAGCTTTGGGAGTCTATAAATTCTTGTAAGGAAATTACTTACTGTGATTTTCATTTTGAATCACTGCCAATGACAATAGAGTGATGTCATTCATCACAGATTTCAGTGTTCAATTTGATTTTTAGTTTGGCTTTGCACTTTGGCATTTATCAGGACATCTGCACAGTTTGAGACTGACTCTGCCTCCTCAATTTATTTGTGTTACAGGAGGATTTTCTCAAGTTGGGCTTTCTTATTTTGGTCTTTTTCCATTATAATTTATTTGGGTACATACTTTAGATACTTACATGCTTTAGAGTAATAGTACACCTAACGCATTTCTTATCAAGGGAATTATAGAAATTTGGTCATTTTTTTTCAAAAAGGTGAGCATATTAGAGATCCTCTAGAAAGGGAATGGAGGTGGAAAAAAAAAAGGAATGGAGGTTCTGAAACATAATTTACTTCTGTTTCTGTTGCATTTCAGATGAGGATTTTCGACACAGTGAGATTAGAGAGGCCATTGTAGCTAAGGGACTCATGCTATTCAGATTCTTGCTAATTAAGAATCAGAAGTCACTCTGAACCCAAATCTTTGTTAGCAGCCTGGGTCAGTTCCTAAAAGTTGTCAATGTTCATCAAATCATGCAGTGGATTTGAGGAAAAGAAGGGGGGGGGGGGGCGGAGAAAAGTGAAATAAAAATAGTTTTACCCTACTAATTGCCATGATAGAATGAGGTCAGGTTAGACATTTCATAAGATAGTACACACACAAGATAGTTACATGTACATTATTTGTCAACTAAATGTAGACAATCAAATCCTGAAGACAATCAAATCCTAAGATGTGCTGTTTGACTTCAGTAATGTTATCACAACAGAGAATCAGAAGATCTTAAGTCTGGGATGTCACACAGAAAACTGTTATTTGGACATGGTATTCAGTACTTGAAAATAAACTCTTAAAGTCACAGAAAACACAAATCAGGTCATGTGCTTAATTAATACTAGGCCTCTTAAAAAACAGGTAGTTACATAAAGTAGCTCTTTTGCCTTCAGAGGAGTTATTCAGTGACAGGGAACAATAAGAAAATGCATCAGAAAAATATCTGCATTGTAAATCTACTGCGTGCCACTGTGTAGAACTGATTGATTTAATAAAGTAGAGGCTCTGAAGATGACTATCTGTATACAATACACCAGTGCCTTCTACTAAAGAAGAATATGTGGTAGCATCTTGAATCAACTTTTCATAAAGCTTTTCATGGTTATTTTATTGCTTTTAATCTACAGATGGAACTTGCAAAAGAAGAGAAGTGTGAATTTCTACCTTTCCTCTCACCCCGGAAGATTGTGCTTAGAGGTGGACATATTGTTTCAATGGAGTTTGTTCGAACTGAACAAGACAATGATGGAAACTGGAAAGAAGATGAGGATCAGGTTGTCCGTCTGAAAGCTGATGTGGTGATCAGTGCCTTTGGTTCAGTTTTGGGTGACACTAAAGGTAACCCTGACAAATGTATTCTCTAAATGCTGCTTGTTATTTTAGCTGCAGCCATTTTGTGTCCTTTGACAGTTCTGTGAAATGTCTTGTGGAGGTTACATAGCTTGTGACTTGGCCCTTTTCATAGAAATGTATTTGTCCTTTAGGTAGACCTCTTAGAAGAAAACTAAGGGTATGAATAACAAGCAGTTTTCTGTGTCATTGTTTAGAGCAGGAGCTAATATTAGAGGTACAGTTGCTCAATATATCTTGCTTTCTTCTCAGTGCAAACAGGTAATGCAGAATAGTCATGGGGATTTCTTCTGGTCTCACTAAATAACTTTAGAGAAACATATACTACAACTTACTATAACTGTAAACTGAACTGATCTGATCTGTGAAACTTTTTTTTTTAACTATTGAATTAAGCAAGAATTAAGACAGATTCATTATTCTGGTCTAGCTGCTCTGGGTATCACTTATTTCTTATACATATGCAAGAGGACTGTGGCTTCTCTCATATATACAGGATTTGTTAAATTCACCTGCGCTTTTCTCAGCATGTCTCACTATTTACTTGCACTTTACAAACTTCGGTCTTAAAAAAATGAACACTTACTTTTATAGTCAATATACAGATATGGCATTCCAGAGACTGAACATATTATCTGAATATAAAACGAAGAGCAGAAGAATATGAGTTCAACTAAGAACATGAGAATTGAGCAGAGCTCAGACTGTATTCTCCTCCTCTTACACTAGGTTAGATTTAAAGAGTCCAGGTACATGCATCAAAGGTGTTTTTAAAGTTAAAAAATAAACAAGAACCCCACTGACTCAGCAGAAGATAGTTCAGTAAAATAAATAGATGCTCATCAAGATTAGGAGGTTCTGAAAGCCTTAATGAGTGATCAGTGTGCCTGCTTCTCCAGGGCACAGTCATGCTAGCCAATTATGCCATGACATGTTGTCATACTCCTTTGGGCATAAACGCTCTTACAAAGGACTGGGAGAGTTAGTGCCTCAGAGTGCATGTCAATGGAAAATTTGGTGATCAGATGTTAGTCCTGCCTGTGCAAAGGGAATTTCAAACTTTTTTTTTTTAACATAATTTTGTGGTTTTGCGAATCTTTTCAATCAAGGAAGATTGTAAATCTAACTAAGTTAAGTATAGTAATGTTTGTAGTAATCAGGTACTTAAGTGTAACTTCTCACATCTGCATTTTCTGTATGTGCATTACTACTCTACTACAATTGAAAAGAAGGATCAACTTTCTGCCTTGAAGAATAATATGTAAAGTTCATTCCAGGTGCATTCTTGTCACGTGTATGTTGCTATTGGTTTGGGACAGGTTAACGCAGCCTTGGCTGTTATCTAGCTTTTGCAGCGGTCTTTCCCTTTGGTACTTGTAACCTGCTTGCGAGGAACCTGGCCATGGTATCAACCAGGCAGAAAACCATGGCCTCCGCATCTCTTGCGGCCTCTCCAGCCACAGTCACCGATGTGGCTACTCAGACGGAGGGCTCGGGGAAACACACCGCCGTCCAGGTCTTGGGCTGCAGGGTGTGCCCGAGTCTTCTGTCGGTATCTGACAGCAGCAGCGAGGGGTATGCCTGTGGGAGGTGTGCCCAGGTTGAAGAGCTGCTCAGCCAGGTAGCAGAGCTCCAGTAGGAGGTGAGCAGGCTCAGGAGCATCAAGGAATCAGAGAGGGAAATTGACTGGTGGAGGTGTACTCTACCCTCTCTGAGACAGACTCACGAGCCTGCCACAGCACAAGTGTTTCCTGCTATGCAGAAGACAAAAGTTCCCTCATCCCGCCAGGCAGTAGGATGAGACCTAAGCCAAGGGGGGGAATGAAGGAATGTTCCTGTTTGGGGTGGTAGGCGAGCCCTGTCCCTGCCCACCTCACCTTCCCATCTACCCTTATATAACAGGTATGAGGGTCTAGTACATGACAGTCAGAACAACGAAGTAGATGAAAGCCTGTCCCAGTTGGAGAGGGTGCCTAAGGCAAGGCAACCTACCCCCCGCATTGCTACATCTTCTGTCAAAAAAGAAAGAAGGGTTATTGTCACAGGCGACTCCCTTTTCAAAGGGACAGAGGGCCTGATATGCCTGCCAGACCCAACCCACAGGGAAGTCTGTTGCCTCCCTGGGGCTCGGGTGAGAGACTTCATGTCAGCAAGGTCCCCTGGGAAACTGCTTTTGAAGGTGTTGGCATCTATCAGTGCTGGTCAGTCTTTAAGCACTGCCTCCTAAAAGCACAAGATCAGGCAATTTCAAAATATCAAGAAGTCAGGCAGGTGGGGCAGAAGGCTGGCCTGGCTGACCAGAGATCTTCTACTGGAGCTTAGGCAAAAAAAAAAAAAAAAAAAGTGTACGGCTGCTGGAAGGAGGGCCAGGTGATGAGGAAAGAATACAGGGATGCTGTTCATGTTTGCAGGGAGAAAATTTGTGTGGCCAATGCCCAACTAGAGTTGAAGCTGGCCATGTCTCTGGGAGACAATAAAAAAGGTTTTTTTTTAGAGATGTGAACAGAAAAAGCAGAACTGGAAGCTGGCAAATGTTGTGCCAATTTTCAAGAAGGGTAAGAAAGAAGACCCTAGCAATTACAGGCCTGTCAGTCTCACATCATTGCCTGGTAAAATTATGGAGAA
The DNA here is from genome assembly GCA_011075105.1 of Heteronetta atricapilla. Classification (NCBI taxonomy): domain Eukaryota; kingdom Metazoa; phylum Chordata; class Aves; order Anseriformes; family Anatidae; genus Heteronetta; species Heteronetta atricapilla. The sequence continues at coordinate 2,515,365 of CM021738.1, read as the reverse complement.
GGTGATCCTTGAAGTTATTGGAGCACACCTGGGGGACAGGACAGTCATTGGTCCCAGCCAACATGGGTTCATGAGGGGTAGGTCCTGCCTAACAGATTTGATTTGCTTTTATGATAAGATCACCCATCTAGTCAATCAATGGAAACCAGCTGATGTGATCTTTTTGGACTTCAGCAAAGCTTTCAACATGGTTTCCCATAGGATCCTACTGGACAAACTGTCCAGCATACAGCTTAACAAAAACATCATCCGATGTGTGAGCAGTTGGCTGACAGGAAGGGCTCAAAGGGTTGTGGTAAATGGGGCCACATCAGGCCGGTGGATGGTCACTAGTGGGGTCCCTCAAGGCTCCATTTTAGGGCCAGTCCTCTTCAATGTCTTTATAAATGATTTGGATGTAGGACTAGAAGGTATTTTGAGCAAATTTGCCGACAACACCAAACTTGGAGGAGTTGTGGACTCGGATGAGGGTGGAAAGGCCTTGCAGAGAGATCTGGACAGGTTGGAGAGCTGGGCGATCACCAACCACGTGAAGTCTAACATAAGCAAGTGCCTGGTCCTGCACTTGGTTCACGGCAACCCTGACATACAGACTGGGTGACGAGACGCTGTAGAGCAGCCATAGAGGGATCTGGGGGTTGTGGTTGACAGCTTGCTGACTATGAGCCAGCAATGTGCTGTGGCAGCAGGGAGGCCAACTGTATCCTGGGGTGCATCAAGCACGGCATCGCTAGTTGGTCGAAGGAAGTGACTGTCCTGATCTACTCTGTGCTGGTGCAGCCTCACCTCGAGTACTGTGTGCAGTTCTGGGCACCACAGTACAAAAAGGACATTAAACTGTTGGAGTGTTCAGAGGAGGGTGATGAAGATGGTGAAGGGCCTAGAGGGGAAGACGTGAGGAACGGCTGAGGTCACTGGTCCTGTTCATCCTGGAGAAGAGGAGGCTGAGGGGGGACCTCATCGCAGTCTATGACTTCCTCACGAGGGGGATTGGAGAGGTGGGTGACCTATTCTCCACAGTCACCAGCGATAGGACCCATGGGAACGGGGTGAAGCTGAGGCAGGGGAAGTTTAGGCTGGACATGAGGAGGAGGTTCTTCACCGAGAGGGTGGTCACACACTAGAACAGGCCCCCAGTGAAGCAGTCACTGCACCAAGCCTGTCTGAATTTAAGAAGCGATTGGACTGTGCACTTAGTCACATGGTCTAAACTTTTGGGTAGAACTGTGCGGTGCCAGGAGTTGGACTTGATGATCCTTATGGGTCCCTTCCAACTCGGGGTATTCTATGATTCTATGTTTATGGTTCAGTCGTAACCCGCAGGAAGCACAGAGAAGAGATACGTATATATTTTTAAAATCTTTAAGAGGTTTGTCAGCTACTTCATTGGTGGAGTTGACTTGAATCAGAATTTTGGAAAGTTTTGTTGTTATTAAAACTTTGTTATTTTTAAAAACCCTCTGTTTAGGTCTTTTGGAAGGTGTACTATCTCATATGATAAATACTAGCCTATGCAATCAATGCATTTTGTTGTGATTCAGAGACCCTATGATAAAGGAATGGTTCTGTTTTCTGCCACATTACAAACTGCTTTGACTAAAAGGTTGAATTTACTGTGTTGCTTAGCCATAATCCTGCACCAGTCTTGTATCTTCTAGTATGCATCACCGTCTAAATGACTTTTTGTGAGGTTTTTAAACAGGAACATAAAATGGGAGGGGAGCAAAGTCATGCAGCGAGCTGATCATGAAAGGAGAATTATTTACCTTGGGTTGAGCAATGCACCTCAGTTTCACAATGTATTTTTGGTGCAACTTCTATTAGAATAGCAATCAAATTATAAAGAAATATTAGCATAGGCTTTGTACAACAATATGAAAGTGAAAAGAAACTAACACTGGAGGGGATGAAGTGCTTATTCTGAGCACACCATTTCAGTAGCTTTTAAACTTTTATTTTTTGACTAAGTTGTCTTAATGAAAGTCAAATTTGCTTTTCACCATTGAGCTAGATTACAACCAAATCTATAGGCATACACAATTAAAACAGAACAACAACAACAAACAAGCAAATACAAAAATCCTAAACCATCTTATATTTGTAGTGCCTTTTTTTTTTTTTCCTAAAATGAAGAATGTTTTTGATATTCAAGAAACGGAGATATTCAGGTATTCACCACCAAAAGCTAGAGGAGAAAATACTGGAGATGTTCACAACTGGAGAGGGCCCTGAGCAACTTGATCTGCCTTGGAAGAAGGGGTTGAAATAGGTGACTTCCAAAGGGCCCTTCCAGTCGGAATTAATCTATGGCTGGTGATTCAGATGCATGTTGAATAAATATGTTATCTGTTGGTCATAGAAAAAATAAGGTCAATGACCTGGTGCTGCTAGCAGGATTTGTCCTATTCCTATTAATGCTGGTGTTACTGATGTAAGAATAAAGAAAATGTTATGAGAAGCAGAGGCATTGAAACCAGACCTATCCGCAATTCATCAAAGTGCTCAGGACAGTCTTGATGAACCTGTTTTTAAAGTTTTGTTTAGCATGACATAAGTGTGTGCATGACTGCTGGCCTGAGCAGCAATAGCCCACAGGTTAAAAACCTTTTTCTAGTCTATTACACTTATCCAGATGTTTCTGGTTCTTGCATGGGAGCTATTAAATTTGCAACTGAGACTCCATGCACTCACAGTAGATATTTAGTCCTTTTTTTTTTTTTTTTTTTTTTTTTGCTTATTTCTTTTGTCAAAATAAAATGCTAATTGTGTTTTTAAGCAACAGTTCTAGTAAATATTCATCCTCCCACTGGGAATCATACAAATGCATCATTAATTAAAAAGAAATCAGTTCTCCTAAATCCATTTTATGCTCAGGAAGTTGCTAATAGACAAAGCAGGAGAGTTGCCCTCTAGACTGTTTTAAGAACATTAGCACTTTACTGAAACCAATTTAAAAGAAACAAACAACAACAAAGTTTAAATCAATCTACTACAGATGGGGTAAAAAAAAAAAAAAAAAAAAAAAAAAAAGGTTTTGTTTTGCTTTGTTGTTGTAAAAAGATTTTGCAAGCACAAGCCTTTTTTTAATTATTATTGCATAGATTACCAAACTCTTCAAGCCATCATAACTGGCCCACATAAACAGCTGGAGTGGAATTTTGTACCTTTCCTTGTGCTCCTGCTCTTTTGCTCTCTTTGTCATTCTGGAGGCCTACAATGGGTTAGTGAATAACGGAAATGTCTTCTGGCACCATTCTACATTGCAGCTCCTCAATATATATGCATCTAATTCTGCCTACTCCCATGGAACTGCATATAGCCTCAACATCCTATTTAAAACCACTCCAGTTGGTTTTAAAGTCTAAACCTTGAATAACCTTTTTTTTTTTTTTCCTTTCCCCCCCCCCCCCCCCGATAAGCAAAAGGGAATAACATTTGTGGACTGCAAAATTTTGCACTGGAACAAATGTCCTTGTTCTGATTTATTTTCTTGTATTTCTGAGGAGAACCTGTACTTTCTGGGGAGAACTATGAAGGAAGTATGGAAAGTAGTAGTCTTGGTCAAAACACGCTCCAAAATGGAGTGCAGGATAGGGGACTGGCAACTTCAGTTCAGTTCAACGCTCTGTTTAGCAGGCAGCAAGAAAGAGGAAGTATTCCCATTTTCCAAAACACTGAATCTTAGAGTATCAATGTCTATTTTATTTTCCCTAGGAGACAAAAAAAAAAGGAGTGGGGGGGAATGCAAAAAAATCCAAACAAGCTCCAAATGCCAATTATGCAAATCCCCCTAGCTCCAGAGTAGTAGATGATCTGCAAGCAAAATACATGTTTTAATAAAAAACTTTTATACAACTTTTAGACATCTTCCTGTAACTTTTAGTATGACTGTCATCTTGCTTGGAAATTGCAGCAGCAAAACCAGAAGACTATTACTAGAGTATAAGTAATCCCCTACTGTAGAGATACATGCCAAAAAGATAAATTTTGCCCTCGTTTACAATTTTATGATTTAATCCATTCCTACTTAATAAGTATTTGTATAGATTCAGAAGCATTTACTAGGAAAGGCCAAAAGCTTGCAGAGTTCTGTGCTCAGAAGTAAAAAAGTTTTACTTCATATAAACATAGAATTTCAAATTACAGGAAAGGCAGAAAACCTGCAGAGAGTGCTGAGTTTATACAGCCTTGACAAACAACTAGATAGCCTCAACCTCAAAACGCTGAAGCCTTGACTATCTAATGAATGAAAAGGTGGGAAGAAGAGATGTGGTTGTGATGTCCCAGCTGGGGATATTCACAAGAGCCGCCTAGTACCCGGTGTCTCCCAGCCCAGCATCTGCTTCTCACACATAGAATAGACCTCTGGTCAGCAGGCTTTTTCAAAAATTGTTATATAAAACTGAAGTTTATATAGACTCAAAAGATTTTTAGTGAAATAGGTAGGATTTTTGCTGCTGACTCATTTGGAACAGGATTTTTCTCCACAAATAGGTTCACTGAATGAGCTTGAGTGCAACAGTTCCACACCCTGGAGTTGTTTCCAGCTCCCAGTGCCTACAAGCAGCTTTGTAATGACTCGTTAAGACGTTTTAACTTGGAGCAGGCATTCTGCTGTTTCATTTGTTAGCCATCAGTGCACACCTGCCTCCTGGTGCCAGGCAGAAAACAGTCAGTAGCAGGCTTCCAGCGGGAGTCTCTCCCGGCACAGCTGGACCCAGCTTTATCCAGTCAAACCACTTTTTAATCCCGTTTCAGTACGTTAGTGGGGCAGAGATGAGGGAAGCATGGTTGTGCCTTTCTTTGTTTTCTGGGCCTCTAGACAGGGCAGTGTCAGCATTTAATGAGATCATTGGTGCATGTGATAGCTATGGTTTTACATTTGAGATTAAGAAAGATACAGTATATTTGTATTTTCCTGAAGTAATGCTACTATTCACTGTAAAGGAAGTCTGTAAGATGGATATCAAAAATAACATTAATGAGCTACTAAAGCTAAAATTACAGGAACTTATGAAATTGGTTAAACATAAAAACCATTAAACTGTTTATTGAAGCTTCACAGATATACTGCAGCTAATGAGCATTTCTGCTATTTAAATAAGCCCAAATTGAACACACATTACATGGATACATAATTAGTCATGGTAGTCAAACACACACAGATTCACTTTTAAAGCTTTATTTGAGGAATCTTTTCCATTTGATTTGTTTTGTTAATTAAAATATTTTTTCTGTATTCACTTATATTTTAATATTGTTTTTGCAAGCGCTATAATTTGCTGCTGCTCTTCCATTTGCATTTATTTGCTCTGTGAGTATAGCAAATGTGGAATATATATTCAGAACTGTCCTTTTGTTTGGTGTTATTTGTGTTAGCATCACTTGATAGCATTAGAATAATTCAATTGTATGTTATCTTTCTTCCAGAAAGATCCTTTCAAATTATATGTAATATCTCATCAGGAAATAAAGAAGAGGGTAGCACAGCCACAGGATTGCGCTGTGAGTTTTCAAGAGAAAAACTATATTACTTTTTAAAGTTTAAAGAGTGTGAGGGTGCAGCCATTGCAAAGAAACACTTCTCCTCACCCCTTTCCGAAATAATGCACCCAAAAAACCACAAAGCGTATTGCTTGCATATTGTTCAACGTCAAGCAACGATTCATAGAACTGATAGTTGGGTTTGTCTCCTTACAAGCTCACATTCGGCACCTAGATTCTCTCACACCTTGCAGGGGCAGAGAAGAAATTCCCACCCAAAGATCTCTCCTCCATCCTGCAGGCAGTGTAGAAAGTGGTCCCTCTCGCATCTCAGTTGCCCCGGATACCAGATCCAAATCGTGAGGACATTAGGAACTCTTACATAAGATGCCTTTAAATCATGTCCTTATTTTTACGTAACCTAAATCTTAGAGCTTTTCAGAAAAACAGAAGGAAGTAGCTGCTGGATACTGTGTCAACCTTGCCACAAGGGAAATGTTCTTTCCCAGTTTTAAAAATACTGATCAGACAAATCCCCAGTCCCTGGGGAGGTGTTTCGAGCTGGGGTATGTTGGGCTTCTTTGCGCTCAAAAAGCTTTTGATATAATTATGTCCATGCAGCTATTTTAGCACAAAACAAGCTGAAGATGCATTTGAGAAATGCAACAGATTCGGGCTAACACAGGTAATGCCTATTTTCCCCCAAAGTTAAGGAATGAGGAGTCAGAACTTCTAGTTTTACATCATTTCCTGCGGAAAACTACACCTCAGATAGCACGTTGCCCTCTAAAACCCTTCCTGTTGTTCAGTGCTGTCTCAGAGAAACAAGTCATCTATTCAAACCCCAGCACCAAACCCCGCAGCACCAAGTTTTCATGTTTTTTTTTTTTTTTTTTTTTTTTTTCTGAACATGTCTTTACAAGTCGATATGTATTTAGCTTGCAAGAACTGTCAAGACCGCATGCTGAGATGGTACCACTGCATGCAATAAGTTATCCTATGTATGACAAATATAAGATGATCAAAAGCTTTCTTGAAGTACAGACAGTCTGAGACATAAAGAGAAGGTTAACATTGATTTATAAATATTACTGAAGTATAATAAAACTACTATAAGCTACTATCAGCACTTTCCTTTAAAAAAATGAAGACAGAAAGAAAGAAAACCACTTATTTCCCAGACTGACAAATGTCTCACTCTGAAGGTTGTGTTTGGTGTGATCTTTCAATAATTTAAATATTTTAAAAGGAAACAATTTCATAACTTTTTGATTCAGCTACTAGGCAAATATTCTTGCCAAGTTAAGCTTTAACTGTATGCGGGCTAGGAAGGATTCTGCAAGCAATAGGTCTTGCATGTAGACTATATACTTCTGGTATGAAAACCTGCTTCCAGCTTAAAACTGTCTTCTGTGATTCTGCATTCTGAACCGGTGGCAAAGAATGCTTTGGATTTGAGTCCTATGGATATTTGTGTATGCCAAGGGTGAGAAGAACAACATAGGTATGATAAGCAGGTGACGATGTCTCTTGCTCCCTATTGTATTATTTTGCCCCTGATTGTGCGCAGCTCTCTACTTTGAAACACACGTGTAATATCTGATTTAGAGGTGAAGGGAGATACAGAACCCAGGAAGAAAATTCCATCGTGATGATGTGCAAGAAAGATGTCTTTGAAGCTTTCTGTGTACTTGGGCGTGCATTGGGGCTATACTGTGAGTTTGCCCTTGTACTGGTACGGGAGAAATTTTCTTGTCTTAAGCTAGCAGGTTTCTCTTTTACATATATGACAGCACAACTGCATCAGTTTAATTGACCTTGGCAATCTGCATCTGCTAGAGGTATGTCCCTGAGGGACATTGCAATTTTAAGCTGTGTTTTATTGTAAAATCTTCAGTTCATGCAGACTTAAAGCTACATAAAAATAACTCATTTTGATATGTGGCATCAACGTTTGCAGAAAATATTTATTGAAAATGTGATTATCTTCATGAAGCTACTTTGAAATGTCTTTGTGATTATAATAAAGTAACTTTAAAAGTTGCATAATAAAAATCATATGAACTGCAATATTTTTCTGATATTTTACTTGTATTTAATGCCATTTTTCTAATGTCATGCATTTTTTTGTCTGCATTATTTTTAAGTACAGTATCAGTTCATGTGCAGAATGCCTATATATGCTGTTTTCTCAATGAAAAAAATGAGAATATCTTAATGAGTGCTCTAAAAAAATCAGAAATTGCAGTGAAAAATATATAGAAAATATACTGTGTTTGTGCAAGAATTTCATTTTCATTGCTTTTTGTTATTTTATTCTTAATATACAGAAGTTTCAAAAAGACACTTTCAGAATGTTCTCAGATAATAATTAAGAATGTTTGTCACTTTATTGAAATTTATCTTTTTTTTCAGAAAAAAAAAAATATATTTAAAATCAACACACTTTGTCAAGCCAAAGCTTTCATAGCCTAACATTTCCTGGTGGGGAAAATGTCCCGTCTGAAATTTTAAAGTCAGATTTAATAATGACCTGTGAAAAAGTAGCAGAGTATCATTTCTGTTGTGAGCATTAATATATGTGACACGTAAATTTTTGGAAGTCTAAATGAATTTCTAGAATTTGCAAACATTCTTTTTGTTTGTTTGTCTTTAAACCTCAAAAATCGCATGCAGTATATTAAGTTGCACAGGAGTATTTATGTTTGCTTTTCAGGTGAAAAGCATGTTGATGTGGAAAGTGCAGTACAAACCTCTGCATGAACGGAAAAGGGGAAAATCTATTTTTCCTTTGTTAGTGTTGCTCCTTAATAGGATTTTCAGAAGTGCTTCCCCCCCTCTTCCCTCCCCAAGAGATAAATAATGCTAGTGAGAAAGACTTTGTGAGTCCCAGCTTCTGGGATATACAGTTTGTTTTGAGGTTAGTGACCAAAAGAACATTAAAAGCAATTATTTCCTGTATGAATTCAGTCACTTCTTGTGAATCTTATCTCTGTTTATTTTGTACATGTCTGGCTTTGCAGACACAAAGGTTTATTTTTCTGATATTACCAAAGAACAATTCCATAGAGCAGGTGATGATCTTCTGTCCAAATCTTGTTAATAACTTCATACCTCCATTACCTCAACCAAAATATTTGTGTATAGAATAGGATTTTTCAGTTCTATTATAAATTCACATTTAAATAATTGAAAAAGAAATTAGGCCTTGGAATTGATCTGCTAGTTGTTATTAGTATATATTTGAGAGATTTAGGCAATACTTTTTTCTTTTGCTTATTAACATATTTGTCCTTCTCTTTAATTGCAGTCAGAGAGGCCATGGCACCTATCAAGTTTAACAGATGGGGTCTTCCTGAAGTAGATCCGGAAACTATGCAAACGAGTGAACCCTGGGTTTTTGCAGGGGGTGACGTCTGTGGTCTTGCTAACACTACAGTGGAATCAGTAAATGATGGAAAACAAGCCTCCTGGTACATGCACAGATACATACAGGTAATTCTTTAAGTGTGTTTTTCCAGTTTCTATCTGTTTCAGATACCTTCATTGTGATTGCTAAAATGTCTTTTTTTAAAAAAAAAAAAAAAAAATGCAAATTTTGAGTAGCTAACACCTAGATTATCTTGATTTGTGCACTTCAGATTCATTCAACTTGGATCACATATTTGATTTGGGGGATTTGAACCCAGCTTTTTTTTATTATCTTAGCATTAAAATCCAGGCAACATCTTCTTTGCCCCCAGCTCTGAATTCCATTCAAAGGTAGTAATCTTTCCTGCACAATAAACTGTAAGCAGAAATCCTGGTTGGGGGTAACTGGGGAAAAAGAAGTGAGCCTATCAATATTAAAAAGTAGAACCACTCAATACTGCATAAAGGAAAAAATAATATTGATACCTGGGGAAGACATTTTTAGTATTTTTAGAGTGCAAGTGTACTAACAGTTTACAGATCACTCAGATTATCTACACCAGAACCAAGATGTGCTTTGATGTGTCTGATGAAGTGGATGCATGAGCCAGACAAAAAACAAGCACTGAATTCAAAGAGGAAAATAATGCGAAGGAGGTTTTATCTAAGAAATGGGAATTTAAGAGGTACAGACTTGAAAAACCTGGTAACTGCATGTTCCTTGTTGGTGTTTTTTCTACGTTGCTGAGCACCTCTGCTTGCCCTACCTTTTGTAGTTAAAGAAAGAACACAAAGTCTAGAGGAACTGCAGAGGAACCATCAGAGACGAGACACAGCCTGTGTGTGGAGAACCAGCTGACAAAGAGTGTGTTCATAGTGCAAGGAACTTTTTAGAAACATGGTACATGATTCATTCTCCCACAGAAAGAGATTTGAACAACTGAAGTTGGGACTGTAACAGCTCGATGTCTTTCTCCCCCATCCATCTGCTCAAAGCCTCTCTGATTGCATGTTTGTGCAATTTCATGCTGTTGGGGTCTGATTTCACTTCCTAAAAATACTTCAACTGAAAGCTTGTTGTTAGTATCTGTGCATATTTTTTCTCACTTGTTCTAAAGCAGTGTTTGTGTCCTGCCTTCTTAGACCCTATGAAAATGCTGAGTGTGAAACATCTTTAAACCTCGACCTGCTTGCTTAATTTCTCAGTGCACAGTGAATTTGGGTAACTGTGATAGGGGAGAGGGGTATCTCCTCCTTTTTTTTCTCCTTCCTCCTTAGCCTCTATAAATACACACATCACTTTAAAAACCCTCCATTTACATGTTGCTTCCTCCTCAAAGCTTACATTGTTTTTCTCTGGAATGTATTGAATACTTTGGAAGAAATCTGAATAGTCATGGCTTGAGAATTAGAATTTTAAAGCAAGCAGGCTTGTGATATTAGAGCATTTCCGTTACCCTTTGCAGGTTTCAAGGCAGTTTATTCAACCTTACAGTCTCCCCAGGAAGCTAATGGGAAAGCCTTACAGCAATCTTCACAGGAAAGTTTCCAAATGTCAAGTGTCACCTTTCCAGCTGTTAGATGAATGGGTAGCCCAGGGGCATTTATTTGGATGTGCAGCCCTTGTAAAATCTGGTTGCTGTGGTGGTGAGCACTGTAATTTGGCAATTTACTTTGTTTTTGGAACAGGTAGAAAAGTTAGATAGTAGAGAGGGTTTGTATTTTAAAGTTGTTTAGGTGAGAATCATGTTACCTGTGTGTGTATGCGTGCCTTTTGCATATGTATGCTTGTTCCACTGCCCGGTATTGTGAAAACTTCCAATATCAGATAAAGAAACACCTTTACAAAGTCCTTAGTTTTCTGTCTACTGTGAGATTCTATGACAAGTAACCTTCTAGTGATCTGAGTGTCTGAACTGACATGATATATTTTAAATGCATTGATAAATTTTAAATTCGTTGATTCCTTTTATCCATTTGCATTTTAGTTACAGAAAGAGGAAGCCATTTCCAGAATCACCAACTCTCTCAGCACTAGGTTCTATAAATAATGAGGACAGTCTTTAGCAAAATAAAAATATTCTGTAAGATTTCTCAACCAACCCAAGACCATATCAAAGACTGGAACTCAAAAACACTGCCCCAGCTACTTGCTGAATGCCCTATTTGAATGGCATGCTCCTGCTAACGCCAACCTACTCCAGACAAAAGGCTAAGCAAACAGATGGGCTTGATATGTGCCCTGAAACTCCAACCATTTCAAGCTTTGGCACGTGGTCAAGTGAAGCATGAGATCCAGACTCACGGACTCTCCAGCAAAAATGCCTTATGTTCAAAACTGGGAATTATTTACAGAAGCGTCTTGGCTGCTCTTACCCTGGAAACCTTCCATCATTAGTTGCCTAAATATCTCCTGCCTCTTAACAATTTCCTCACACTCTGCTAAGCACAGGTTCATCTCAAAAATTGTTGCCTGCAGGTGTGTATCAGGCTGGTTTGTATAAACACAACCAGTCAAAACCTAACCAAGAGCAGCTGCATTAGAACCTGTTTGAAAATACAATCATCTTTGAACAGTTCTTTACACGGCAGTAGAGATCCAAATAGAATCAGCCTAATTCATGCAACTATATACTATGCACAACATTTCTTGGGGATTCAGTCTTTTTTGTTATCCCATGAATTATGTAAACGTTTAGTTAAATTAGACTTGGTGATTTATTTTGTTTGGGGATTGCAGAGGCCTCACTTTTGTCCAACAGTGACTTTATAATCCTGGGCAGAAGCAATATAGGCTGCTGTTCTCTTCTGTGTCTCAGTTACTGTGCATTTCTTTTTGGTCAGGGAATGGGATTTAATAATACAATAGTTATATTCAGAGTAATTCACAATTATTGCAGGACTAACTTCTAATTTTCTATGCCTGTCTTGAGAGCAAAGTTGACTTCCTAGACCAGGAAGATGTCAGCCTTTATACTTTACTCCTACTTTATTCATACACTTAGCAGTGGTGCATTTTCCCATATCTGGCTATCAAGCTGACATTTTATTCTCACTAACACCCCTTTCATAAAGTGACTTTTCCTCTCTTTTTCAGTCTTTTTCTTTTTTTAATTTAAATCTTTTTGTCAGTTTTCTTATTGTGATCAAAATGTACACCATGTACTTGAAGAATAGAGGGCTGGATCACAACCGATATAAATTTCACTTCGCTAAGGCACGCTGTTCAGTATGAAATTTAAGCACGTTACTGTGCAACTTGGAACCAGTGTTGTGTATTTATTATAATTTTTCTTTATGCTGTCAAAAAATACATGACCTTTGTATCTGGAGAGTGTAGTTGTTGGTTCTTTTTTGAAGATTGACCATTCTCATATGTTCCTTGGACATGCATGAATGGACATTATTTCCTAACCAATACCAGAGATGCTGAAAGCTTGTTTTTGAAGGTGTTAATTATCTTGTCTGCTTCTTTCCATGCTAATCAAAGTTTTTATTTTTTTATTTTTAAATCCCTTGACTGGTTAGAACACCATCATGTGAAACACTAGCATGGAGGCAAGTAACAAAACTAAGTGCAGGAAACCTGGTGTTTTAATTCCTTACTATTGACTAAGCAATATGTCTGTTCCAGAAACAAAGGAAGGGGGATTAAAAAATCTCTGTCTGACTGGACAGGGCCCTGAGCAACCTGCTGACACAGTTGACACGGCTTTGAGCAAGGATATTGGACTAGATGATCTCCAGGCATCCTTCGAACCATTCTGTGAGAAATAACGTAAATGCATTTAACGAAGCTAACGAATGGATAATTGGAGAGAGAGAAAAGCTTTACAAGTAAGGGAGAAAAGCTGTGTTTTAAGATCAGACTTACAAAGAGAGAAAGCAGGAGAGGGATGGAAGTATTCAGAAAAACTCTTCCAAGCAGTAGGATTTGTAGAGAAGGCTCTCTGTGAAAAATAACAGTAATACAACTACTCACTTTCATAGTCTATCTTTGTTAAAGGCACGAAAATGGAGTTAGACCATATTGGCGTGGTTAAGAATTTTCTCCATCTAAAGAAAATGAATGTCACAAATTGTATCAGGTTTAAAGCTCAGACCCTGTCTGAGCCCTGCACTACAGACTGTACTGCTTTTGCCTCTGGGCATATCCTGGTTAGAGTAGGGCAGGGACGCTGCACGCAGTGTGCTGGCGATTTTTCACCACCCTCTTCCAGTGTCCAAAAAATTGCTGTGCCTGGAACAATAAAATAAGTACCTGCAATATTGTTAGCTCTGCTGGTTGGCATCAAATTAGAGGAAGAATGGGCCACACTTTTTGTCCTCTATTTTTAAAAATCAAAGGAAGAGTTATTATAAATAAACTCTTGCCTGCAGGCTTTCTTTTCCTATTTGTTTGTGCAATGTCAGGGAAATCCTTCATTATAAAGATTATTTTGCTTTCAGGAACCTATAAAACATTTTAGTTTGCCAAAAGTTTTGCTTTGTAGAAAGCAACACATCAGGGCTTAGTAAATTTATTTCTTTTATAAGCATTGTGCTGAAAGGAAAACCCAGCAAAAAATAAATAGAGCAAAAAGGGAAGTGATAGGAAGGAGGAAGATAAATCTGCAAGGATGTATAGCCACTGGCTACTGAACCTCTAGCTTCATCCTGCCCCTGTGTATGCTTTAAAGACCTAGCTTATTCCATTAAAACCTTTATTATTATTATTATTATTATTTCCCTCCAGCGCTGCTACCTCCACCCAGTTCACCTCATCACTACAAACCGTGAGACACATCTTGTGGTCCGTGAGTGTGTCTAGGTGAAATCGGTGGTGGTTTTGCTCTTCGTGAGGGTAGGTTGGCAGGAAGAATAGGCCTGTTTGCAAATGTTTGGGGAAATGGTTTGTGACCAATTTACACACAGGAGGGAAGGCCCATTTTTGCATCGATGTATTCAATCATTCTGTTCAAATCTTTCGGTGCTTTAGTAGATTTTTTTTCCTCTTGCATTAGGTTTAATTTTGGCTTTATCACAGCTCATTTTGGGTCTGTATTTAAGATTAACTTTCATGCTACACTTGTTTTAGGTGAGAACAGCTTTTAGAGATTAAATTGGGAAAAGAAACACTACAATGTAACTTAAGCTGCATTTTAAGCACTTAACCTATCTGCCTCTATCTGCCTATAGCAATCAATTTGTACAGTTATACAATGAATGAGTAGTTTGTCAGTCATCCACTGAAATACATTCACAGAGAACATTTGAACAATTCCAGATACCAAACAAATTAACAAATAACTGCTTTCAAAATGGAAAATTATGTTTATTACTCACATGTGCACATACAATGGAGTTGGCCAAAAGCCTTTCCATAAGTCTTTCTTTGCTGTCATTCTCTCGGATTCAAATTCAAAGAGTTCAATGTAAGAGTTCAATATATCAATGTTAGTTTCAGCAGATCTCCCAGCTTCCAAGTATGTAGGAGGAAAAAAAAAAGTGCTACCATTTGAAAAATGCGTTTATTTCAATCTTGCAGTCCAGGAATTTCTATGCAGGCAAAACAAACAAAATTTTGCAGTTGAAATTTTAGATGAGAAAGGCTTAATAAATAAATAAATAAATAAATAAAAGGGTGAAATCAAACCTTAAAAAAAATTAAAGTTTTTTTTTTTTTTTTTTTTTTTTCCCTGATTTGTCAGCTAACAAAAGTTCTTTAGAGGTAGAGTACAGGGCTGTTTGTTCTTCTAAACATTGTTATTCTCCCAGTGTAGGAAATGTTCTGTGGAGTAAGAGATGCAGGAAGCAATGTGTGACTTAAAAGGGAGGATGCGGGTGGCTGTCTGACTTATTATAAAGTGATTGAAACAGCTGCTAGCTGGGTGAGGTCACAGTACTGAAGGGAGTTGGGTCCCAAATGCTAGGGATCTTCAAAAATTAGCTTTTCTCAAAATATCCTCCATTAAGGAAACATTCAGATTCACATCATTTAGGCTAGAGTAATTTCACCGCTTTCATTGCTTTTATGCCATCGTAATCAGAAAATCTGACCCCCAAATGTATCCCCTCTGTCCAAGGAATCTAAGGTCTGGGGTCAGAATGTGAATCCAGGCAACTCCAGAGCAAGACAGCTACGTGAACTCAGGTTTAGAAACGCTCATAACCAAAATGCGCTAAATCAAAAATCAACCAAAACAAAGCAAAAAAACTCATCCTCTCCATATTTATTGTCATGGGTAACACAGGGTAACAATACGTTCTTAAAAAAAGATCAAAAAACAACACCAACAAAGAAACCAGAGGCAGCATTTTTTAAGTAGCTGAGGTTTTTGGTTTTTTTTTTGTTTTGTTTTGTTTTTTACTCTTTTTATGAAAAATCTTCCCTCCATCTCCACTAGTGGTTCTTTTTGTCCTGGTGAAGAAGTTGGTTGTTGTTGTGTTATTTGTTGTTTTTTTTTTTTTGTTGTTGTTTTTTGGTGTTGGTTTGTTGTTTGTTTGTTTATTTGCTTTCTTTTAAGGCTAGAAGAAGCTGCTGTGATCTTATGGTAGAATTTCTTAGGAACACAGGCTCTGTAGAGCTTCACTGTATTAGAAATTCCTGCCTTATTTTGTTGTATTTTTATTGACTCAAACATCTGAGTGAGCAAAGATTTTAATTCTACCTACAACAGCCTGATTAGGATGCTGTTCGGTATCTGCACATGGGAAAAGATTTCTCTCTACATTTTTTGCAGTATTAGATGCAACATTTATATTGAAAGCATTTTGCTTTGACTCTCCAGAGAAAATGCCATCTTTAAAACTGAAAACAAAAGTGACTGTGGTGTTACAGTCATAAAGTGTATGTTCTTCTTTGATCCCAAATCAGTCTAATTTTTGTCACTCTTGAAGTGTTCTTATTCAATAATAGATTTTCGTGTATTGATATGTATCCCATGGCATAGGATACATAAAATCTTAAAAAGGAGATGAGGGCAAAGGTGCAGTAATTCCACATATACTGAGTCGAGGGTGACAGACTGCAAAGTGATCTTGCCCTTGAATGCTTTCCCTCATTTACTGCAAGACATTTCATAGAATAGCCCAGGTTGGAAGGGACCCACAAGGATCATTGAATCCAACTCCCGGCTCTGCACAGAACTGCCTAAAAGTCAAACCCTATGTCTGAGAGCATTGTCTAAATGCTCCTTGAACTCCAGCAGGCACAGTGCTGTGACCACTGCCCTGTGGAGCCTGTCCGAGTGCCCGACCACCCTTTTGGTGAAGAAACTTTTCCTAACATCCACTTCATTTCCACATCCAAGTTCATAAGTTGGAAACTGAGAAGAATACTGGGTCTGTCAGACACTAGGGGTCTGGTGTTTTGTTTTGTTTTGGTTTGTTGTGTGTGTATGTTTTTCTCCTTTTTTTAACCTCACTACTACTGGCTGCTGTAGGAAACAACTACCTATTCAGAAAGTCCATACAAAGCATACAAAGCTTTGGATTGAACCAGACTAGCAGTACAAGATATGAAATAACTGTTTCATTATTATTATTTGGTTATTTTCAACATGGCATAATATCTCAGCATGAATGCTCTTTGGACAGAAAATGTTCCATGTGCAAGTGTTTTGTATATTTTACTGATTTGTAAGCCTGAACATGTAATAGAATTATTGAAAAAATGGTGGTTATATATGAACACTTCACTTATCAACGTTAACAGTAAATTATATAAAAATGAATCAGCAAAAATTACTTTTTTTTTTTTTTACAGTCCTTATATGGTGCTGAAGTTTCTACTACTCCACAACTACCACTCTTCTATACTCCTATAGATTTAGTAGACATCAGTGTAGAAATGGTTGGGCTGAAGTTTCCAAATCCTTTTGGCATTGCCAGTGCAACCCCTGCTACAAGTTCTTCAATGATTCGAAGAGCTTTTGAGGCTGGATGGGGCTTTGCTGTCACTAAAACATTCTCCCTGGATAAGGTAAGAAAATACTTTAAGCCATGTTTAGCATGTAAATATTCTTTGTATATTTGACGTATCTGAATCTTTTAGGAGTCTCACTATCTAGCCTGGAGAAAAGAGTAAGCAGGGAAATGTATGGTGCATCATGTAGGTTTAAATAATCTTGGAGCTTCCAGCTGTGTAGTGCAGTGTAAAGGTGAAACAATTTCTGTTTGTCTTTTTGTTTGTTTGTTGCAATTAAAGGATCTATGTTCTTCCCTTTTATTCAACAACATTTTAAATATTAACCAGCTAGTAACAGTAATGGTACTTTTTTTTAAACATTGCAGTGAAAATGTTTTCTGTGAGGGATCAGAATGCAAAGGGAATGAGTAACAGCTTCATCAAGCAACTCATGAAAGGCTGTTTCTGTGCCAAGGACTGCCAAGATAAGCCATTGAAACTGACTTCCAATTGCAATGTGATAATGTAGGTGTGAGCTTGAGACTGGGTGGGCAGTGGAAGAGAAAGATGGAAGCAACATAAAACAAGCTATGGAGGGACTAGTTCTGCTGAAGGTTTGTAGTACAGAGATAGTGCTTCAGTAAGACGAAGTGGAAGAGGAAGGAGTTAGAATAAATTCATGAAGACTATGGCTCAGTGTGTCACCTAAAACAAATTCTCAAAGCATTTTTTATTAAAGTGTATGTTTGGATTATTTAACCTGAGAATTGCATATAGACTGGGCTTTCTGTTACAACAATCAAATGGCAAAATGAGACTTAGAGCAAGAAGTTTAGACAGTGAAACAAAAGGACAATTTTGAGAAATGTATTCCAGAGGAAAGAAACAGGATTTGGGTTGGGATTACTTGTGCTGGGAGGAAGAGGATCAGAGGGAAAGCCTGAGTAAGTGTGAATGATGACAATGTGTTGTCAATTAATGACAAAGAGTAGCATGCAGGGAAGAGAGCTTTTGAAATGCATTTGGAAACGAGCGAGTTTTATTCTTGATTCAGAGATGAGAAGTAAAAGTGGATTAGTGGATGGAGACCTTTGCAGGAGACAAAAAGAGAAAAGGCACATTGTTTTTTTTTACTTTGCCACCTCAGAGGGTGACCCTGTAACAATGAGGAACGTCTAAGGACAAAGTGCTGTACTCCTAGAGCATAATGTAAAATATGTCAGACTGGCTTCTTCTCTTGCTTACACCGAAGGCAGACCAAGAAAGTCCGTGCTCATTTCGATTGCAATGGAGATTCCAAACTACTTCACAGGGTTTCTTATTAAAACACTTTTTAGGACATAAATGTAATTCAAGTGTGTGTGTAACTGACTTATGCATATAACATACTGTCAGCTGTAATTATTCAGTGCCTAGGCTGAAGGCAAGTACATAGCAAGTACTGAGATTTATTTATTAATCAGTGTTATTGCTGATATGCTTGCCGTCCTGCAAGACTGTGCATTGATTACCCCGGGTCTCTCAAGAGCTAAACAGACACTGACTGTGTTACAGCTTTGAGTGGTAATTCAGAAGGAAAGACTTGTGTGTTGCAGGAAGTGATGATGGTACTCCAGTAAGCAGCACAGTCTCTCTGAATTGTTTCTGAAATGGTGACTGCAACATGAGTGTTGTGCTCTGGCAGAATGAATTGGTTGTAGATCTTTCTAGAGAGAGAATTTCTTGAATCATACATTGCAGTGTGCAGTAGCACTGTCCCACCGAAGTATTAGCTAGTTTTCTGCCATTATATTCTTCCCAATAGTGTACTTCCCGCGGGGGTAATGCGTTAGTATTTGTGAGGATTTGAGATGCTTGGCTGCAAGGTGCTGCAGAAATAAAACTGCTCAGTTTGTAATACCATCATGGTAATTAATGCTACAAAAATATATATTTCAAAAGGAAAGAAAGGCTCAGGGAGGTACAGCAGTTCTTATTTGAGCAATGAGTACCACACAAAGACTGCTCTGTTGACTGAATGCTGGAACAAATAATTAGTAGAGAGTTTAGGTTAATGTAGGTTGGCATAACATGCTACCTTATTTATTTATTTATTTATTTATTTATTTATTTAAAAAAAACACCTTAGCTTCCAATTGCATAGATGCAAATCCTATGTGGTGTTCAGCAGGGAGCATAATGCTCTCATGGTCTGCAGTACCTGTGGAAGTAGAGATTTCAGATTTACTGTCCTACCAAGCTAGTAGCAGCTGTGTAGCAGGGCCAGGAAAAAAGATTTCCAGATCTGAGCCTGCATTGCCAGTGGGAGCAGGTGGAGCTGCTCCCTAGATCAGTTTCCAAGAACAGAACTACTTCTGGGAGGAAGGGAGCTTGCTGGACACAGTTTTTGGCAGCTGAAACTTCTCTACTTCAGCCTTGGTTGTATGTGGTACAAGCAGGATTCTGCGTATATCCCTGCTACTTTACTTAATCTGTCCTGTTTAGGTTTAACTTGTGATTCCCCTTCATATTTGCAATAGTTAAAGGCTAAGCATAAACTGCCTGTGCAACTGTGGGGAGCTTAGCAGTAGCAGAAACACTGCCTCTTCCAGGGCTGATCACTGAACTCACCACCATGCTCTATCAGTGGCACAGAAACCAGTAACTTCACAGAATCAGAGAACTGAAGGGATTGGAAGGGACCTTGAAAAATCATCAGGTCCAACCCCCCTGCCAAAGCAGGTTCCTCAGAGCAGGGTGCCCAGGTAGGCGTCCAGACGGGCCTTTAATACCTCCAGAGAAGGAGACTCCACAACCTCCCTGGGCAGCCTGTCCCAGTGCTCCATCACCCTCACCGTGAAGAAGTTCTTTCGCATGTCGGTGCGGAACTTCCTGTGCTCCATCTTGTGGCCATTACCCCTTGTCCTGTCCCCACAAACCACTGGAAAGAGGTTGGCCAGAGAGGTTGACTAGAGGTTGACTTCCCTATTGACCTTTGGCATCCTTTGGCACTCGAGGTAAAGTGGTTGATGCAGGGTAAATTTGAGTGATGTTTAGCAAATGGAAAGCACATACAGCTTATCTACAGATTTCCACGCGTTAACTGCAGTGTGATGGAATAAGAACAGAGAAAAAAAGACAGATAAAGCATTGCAGGAGATCCAAGGACCGAGATAAAAGGACTCAGGTTGGAGAGCTGTGATTCTTATAAGACAGAGCATTCATTTCATATGAACTTGCAATCCTTTTTCCTCTTTCACTGTCTAGCACAAAAAAAACTCCTGTAAAATGCTAGGCTAGGGATTCCTGCAGCCCATGAGAGGCCATGTGTTCTTGTACAAGCAAATTGTTATATAGCACTTGTGCAATTGTAGCCCCTGGACCGTAATTTACTCCCCCAGTTTTCCCAGCC
Source organism: Heteronetta atricapilla (assembly GCA_011075105.1). Classification (NCBI taxonomy): domain Eukaryota; kingdom Metazoa; phylum Chordata; class Aves; order Anseriformes; family Anatidae; genus Heteronetta; species Heteronetta atricapilla. Next base: position 2,495,191 of record CM021738.1, on the reverse strand, counting down.
CTCTTCTGTCTTGACCTCACCTTGAAAGCATCACATGTTGCTACAGAGGGAGTTAGCATAGCACTAACCGTTTCGTGCCATGCTCGCTCCCTTTTCAAACACCCACATGCTTTGCTGCATAATTGCCTTCATGACAACCTGTGTAGGGTTTTCTGTTTGTAGGGTGAGGATTTCAACTCTGAGTGATTCAGCAAATGTTTGTTCTTGCATGCTGCTCTACTGTTGTTGAAAGGTTAAGGAAAAAAAAAAAAAAAAGCTAATGAGAAATTGATGAAATTCCTTCAGAATAGATATGCCTTTAAGTATATAGCACTGTAAATATTTTAGAAGGTACTGGATATTGTAGTATAATACAAATATTAAATACAGGTTACACCGTACCTGTATATGTTTATAGGTATCTGGGAAGAGGGAGGGTATTTTGTCTTTACAAAACCAAACATATGCATAGCGGCATTAGTATCAAGTACATTTTTTTTTTTCCAGAAATGAGAATAGCTGCTTTTAAAATGGACTATCATGAGGCAAGAGAAATGGTAACAGAATAAAAAAGCCCCATTACACACACCTTCTCCTACACTCACGACTTCACTCTTTCACTGCAGGATCAACAGCTCATTGCTCTGTTGGTTCAAATAGTGTTTCTGTCTTATTCAGATAACTCTGTGCTGCAAACTATTATTTGTAAATTCTCTTGGCGAGCTATTGAAGGGAAATGGGAGAGCTGCATATCATGGAGTCCGCAAAGAAATGAATTTCAATCATTACCTCTTTTAGAACTTAGAAGAACAGAAAACTACCTGCAGAATGAAAAATCCTGTATTAATTAAACAAGTAACAAAGAATTGTTATTATGAGCTGGTTTATTTACTTCAAATTTATTGCTGAGTACTGTTTAGTACATAAAATTTACATTAAAAACTGTAATCAGAAAGTTTGTATAAACATAGTACCAAAGCAAGCCAGAGATTATATGAAGTCTTCATGCCTTTTCTCTATACATATCCACCACCACAGTGAGTTTCTAACATAAATCAGGGCTCCATCATCTCAATTCTGGCTTTGTCATTCTTTCACTGCATTGTATGGGCTGCTTAGAAAGAGGAAAAACAACTGGGATAGCAGAAATATTTGCTTTGATTTTCAGATGCTTCCTTCACTTCTAAAATTTAATTCTGATTAATCAGATACATCTGTCTTTATTCTGTTGTGACATGCATTGATTTGTGATGCTGTCGCTTTCAATAATGTGGAAGCAGTTGCCTTTATTATGAGAACCGGCAGAAATCAACATGCAGACTAACTTCATTTTTAATCTTTAATGTTTTTTTCATTGTGTATGAAGAAAGTTGCACAGATGATTTTAAAAACAAAGCTACAATTAAAATTAGATTATATTTGAATGAATCCATAGCAGAGAAAACTTTCTAGTCATAATATATGTTTATAAAATTCACTGAAGTAAATTTTACAATATGTTTTCAGAACCATTTCTAAACGAACACAGTTGCTGGTAGAGAATTCATTAATATACCTGGTGTGTATATAGCACTTCTATGTGCTGCTAGTATAATATACAGATTCTGCCACTGACTAGTAGTCTCTGTACATTTGCACTATGTATACCTCACTTTATAATTGACGTGCTAAAGAAAAAAAATCATAGTACAATGATGCATTGTTTTCCATAACATTAGTATTTCGCAGAAGTGAATCTGTATTACAAAATGTATATTTTTGTATGATATTACAGCGCAGTAATTTAGATTAAACTAGTTATAATTTATGGTGCCAAGCCAAAAAGCTATTTAAGATGCATTAAAATGCAGAACCATGACATTTGAAATTCTGATGTTCTTAATATGACAAAGGTTATTCTATGGAGTTTTGCTATAATATGAAATATTAATATTTCACAATACAGTTTTGATGAAGTACAATTTGCCTAGCTTGCATATGATAAAGAAATTAAATGCTTACCAGGGGAGTTCAGTGAGAATTAGAGCCCTGCCTGAACATCTGCTTGAAATGTTATTATCCTGTCCTACTGACAGCATTGCTCCCTCATTGTTTTTTGAGATTGACAGCTGAATATTGTACTGATTTCTGCAGCAAATATGTTTAGGTGAACTTTGTTTCATTTTTTAGGAATTTAGAACATGCTTTTGATTTCCATCCTATATTTTTTTTTATACTCTTGACATTTGTAAGTGCCAGATTGAGGTCTAGTATGCTGTAGCAAAGATAGACCATTGACTTGCAACGAAATGCCAGTTGATATCTCAGTAAACAGAAATATTACTATTCTTTATTGTGTGGTCTGTATGAAAGCTGTATGAGCTTTCTTTGGGGAGACAAATGATCAGATTGTTAATGTCAAATATAAAAAGGACTGTTTGCCTTTCTACTAAATAACATCAGACAACTTTTATTAACTACATTATTTGAACAGAAAAGTGGGCATTTTACAGGATTCCTTTGCATACAAAGCTCTGTAAGTTGAATGATTTATTGTTTTTACAAATGTGAAAATGATTATTAATGATCTTAAAATTCTTATGTGTTCTTTATGTAAATTATTGTATTCTATATTTCTGAAAAAAAAATGTTAATAAGAAATATTAGCTTGGTGGTTTCCTAATATTTACTTTTTTATATATCTCCACATAAAACTAGTATAGTTTAACCGATGATGTAAAAGACCAGAGAAATGCAGTTGAGTGTAATTATTTTTTTAAGTGCTGTAACTACAACATTGTGTTTTATTTGAATATTTTTATACATAAAATGTGTTATCTGAGTACAAAAAAGGAAAAAAAAAATCATTCTGTGAATCTGAACAAATGGCATTTGTAAAGTATTACTTTGAAGAAAAAAAATAAGCCTCTGAACAAATGTCTAGTTGCACTCTTCCTGTAGCATTAAATATGGCAGAAATGCTCCATTTCTTCTTCAGTGAGAGCCACAGCTCAGTCTCCCTTGGTGAGGTCTGTTATCCAAAGGTGGGGAACACAATCTGACAACTCAGCAGTGGAAGGGAGAGAGGGATCTCTCACACAGGTGTGTGAGCAGTGTGTCAGTAGAACTCATTCATGCTAAAGGAGAGATTTCTACAAACAGATCAGCAAGCCACTTTCCATATTTTCACTTTTCCTTCCATTCACCCTCATTGAGCAGAGAGAGGTTGGCTGTAAAATTGTCTTATGCATCTTGAGCTCATTTCATAAATTCCATAGAGCCTGTAAGCCAGCAATGACATAGCTTCCTGAAAGCTGTACACGAATCTGGCCATCAAAGGTAAAATTAGTTACATGTCAAAACTGGTTCTTGGTAGGCTACAGGTTGCTCACAGGTAATAATCTAAGGATTCTTTTTCCATTTGTCTACTTGGCTTTTTTACAGAGTATTTAGAGATCCTTTATTTTTCATTTCATGTTCATTTTGAACCAATGTTTTAAAACGATGCAGCAACAATGGACCAACATAATCTGAATTTGAGGATTAACCTTGAGCTTTGGGCAGCTGGTAAATAAAACTTGTTAACCAGTATTTTAATGAAACATTTTGTGCACTTAAAGTGGCACAACTGAGAAGCAGTTCTAGTGAACTTTAGAAGAGTGTAAAGATTTTAATACTGAGCATTTTGTTTCATAAGACTTTCTGTAAGGATATCTACCAAAAGTAGGAGTCATAATATGTTGCATCTGGGAACTGAACCAGTACTTAAGAGATGTCCTTTGTAATAATCCAACTACTAGCTTATCAAACAGAATGGATGCAAATGTGACAGTTGGCTTAAAAGTCTCAATGGTACTTATTTTTATGTTAAAGAAGCTGCTCAGTTCTTTACTTCTATTGTTTTGTTTACTTCCTTCTTAAAATGTATGCAAATATTTAACAAAAGAGAGAGAGAGAGAAAGAGCGCACGCATGATTTTTCAAAACTGAGAAGAATCTGTAGCTCCTGATGGCTGTATCTGAAGTACTCAACAATTTTGAATATCACATCCTGAGTAAACAAGATTCTGAAAAGCATGTATGCGCCATACTTGTGTCAAATATCATTCAGGCACAATTTTCTGTAGTTGTTTCGTTTGTCCTTGGAAGATTGTTAGTAATCTTGGTGCTAGCTCAAGTAATTTTGTGTCTGAAAGGAATTCAGCTAAAAAGGCAGATTCAATGTAAGCTAGAAATTGCCAAGTGTAATTCTGAAATTTAGATTTTTTACACTTAAGTTTCATTCTCAGTTCAGATCTGTTGCAGCCTATTTTTAGTATTTTGCTTTCTTCAAAACAACAGACTGCATAAAACCTTCTTTAGTGATATTAATCTATTCAATAATCTATTAGAAAAATTGTGTTATATTTTTCATCATGATTCTATTTTAAAAATGCCTTTCCAAAACATTCACAGCATAAGGCTGTATTTAACACTTTAGACTTTCCTTCACATAAGTGACCAAAACTTATTTCTGTGGGGTGTGGGTAGGGAAATTGTTATGATACACGGTAAGAGATATCCAGAGACTTTCAGGAGAAAACAAAAATTTTTATTTCGTTATTATAGAATTCAGAAGTTTCTCTCCAATTTTTTTTATCAAGTCATTGAGTGTCCCCCTCCACTTTTACCCCCCTCCCTATTTGTCCAAATGCATGTTTCAGTGGTTTATCTTCCTCATTTCAACATTTGCATTATGATGAAATCTCCAGGATGTAATGATAGATGTCCTGAAGTACCAAAGGAGAACGAGGAAAAAGTTATCTTCACATTTCAGTTGCTCCAGTTTATAGTCCAGCTTCTTTGCTGAGGTCTACATTCAGAATCTGTACATGAAGTAGATTGCAGTGGCCAAATGTTGGCTTCTGCAGGAATCTAGGTGAAACTTTGGGACTCCACCCATGCTCACTGAAAATAATGGGCTGCAGGTTTATAGAGGAAGGCACGCTTCTAGCACCATGCCTTCTCCCCCTGGGCACCAGCTAGTTGCTTGTTGGTCAGCTGTGCACATGGTAAAGACTGGCTGGTGGATGGACACTTTTCCCTCATCTACACCTGGGAAAAGAGAACCGAAGCATCCCATACAGCCTTTGATGAACGTGTCCACAGAAATATGGTCTCAAATTGACTCAATGTGGACACTGTAAAATCAATGCCAAACATGTATGTTCTGGCGCGTAGCTTATGTTAAAAAGTATGCAGACGTAAGCTGAAATGTTATATCTCTAATCTGGCGTATATTTCCAGACATGGATTTTTACAGTGTTTTTGCTTAATGATTTTTCAGGTGAATTTTGGTTATACCAGAGTAGCTCTTATGTAAAGCATCATTATGCTTCTCCTAAAAGCTCAGGTTATCTCAGGTCAGCAATTTCCCAGGTGGCAAATGAAACTTATAGGGCTCTGTTTAACATCTGATTTGCCCACACAAGAAGTTAAGAAAGCAAAGAGCTGCTTTTTTAAATCTCACAGTGATATAATTGCATTTTGCTAATGACTGGCTTTGTTGTAAAAGCAGAATGAAGTCCCATATGTTTAAAAAACCTGAGAGGTTCTTATGTTAAAACACTCATTACTAATGTAAATATATATGTCCGTGTATTGTAAATAACACTTCTTATCATTATTTGAGGTTTTATAATTGTCCAAATATTTCACTACAATAGAGATTGTGCTTTTAGCAGACTTCATCCTTCAGTAAGAATGTGTAGGATTTTTGTGAATATATATTCTAGAGATAATTGCATCAGGAGACAAATGTCTCCATCCCATGAACTTTGGAATTATTACTCCAAGATTTATCCAGAATGCTATTGTCACAGCTAATTGAAAAATCTAGTTTTTGGTCTACAAAAAAAGGAGAACACATCTTTAATATTCTCTTAATATGTGTATTATGATAGTATTTAATTGTACATTTTCTCATTGTGTATTATAAGAGTATCAGATTCATGTGAGGGATTTTATACTACTTAAAAATATATATATTTTTACTGAATTACGCTGATGCAATTAAATTATTTTTGTATATTGACTTTTTAAACCTAAAGCTAATCTGCTTTTCTCTAACATTCCTGGTACAATTTGGACTATGAAACAGTGAATTATAATGCTAGTTACAGCTACCAAAAGCAGCTAGCAGTACCTTTTCACCGTTTTCTACCATATGCATAAAGTAAGTTTACATATTATTTCTTTAACTTCTTCTTGCTTGACTTCTTTGATAATTCAGTGGAATCTAAGAGTTTTCAAACAAAATCACTGAAAGGTTATAAATGAAAATGACATAAAGTAATGTTGTAGCCAGCTGGTTTTTCATTAGCAGCTGACCTGCTATTGCTATAAAAACCAGAGTCTTGGCTAGACGTCAGTTCAATAAATGAACAGGCTATCTATTGATTTTTCTCCCTCTTGTTATGTAATATGATTTTCCCTCCTTTGCAAGGGTTGCTGTTGTACAGGATGGCGCTGGGATCATGGTCGTGGTAGCGTACTGGAATGTGTGGAGTAAGGAAGGCTGTCACAGCAGTCAATAAGATCTGAGAGGTGTTGACTAATTGCCTGCTAATTACACAGTAAATTGTCTAATTAAGCTGATGGTTAATTAGGGTACGCTCGCACAGCAGTCTTGTGGAATTTTTGTCTGATGTCTGGGAAGCAGCTTGTGTAATTGGCAAACTGGTAAGGACTGGCAGAGAACAGGACTGGAAAGCACGCTGCCAGTAGATGACAGAATAAGGATGCATTTGCACAAAGGTTGTCATGTAAGCACTAAGGGGTTTGTTAGCCTTCTCCAGCTACATGGCAGTGGGCTCAATGAGGAATTTATCTGAAAGCTACTGGAAGGTGTAAATAAAATACAGTTTAAGCATGTGATGTTTGAAAAGCAGTGGCAAGTATTCTTCTCATGTTTTAGGCAGAATTTAGATTTAGGATGCTTTCCTTCAAAATTTTGGCTAATGAACACAGAATGCCAAAATTAATGTGTAGCAAATTTCACCAAGCTGCACAATTTGACCAGGGCAATAATCATTGTATTGTAATTTGTTCAGTGGAGCCACAAAATGATATTGTTTCCTGGGATACTCTGTTTGTATGTTGATGTTGGAAAAGTATGTGTTAATAAGGATGCTCACCAACCACCATAACCATTGTCTATGATATTCTGAGTCCTCATTAGGCTTTGTATCCATCCCTAGCTGTGACAGAGTATGAACAGGTCATAGTGGTGCTCTCAATTAAATGTGTATGAACTATGCATAATTATAATACAATTAATAAAAGTTTCTGGATTCCAGGTTCTGACCCAAAGACCATGAAAACAGTTGAGAGTATTAAACAATGAGAACCTGGACAGTAGAGGAGTGCAGACACCAATTCAGTAGAAGTATCAATTTGCTGAGATTTAAATTTATAATTTGGTAATTACAGTAACTTGGTATATGCACTACCTTAAAGCTAATTACAAATACAAGCTTCCCACAGAATCAGGAGCATAGTACAGTACAAGATTGGGTCTTTACATAATTCAGAGATTTAATTTGAGCTAAGTATCAACAAATCTGAGGAAAAAATATCTCTTTTCTATATAATGAATTTAGTCTAAAAAGGTTTATAGGTTTGTACATATATTTATTATTTAAGTATGCTTTGATGTCGCTTGAGCAAAGTAAAGTTTAATGTCCACTTTCAATCATGGAAATCAGATACTGTTTCATACATCCCCATCTTTTTACATTTTAGCATGTGCAATTTTTAGTTCAGACATGGTGCCTTCCTCTTTCTGGAACAAAAAAGAAAACAATGTGAATTCAAAATCTGGATTGAAGGTTAAACAGTTGATCTTTAGATTTATTTTAAAATTTGTCATAAATATGTCTTCTCCCATACAAATAGAATCTTAAAAACAAAACCCACAAAATTGGAGGGTGTAAATCGTGCTTTCTTTGAATTAACTAAGCCATTTTTATCCCATGGTCTTGCTGCTTCTACTTCCCTGCACGTGCACAGTTAATTGTGCCTTTATGTAGCACCCTTTATGTTGTGAGGTTTTGCTTATGATTTTTCCTTCAAAAATAACTAAGCAAAATCATGGTACACTGATACACTGAGTGGATTCTCACTGTGTCAGTCATCAGACGTGGGACTCCAAGCAGTGAGGGCAAGCTACAGGGCCTTAAACCTTCTCTGGGAGGATTATAACGATACTTGCAATGTCGCTCCTCTGTGTATATTGCCCAGACCAGAATGCTGCAATTCCTCTGCGTCCAATTCTGTGAATTTTTGCATAAAGTAAAACAAATGTAATTCATTGATTCAATTCATTAGTATCCATGGAGGCTATATATATCTAATTTTCCTCCGAATAAAACGTTTTTATATTTGTATTTGATAGTTACATGTATGCATTTCCATATCGATCTGCACATGTGCAAAAACAGGTCACCTCAGTTCATTTTGCCTGACTACTTTTTAAGGATTTTTCCTTAAAAGTATTAGAGAAGCTATTCTTTTTGTCTCTGGCAGCACGTTCAGGAACAAAGCTCACTTCTGCAGCCAACTGCGGGAACTGAAAGCACACAGTGCAACCATCACACTTGCTTTTGTTTTCTGTCATGGGACAGCAAACGGATATGTTGCTAGTGCATTTTATTCTCTGAAGACAAAGGAGTTCAGAGGATAACTGTTACCTTCTTGCATTCTTCCAAAAGAATTTCTGGCACATCTCCAGTATATTAAATTGCACAAACATAGAGAAGGAAAGATACATCAAGTAATTCATGTAGTGAATACATGGTATTGTGAACACATAGTAAGTGTATATATGTAAAGCCCTATTACAACATCATAAGCTATAACAAAAATTATGTGGCAATAACGGTGTTCTTAAATAGCAATTACCAACTTTTTGAGAAATCATTTTTTAAAAAATTATTAATGTTTTCATATGCAGTTGTAGCTGCACCTTATTATATATCTGTATCTTACTGTGGACTTGATCAAAACTGGAAATGTTTCCCAGGTACCTGTAAGCAGTAATTCTCTGACTACCTTCTTTCCCAAAGCATCTTCATTGTGTGTTTTAAAACCTAGCGCTTAAGCAACGGGGTCAGGAGCCTGTTGTGTGTGAGCTGTCGGTGTTGCGTTCCAGTGTACGGACTGTGATGGTTCTCTCCACATGTGGTTCAGGGGAGCTCCTGCTCACCTCCCTTTTATTTAATGTGTATATCAAGCCATAGAGAAGGCTTAGCGAAGTGTCATTGATTTAAGTGTTTTCAATATGTCGAAACTCAGCTTTACAACTCTCAGCTGATTTAGCTTGAGCAGTTGATTGCATTATTCACTCTTTGTGGGAGACTGGGGCATGGCTGAGAGCATGCTGAGCAAAAGTCAGTCCAGACAAGATAGGAGTAATGCTGGGATCGTTAGAGGAAACATCCAGAGGCTACGGCAAGAGAATTATCAGTCCTTCTGGCTGAGGGATGTAGTTCTATTCCAGGCTGTTGCTGCAGCAGCAGATAAGAGCCAGAAGACTACACCCCTTTTATTTTCTGAATGCAGGCCTTGCTAACAGTATCCGTGCTTTGTATTTTAAGATTAACCTTCTGCCAGTGCTTGCTATATGGGACTACATCTTAAATCTATCCAAATATTTTTTGGTGGTGACAAACTTCATGCCTTGGATGCCACAAAGTGCCACACTGGGGATGCTCCCTGCCCCTACTGGCTGTCCCCCTTACGCTGGGACAGAAGGGACGGAGATGCAGTTCATCTGAGTGCTGTTGGCGCCTCTGCTGGGAGCTCTTGTCCCAAGGTGATCTGTGTTAGCCTGACTGGTAACTTCAGCACAAACTTGAGGAACTTTTTTTATTATTATTTTTTTAAATTTTTTTTTTCCTCCTTCACTATGCAAAAATTGAGGAAAGGGTGAATATTGGGTTTTCAGTTCCTGTTCTTCTTTATTACTCTGTTTAAGTTGATGTTGCTGCCAGGACCATTCTCAGAAGGTCAGTTGCTTGCTGCTGTTGTGCAAGAGATGTATATTAAAGACTGCTGGGCGTGCCTGGGTTGGGTGGCTTCACATGAAGATAATGCAGATCTTGAGCACATAAAAAGTATTTGCTTATTTTCCTATATTCTATTGTATTTTAACTCAGATGAATTTCTCTGCTTACATTTTTGGTGTTTTGTTTGTTTGTTTCTTTGATATTCAGAGTAAAGTTGTGCCTTCAGGGACAGCAGAATATTGGAGTCTATGTCTGAAGTTTTGGAGCACAAGTTTTTGAGTGTCACATTTTTGTGGTAGTTATACTTTTGTCATTTCTTATTCCAAGCTAAACATCTGCATTTCTCTTGAGCTAAGATTGAACAAACCTATCAGCTAGCAAATTCAAAAGGCAATGTAATATTTTTTTTTTCTAGAAACAGAAAGTTTAACCTTGAAATGCAAACTTAATCTTCACTTTGCAATAAAACTGTATGTATCCAAATACATAGTTTTCTTCACTTGAGCACCCTTACCCTCATAATATCATTTATGTTTTCTTTTCCATTCTAACTCTATGTTTGGAGAACATTAAAAGTATATGAAGGGGAGAATAAGAACATATTGTGAGGATAAAGTATTAAAACTATAAACCAAAGACCCATCAATCTTGCAACTTCTTATGCACATCTTAAGTACTGCAAATAATGCTTTGCTACCATAACAAAACTTGTTCTTAGTGTATGTTGGCAGTTGCCTACCTATAGACACATAAGCTGTCTTTAATGTATTTTTCATTGTTTTTCCCCACATGCACTTCTTGCATTCCTCCTTTAATATGATTTTTTTTTTTTTTAAATAGTGCCATTGTCTGCAAGGATTTAATGGGGGGGTGTTAAATTAACAAAAGACAGCAGTTTTCAACAAATTTCGAACTGTGCTAAGAATCTGTCTGACAGTCAAATTTATGCAGAGGTGAGGTTTGCTTCTGTGTCAGATATCCTCCATGTGTGGCTTTCTTCAATTGCGTCCAAGGGTTCGTATTCCCACCATGCCTCTTCCTTGTATGTTTTCCTAATCTTTTAAGAAGGCTCTTGTCAGCTAGCCATTTCTGCTCTAAAATGATCTTTTATCACTGGCAGTTGACCATCCGTACTTGATTTTTGCAGGATGTGTTGGACTGTGTCCCCATTTATGATGTAGATGTTGGAACATGCCATCACTCACATTCCTGCTTTACTGTCTGTAAAGAGCTCACGATGTGCTAGCTGCTACTGAAAATCATGACACTAGAGCCTGTTCAAAAACAATGTGTCTTAGCAGCATGGTTGAGGATGTAGTGTTTGCATTCAACGTCCGTGGTTACAGTGAAGTGTGTTGATATAGCTAAACTCTCATTAAAGGCAAGGAAGAAACACATTTCTTTTCAAAATGATAGAAATGAGAGTTGGTGGTTTTAAGAGATCTTTTGCAAACGTTACTGGGGGCAGGGAAGGCAAACCAGCATTTCTAGCCAATCCATGCCTGCACACATGTATCTCTTCTGGCTGGAGCTTTCCCCTTTGGTGCCATTAGCATTTTCATTTCAAAAAACGACAGTCTGCAGTGGAAGCAGTAAAAATGTTCAACCTGTGGTTTAAATTATTGATTTTTTTGAATATTGAAGCTGTATTTCAAATGGGTTTTGTTAGAGTTACTTCTGGGTAGAGGGTTCCAGAGGTAATTTGATATCTAAAAGCTTGTGTATTTCAAAGCCATTTCAGTCTTTTGAGTTCCTTCAGCTGATCAGCTGATTGGGTAAAACATCTTATTGTCTTCTGAATTGCAGGCAATAGATAAACTGCAGCTCAAGGTTAGCACGTAGACTAGCATACAATGCTCTTGGTGATTTATTATGTGTACTCAGTGTCCAATCAACTGACAAAAATAGCTCATTTATTTTTAATGCAGTAACTTATCTTCACTTAAAAAAGAAAACATCTTTTGAAATGCTAGTATTCACAATTTAGATGGGGGAACCTCTGTTATCTATATAGCTAGGTAATGTTGCATAATTAAAATTAGGTGAGTTTGTGGTATTGAATGCAGCATGTGTAAATAAAAAGTATATGCACATATTTTTACAAACCAAGAGCTTTATGTTACTACAGAGCTGAATGGCTGCAGTGAGAAAGAAGTCTATTTTAAAGGACTGCAGTACAAGCAGCACTCATATTTGTACACGAATGCTTTGACAAAGGGCTGGGTCGATGGCAGTTGTATATGTGCAATGTGTAGGAAGTTAGCCATTCTCGGTATCCTTTTGTTCACGGGAGAAAAAAATGTAAGAATTGAATTAGTGTAATAAGGTTCAGATTTGGCAATCAAGCCATATTGCAGTGCATACGGGAGTTCATGGGAATTGTGGAAATGAAATTAATTGCAGGAATGGACCTGGTTAAGAAGTGCTGTTACGACTGGTGATGCTAAATATCATAAAAATAATGGGATGATTCAGATTTAAAGCAGACAGTATTTTTTTTTCTCCTTAAAGAAGCAGTGGGTTAAAGAGTATCAAAATAAAAGGATGTTTCACTGAAGTATGAATTATGCAAATTCAAAATTACGCAACTTATTTTGCAAATATGTATATATATAGTGCATATATATTTATATAAAATTCAAATACATGAAGATAAGTCATGAAAAGATGTGTGGCATAAAGAGCTTATATAATGCCCAATTGGCTTACCACCTACAATAACTAGTTTCTGTGACTGTAGTTAAGAATTTTCTCCAAAGTTTGTTGATATTTTTGTGATAGTGCATTGTAGTTTACAAAATGCTGTTTAAATACCACAGGGATTAAAGCTTCTGCTGTATTACTGTGTGCATGAAATAGTCTTATCCCTGCTTCCCTTAGACATACAGCAAAGAAGGCTGCCCTGCCCTGCTCTGTACTGGCTGCAGAAGCCAATGTGTCAGCTAGGGGAAGGTTGCCTAAGACAGGCAAAGATGTAAAGCTTCCTACTTCCTCCAAAAGCAGAAGCTTGCAGTCCGTACCTTCGCTGTTTTGTACAAAAGTGAGCACTGGCTCTACTGTGTATTTTAATCTCTATAATTGGGAATACAGATTTGGTCAAAGAAGCAAACATCGGAGGTTTTTTTGGATATAGGGAGAAATGCTAGTTCTCTACAATATGGACCTCTTTTTGGTCCTCATGGAAACCTGGTCAGGAGCAATGCATTAAACACCATAGTTTTGAGGTACAAAAATAGAATGGGAAAAGATTCCTTATATCCTGTTTATCACTAACACAATTATCCATAATCAAGAATTTTTCAGTGGGGGGAAAAGCATATGCCTCTTCAAAAAAACTTTGTGAAGGAGTTTTTTATGTTTAGCATCGGAAGGTTTTTAGATCATTGTCCCAGTTTTAAATCAATATCCTAATGGAATAAATGGGGATTCTGCAGGTCAGGCCATCCTCTGTAACTCAGGACAGATCTATTCCTCATATTTCTGACTTGAGCATGCACAAGCCCTTTGTAGCCTATCTGAGCTGGCTCTGCCATTACTAGCACCAGAGGCGGAGTCACAGCTGTCGTACAGTTTCTGACATTTCTGTGGCAGCAATAATAGGAACATTTACCATAAATTCCCAAAATGAAACCCTAACTCAATTGTAGTCTCAAATAACCACCTTCCTATGGATTTCAAGTCGAATGGACTTCACATCTACCCTCTCTGTTTATGCCTGATAGATCCTCCGATGAGCATATTTACTTAACTGACAGACCAGAGCAATGACTCTTCAGAGTGCTGGGGCTTTGTGCCTATTATGCATGTAATGAGAAAGAACATGGCCAGCTCAGAATATTTTTTTTCTCAGCGGTAAACTGGAGAATCCTCTTGCTAGGAATTGCCATGCAGCATGGGTACTTACAGTTCTTACAAGAATATTTTAATGAACTTTGCTTTTTTTGCATTATTAAATTTGTGTTCTATGTCTCACAGGGCTGAGTTTTAAAAGCCAATAGAATGGAATGTCTTTTTTTTTTTTTTCTGAGAGTTTAAATAATAATAATAATTTTTAAAAAGTAATAGACAATGAGTAACCCACTGCTATGAAAACTTCAGGTGAAAGTGGAGAAAAAACAGCTGAGACTTGGTTCTCTGTATCCACCGCAGGCAGATGGGAATGAGGGACCATTCTTTGGCATACAAATTCGATGTGCATTTCAGCACTTGTCCGCATGGGTTCCTCTCTGTCAGAGAAGTTAAAACACTTGCAAACACTGTTTATTTATTTATTAAGAGCTCTGTCTGGAAACTTAGACTCAGCCCAACAGATTGGAAATCCCTATTTCGAGGCTCTTGAGAGGAAAAGCTATCACTCCAGATTATGGAGCCTGTGTGGTGCCTCTTAGGACAACTGCTGGATGGATGTGCAGTGCCCTCAGAGACCACTGGTAGATGTGGCTGTGCTGGCTCTGCCTTTCCTGAAGGCAGCCCAAAGCCCCTCCAAGGGCTGTATACCTGTTGCCACAAGTTCAGCCTCAGCTTTCTGACCAGAGCTGTGCTGCATCCTCATAAATTTTAACATGGTAGCAGAGTTCGTTCTTTATTTAGTTTAAAACTATTCTGATACTATTTCAACTGTTTCATGTCTATGAAAATAAATTCCAAGCTTACATACAGCAATCTTATGTATTCTCCCATTGTTGTAGCCAATACGAAGATGAGAATACTAGCTTTATTTCGTGAATTTTAAGGTAGATGAGGCATCTAACAAAATTCAAAATCTATTGTAAAGATCTGATGTAAAACATAGCTCTGAATTAAAATGTATTTGAATCTTTACAAGATGTTTAGGTGATGGATTAAGACTCATAGTGGTTAACACTTTGTTTTTCCACACAGTTATGTTACGTATCCAGTTCTACGTGTAATCAGGCAAATGGCACAGGCTTGCAATTCCTTCTCAAACAAAAGACCATTTGGCTTCAACTAAACTTTTGAATAGGAAAAGACGAAAGATTTGCATCATGAAAAGATGAGAGTTAACATCTAAGGAGCTTGTGGTACCAAAATAGAAGATAGATTATCATCCAAAAGTGAAATTATTCTCCTAGATACTGAAACCCTTCCACTTTCCCTGTGCACTTTTTTCTACACTATTTCCTGCAACTTGAAGTTGTTTAGTGCCACCTGAAGAACTTATACTTTGAAAATTATAATACTAGCTACTTAAATACCTTTTTCAAATATAATTGGTATAATTTCCTTGAATTTCTTACCCCTAAATAACACAGATGCTAATCAATGCTTACAGTATTTAAGCATTCTTAATCCTAATGGAAAAAGAAAATGCTGCAGGTATGTTCAAGACTTACCTTGATATTTGCAATTCATCCTCAGCAGATAATTTAAATACATGCTTCAAGGGAGTAACGTGATTCTCCTCTTAATTACTTGGTCCAGCAATAAAAATATTTTGGACTATACATAAATTTAAATATAACTCTAATGTTCTGTAACTCCCCAACGTTGATTCGTTCTGCAAGAATTTTAACAACTCTCTAAATAGTATTGTATGTTTTTCTCTATTATTGAAGAAATCATATTTTTCCACCCTCAAAGGGAATCATTTATTCCCCTCCTCCCAGGAGAATATAATAGTCTTGATTTACTTATAGCAATCTGGAAGAAAATATTTTAGTGATGGTTCACAATTTACTAATGGAGCTTTACAAAACAGCCTCTAGGAACAGTTATGAATACATTGATTATATGGCTTCCCTATGAGAAAACAGTAATTAAAATTATATCACAGACTGGATCTGGACATGTTAACATTTAATTAGGCAATAAGTGAGCTTGGTACAGGTGTCCGGAGTTGTTGACAGGAGCATTGTTTAATTCATGTAGTATATTATCTTAAATAGATAGTCACCACATTGTTTTTTTCAAGAGTCAGACATCAGAATTCCTGTCATAGATTTTTTGTTTGTCTAATTTCTGTCCATACATTAAGTGCAACATCTCAGACGTGTACTTTAAAGAATTGCTTTTCTCATTCTTTGTTGCGTCTGTCAAGGAATTTTTAATTATGAGGCTACCTGAGATTTTCCCATTTTCATTTATTTATTTATTTATTTATTTATTTTTAGCTAGAAAATCTCATTGCGTGGCATTAGATGCCTTGTTTTGTAGCTCATCCCTTTAGGAACTTGCAGCCTGGTGATGTTGCCCTACTGCCTTCTTATGGTGTTTTGTTTAACAAGTGCAAAACAATATAAGGGAAAACAACATCAGACATTGTTTAAACAATATCAAGTTGTTTTCCCTAATACTAACAGTCTGATGTATGAAAAAGGATGTTATTCTGGCCTCCTCTTAAAGTACAAGAAGAAAATTAATTTGTATTCTTGTAAGCATAGCTCCTCTGGTGACTCTTCCAACCCTTTTGCTGCAAATTTATCGTGGAATTCTTTCTTCTTTTTTCCTGTGTCTTTTCATTGACTTATGTTAGTTCCTGCACGATTTTCTTAGGCTCCTGCTTTTTAAGCAGATTTTTTCTTCCCATTTCATGGGACCGTTCAATAATTGTCTAGAATGAATCCCAGTGGTCAGCATTGTAAACTGGACTAGAGTATTGTAATTAATATGCATTAATTTTCAAATTTTGTGAATGCACGGAGCTCCTTGAAAACAGAAATTTCACTTTAGGATACAGATCAAAAACTGTAGTCTATGCAGTTATTTGTGTTCCTATTTTATTTAATTATGCTCCACCCAAATAATTAGCATTGCGATGCTTTGCTTGCAGCAGAATAATAGAATGCAGTCTTGTCCTGTTGATCACTTTTGAGCATCTGCTCTGGGTTTTTTTCCAGAAATATCTCATCAATATTTTAGAGAATGTAAGTGAGTTACAGTTTTAGAGTTTAAGTTTTTCAATAAATCTCATCAGGTACTTTATCTAAGTTATACAAATAATACTCCGTTGACAGCAAAGATATGACCTGTAGGAGAGTAAGACTGAGTTTTTACATAGTTTTAAGACATCCTATCCTAGTACTTCTGGGATTATTCGTGCTGCCATGTTATAGCATTTGTTTAATTGTAGATTGTCTCAAGCCTCTCAGTTTGTTTGAAATAGGTTTTCAAAGACTTATATTTTCCACCAATTTTGTCACCTGGATGACATCAATATTAATGAGAATGGCTAGCATGCAATTAGTTACATTTAATAATATATGACATTTGGTTATTTTGAATGGTGGCAGCTGCAAGAAAAGGCAATTTTGGAGGATTTTTGTTAAACAAAGGTTAGGGGCCATTATTAAATAATGAATTTAGTGATGTAAGATTGTCAACTTGCAAGTCTAAAAGGCTCAGAGGAGGTTTCTGAAGAGAGGTAATGATAAGGTAAGGGTAACCTCTAGCGAAATGATGGGTAATAGACACTATGAACAGCAGAAGAGACCCAGGGTAGTGAATGTTGGTAACACTTTAAATCCAAAAAGCTTAATGTTTGTGTTCGTGCATCTCCAGTCTGCTGGGACAACGTGCAGCTGTATAGCCATACATGTCAAGATGGGGGCATGTAGCTAATCAGCAAATGGTGCGAAAAAAGTAGCTCTGCCTTGAGCTAACTTTGTCTGCTCTCCTGAGCCACACTCAGTTGACTAATTGGTCAAATTGGATATTTTGCTCTGTATACAACTAACAATATCTTCTGTAGCTCTCAAACTCTTTTCTCAATTATTCTAAATGAGATCTATGTTGAAATGGAGGCCAAGCTTTGATTAGGTAGATTTTCTAATTCAGAAATATTGGGTGATTCAGCATCCATATTTTCCAGTCTGATTTTGAATGGGATATGTTACGAATTGTCTCACTTCATAGACTCTGAAGCAATGATTTCTCAAAGATCTGGTTTCTTAGTAGATCCCAGGCAAGTCCTTATTGTACAATACATAATTGCAGGCATATTCCTGGAGCTGTGGTTACTTCAGGTTCCAAAGGTGGTGGTGCATTTTGATATTTTGTGTTTTGTGCATCCATTGCAATAGCAGGGTTGACCATCTGCTGCTGACTTCTTCATCAGTGGATGTTTTTCATCCCCATGAAAAACATGGGTTATCTGCAGAGTGGTGCAGAGTGCAGTCCAAAAGAAAATGCTGCATATTGAAAACTCTGGTTGTTTAATTAAAGTAAAACTAAAAACCTTCCAGACAAACCAATATTTGTGCCAAGGAAAATTTTTTAGGGAAATTGCTTCATCGGTCAAAAAGATGTGGATAGAAAATTTCTAAAGACCTTACTACTAGCTGTTCTTATTTTGTGCTTTGTGCCACACTTTCCATTCTTTTATTTCTATTTTTCTTTGTCAAATGAAGATTGTTTTCCTTTTTTTTCCCTTCTGCTACAGCTTGTATGCTATGTGTTTCCAAACAGTGGGCAAGAAGTGATATTTAAGAAGTGATATTTGTTTCTAAAAAAAAAAAAAAAAAGAGAGAGAGAGAGAAATCTGCTTCAAATTTCTTTCTCACAGAAGTCTGGGAGTTTAACCGTATTTTTTGTGTCCTCATTTGAAAATGAATAAATGTATTGAGACAATGACTGAACATTTTTCTGATCAGTCAGCTAAAGTAACCACTCATTGATTAGGTAGCTTCCTATATCAAAACACAGAGATCTAAAAATCACACTGAAAACAAACAAAAAACAGATACAAAAGTGAGTGGCCGAATACAGACACAACTTTCACTCAAGAGCTGTGAAGAAGAGCTCTCTCTTCTTCTATGGTTGTAGTTTTTGACCACAATATAATGTGACAGCAGAAATTTAATCACTGCTTACACCTTTATCAGAAAACTGATAAAATGTATGCTCACATTGAACATTAGCAAGAAATTTTTCAAATGTCCTTCAGGTTTTTTTTTTCTTTCTCTTCTCTCCCTCCCTTGCTTCTCTGTTTCTCCCAAAGAAATTGCTATAAAGCTGATGAGAATTTGGATTTGCTTTGAAAGCATCTTTTGTTCGAAGACTAATTTTAACCTTGTGATAAAGATTGCTTTTTTGTACTCTGTTGAATGTGATATCTAGTAATTGTTTGTCAAGGCAAAGTGCTGTAGGACATAATACATTTTAAAAATGATCTTTTGTAATTATAGTACGAATGTCTTTACATTCTAACATCTAAAAGCCACATGCAAATATGTCAAAAATAAGAAAAAATATGAATTTTTATTTTAAGTATTAGTTAAATGTTAATTTCAAAGTATTATGGATTTGCATTATGAAAAGTACTTTTTGCACAACTGCTCAAAAGAAAGTAATTGTAAATAAAGATTCAAAACAACATTTTCTTGTAAAATATATATCTCAACTCAAAAATATTTGTACATTTGGCATAAACATTAAACATACAATTCCAGGTGTTTGGTTTTCAGTTTTTCTTTCTTTCTGTCTGTCTTTCTTTCTTTCTTTCACTCATAATTGTATTGTTTTAGTTTTGTTTTTCAGTCTGTTTTATTACTTTTTAGGGAACCTGAGGTTGTAAAATTAAGACTTCTAGTCAAACTATTACGTATGAATTTCAAAAGCTTTGGGGGGGCGGTTGCTGTTGTTCTAAGCAAGGGCAGCAGATGATTCTTACTTGACTTCCAATGGGGGTGGGATTATTCCAAGATAGTTCCAAGGTGAGAAGAATACACCCTACTTCTCTTATACTCTGATCTAGGAAGATTATTTTAAAAGCTTTGGTATTTGCAGTCTTGATCATAAGTTATTGGTTGTGGTGGCCTACTGTCTGAAAATTGTATTGGTAAGAAGGGTGGTATGCTGAGCAAGCAAGAGTGGTAAAAGCTTAGGTAGAAATTAAGTTAAATGTGTAAATTTAGAAGTTTCTCATGCATTCTTATGGTTACATCTTAACACACTAGTGAGACAGTATACAAAAAATGTTAAATACATGGTAACTAAATCTCTAACCAGTTGTCATTTGTCACACAATGTGAGTACTTCAGCAGTTTTTCTCCAAAATCCTGACGCGTGCTTTTTCTCTTATGGGTCTGCACTCTTCTGTGCTAACTTATTGATTTGGAAAGCTTGCTTGCTTGCTGGAGCTGTAATGTTAAATTGGCTTAATAAACACAAATGGGATAGTTTAATGTTGTAAAAACTTTTATGAGGTAATGGTCTTTTTTTTTTTTTAATAGTTTGCATAACTCAGCTTATTCAGTCTAGAAATAGAGTAGAATATTAAGGAAGATTTATAAGCACTCTGTACTCCTGACTTTCAGTATTTGGGTGTTTTCATCTTTAGAGAAAAACAAAAAATGGCCAGTCAAATTAACTCTGTTTTCCAAGCAAATGATAAACAGCCACCAAAAGACAGGAATACTTTTTAAAGTAACCTTTTCCCTCTATAGCATATTAGATCTTGTAAGTAAAAGATGAAGAAGCGTAACATATAAATAACAGCACCGTTCTTTTTCAAAATCTGTTCTGTACTAGTGGAGAGATCAGTACTCTCATGGTTTAAATTGCCAATGTGAATGATTGTGGAAGGCTGAGGAAATAATAGATTTTTAATACAGTTCTTATTTTGATGAAAGAACTTGAAAAATAATTATTTTATGTCATTTTATCATTATATCCTGTCTGTCTTGAGGAGAAGCATAGCAATGAAGAGGAAAGAGAGGACTAGATCTAGTCTTTACTCACAAAAGCAATAAAAAAATAAAAGGAGGTGTCTGTATAGTACTAAATTTCTCATATCTAGTGGTGGAGAGATTAGAGCCGTTTCTGCATGGTGGGATGTTCTGAGATTAGTTTTCTGTCAAGGTAGTTTCAGGGTTTCTAAAAAATAAAAAAGAAAAATGCTCCAATATTCACTGAGGGAAAGAGGAGGAGAGGGTGAGGAAGTGACTTTGCTGAGGTTTTGCACTTGTACAGCAAGTGTAAATTCTGGTCAGTTCCCTGTCTAAAGTAAATTTAAATGGTTAATACAAGTGTTAGAAATTCAACAGGTGACATTGTGTGCAACATAACCTGGAAAACAGCACAGCATGGTGGTTTGCGTGCTGCAGGGTGCCTACTGCCATATCGAACCTCCATTGGCAGAACTCATAAACAAATTTACCTGCCCCGCTCCATGAACCAGTAGGTCTAACAGTATATCATAAAAATTGTACACTAGCTGATAAGGTCTTTGTGGAAGTTAGTGAGCT
Organism: Heteronetta atricapilla; assembly: GCA_011075105.1. Lineage (NCBI taxonomy): Eukaryota > Metazoa > Chordata > Aves > Anseriformes > Anatidae > Heteronetta > Heteronetta atricapilla. The sequence continues at coordinate 2,473,984 of CM021738.1, read as the reverse complement.
CTGTTAATGTGTATGGTTGTACCTGATGGAATGGGTGGAATTTGTTTGTGGAGGTGCTTGCAGTGTATTTAGCTTTCTGCTAGAAGGAGCCAGACAAGCTCAGCTTGAGAAATTCGGAGCTCTGGAGGTATTCAGGAGAGCAAGTCCCTGTTCTGGGTCTCAGAAAAAAGAACTCTATGGAAATGTCACATGTCTCACAACTCTGATGGAGGAGAGAAAGTGAAGAACAACTCATAAAGGATGTATAGGAACAGTGCTGTATGAAGTGGTATTGTTGCTTCAGGTTTCATTTGCCTTTTGTAGATGGTTAAAACTCCAGAAGGGGTGATACTAGACACAGTCTGGCTAGACAGCTGAGTCACAGAAGAGGCAAATCATCACAAGACCTTGAGTGAGAGTTGGCAGGGAATTACGAGGACATAAGTCTGCGATGCCATTTGTATCTGTGAGGGTGTGCAAACAGCAGCGAGCCAGATTTCCAGAATGCTTTAGCTGCTGCGATATTAGGCAGAAAAGGGCACTATCTTCTTCTCCTCCGTATTTTTACGTAGGTGAATTTGTACATCGAGCTCTACTATAATTAGGGAAAGCTGAAACAATGTTGAGAGGTTGATTAAAGCACTTAGAAAATGAGTTTTAAAAATATTTAATATCTACTGAGTTTTGAAATATTTATAGCTTTTTCAATAGATCTTTGATAACCTGGAGAAAAAAGGTACAGTGGAATTTGCCTAAATGCCTGCATTTTCAGCTACTATGCTTTGTTGTTTAGATAATGAAGATGGTGTATATAGTAGAAATTTACATTTGGACTTTTTTTCATGTTGCAGTTTACTGTCTGCTAGCGTTAAATATGCTGTATTGAGATACTTGACTAAAATTGCCTTAACAAGGTGTTTATTTAGATCTCTTCTTCACAATGAGGCCACTGTGACTACATCAGTGTTGATACTGACATTTAGTGAGCAGTAACCCCAGGACTGTACAGATAACTCTACTTGGCAAGTATAATGCCCTCGCTCCCTGGAATAAAGAAAGGTCAAATAAATTAACTTTGTAAAAAGTAGTAATCTGCTCACTGTATTAAATCTTTTTCTCATATTAATGAAAAGAAACTGACAAAGGTCACTAAATCCTATCTGCTTTAATAAGTTAAAGTTAAAAAAGCTTAATTTGAACTATTCAGTGACTTTCATTGACTTTGGGGGCCAACAGTGTGAGGCAAGATCTTCTGGGTCTCAGAAGCCTCCCAGAATGAAGAAAACACATTAGCACTTGGTATAGTGTTATTAAATGTATTCATAAAGAATCCCAAAATCTTATTCAAAACCTTGATTGTGCTGTGGGTATTTGCATTGCAGAATGCGTACTTCAGGGCTGAATGCTTGTATAACAGGTTAATATATTAAAGGTATCATCAGCTAGTTTTCATTCCGTGTCCCAAATATATATGTCTATGTGTTCTCTTAAGCAACTTTATTATTTCAAATGTTTATTAAAATACCATTAGCTATGATATTTGGGGGAAAAATAGGTGAGAAAGACTGCTTCAAGATCTGGAAATTAATAGCAACATATTAGAACTTTGATATGAAAAATAATATTGAATTACACTTTTGGTTTTTCTTATATTGCCTAATATAACTACATTAATGGAATTGGCATGAGGCCATGGTATACCTTTTGGGAGACTTTTTATATTATATTCCACTGCAACTCACATCTCCACACATTTTTCTCCAAACTTCTATTTTTAGTTTCTAGGAGAGATGATTGTGAAATAAAAATGTGAACCCTGCTAATGAAGAGCTGTCTTCTTGGTTCCCCTAAAACAATAACTCTGAGAGAGGGGCGAATAGATTGATTCATTTGTATGGGTCATTAACTTCCACGCCTACAGATGCCAATGTTAATATTCACAATGTGAATTATTTCTCAGCTGATCACTTTAGCTGAAACACACAATGAATGTGCTTATTGCATGATCTAACGCTGTGCCTGACATCCCTTTGGGTCCCTTAAAACTCTGAATGTCCCTGCTGCCCAAACATATAGGTCTCTCTCTCTCAGCGTGGTTGTGTCTTGACAATACAGAAATCTGTGGCAATCATTAACTGAAAATGCAGACAGTGTGAAATAAAACAAGCTTTAGAGTGAATATTAAAACATGGGCTGATATCCTGAATTGCATCTTCATTTAAATTTAACTTGTATAAAATGTCTGTGTGTTTAGAGTTTAAGATGTTGTTTCAAAACTCCCGGCCCATTAGACTTAACTAGTTTTGGAATTTGAAGATCTGACTGTAGAGTTCAAGAATTATTAGAGCAAATGGGGCTTGATCAATGCCTTGGGTCTTTATTAGTGTTTTAATTAATCAACAGGAATAAAAATACTTGTGTAATGAAAATTTACACAGTTTCAAGTAATGAGAATACTAGACTTGATCATAAGCAGAAAAGGGGACTCTGAAAGCAGCAGATAGTGGCATTTTATCTGTGTAACACAACTTTCTTAGGAGACATCCTGAGCTAGAAATATTTCAGGGATTGATATGGTTTTTGGTGTGCCCTCCTGGGGAGAGGAATCAGCTTTTGAGGCAAAAGAAGTAATTCAGTAACTGAAATATTCATGAGTCACAGCTGGCCCTTGATTCCATTTGCTGTTACTGTTTCTCTTGGCTTGCATTAACTCCCCAGAACTAGATTGTTTTGCTGGAATCTAATGCTGAATACAGTTTCCTTGATCCTGAAATCTACATTAATTTGCAAAATTTCCCCAGGAAGCAAATTAATTTTCCATGGACTGTTCTGTTCACCTTTGCCAATAATTTTTTTAGTCTATTTTTTTTTTTTCTTGTAGCTTTGTCTTTTAGTGTGGTCAGGTATAAGAATTGTTCTCCCTTGGTTGCTTTTTATTAAGAGCCTTCTATCCTTGGTCTTCATGGTATGTGAAAGCTTTGTGCTGTTTTCCCATGGATGGTTTATTGCTGCTTCTGTCTTGGGTAAGAGCTACTTGTTTAGTTTTGGAGTTTGGAGACACACTCCTATTCCTATATGCAGACATCAACTGTTACCTGTATGCAGGGATCAGACCAATTAATCAGATGGGTCATTTCTTTGATGCAGTCAGCCTTTTTTAAAGTCAAAAATGTTTTTATGTTCATGCACTGAAGTGTTCCCTCTCAAGCTTCTTGCATCAGTTCCATTGTAGCTTTTATGCACATATCAGTAGTAAAAGGGTTGTGTGGGGATATTTTCTGCCTTTTCCTGAGGTTTCAGTAAAGAAAAGGAATGAAGAGCACAGCATTTGGCCACATCATTCCTACAAACAGTGAAATTGCTGTTCAGACAGAACACCAGAAGACACTGTCACAACCCTGGTGTGTTGGAGCACTAAGGCTATTCCAGCTGCTCTGGCCTTTGCCTCCTGTTTTGGAGATAACCAGTAACAAGTGGTCAAACAGAGGGACGTCCTATCTTAGCAAAATACCCTGTGATATCATTTAAAATTCACTTCAAAAACTGAAGGAAATGAAGTTGGCTAAGCCCAGCCAAGAGATCCCTTGCCTAACTCTCTCCCTGCTTAGATTTCATGGCTGTGGCAGGAGACTGAAGAGGAAGATGGTGGTAAGGCAAGTTTTGTATGGGTATTTCACACTTATCTCAGACAATTTTCCTTTCTGTCACTTGTATGATTTTATTCTGTATGTACATAGACAGATTCCTTGAATCATCACATAAGTTATAAATTCCACTTTGTTTCCATGAACTGTGAGTCTTCTTGTGTCTGGGGCTGTCATGTGCTAACAAGAGACAGGAGAGGTGCCAGCGTGTCAGTCATTACAAACTCTCTCCATCTAGCTCACTCTGAGCTAGTAGAGGCAAATGAGTAATGGGATCTTAAATAAGGACAGCCTATTTCTCTCGGGAGGATCCAAGACAAAGGAGCCAGGTGGTAATGTTTGGATTTCAAAGCCAGGAAGGATTTTTGGAAGCAGAAGCAGCTTGGTCAGGAAAGATAACAAAGTGGTGCACGGATGCAGCAGAGGGGTCCTATGAGACAGAGGCAGTAGGGAGGCAGTGGAAGCTGCTGATTGAAGGAGCAGCTGTGTGCTGGCAGGGGACAGCAGGGAAAGGTCCCTGAGCACCAAAGAGGATCTCACAAAATCTCGGAGAAAATTCAAGAAGAGTAAAGAACGTAGGCAAAGAGATGTATGCATGTTTACTGTTTCATGTGGCTCTATGCACCTCTTGTGGTCATTAAAGTGAAAAGTAACTGCTTTTGAGACAGTTTGCAAAGTCTCTGCATTACCTGATTCAACTTCATGGGATCCTGCTGAGATAAATCATCCCACAGAAAACTGCAATGCCTGAGCTCTGGGAAAAAGTGTGTGGAAGCCATGGGGATTCAACAACAGTTGTAGGGTCTAAGCAGAGGTCTCTGTTCTTAAGAGAGAGAAGCGATTGCCTGGAGACCCAAGACAGATGCAGAAACTTCAGAGTGTTTTCGTAGGGAAGCAGGCTGAGGCTTTGTCAGTGTCCCACAAGAGTGTTTTTCAAGGCTGAGAGACTGGAATAAAACAAAACATGCACATAGTAAGGTAACAAACAGTACTATAGGTGGCTCCAAACATTGGCATATGCAAATCCACGAGCCAGTTGCAAAGTGGGAATCATCCCACCTGCACTGAACCAACAGGAAGCTGCTGGCTCGGGCTTAGTTCCTTGGCTACATGTCTTCTGACTGAGCGGGGCATGGCAAAAGGAAGCTGATGGTGGCCTGAAGCACGGACAGAGTAACACGTACCTGCTGGCAAGTGGCCATATGTACTCCTTGCTAGCAGGAGTAAGGTCATTTGCCAGCATTTTAGTCATTGACATTCCATGTTTTCTCACGCTAGATGATCTGATAGCACTGGCCCGTGTGTATGAATACCTTTCTGTGACGGAGTCAAGCTCTACTGAGGCAGTTTACGAGGAGTGGGTAGTGCTCAAGAAGATAATGCAGAGCAAACTGATGTAAATGGTTCTTCTGCATAAACTGCAATTTTTGTAATCTGTTTTGGAGTGAGGGGAGCGTACTTTGTTGTTTGCTGTGGGTTTGCATCAATTCAGAAAATGTCCCAAATTATTTTTTTCTGAAAATATAACTTAACTGTTGAGAGGGAGGTGAAGTTTTTGTGTTGAAGGCAAAATACTATTACAGGAAAACTGATTGTTGTGATGTCAGTGTTCCAGATTTACTATTAGGTCTGAAAATAGATGAACTGGGGAGATTACTTTGTATCATTTCTACGTATGTGAATGGACGTATAATTATCTATCACTATAAAATATTAGTGCATATTTACTGTATAATAAGTAATTCAACTTTATAAACAAATGAAGATTATCCCAAATTTACGTACAGTGTGAAGAAAAGTCCCTTTATCCTCTGTAACTGTAACATTTGGCAGATTCAAGAATAAATAATCTTTTGTGGCAAGGGTATGCCTTATCAAACATATGCAGATCAGTGCTAATTAATGCTAATTAAGGTTTCCTGTCTATCTAGTTGGAAAAACGTCCAAATGTTATGAAATCCAGTTAGTATGCCTATTACCCTAATTGTTTTATATGGGATGGTTCTTAATTAAAATATGTAAATTGACCTTAATTGCTATATACTAATGGAGGTTCATGTTATCTTACTAAAAATGACAAGATGGTGAGGAGGGGTACTTAAACAAATAATTCTGATAGATTTGTAAATAAATGACCTTTACTCAACATTATTTTTAATTGGAAATTGGCAAAAAGAACATTTTACCATCTATGTTTCTCTTTAGTTTTAAATAATGTCAGAATTTACAGTTTTTTGTAAATATAGATATGGTGACATTGTAGCTTAATTAAGACTACTAAACAAGTCAACATTTTATGTGTTTACTGTCTATTTCAAAATTGTTTGCTAACCTCATGCTGACCTTCGGAAATGTTGTGGTTTGCAGTACTGATCTTAATTTGAACTATTTTTGTTCTTATTTTTTGACTTTGGTCTCTTTTAATCATATAATTTCATATGTGAAGTCTGACATGCTGCTATATGTTTGCTAGAGACTCGACCTGTGATTCTGTCTTCTGTCAGAGAGTCTGGAGGGCAGCACCCCTTTGCGCTTCACTTATTAATGCAGGACACAACCTCCTACCTTCTCTGGGGGATGATAGTTCCCATGCATGCTGTTACATGACTGAGGCCTGCACAGATATTTATACAAAGTTTTGTTTGCCATCTACCCAGCACAAAAACATTACCTGAATGATATTGTGCATGGCAGTTTATAGATGTCATGTATTGTCATGTTCTTGATAGTTGAAATAATTTATCATACCATTTCACACACAGAGCAAACATTTTTCTGCTCCGATGTAGCTAACAGAATTTTTAAAACACCGGATTCAGGTAAGTTTATATTATGTCATAGACCTCAGTGATGCACAGCCTCACTTTGCAAAACCATTCTGACAGGTCTCACTGTTTTGCAGGATATTGTGACCAATGTTTCTCCAAGGATTGTGCGTGGAATTACTTCGGGTCCCTTGTACGGCCCAGGCCAAGGCTCTTTTCTAAACATTGAACTGATCAGCGAGAAAACAGCAGCATATTGGTGTAGAAGTATTGCTGAATTGAAGGCTGACTTTCCAAACCAAGTAAGTACCACTCAATCATAAAGATGCAGTGCGCTTATTTAAAATCTCCAGCTTATAGGTCTGTAAAAGCCCATCTATTTAATGTTTGTTAAATAGAAAGCCGGTTTCCTTACTGACACGAGTATGGTATTGAAAAACAGAAAAGCTCATCCAAATCATTTTTATGACACCAAATACTGTGAAATGACTGTTACACAAATAGAGAACAATCATTTTGAGTTAGGCTGATGTTTACATTCAAATAGATAATATTAAGGAAAGAGCTTATTCTAGTGTGGATGCTTATCAGTGCTTCTGTGAATAAGTTTGCCTACAAGATTATATTTAAAGATGAAACCTATAGTATTCATTTTCATTGTTAATTGAATTTGATTATAAAAGGAATTTTTGTTCTTTTCATTCTTAATCCAAATGTGAAAGGTATCTCTGATATTCTCATAAGTAATTGGCTGGTTTACTAGAAAAGAAGGAACACTGACTTAAAGTTAACTTTACTACAATGAGAGAGTTTTGTTAGAGCCTTCTTGGCTATGGGGAATATCTGTCTAGAAGGTAATAATGAAAGTTGTGAGCAATGATGCCAGCTGGCTGGCATAAGTGGTTTTCAGCTCCTGTTCTAGTGAATAAGAACAACGAGGTCGAAAGTAAAATTCACTTCAATCATCATTTCGAACAGAAAGAGCTCAAAATCCCAGAGCCTAGGTATCTTCTATCTGGAAGTTATTACCTCCATAGTTCAGCTTTGAACAAAATAAGTGAACGTTCCTGGATGTATTATGGCATGAAGACAGTCAGATATTTTTTCTTGTTCCTGGAGTTTCAGTGTACACATGTGGAACTATAAAAGTGCTTGAACATATTTTATTGATAGCAAAATCTAAATGCTGCATGTTTGATGTCCTACTTCACTACACATGGGCAGTGTATTTCATTGCTGAGGTTCAGGCCACTTTATTTACTGTGTCTGGGCTTCTTAATAATGCAAGTGTGAACCTAAAGATAATGTTTTAATTCTCCGATTTTAACATCCTTTACCAAAGTCCTGGATAATGCAGGCAGGCAGACAGTTGCCATTTCTACTCTGGGAATGATCTATTGCAATCTTCACCAAAAATCTCTTTCGGTGCTTTCTGCTCCAGTCTAAACTGTTCTCTGCTGTGAGGGAAAGACCTAGTGACAATTTCAAAAGGAAAATGTGAATTTTCTGAGACCTAGCTCCTCATATAGGATGAAGAAGTCCCACTCTTCTGTAGTTCCCAGGGTGAACATCTTCTGATCATTACTTCCTATGTGAGTTATTACCTTGAGAATGTGAATTCAGCTCCTCACGTTGGCTGTGGCTGCTGCTGTGTTGTCTTAGGGTTTGGTAATGCTGTATGGGCAGAGGGGAAGCGGCACCCGGCACTGTCCCTTCCCATTGCTCATGGGGATTTTTAATACGTGCCTGTGAACTTGGCTAAGAACTGTCATTATTATAATGGTAAATTTGTCGCTAACTGAAAACAGAATTTTGTTCACTTAGTAGAAGTCTCTTGGTGATTATTTTGAAATACTCTGTATAATTAGAGCTTTCAGAATTTATTTATTTATTTTTTTTTGTCCAGATCCAGTTCACACCTCTAGAAAGACTTTTACAATTGATATGGTTGGGGGGCAGGAGGGGGTTATTAAAACTAAAAGCAGTTTCTGAGAACTGTCTGGGTGAGAAATTAACAAGCCAAAAAGGACATCTTCTGCTTAGACAAAAGCAAAGCTGAGGTGAGGACATAAGTGATTACAGCAAAGAAACTTACCTTGCTATAGTAAATATTAAAAACAATACATAATGACTTTTGCTATGTAATACAAACATTTTAATGTCCAATTTCTTTTTATAAATTTAAATACCTACCTCACCACAGGACAGTGCTACAGCAGCGTCGTATCACATGCTATTAGGAAGAAACATGCCACAATACAAAAGGAGATGTTAAATTCTCCTAATAGAGCCTAGTATTTAAAGTAAATTTTGCAAGGGGTTTTGCAAGAGAGAACCACCCGCACAGCTCTGTGGATAATGTCACATACCTGTGACTCCTTGCCTCTATAAATCAGAAACGAGCATCTCCTGGTGCAGATGCACTGTGTGCTCCCTGCTAGTGGGTGGCCTGATTCTTGCCTGCTGCTTAGAGTCATCTCTGTCTGGAGCTTCTCCCAGGCTTCCCTTCTCTGGCCCTGAATCCAGTTCAAGTGGACCTGGGCAAAAAGCTGACACCAGTAGAAACTTGCATTGATGCCACTGGGTGGTGAACTAAAGAATTTTAAGGGTCCCAGTAGAGGAGAAAGCAGAAGGAGAAAGGAACTGTATTTTGTAGGCTTGTTTGTGAAGTACCATCAAAATCTTTGCTATTTCAACTTGGCGGCTTTTTATTATTATTATTATTTTATTTTTAAGTGAATTTAATATCACTACTACTGTTTTTTCAGTACAAAAACAATCAATAAGGAATTAGGTGGTGTTCACAGCACAGGCCCCAGATTTTTTGTTTGTTTGTATGAGTTAGGTGCTTCTCTGTTCATGATTTGCAGTTGAAAACAGGATTGTTTCCCTTCCAGTTGATCTCAGTAAGGTATTACGTTAGCAATGTGGTTGCGACCATTGTAAACATATGGTTTTATTCAGCCTTGTTTACTGTTAAATTTTCAAATGAGGCAGTGTGAAAAACAGTGTCCACTGCTATCCTGTATGCCCAGAAAACATTCTTTCAGTCAGAAAGAGCTGTGAAAGTGAGAAGGAAATTGGTCTGTTTCTATTTGTCATCTCCTTTTTACTTTCCCAGATATTGTTGTTATATTGGTTGATATTGTTGTATATTGGTCTGTCATTGTTATTTCCAAACATCTGCCTTACATGGTTAACTAAGTTTTTCTTAATACATCTATTAAGTATTTCTATTTTTCTCTCTTATAACCACATACAGTATCTGATACTGTAGGATTTGTCATTCTATGCAGTTATTAATCAGCATAAAATGTATTGGTTTTGTTGTTTAATGCTAGAGACTGAGAACTTAACAGTGAGAAACGATGGAACAATTTTATTAATTTCACGGTCCTAAATGTAATATGAAAATATCCTTTCTGAATTAGTATAAAGCTGACTCTTTCTTTGCAAATTTTGAATCCCCACTCAGTAAAGTAACAACAGGTTGTTAGGTGCTGTATTAACCTAAAACTCAAGAAAAAAAAACAGTGACTTCATTGCAGCACATATGGTGCTGTGTTGTGGACTTGTGACCAAAGCAGTGTTGGTAATGCACTGGTGTTTCAGCTGGTGCTGAGCAGTGCATGCACAGCATCAGGGCCCTCTCTGGTTCACCCTCTTGCCCCCAACAGCAAGTAGGCTGAGGGTGGGCGTGATGCTGGGGAGGGACACGGCAGGGACAGCTAACACAGTTGCCAGAGCGATGTTTTGCTCAGCAGTAGAATTTGGGAGGGGGCTAGAAAGGGTAGTGGTTATTTTTTTGTTTGTTCTTTGTTTGTTTGCTTGTTTTCCAAAACAGACATTGCATGGATAGTTGATGAGCACTGGTCTGCCTGAACATGAAATATTTGAAGTGCTTTAGAGAGTGGAGCAAAAGAACTGATACTAATGCCACAGTAGTCGTACTTCCATATTCTGTTTACTAATGAGGTACCTGACAACATGGTGAATTGATGTACTTTCCAGCCAAGATTTGGCTGAAAAAATGGTATTTTACCATGTATTCAAGAAACTAGTTACTTAGGAAATATTAGCTTGGCCAAGTGGATTTCACCCCCATGATATAATCAGGAATAAAAACTCTGAAGAAGAAAACACTTTTACTTTAGCAAAAGTCTACAAGCTATAATGATCAGTGGCTGAGAAAGTCGAAAAGAAAACAATAACAACTTGCAAGAGAACGTGCTGCTGAAATTTTGTGTTCGTGTACTTGACATTAACTACGGTGTAGCTGTTACCTGTGCTGGGAACTGTGAACGCTGGTAGTGGCAGTATATCTTTGTGTGCCAGTAAAACAGGAGCCGTGTGCACAGCGGTGCTGGAAGTTACGAGAGTCATTTTGGTGATTTCAGGGGAATGGGACATAGTGCCGGTTACACTTTGTTCTTCAGAAAAACTCTGCAAACTGCTGCTGGTCCTCGTCCACACCTTATGCTTATCATAGCTAAACCTGCTCATTTGAGTTGGTAAATCAGCTACTTACACAGACGCCTATTCCACTCCCACAAGCAGGTCTGTATTTACACTACCTAGTAGCTAGTCAAAGATTTTAAGGCTTCCTGTTACCCTGGAACCTCTGCAGGATCTGCACTGGGAGAACACTTGAGGGGAGCAATGCCTGAAAGTGGCAAAACAATTCTCTGCTGACTAATGTGAACTGAGGTTTCTGAGACATGGGGATGGGCACAGTTGCCAGGTAGTCTTTTGCTGCCTTTCCAAAAGTGTAATTGGTACCAACAAGTATGCAAATTCATTCAAAATCTAAATATTTAAATTAGTTTGGGTCTGAGCATGCGCAGGGGAGGTCGTAGCACTATATATAAAGGCCTTTGAAATTACACTTAAAGAAGAAAAATAGATTGCATGTGAAATGTCATTCACTACAGGGCTGACAGCAGTCCAGCAAATGTCTGAGAGATTCGTTATAAGAAGAACCGGAATCTTGGAAGATACCAAACTGAATATTTTCAAGTATTGCTGTATTTGTATACTGAAGTCCTAAAAGTAACTTTTTGGCCTCCTTGGTGAACACAAATGAGTTCGGGCTGCTGTATGATTCTCAGGAACTTATGTAGGATACCACATTGTCAGCTGTGACACCGATTCTGTAATTCAGATATCAGTGTTGTGACGTGTTGAATTGAGAAACCTCTTCTGCTAGAAACGTTAAGTAGGACCCCAAAGCTAAGCTTGAAAAACTTGTCTTCCTATTGTTTGTTCTGCAGCATGCAGAATGGTGCTGACAGTCCTTCTGACAGTTAGTCAGTAGAGAGCAGCTTCTCGAGGCTGAAGCTGTTAAAGATATATTTTTGTTCAACAATTTTGTTCAGAATGTCCCAGGAACACCTGTCAGGAATAGCCATGTTAGAGTGTTAGCGAGAACAGCAGATCACTGAATTCCAGGCTGATAACCAGCTTCTCTGTAGCATTCTAAAAAAATAAAAAATAAATCTCCTGGAGTAATTAGTAATATTTTGTTATATTTTGTTTTTATCCACAGAGGTGTGAAATAGAGTAGCTAGTGCTTTTTCTTGGTTTTTCTTTTTCCTATTCCTTTTTTTTTTTTTTTTTTTGTTATACTCTGCATGGAGAAGAGAAAAGAGGTGTTACAGAGCAAGGAAAATATAGTTAAACAGGCATACATGAATGCCTTGTTCCTGTAATTAACCCTTAGGGCAGAAAAAAGCTGTGTTCAAAATATTTCTGAAGTTATAAGTTGAATGGAAATATATTTCATACAGCAGTACTGGTTATTTGGATGCTTTGCATGCAGAGGTTTGATTAATTTGCCAAAGTGATCCCTGAAGTGGGATCCTACATATCAAGCTTTACGTATAGGACCAGCTCTGCTTTTAATAGTAGATCTAATCCACAGACTGTGAACAACATTTTTGTGCTTATATAAACCTTTTCCCTCTCAGTCTGCACTAACAGTAGACCTTGTAATCTGGTGACTGGGAGGAATTGAATGACATATCTGAATAATAATAATAATAATAATATTTGCTGTAGGTTTCCCCTGAGATACCTCCCCCCCCCCCAAAAAAAAAAAAGGAAAATTTTTTAGTGTAGGGGGGGTAATGGAAAACAGATTTTTTTAAAAAAAAAAAAAAAAAAAAGTCAAGCTTGCCTTTCTTGCTAGGTATATTAGGAATATTTTGTATATTTTTGCAGGCATTATTATAGCTTTTACTTCTGATGGGTGTTCAGAGGTCTGTGGGATGTTGTGTAGCGTACACTGTATTTACATTCTGAGCTAGTAGCCAGGTTATATAAGGTAATATCTCATTTTACCATTTGTTTTTGGAATTTGTAATAGCATTTATAATATGTGTAATTAGAGAAGGTGAGAGGCAGAACCTTCATCTTTGTATTTGCAAGTCCTGTTCAGAAGAAATGAAGATCATATTGTTAGCCAGCTGTTCTCCATATATACCTGGTATTTCTTGGGCTAGTATAGATAGATTTGGCTTTCCACACAGGAAAGCATGTTTTATATTCCAGATACCTACTGATGTGTGCATCCACATCAACTAGAAAGGACAGAGTAAGGGAGCCAAAAGCCATGCTGCCCAGAAGCATGCCCACTGCCTATCATGGAAGCGCCCAGCAGTGCAGAGCAGCTACCTGGGTTCCCTGTTCTCAATTTCAGATCCACAAATTACATTTAAAAACTCCAGAAGTTGTTATTGCTGCAGCTTAAACTTCCCAAACCCAGCCTTCATGGATGCTTGGTAGGAGGTGAAAAAGCCCACACAGCAGTTGTTAAATTCACCATATGGAAAAGATCCCTTTCACTACAGAAAACTGGCAGCAGGCCGAGTCCCTTAACATCAGAGGAAATCCTAGCCGAAGAGGGAGGACAAGGCTGCAGTAAAGCACTCCTACTAGTTACCTTGCCCTGGAGCTAAACCACTTGGCCCTAGATAATATGGAGTGAAAGAATGGCCAAGACCTCTCAATGTCAAGTGATTAATGCAGTGGATAGAAGAGAGGAGGCCTCAGAGTATGGAGCATATGACTGCCTTCCCTTTTTCTCTTCATCCTTCAAAACAAGGAAAAGGGAGGATGAAAAACAGTACAGGATGATGCTGCCTGGGAAAGGGGTGGAAAAGTGCTGCCATAAAGAAGAGCAGACATGCTGAAAAATACAGCTCTGCATATTCCAGGGGAGCTTTCACTCACCTGCATCCTGAGGGTGTCCTCATTGCTCCTGATGCTTGTTCAGCTCTTTGTGAGCTAGCAGGTTGCATTTTCCTCTGTGCAGTCTGAGGAGGAATTCATCAAGAACTCTGATTTACTCACTGGGTTTACACCAGTGGTACCCATCCATTTCTGTAGGCACAGCAGTTTCTATTTGCAAAAGTAAGTGAACAAAAACAGAAGCTAGCAACAGAAATGTTGATGTATTGGGCTTTTGAGACCACATTTTCTTATAAGGAAGGAAGCTTTCTGAGAAAGGCTCTTCCACAAGTCATAACAAACGCTCAAACCTCATATGACTTAAATATTAATAGAGATGAGGATAAACTACAGAATGCGGTACTGTAGATTTTAAGTTCTTGATGTTTAGGTGTTAGTGTAGAAATGAGAAAATATAGGAAAATGTACATCTATTATCAGCATTTATTTCTGAGCTTGATAATACCGCTGGCTAGAGTAACTCTGCTTGAGGCTTGAAAAGTAGTGGAGAACTGGTAGGTGGTCAGCATAGCACCTCTTTTTAGGAGGGATCGGGGGTCTGCAGACCTTGCATACAAACTGGTAAATGCTCCTGTAAGAAACAGAATTAGTAAAAAAAAAAATGATGACGATAAAAGGGAGTTGGGGAGAGAATACTAAGAAGCCCTTTTGTAGTAAGCCATGCCTTAAAAAGGAGTTCTTTGAGAATATCGAAAGAGACTCGGCTGATTAAGTCAGCTTAGGTTTCCAAAAGCATTTGATAGGGTCCCTCACTGAAGTATTTGAAAGAAAGTAAGTTGCCAAAAGAAATCCACATGGATAAATAACTAGTTAAAGACAGGAAACAATGTTAAGAAATAAATACTCAATTTTCACAGTGGACAGAGAGCTCCAGTAAAATTCATTAGGGATCTGTACTGTGTTCTGTACTGTTTAAAATGTTTATTAACGATCTGGAAAAGAGTGAGAATCTCAGAAATGTGAACTTTTCTGGTAATAGTAAGTATTATAGGGAGATAAAGATGAGGTGTGAACTGCAAAGGATTGCAAAGGATCTTACACTACCGAATGACTGGCCAATGAACTGCCAGATAAAATTAAATGAAGATAAATGTAGTGATGCACGTGGGAGAAAACAGTATTAAATTTATATATAGTGACTGATTCAAAGCTAGCTATGCTAGGGTTGCAGTAGAGAGCACTGTGAAAATCTCAGCTTAATGCTCAATAACAATGAAATAAAGCATATCAAACATAGAATTTATAGGAAAGGAAGACAGAGCCAAGCAAAAACCATCGTTATGCCACAGTATTGGTTCATTTTATTTACACATTTCAAATAGTTTGCAGTTCAGATTGCCCTGTCTCAGCAAGGGTGCAGCTGGATTGGCGTCAGAAAGGGAGGCAGGTGGCAGGGGACACCTCTCCACGTGCCACTGTGGCTGTGGGACATGTTCTTACAGAACACACTGCTGGTGCCAGAGGCACGCATAAGCTGAGAAAGAACGTACTGGAAAAACTACTTGGAGAAGCCTACGGAGGACATCACCTCTGCCTCAGGGAATTCCTGTGCCACAGATTTCTTAAAAGCTGGGAGAGTTTTCTAGGGAAAAATTACTTGAAACTTGCCCTAGAGAGCTGCTGCTGGTCTGTGTCAGAGAAGGGATGCTGAGCTGTGAAACCCATTCCTACAGCTGCACGCTGTCGGCAGGCAAAGCAGAGCTGTTGGATTTGTACCCAGGGTGGGAAGCCTGCGCTGACCTCCCAGTCCTGCCCCAGCCTTGGGACCATTGGGCCTGTATGGCGCTTGACAACCGGATGTAACTACAGTATGTAAACTCAGGCTGAGATGAAAATGCAATTAGTACTAGTTTGAAATGATGTTCTGAGGGTTATGTAATTTAAGTGCTGTCTTCAAGTTGCTAAGATTTGAAGTGCTGAATTTCCAGAGGGTCACCACAGACAATCCCATGTAAAGAAACACAAGAAAGCCTGCTGAAGTTTTACACGGAGGCAATGTCTGTTTGTGCATTTTGGGGTTCTGATCACGCAGTATGTGACAGACCAGTTGGCCTCAACTGCCACAGTTTTTATTATTGTTATTAATTTTTTAAGAATATGGTTATTAATCTGGGAAAGTGGAAAGACATGTTCCCAGCTTCAGTTTGAGTGAATTTTATTTCAAGAAAGCACACGTCTTCTTCAGGAAACTGCAATTTGTAACTGAAAATATAACCTCATGGTAAATTCAGTGAGATCCTGACAATCAATCTATGATTCAAATGTACATGTTTGTGGTGACAAATTAGGACCTTGAGGAGAAATGTGAGAAGTTCTTTTGTGTTGTGCACTTGGAAAGGAGCGCTTTGTTGAGAAACCTGTCAAACTGCTCCAGTGCAGAACTGTACTTCCTTACTCCGCGTGTTATAAAGCCGTGCCTTCTTTTGTTTGTTTTACTTTCACAGCTAAGGTTTGACAAATAGTAAGTACTGCAGTACGGCAGAGGACTATTTGTGCGTGTGCTAAGAATATCGCTTTGATTTGGAGAGTGAGTTATTGATCCCTGCAAGAAAAGAACAATTTTCTCATTTTTGTGAGGACTATGAGCACATCTTTAAAACTTTGGCCTTAGGGTAAGAACTAGGAAAAAATTAAAGCAGTTTCTGAAATACTTCACCAGCCATCTCCTAGAAAATGACCCAATCTGCTTGATTATTGGAAAAGACAAACTTCTTAATGGTTAGCATCAGCTGATACTGGTTCAGGCTGTTTTCTGGCTGTTGCCATTGCTAAAAATTCCTTTTAGATGAGAAATGTGTGTGGTCATTAAGCAGGAGTCTCAATGAAGGAAATGCACTACGCATAAAGACAGTGTGATTAAAAAGATATTTCTAGACTGCAATTCTGCTGACAATGACAGGAAGAGTTGTATATTTTTATTCATCTTATTAAGGCTCGTAGTTTCTTTCATTTTTCTACATAGACTATTATTTAGAGAGAACAGAAAGACCCTTAAGACCTTCAACTGTTTTTAGGGGTTTGTAAGCTACTGTGAGCACAATGTTGTGCTGCAAAATGATCTGTGAAATCCGTCTGGGTATTGGGCAGAGCAGTCATTCTTTCTAGAAATGTCCTCCATAAACTGCAACAAAGGAAATTGCATCATGCGTTAAAAAAAATCTGTACACTAAGATGTCCATTCCCCCACACCCCCAAATCTGTGCTTAAAATAGCAATAACAACCTTGGTGCAGGGCATTTCCTGGCGATTAATAACCGGCCAGGGTTAATGGCCCTCGGCAGTGCCTCGGGCCATCAACTCCTCCCAGCCAGTCATTACTCCCTAGGAAATGCCCTTTTCTGGGTAGTTACTGTTTTAATATTAGGATGTAGAAGATGCCATTGGATGGGGAGAAAATGACCTTCTGGCAATGTTAAAAAATAAACCCCCAAATGGCAAAATTTTGTGGTTTAAAATTGTTAGCAGTCAAGGATCCATCAAAATTTAATTCTTAACTTTGTAAAAATGTCAAAATTCTGCTAGCCTTATTACTTGTGTAAAACAATTCCTCCCCTCCCCCAAGTACTTCTCCCAATTTCCATTTTGTGTTTGTCATAGGCAATTGGGTAAATTACAAAATTTGATCTTTTAAAATGCACAGTAGCTATGACATTCATTTATACTGGCTATGATACGATTTTAGTCTTTTATGAGGCACTGAGTATATGTGATTTAGATAATTCTGCTTTTTCTCTTTCATGTACTGCATATTACAAGAATAATAATAAAGCAAATTTATACCTGATAAAAGTAATAAATATATGCTGTTCCTGTGGACCATATTCCACCCTTTAATTTCTGTGATGTGGTTTGCATTTTAGGCATTCTGTTAGAGCTCTAATAAAGAAAAATATGAAGGCTAGGTCTATATTTGAAAGTCTTGCTCACATACTTATGTAGGCTAGGAATACTAAAAATAAAATCACATCTAGCTAGTGTCCTGGCAGAACCCTAGCGTAGATGCAGTTATACCATCAAACAATTTATTTTCGTTCAGGAGCAAGTGAAGAGTTGATTTCACTTGTAGGAACTGCACTGACAGTAGGAGAGCTGGCTCTGAGCAGACATGTTCTAGCTCAGACGACAAAGGCAGAGGCACATGCTTGAAGCCACCACAGCTGGAGCCAGCTCTTCAGACTGGTTGACAGCAGCTGGACTTCATCCCAGCCGCCGGTGTTTTCTGGGGGGAGCTGTGGAAAGATCTCAAATTCAGATCGAAATGTGGGCATAGGGGGTTCCAAGATTTTATTTTTCTTTTTTTTTTTTTTTTTTTTATCCTCATCCACTGAGAGGAACATGCAGATTAGCAAAATTTTTAGGATAATGAATAACTGTATGTCAGTATGTAACCTGTCCATGTGCCTATTTGTGGTTTGTAGAAAATACAAGCTAATTCAAGTTAATATAATAAATAAAGCAAACTAAAATTTCCTTGTATTTTATGGGGTTTGAAAGAACACTGAAACAGCCAATTGCTGCGGGTGGACTGATCAGTGGTAACTCCTAAATCAGCAGAAATGTTTTTGTGTGCCTCAACCTTGTGTGCGTATCTAGTGGAAGTGGTAGAGTCTTTTACTTACTAACCCATTTTCCTTCAGCAATTATGTATTTTCTAAACACTTAAACCTAAATAAATATTTAAAAGTCTTCCTTCAAGTAGACCTGAATGCATCCTTTGTTATGAACCACTTAAGTTCAGTGTAAACTGTAAGAAAGCAACATAGTACTTTTCTATTCAGTTTTCTGCAACTGTGCTGGTCAGTCTCAGCTCCTTGGAAAAATGTTTCTCAGTGGCATATTTTTACATCTTTTTCATTTATTTATTTATTTTTACCTCAAAGTTTCTAATCTATTCCAAAATCCATTTTAATTTAATTCTCTTTATGTTTAACATTTTTGTTATAGGACAAAAAGCAGTTATGTGGATTGTTTCAGTCTATGCAGAATTGCTAGGTCTTAGGATTTGCAAAAATTGTATTGAAGTCCATGCCCTAAATTTCAGGGTAGCATTTCTAAAACTGGTGCCACTTTTCTTGCTGTGTAAGAACCCGAAGGACCTATTCTTAGCCACACCATTCTTGGCTACTTAGACATATCCATGAGATCCATATCTGCATTGAAATCTGAAAACACTTGCCGAATGTTTTATTTAGATAAACTACACCTCAGGTGAGCATATCTAGAGGTTGTTTGAATTGTATGGGTACCCCCAAAGTCTTACCTGTGAGCAGTTTTTTTTGCATCTGAAGGTAGAGGGATTTAAAAATGGGTTTAAGCCACATTTACATTCTCTTATGTTGTACTGCCAGCACCGTTCTGGTTACTAGAAGGAAATCTGTCTTTGACTCTGCCAGAGGAATCCACATTTGACCTGATCTATTTTCAGTTTATCTTTTTGCAAGCACACCTACTCACTGCTGGGTCATTGATAAAATGTCTTCAACATTGTACAGCAGTTGGTCGTAGAGAGCTTTCATTTGAATGAGGCTACAATCCTACAGACTATTTAATGCATTTTAATTTTGAAATGTCCAGTCAGATAGCAGTATGCTGAACAAGCTAGATAACTATTTTATTAAACATCCAAATATTTAGTGAAAATAGTAAGGCCTCTTTCAGTTTCTCTGCATCTTCAGATAAGCTCCCTTATAAAATTAAGAAGTGGGTGGAACTGGCAGTTGAGGGGGAAGGATTAGTCAGAAGGTAGCTGCCAGCTTCCAGCCCTTAATTTTGTATCTTCTCTGGTGCTGGAGTAAAGCCAAAAAACTACATGGGTCATTAGACATAACAGTTCGCTTCTTAAGTAAATTATAATGTCTGCATATGAAAAAAAAAAAAAAAAAAAAAAAAAGCTACCCACTCATGAGATTTTCTGATCATATCTCAGATGGGAACAGAGTCAAAACTGCCTTCGTAAGGTTCAATGCACAGTGGCACTGTTAGCTGAAGTTTGGCTAAGCCGGGTCATAGTAGGAAGGAGGGAGAGATGGGAAAGGGTGGATGGGGGGGAAAGGGGTTTTAGTTTGCTTTCAGTCTCTCACTGCTATAGTCAGTTACTAGTAGGCATTAAAGTAGGTTAATCTCCCCTATGCTGGTTTGTTTGGCCTGTGACAGTAATGGGTGAGTGATCTCCCTGTCCTTATCTCAATCTATGATCCCTTTTCATTGTATTTTCCTCCTGTCTTTTTGAGGAGGGTAGAGCGAGAGTGGCACGGTAGTGCTTTGCTGCCCGTCAGTGTTAATCCACCACAGAAATACTATTGTTGCTACAGGTTTATTGTTAAATAATCCTAGGGCTCCCATTAACATGCACCTAATGAGAAACTGTGCCCCAGCTCACAAGGGCTGCTGCTGTTGGCTTGGAGAGGTGTAGTCTGGGGAGTAATCAGCGAAGGTGTGTGAGTACACCTGGTATTTTGCTTTGTTGCAGTTTGAGGTTTGTGTGAGAGATGGGGATGGCATTTTGTAGTTACAAAAGTGGCTTTGCTGCTCAGCCATGGGTCTGTCTCAGTAACAACTGGTTCTTATTAAAAAGCGGAGCTGCATGGGCTCAGATAGTGGCAGAAGAAGTAGAGCTCAAGAACAGTTGCTTTAGTATACAGTGAAAACAGAACAAAATCTGGAGGTAGGTAACAATGAAGCAAAATAAACCGGCCCTGAAAGATCACAGACAGAAACCGTGCAGACAGCAGTGAACCAGCTCTCAGGAGGGAGCAAAGCTGATAGGGTGAAGTCTGTACGAGAGAACAGAGGGCAAAATATAGAGATAAAAGTAATGTTTGAACAAATACAAGATTGCAGCAGGTTCCTCCGCCAGGGAAAGGCTGGACAAGTTCAGTGTCAGAATTGCTATAGACAGGTGGCTCCCTGCTTAGTGCAAGATGTGAGGAGACCCGGAGGAGACTCAGGCAAGAATGCCTGATCCCGTATATCTGCACAGGGAGGGCTCACAGCATCGCAGGATTCAGGCCGGTGGGACCTCAGGAGGTGAGGTGAGCTATTTCAGCCTTCTGATCAAAAGCAAACTGGTTATGAAACCATTCAGAGGAAATGATAGTGATTCAGGAATGATGCCCAAGAAGTGTAAATTTAAGTGATCTTCAGCAGAATTATTCTAGCCTCTGGAGAAGGAAGGAAAAAGTATCGCAAGAGAAATGCATATCAGTAGATAGGACAGTTATTGTCATTATGCTGCTAAGTGAATTGTAGCTTTCTGCCATGCTTTTCAACAGGAAAATAACCCGGAAAGACTTTTGTAAGTGATTCTCAGTGAAGTTCTGGAGGGGATGGATCCTGTTGGTCCTACTCTGGCCATTGAAAAGATCCCTTGTTACCAACCCTGTGAATGTTTGCAGATTGTCTTCTTTCATGAGGTGAACTTGAACCATTAATCATGCAGCTCTTGGCGCACGATGAGGTTCTCCTCCTTATGAAGTCAGATACCTAGACCAGACAGGAGAAAATAGCATAAGAGACTGATAGGTCTCCCTCATGCAGCTGTCATGCAAAGCCCTTAGATGATGTCCTGAGGAAGGGACAAGCCCTACAGCCTGTTTCTGCACACATTCTTAATGACCATACCCTCAGCTATCAGAACAACCTGAGAGCTCTTTCTGCAAAATCAGGTAAATTATCAGTGCTTTTCAGAATATTGCTACAATAATGGTGCAGAGAGAGTGGGTGAGTTGTGGAGGATGCAACTAGGCTGACAAAATCACTTATTCCTCCCCAGCATTGCTTTGGCACTAGCAATGTCACACGGTAAAGTAGATCACAGAGCTCTAGAGTGTAAAAGGGAGAGGTTTTTTCTCCCCCCTCTCTGAGCTACATTTTTTCTCCTCTACCTGAGACTGCTAGTTTTCTCGAGCCTTCAAATCCAAGGAAGTGAATTAAAGGAAGCCCTGGGGGTGATGGAAGAAGGGAAGAGAGAGGATGGACTTCCTGGGGATGGAAAGAGACAGATATATCCTGGGGAACTGCTAGCTGATGGAATGCAGGAGTTAGGGAACTCTAACAAAGTTATTCGGTGTACATTTTGTCTCTTTTTATTTTCTACTGAATTTGTTTTCTAATAAGTTAGGCAGTTTCACTGCTAAGTAATAGGGGAAATTTATGAGATCTGTGTGTATCTGGAAGCAGTCAGGGACTGGAGGGAACTGGAAGAGGGATCTCAGGGTGCCTTTCAGTCAAAAGCTGCTCATTCCCGCGAAGGGAGCAGCCTGCAGCCCTTGAACACATTTGTCTCCAGTTGGCTTCCCCTCTCAGAGGGGCACCCTGCAGAGAGTTGCCTGGGCTATTGTGAGAATAAACAGTAACGATTAGTGAGGATCTCAAAGAGCTGTTTTTAAAAAGGCTGTGTATATATCTCAGCAGAAAATTTGATGAGAGAAAAACGTCTATAGGTGGAGGAAAAAATCCACAAATCTGTGTTGCCTCTTGCCAGTATTGTTTTCCATATGTGTTCTTAAGAATCAATAATGTGTCAGCACCCTGGTGTAAAGCTTTTGCTACAGGTCATAGCATGTGTCTGAAATATCATAGAATTAGATATATTCTTTTTTCTGTTAGCTTTTCCAATATTGTATTGTCTTCCTCTGCTTTCTCTTTATATTGAGACAGAGTAGAAAGTACACGAATACAGCAGGGTATGGCAGATGCACGAGGGCTTGCCGGTATTGTTTGCGAGGAGTGTGGCTGAAAATGGGTATCTGTCTTCGCTCTTGGATTCAGCCTTTTAACTTGCAAATTTTCCTTTCAGTAATGCTAATTTCCATTCACCCATGTATTCATTTTCACCCACTACTGAAGAGACTAAAGGTTGAACATTGTCTTCCCTATCCAAAATAAAATCCCAATGATTCTGTTGAATTTCCGGGGAAGTTTTCATCCACATGGATAATTTTCAATGGGATATGAAGGGTTTACTTGAAATACTGAAATTTTCAATGGTCTTTCTAATGGGCATACTTTTTCGAACAATTTAAAATATTTGAGGTGCTTTCTGTAAGTGCTATATTTTCTTTCATTAGATATATGTTGCTTTTTTTTTTTTTTCCCCTCAAGAATTTCCATGTCTTAACCAAGAGTGCCCTGGAGCATGGGAGGTACAGGTACATCAGATCTTTTTTTTTGTTCTGTGCATTTATTTTCCTTTCAATTTTATCCTAAGTTGGTAGGACTCTCTTGAAATGTTTTAATGAAAAGTCATCTTTTCATTCAGCCACTCTTTCCACGTGGGTAATCTCCGTCTACACATTTATGTATACTAGCAGGGCCAAGGGCATGGTAGCTCAGCTCTGGTGCTGCCTGATGCAGAGCCAAGCTTCATGTGGCAGAAGAGCAGTTACAACCCCAAGCTGTTCCTTGGTTTCCTACAGGTGCTGCCAGTCCTAAATAACAATCTGTTTATCTTTGTGCTGCTGAAAAGCAACAGCATTCTGTTATTTTACAAGGGGTCAGCTTGTTAACAACCCTTGCTTTTTAGTCTAAGGATGTTAGATCCTAACAACTATATACTTTAATTTGAAGCAATAGCCCAGTGTACCTCACTGACATCAATCAAATGATGTCGCTAAACAGGTGGAATTTCATTGACAGTATAGAAGTAGAGTCATCATAAGAAAATAGCTGCCTTTGAAAATAAGCATCTCCCTTTAGCCTGAGAAGAGAATCTCTGTTGTTTCCTGCTCATGCTGATTTTGCACGTGTGGTGGGGTGAGCAAATGATAATATGTTCAAACTCCTATCATCATCTTCTCTAGACATATTTGCCTGCTGATAATGTTTGGCCAGTTTTTGTGTACATCTGTTGTATCTTATTTCCACTTCAGTATGAAAAACACACTGGAGATCTCAGTATAAAGTAATATGCTAACAATAGGACTTTATTTGGAAGGTTTGCTACACGAAGCTAAATAATAAACATATTAATATCCCCTAGTTGTCTTATTTTCATTTACTGAAATTATTTTAGATGTATTTTAATTGTAAGTTAAGGAGTAAAACAGTGGATGGTTAGCAATTGTTAAATTATTTACTCTTCACTCCCTCAAAAGAAAGAGAGAAGAGGAGAATTACAGGTCAGCAGTGTCAAGACATTCTGCATTGCTTGTCTTTATCATCATGCAGAATCTTTTATTAAGGTGGCATAGAAAGAATAGATTTATGGACTGACGGTACAATGTTTAATATGTCCATATCCATCTAGATTGACAGTTCCTACAGACATGAATTTCCCAGGAGAGACAGTGTTACTGGTGTCAGTGGATGGCATCATTTACTTCAATGTTCCATTATTAAATTGATAACAAGATAATTCCTCTGCTTCTCAGAGACATGACAGGGTTTACAATTGTTAACTTTCTTATTGCATGGGATTTGATGTTCTAGGTATTTTTTAATAAGAAGCTTATTTTTATTTCAGTTCTGCAACAAATCAAAAATTACAAGAAAGTGTAGAAAAAGAGAAAACTGTTGGGGTCTACCACACATCAAAATCAGACTGGTTTCTAGAGGGTCATTTTTACAACAGTAAGTCTTTGTGCTCCCATTGTTTTTCACTACTGCATGTTTCAGCATGTTTCTACAATACAGAATGTCTGCTGCAGTCATCCTCTTTCTTGTGGAGGGCGTATTAGAAATGTTCTGTGCATTGGTAACTCCAGTTGGATGAGTTTTAAGATGATCATTTCATCAGACAGTGGCCACTTGGAAAAGCAGAGGACTGTTGCAAGTGGTATGGAGTGCAGAAAGCCTCCAAAAATGTCTCTGCTGGCAAAATGTGGCACAGCTGACCTTGTGTGAGAGTCTGGTTACAGAGGCAGGCTAGAAATACATGTCTCAATTAGGTGGGCAATCTGTACCAACCCAAAAAGTCTGGGGTGCTATATTTATTCTCAGTTTGCTACTGAGGCAGCATCTAAGAGCTATGGGATAGGGCAGAATCTGACCCACAATCCGTATCTTCTATTTGTTCATGTATGAGCAAACTATGGGAAGTCTCTGCGCAGCATGTGTATTTTCAGTTAGATATTTACAAGATTCTTTATCGTGGCATCGAAGTAGCTCAGCAGTGCTCAGTCAACTCTTCTTTATTAACTTTTCACCAAGGCTCTGGCAGAACGCACGCTCTTGTACCTACAGATGTGCGGGACCTTCAGGAAATGCTCCACATGTGCCCACTTATTGCTGTGCGTGGGTGAGAGAAGGCATGGGTCAGAGCTGAGGGCACGTATCCTCATCTAGACAGAGGGGAATTTAATCTTCAGAAATAGCAATTCAGCTACTGAGAACAACTCATGTCCTCACGTGCTGGTGTAGCTGTAGGTATCTTTTCCCCGCTGAGTGATGAATTAAATATGTTATTTTTGCTATTGCTTTAGAAAACTGCATCTTCCAGTGCTGAGCTTCTCCCTCGTAAATACTTCCTGAGGAATTCTGGCTAAGAACGCTCAAGTTTGTTCAGACTGAGCAGGTCGTAAGGCATGGCTGCGCTGGGGTGCAGGGGAATAAGAAACATGTCTTGAAAGGAAGATTGCGATCTTTCCATCTGACCAAATCACAAATACCTTCTGAAGTTTAGATCAATCAAGAATAATTCTGTGGGTATTTGAAATCTGGGTCTTTGTGCAGTCTCCAGTCTCTGCACTCCCTCTATGTGCAGCACTTATCCTGTTCCACATCTCTCCCTCCCAAACAGGTAGCTGCTACAAAACCAATCCTGCCTTCTTGAAAACTCCTCTTGATTTTACAGCTTTCAAAGGAACTGTCTCTTAGTGAAGATGCTCAAAATCTTTCTGTTTTTGCAAGGACTGCACACACCAACAATAAAATCCTGGGGATTTTTGCAAATGTTTGAGAAGGCAGAACAAGGCACAGGTTGAAGCCCGCAGCAGTATCAAAACAGTGTACATGTGGACACTTGTGCGGGACCTTCAAGCTTCTGGTGTATCAATGAGAAGGGATGGGCAGGGAGAAAAAGCAGAAATGCTGGTGGTGGCGCCGTTTCCTGAAGTGCAGGTAGATCGTGCACAGAACTGGAAGAATGATTTAAGAGCAGTTATGAGCTAAGGGTCAACAGTAGAAGAATAAAAAAAAAAAAATGGTTGTTACAGGCATGAAGGTAGAGGATGGTGTTTTCTTAAATTTGCAGGAGTTGACAGAGTTCACAATTAAATCCAACCCCCTGAGAGTTTTTCAGACTCTGAGTGTCCTGGAGCTCCCTTATTCCCTGCGGAGCAGTACGGGACAAATGGTAATTGTCTGCCTGGAGTTCTTCTGCTATCTGGCTTTAAATAGATGTTCTTAAGATTGTCTGACCCAAAGTAGGCTCAGTTATTTTTTTCTCTCCTTCCTTTAGTTTTTGAAATCTCTTGCAGTGAATTCTGTGTATTAGGAAAGAAAGAAGATTTGGAAACATACACAGTGGTGAACCTCAGCCTTTTTATTTCTTTTTATTTGTTTTTAATTCTTCTAATGATATTGAATTAATATGAGACATCTACGTAGAGACAATGGAAGAAAGAGAAACATTTGCAAGGGTAATAGATTCTAGTTTAAACTTTTGGGGGATTATCATAAACAGGGAGTAAAAATGTTTTAAGGGCTGTGAAAAGTACCTTGCCAGTGTCCTTTTAAGTAGAATAACTACAAACGCATGAGTTACAGAACACTGTGAAATGTAGCTTTTTACTAGGTGCTTTAGATATAGTAAGTCCATCTCATAATCAAGTCCTAAATGGTACATTGGAGCCTCCTGGCTCCATCTTCCCTCCCTCAACCAAAAGAAGGTTTTCTATAACAGACCTTCTTCCATCAGTGATCAAGAAATTCCCTTACAGAGAGCAAGGTCAGATGTTAGGAGCACATATTGGTCCCTTTACAGATGTGTGGAGAAATTGCCTATTGCTTGTAGCATCGGGCTGTGCAGACCGTGTCCCAGTGACAGCAGGGGAGGCCGCTGCTCTCCGTACGCAGGGCGAGGCGGCAGGGTCTGCACAATGGCAAAACAGCAGTTTGGGTGAAGAAGAAGAGGGAAACAGCAGAAGCGAGACATGCTGATGATCTGTAATAAGGAATGGGCCAGGGATCCCTCTGTGCTTCAGCCGTGCACAGTTTTGCAGGCAGCCTTCATTCAAGCGATGAGAAAACTGCAATTTAGTCAACCTTCATTTACCACTCCCTG
Organism: Heteronetta atricapilla; assembly: GCA_011075105.1. Taxonomy (NCBI): domain Eukaryota; kingdom Metazoa; phylum Chordata; class Aves; order Anseriformes; family Anatidae; genus Heteronetta; species Heteronetta atricapilla. Next base: position 2,447,126 of record CM021738.1, on the reverse strand, counting down.
CACTTCAGCATCGGCTTTGTTGCGAGATCTGTCAGCGGTCTGCTTTTGTAAGCCGGGCAGGCCTGGTTCCGCCTTGCACTTGGGGTCCCAACAGCAGCAAATAAACTCAGGGCAGCATTGCCACTGCGGATGGTGGGAGGCAAGAGGAAGGGCGCGCTCTTTGGGGGCCTCCTGGCTTGGGTCATGCACTGGACTTCTACGTGATGCCACCCCTCTGGGGCTGCTGACGCCCTGAGGGTGTTAATGCAGTACATGGCTTGTCAGCTTAGGGTGCTTTTTAAAACCTGGCATTTTAGACACCAAAGACAATTAAAAAAATAAAGTAATAAGCAGCTGAAATGTGATACAGTTTATCTTTATTACATACAAATAAAAACACCAATATTTATCACTTCTTATTGTTGCTTGTCTTTTTATATTGTTTGTCTAAGTAATAGCAGATAATATTCTGTTTTTTCTTCTAAAATTCCCACATATGATTTTAGGACTAGGTACAAACCTCAGACATCACCCCTTGATGTCGACATGTGATTTTTATTTTTGGTCTCTGGCACCGTTTCCAAATGAAAAGACCATAGAGGCGTTTGGGGAAGAATAGTCACTTGAGGATGGACAGTTTGTTAATGTGGAGTGCTCCACCTAGGAATTAAGTTTAATTTCAAGCTATAAGGGAACACTGGGGAAAAAAGAGAATAAAATCCCTACCATATTTAAATGTTCATTATTCCCTCTGAGATCATGGGGTTTACTTATGAACATTCACAGTAGAAATGTTTACTTTCATTTATTTTTGTTATTGCAAACCACTGTTTCTGTCAAAAGTATGTACTTAATCTTAAATGTGAATGCTAACACTAATCAATATTAATTAAACATGCTGTCTCAATTAACAGCTCTTTGAAACAACACAGATCTTGTTCCTCCTCTTTTGTACACTCCCAGCAGAATTTTCAAATTTCATTAATAACACTTGACGTAACCTAACTCAGCTACTTGTGAACACAGTCAGTTCCCCTTGCTGTCTTGCAACTTTCCATCCTGAAAAATTTGGTTTATCTTAAAGCTGAATTGTTTACATTTCTGATATACTTTGGATTGTGATTGCAACTGTGAAGATCTTTATCATGTTGTCAGTGTCGCAGTGTCTGAGGGTTGTTGTTTTTTCTTTGCTTTATTTAGTGTATAAAAAGTGTGAATTTGACAAGATACAGTTTCTAGCTAAATTTCAGATAGTGCATATATTAACTAGTTTCTTACTTTAAAATTCTCATACATACACTGATTTTTTTTCACAATGAAATAATCTGATTTGTTTCAAAAATATTGGAATCTTAAAAGAGATTTATGTTTATTTTCTGAGTACTCAGATTATCTTGAATATTTAAATAGAACACAGAGCAAATTGTTTCATAAATATTTGACCTATAGAGCTGTTCACAGTAGACAAAAGTATTATATAATTTATTTTATTTATTATATAAATACAAAAGTTGTATTTTCCTTTTTAGTAAAGCATGACCTCACCATGTCTGATTTTCTTCACAGATGTCTTCCTTTTTAAAGTGTATTTTCTTCCCTTCTAAAGACTCTCATCTTTACTGGGATTTTACAATTTCCACAATGTGTTGGCCATGCATTGACCAACCGTTTAAGTATTGGCCAATACTTAAATGTTGTATTGTATTACAACATTTAAGTATTGGCCAATACTTAATTGGCCATGCATTACGTATTTTGCCTTATGTGGCCATGCATTTAAGTATTTTGCCTTATATGACTGAGTCAGTAACCCCCAGCATTATGGAAAAGTTGAAGAGAAGTGTTATATTGACTGGAAGTGAAAGAATAAGCTCATCCCAGATATGAATGCAGATAGTAAAACCTGCCTGGAAAATAAAAAAGCTACCAGTGAATCCAGCTTATAATGTGAAACTTTCATACACAAGAGGTAGCATGGCCAAATTTTTCTGTTCTCCTCTCTGGCAGTTCCTTTGAACCCAGACTGATCGACCGTAAAACTTTAAACTCAATAAAGATGTTGGAATAAGCCACGGTTAGAGACAGAAGCTGTACCAGGAAGATGCTGAGTGCAGTGGGGAGGAAAAGCAATACACAAAAACAGTCCTTGGGAAATGGAACAACAAAACCTGGAGGGAAAAATCTCCAATTTCCTTGCTGTTCTCTTGGTACTTCCAGTTTTTCCTTACATCCTCGTTTTCCTCCCAGATCCCTCTACACCAAACATTCCTAGCTGCCCGTCACTGTCCTTGACTTGCATAGCTTGGGACTTCAGGGGCTGCTTTTGGTGTGCCCTGGCTTTCTGAAGGCAGAGTATTGGGTTCTTATGCTGTCACTTCAGATGGTACAGCCTTACCCATCTTACCCATCTTACCCAACTCTAAAAAGCCCCAGCGTCTGGCCTTGTATGAAGAGTAAATAGCCTAATCGTTCCCACCACAGAAACCAGTAGGTTTGTGTCTAGGGCTGCCTTTGTTCTCACTTTATGGGGTTTTGTGTGCAGAAGAGAATGTAGCTTCCCACATGGATTTGACTTAATGATTTCAAAAATATTCATAAAAAAACAAGAGTCCGTATATCTTTTCTCATCTCCAATGAAATATACATCTATATTTCATTATGCATGCTAGTGTATACAGCTAGTGGTTTCAACATGCAGGTACTAATGTTTGGAATCATGCTCAAGTACAGCATTACAAAATCCGGTAACACTGCTGAAAATGATTGCCTATATTTTATTTCCAGATTCTGATTGCGAGTATCATGTGCAGCTATAGCAAGGACGACTGGACTGAACTTTCTAAAATGGCTGAGGTAATGGTTTCCTAAATATGTTTGTTCATCTATCTTTTTTTTTATATTATTATTATTGTTATTCTTGAAAACAAGAGCTGCAACAGGAAATTTCTGAAAGAAATAGTTTCAAAGTGAAAAATGAGAATTTAAAGCATGTCCATTATAATTTGTTTATTCTGTATTTTCATTAAAATGATGGTAATGTAAGCTTAAAGGAAATCTGTTCCATAAAAACGGTCCCTTGGATTTTTAAACAGTACCTGGAAAGTCTTCAGTCTTTAAATCTATATACTTTTTATTTGCATTTTAAGCAAACTGTATATTATGACGGATGCCATGATAAAATTTAATTCTACCTTTGAGAGCCTAACTTGATCTTACCTTGCCTACAGGCACACTAGTTTGACAGCACAAAAAGAAATTTTGAATATAAAACTCTTGAATATTTAAAGTATAAAAGGCTCATTTAATGCCATTCTAGTTTTAATACAGATTTTCAAAAATAATAACCGGCAGAGAAAGCCAGTATATATAATAGCAGTCAGCAGGCTTCCTATAATATAAATCGAATCTTACACAAATGCGAACAGGCTATGCACCTGAAATTTCAATTCAGTTTGAAGGAAAAAAATAAAAATAAAACTATTTAAAAACACGTACCTGTGTCCTTAGAGACTAGCGTAAGAAATACTTGATTAAACAGTAATTTTTTCCTCATAGATTCAACTATCTAGAGGAAATAGAAACACGTATTTTTAGATTGATAAAGGAAGTTTCTAACACATTTCAGTAAAGGAAAAAATTGCTTGTTATTATTGTTAGCGTTAGCCTAGATTTAAATGTTTTATAAATACTACATTTTTTTGTGTATGTGTTTATATGTTTATATCTATGTGTATATACTTATGGGTGTGGAGATGTTTTGATTCTGTGTTTTTGTATGGTTGAATATGTATGTTTGGACATCATTTCTTCTTTATTCAGTATTGTAAACCTTCTCACGGTGATACGGGAAGACACTACACTATTTTCTTTGGGTATTTTAAGCCTATGAGGAGAAAAATCACTTTGGGGACTTAGGGAAGTGAAATTAAACATTATCAGTAATTGGCTTGGTGATCTTTAACGCTAGTCCATTTTATACCTGTATTTACCTAATTGACCATGAAATCTGTTGTGGAATCCATGCTTGACACGAGCCTTACCGCTTTTAAGCTGACTGAGACGAATGGCTGTATTATGCCATTTGCTCCTCTGCCGTCCAGTTTTAAGACTTTCATCTGTGTTTGTATTTATGCTGCCCCTTTAGAAAAATACAGCCATTTAAGCGCCCTTAATAACGTGCACCATACGTAATACAACTTCCTTCTGCAAAGCTGCTGTTTGCCTCCGCTCTGCGATGTTTGGGCACTCCGTAACCCCCTGCTTGAGATCAGGGGTGTTTCACTGCCCACCTGGGTCCCCATGGGGCGGGCCGTGGCGGTGGCTCTCCCAGGCGCGGCGCCCCGGCAGGTAGGGCAGGCCTCGCCGGGACGAAGGCCCGCTCCCACGGGAGGCCTGCCGGTCATGGGGGCCTGCAGCAGCCGCTGCCCCATCGGGCTCGCGGGGCTGGCGGGAAGGGGAAGGTCCCGAGCAGATGGATGGCTTCTCCTGCACTCCCTCTGCGAGCTGCTGAACCACTGCTACACAGCCAGCACAAGTTACTCCAGTTCAGTAAGCAAAAACAGCATGCAAATGCAAAACAAAATCTGGCCATGGCCTCACGGAAGGCAAAGGGGAGCTCCTCAGCTCAGGCTGGAGCAATTCAGCACAGCGTGTTTGTGTGCTGCTTGTGTACACCACAGCTCCTTTTCCCTTTATTTTAGCTAATAGAGGGTGATAAGAGAAATCAGCACACGCAATATGTTTGTGCAGACTTTTTTTAATACCCTCATTTGGCTTCAGAAACAAAAATATTTAATGACAAAACCTATGGCACAATGCAGGTACCTGCAGAAAATCTAGACAAAAAAAAAAAAAAAAAAACAAAAAAAAAACACATTGAAGCAGAAAGGGAAAATTTCCTCCTGTGTCCTAGCCCTGCAGAGCACAGCCCCTCGCTCTCTGTGTATCACTGACTCCTGCACCTCGCCCTCACTCCTGCAGTAAGGCCCAGTGGCTGCATTTCATTTTTTAGCAATACGCAGAACCAGCTCCTCATTGTTGTGAAGTCTTTTACATTTATTTTTCACTCCTATTTCCTTTGCATTTTTGGGAAGCCGCATCAGCGTCTGAAAATTTCCCCTGTGATGTCCAACACGTTTGCTTTTCAGGCTATCATAACAATAGCTTTCTCTCTCTTCTTGTGTAATCTTAAGAAGAATCAAACATCTGAAGAAATCCATTTAACATGAGAAGTGAATGATACAGTAAAAAATATGTTACTTTAAGTTAAGTTTTTGTTTTGTTTTGCATATTTCATAGGCTGCTGGTGCAGATGCGCTGGAGTTAAATCTGTCCTGTCCTCATGGCATGGGGGAGAGAGGCATGGGCCTGGCCTGCGGGCAGGTAGGGCTGTAACAGCTATCTCTTTCACGTCTCTTCAGCAATCCTGCACTAGCACTTTTCTAGTTACACCTTGAGGGGAAGACACAAGCAGCAGATTACTAGCTTGAGATTTTCAGCTTGAATGTGTTTAAATATTTAGTGCTGAAATAAAAATAATATTTAAAAAAAAAAAAAAAACACCTTAGAACATACAACATGCTTGGTTTTGCTGAGAACAAAAATGCATTGTGCATTTGACAGGGAACAATATGAAAACAAATAATTTCCAGAAAGTGCCTGGACAGAATCTGTTGGTTTCACTGGAGAGCCCTGTAGGTATTTTAGATCACTACCTGGTGCAAACTGCGTGTCTCAGTAATGATTTTGAAGGACATGAGACAAACAGACATTTCATTTTAGAACGTTTTGCATTTGAACATAGCTAGCTGTATTCTGGAATCACAGGGAATAGGGCAGACATTCTGGTAGTGCCACCTACAGTTAACTTTGTTTGTTTTAAAAGCCTGCATTGTATAACCTATAGATTTGATAGGTTTATACAGTTCAGCTTCTGATTGTCCATTCCAGGTGTCTCTGTCGTACAGGAACCTGACATTGGAGTTTTTCAATACATCCCATGTTTTCAGTTAGGAGTGTGTTGTTTTGCCCATGAAAAGAAAATAAACATGCTCAAAAGCCAATTCCCATACTCGTTTGCTTGTAGTTTTCAGGTGTGCTTGCATGTTTTGGCCATAGTTTGAAATTTGTTTTGGTTCAGAAGCATGCCTAAATGTGAACTTGGAAGTCCCTGAAAAATTTTGGTTTGCATGAGGTACCAGGAGAGATTTTCTAGAGTTTGGTCATTACATTTTTACAAGTCCAGTGTCTGTTTCCCTCTGCGTGTAAACCAAAAGGAAATTGAACTGAGTTTGTATATTCAAGGACTTGGTTGGCTAGTCCTTGATTTCTGAGTGTTTGATTTCCCATCTTGCTACGTTTGTGGAGAGGAGGGAGATGCAGAGTGGGAGTCATGATTGTATGCTCTAAAATCAACATATACTATTCAGTTTATCCACTTGGAGAGGTCTAGTACACATCTTCATTCATCCTCACTTCCTCAGCTAAATATGAACCTTTTCAGAATGGGAGGTATGGTTGGATAACTAAACCATTAACTTTCCAAAACTATTAGCAAGGAGACAATACAGAGCTGTAATCATTTCAAGGCAACTGGGGACACATTTGAAGACATATGAGGAGCGGCTGAGATCACAGGGCCTGTTCAGCCTGGAAAAGAGGAGGCTGAGGGGGGACCTCATTGCAGTCTACACCTTCCTCGCGAGGGGGAGTGGAGAGGCAGGTGACCTATTCTCCACAATCACCAGTGAGAGGACCTGCAAAAACAGTGTCAAGCTGAGGCAGGGGAAGTTTAGGCTGGACATGAGGAGGGGGTTCTTCACCGAGAGGGTGGTCACACACTAGAACAGGCTCCCCAGTGAAGCAGTCACCGCACCACACCTGTCTGAATTTAAGAAGACATTGGACTGTGCACTTAGTCACATGGTCTGAACTGTGTGGTGCCAGGAGTTGGATTTGATGATCCTTATGGGTCCCTTCCAGCTCGGGATATTCTATGATTCTATGATTTCAGTTGAAGCTTTATCATAACAAATCTGTCAGGCACAGTGCATGGGACTGCATTATTCTTTTCTGTGATCAAAATGATGTCCGTCTATTCAATGCTATAGATTCATTTAATGAAAATAATCTGGATGCTTTACCTGGTCAGTGCTATTTTTCCAAGGTTTTGATTAAAGATGGTATAGAAGCAACTTATAAAAACCCTCCAGGACTACACTAGCAAAAGGGTAATGGTTATTATCACCTTTTTTTTTTTCTTCAGAAGTGTGTTTAACAACAAACAGCTATAGAGGACATTTCTATAAGTATATGGAGCAATTTGCACCCTTCATAGCATAACTCAGTAGTTTGGATTGTCTCCACACTCCACATGAGATTACTGCACAGTATAATAGAAGGGTGTAGCTTGGCCAGGGAGAGCTCTGAAGATTTCACATGGGAGCTGAAATAGGCTCATTTCAAGAATGTGTTTTTTTTTCTGTTTTGTTTTGTTTCTTTGTTTGTTTTGGCATATGTTATTTCTAGCTTTCACTGGTTGGAATAATATATGCATGCGAAGCTGCTTAGATGCGTAGTCAGTAGGGAGCTGTCTGGCTACATGAGTTTTTACATATCTTTCAGCTATTGTAAAATCACAGAACCAAATGTAAAATCTGAGCACTCAGGGCTATGGTGTGGATTTGTGGCTCTCCTTGAAGGACATCGGATCCATAAAGCAAGAATATTACATTATATATACATATATCTTTGTATAGTAATCGTATTTTTCTCTTCCCCATAAAATATAGATACTCTTTTGAATGTTTAATATATACTACTCTCACTTATATATTAGTGTTTTTTTAACTGTCTTAGTAAGACAGTTAACTTAGTAAGACAGTTAAAAAAGTTTTTTTTTAAAAAAAAAGAGCTAACAAAAGAACCTAGCTCTTTAGACAAATAAATGCATAAAACAAGTCATCTTTAGAAGGCCAAATCTGGAGGGTCTACCTCAAAGTTGGCTAAGATAAATTACAGTAGTTAATGTGTACTTTGTCAAAGCAAAGGGGGAGGATAAACCAGGTAAAATAACATGCACTAGGAGATTTATCAGTAGCCCTTGAAGGTCTTTTACATGTGGGGGCCCTGGAGGACCCATCGCAACAGAAGTGCTAGGCAATTTTATTTTATTTTTATTTATTTTTTTATTTATTTTTACCTCCGGAACTAAAGTCAAATAGGTCATATATAGGTACTGTGGGGAACAGAGGGCTCAGATATGTTCTAGAAAGAAAACAACACTCAATATCTAGAAGGTAGGTTACAAGACTTTGAGAGATATAGCAGCTCTCCTGTTTGTACAGTGAAGCAGGTTTTCTTAAATCTCTTTGATAACATAATCCACATCTTCATAGGAAAATTTCTTAGGGATTAGGTCCATTTTCATGCCTAAGCACATCAAATCCTCAGGAAACTACAGAAATTGCTGAGATTAAAATAATGGTGGAAAAACATGCACGTGTATTTTTACTATTTTTAATGTCTAAAATGTTCGGCTTTTTTGCCCCTTTAAAAAAAAAAAAAAAAAAAAGGTAAAAGAAAGGCTAATTACACTGTCTACTTTTTCTCCTCATTTCAATTCCTGCGGTGTGCCTAAGGGGAGCGTAGAAATCTGGGAACGCTGGTTTTGTTTTTTCCTAACCTGTTTTGTTCAAACGCTTTCACTGTTTTATACCCACTGTAAATTTTAAAAATTCCAGATATATCTGAGTAACGTATTTAAAGAACTGGTGCTCAGAATGGTTGTTTCTCTTATGCTGAATTACAGTTCTCATCTTTTATTTGATTTTAATTCCAAGTCATTAGTGCAGACACTCTGGCGCCTAAACAGCATAGCTAGCCAGAGGGTAATATTAAGAGGCATCTGTAACGCTGCCAATAAGTTACTTAAAGCTGGTTCTGTATAAAATGTCAATTATATTTACTAATGCTGATTAATGATAATAAAGTCTAGGTTTGTGTTCTTTCATAATAATCTACAACTGTGTAAAAGTTTGATATCATGAAAAATTGTAATAGAATTTCCATCATTTGGCTAAACAGCGCTGATGCGTGGATTTTCCTTGCATCAGATAACATTAGTGTGCAAAACATTTAATATTAAGCATGAAAACAACATGGTGAACAAAAGATTATAAAAAGAAATGACAGCATCTCTTTCCTACTATAGTTTATTACTGCAGTAATCCTAACAGAAAATGCTAAAAATAGTAAATCAATTGAATATCTCACATTTCAGTGTCTAACTTGAGTTGTTGTATTTGTAGTGCACTTTTTGCCTCATTTAAAGACGCTTTATGTTTTTTTTGGCTAATCCTAAAAGGTGATTTAAACATTCAGCATCATTACTATGAAGTGAAATCTACAAATTTCAGTGTTTGGCTTTTTGGTTTTGGTCCAAAAGTCAACAATTCCCTCCAGCTGTTCTGGTAAGAATGAATAAATAGTTGAATTGAGTCAGTAATCTGGGGTTTATTTTGCATTCCTGCTATGTTTTGTGTCATTCTCTGTTGTACAGAGGAAACCCCTAGTCTAGTACTTGCAATGTATTAATTGACTAGGACAGGTGGTATTCAAATACTTCGAAAATATCACTGAGGTTGTATAGACAAATGGGGACTGAAAATCAACATTGAGAAAAAGAGAAGAGTGCTAGCAAGAAAGATGTTGCACAAGTAGCTAGAAAATAGGCAAAGTTTAGTGCCAGATGATACAGCAAGAGCAATGGCCACAAATTGCAGGGTGAACATTTCAGGTTGGGAATCAGGAAAAAAAAAAAATCACTAAGAGAGTGATGCAACAAAGGCATGTGCTGTCCAGCAGGGCTGTATAATCACCATCTCTGGAATTTTCAGGGCTCAGGCAGGCAAAGCCATGGCCAGCCTCATCTGTTGCTGGCACTAGTCCTGCTCAGAGCAGAGCTGGGACTAACTGACCTTGAGAAATCCTTTCAAACCAACATTTCCGTGATTCTGTTGCTTCACCATACAAAATTTCTACCCAGAGGTATTGCATTGTTTGTACCAGCAATAGGGATTGAGTAGTGGATAAAGGAAGTAACAAATACTTGTTCACTTGGGGTGAGATGTTCAGTGTGAAAGAGAGATCTCAAGTTGAAAACAATACCTCAGGTACATTTCCAAAGCACAGAACACTTTTTAAAAAACATTTCATAATCAAAGATCTCAGCCTAAGTGCAAGAGCGGAGTTTTTTATGCTATAAGCAAATACTTTAAAAGTTAATAACATTCTGGCTTATAAATATTTATCATTAATTAGTTATACCTTCTAACCCCAGCATTTAAGCTTATCTCAGCATTTAAGCTTTAGTTTTGAGGGATTGATTACTTTTTCTAGCTTATATTGAAGGAGACCTGTATTTCTCTTGTGAGCACTGAAATGCAGATCCTGGTTGATAATCAGATCATATGTAAAATGAATTTTGCAGTTCTTTCCTTACCTTTATTTTCATTCCGTTTAAACTCTGCTTGTTACAGCCTCTGCTACTGATTGTGTTCATGTTCATTGCCTGCCATTAGGGCATAAGTTTCATATAAGCCCATGTTGCCTCATTCAGAAGAAGATGAGTCTGTTAAAAAGAAAAAGCAAACAAACAAACTGGTTATTCTGGAAAGATGAAAACTAGCTGCATGGCACAATTAAATTTGCTCTGCTGTACCTTGGAAATAGGAAAGATGAGGCTGCTTCTTAATTGAAGTGCACAACATAGCATGATTATTCACTGTTGCTCTGCCAGCAAGGAGCTTGAAGTATTTTATATAAATGATGCCCCAAACACAATTTGATTATATCTGTGTTCATGTGGCATTTTACTATCACCCTACAATAATGTGCTGGTTAAGTATAATTCATGGAGTCCTGCAGGCAGAATTAGTTCTCTCTCTTCTCCTTCGTATCACTTACTGCAACAAATTCATGCAAAGTACAGCAGGGTGGTGTTGTGCTGTGCAACAACAGCAGTGGCAACGTTGTCCCCTCAAATCCAGTATAATCCAAGTGTGGTTACTGTTGGTGTTTGCGTTGGAGTTTGGGGATTTATGTCACATTCTCTTGAGTTGGCTACTTTCATCCTTTTTGGATGGGATCTTAAGAAAATAAGGCTTAGCTGATCTCACCGCCTTTGTGTCTTTCAGTCCCCTCTATTGCTTTGGGGAATGTTTCAGCTAAGTGACCTGTTTGAATCAAATCTCTCAGAGAGAGATGAAGCTGTTTCAAAGATACTGAATTTCTGTAAGTTTCTTAAAACGAGACAGCTGGGTAAAAAAGACAAATTGTCTGCTGCCTATCTGATGGGTGTGAACGATAGCCGTAACAGTCCAGATGAGGGAAAAGCTCGGTCAGAGACACAGGAAATTCAATCACAAAGCACAAACTCCTCAGAAATGGGTTTCCTTAGTTGAGGCACTGATGGCATTTCCTGCTTGCTCAGGAAGGTGATGGCATGTGCTTCCTCTCCCCAGACTGTTCATAAGTCTTACACGTTGCCTCAGAGAACAAAGGCACACCAAGCCCAAACGATCTTTTGGAGTACATTGACCTAAAGCTGCACCAGAGGAGAATTAAGTTGGATATTAGGGGAAAAAAAGAAAAAAAAAAAAGAAAAAAAAAAAATTGAAAGATATTGAAGCATTGGAACAGGCTGCCCAGGGAAGCTGTTGACTCACCATCCCTGGAGGTATTCAAAACACGTGTAGATGTAGTGCGTAGAGTTTAGTGGTTTAGAGCCTAGATTTGGCAGTATTAGGTTAATGGTTGGACTTGATGATTTTAGAAATCTTTTCCAACCTAACAGATTCTATGATTCTATGAAATCACTGCAGATCCAGAGGAGCACCTGGTGCACTGCAGAAATACGGAATATTTGGCATTGTGTCACAGAGGGTGTTTTGAACGTGTAAGGAGAAAGGCAGCTGCTAATTATTTTGTTCAACTCATGCAAACCTATGCATAGTTTAAATGGATTTCTTCCATGTCTTTAATTCTGTATGTCCTTTTAGTGCTCATGTGTTCTACTTTTTGTAGCACATAAAAGGAGACAATACATAATAATGAAGTACAACAGTGAATTGGTATTTTGTCTCAAGAATTCTGTTTTTCATATGCTCAAGAAGAAATGAATTAAGATGCAAAGTTTAATAAATTCATCATCAGAACACTATTCTGTAATTTATATTGCAGTTTGACAACATTTAATCCACCGTTATTGCTTTGAAGGATTTTTAATTGAATTAGGCAAAACACAAAACAGAAAATAAAAAGGGGATTATAAATAGGACAGTAATGTTAACAGCACTACTGCCTGGTTGAAACTTTTTAATGACATGGTATGTACAGCTGTTAAAAAGGTTTTAAATACTTTTTATGTATATTGACTTTTTATTTTTATGTAGAAGGCATTCTCTGCAGAATCAGTTTTTCTTAGAAAATGTAAAAGTGATTCTGTTTTCTTGAAATTCATGAAGGTATGAAGGAAAGTTAGGGATAACCTTATGTTCATTCTCACTGTGACGGAAGCATTTCAGCTGGAGTTCACATTATGGATGACGAATGTCACAAAGAAGGTGAGTTCAGCCAAAATACAAGTGAACTACCACTGTTTAAAAAGGAAACAGAAAGACTTGGCCAGTTTTAATGGCACTTCAATACCCTAACTATGACAGAGTATATAGTGAGTGCCTTCTAGAAGGAAGAAAAAGAGTGATTTTCTTAAAACCCAAATGGCAACCTATACTTATTCCTGAAAAATTATTTTAATGCACTGAGAAGCTTTCACAAAAGGAAAATTTAGAACACTCAGGCAAGCATATTTCTGTGGTCTACATGGTCAAATGTTTGGTTTACCGATTCTGCTTCACCTTTAGATGTGTGGTTGCTACATAACATACTTCATTTCTTCATACCTCTCATGCTCAGTAAACAGGATTTATGTCAAAGGAAAGCATCAGCAAAAGTATCCACGTTCAGGTAAAATAGAACAATTTCAGATTGTTCATCTTAGCGTACAATAAAAGTTTACTACACAGAGCACATTAATAGCTTTTCCCTTCTGTGCTTTCAGTTTTATGTTACCATTTGATAAAGGTAGTTAACAAAGTCTCCTCATTGCCTACAGGCGAATTATCAGGATTAGGTTCATACTTGTAAAATTTTGCCTCACCTTCCAGTAAAGTTGGTCAATGCACTGGAAGGCTAACTCCGGCAGATTAGATCTGAATAAAGGCCTGTATGATGATTATTTTAATAGCCAGTGGGAAATCCTCAAAATATAGGTTTTTAATTCCTTAATTTGTTGGTTCCAAAGATTTATGGTTTTCTCAAGTATCTGGTATTTTCTGCCTCTTAATTATACGAAAGGGACCAAGAGTTTACCTACCTGACCACAAGAAAAAGCAGCTCTCATACATGCAAGCTCTACACTTTAAAAATTTTTCATGTATGACGTAAACTTAATCAAAGCTTTATGCCTTCCAGGAGGTAACCTCTGCATGAACTAAGGAACTGAAATATTGTTTAATCACACTCTGTACTGCTTTTTTACAGTGATAGGAGAAACACTACCTTGGTTGGATAGAAACAACCAAGATAAAGTATTTTGTTCTGTCACAGGTAAAAAGGCATTTATATTAGTCAACACTTAAATATACCACTGCTGTTGATAAATAAATCTTCCTAGTTAGTATCTCCAAGACATTTATAAAAGGTAAATATGCTGTTTCACATTTTTCACTTGGAAGGTTTAGGCCCAATTGGTATCGGAACAAAATGATTTGCTGATTTGAATTGGCGGTCTGTGCTTCACCCTTTCAGGCCAACTATTATTAACCTTTATTCTAACAACCAAAGAAAATAATGGTTGTGTCTGAGTCCTTTAATGTTGCATAAAAATCAATAGCTGTAAATAGTGATTCCTACAGTTTTAACTGGCCTATCTCAATTAAACACAGAGAGCTTTTCCTATGACATACCAATAACTTTTTTTTTTTTTTAATGCCTAGTAATGCATTTTAAAAGTAGAATTTCTAACAATGGTGTTTCTTTTGGTTGTTTATATTAACACTTTAAATTAAAAAAAAAAAAAAATCAGAATGATGAAAAACATTATGGTTCAATGACCTACTTAGAGAACTCAGTTTCAAAATAAATTTGGTTGTCTTTCTCTTGCTGGTGGGGAGAAATTAAAAAGCTTTTATGTGAGCTGAAAAAGGGAGTAATTGCAAAGCTGACTATATAAAGACAGCCACAAACGTTTCAGGTCTTAGTTGTACTTGATCTTGACATCATTCTTATCATTACTCTAACCTCCCAACACAAATCTGTGTTTTGTACTTTTGTGTAGTGGTCAATCAAAAATTTCCAGCTCATTTTTGACCTTGTCTTCACGTTGGTTATCTTTTCAGTCCTTAAGTGCTACATTATGAAAGGAGGAGTGTGGGAGTGCCGTGCCGTTAATAAGTAATCCAAAGTGGATCTCCCACACAGCACTTTGATAAATGTATTCTGGAGTTTGGATACTGACCTATGTTAATACGGGATGCTATTAGATGAGATATGTTAAAGACTTATCAGTACAGTCTTCTGTGGGTGGGTTTGGAGTTGTTTTTTTTTTTAACATGCTGTTAAGCATTGTTCATTTGTACAGCTCCAGTAGTGTACTAAAATAAGGAAATGCTATATCAACTTAGTGTGTTCTCATTTTCTTCATTTGGGATAGAGTGAGGTGATCAAAGGCTATTTGTACTACACTTTTAACATTTTCAAATATTCTAACTGAAGAGCTGAGGAAACAACAAATAGTGATCATGATACCAAATGAGGGTAAGAAAAAGCAAGACTGAGATCTACTATAATTTAAGCTTGTTTTGAAATTCTGGTTCTATCAAAATGTTTTATGAACCTTCTGAGATTTGGTTAATCCTGTTAAATTTAAAGTTTTTTTTTTTTTTTTTTTTTTTTTTTTTTTTTCCACGTGCACCATATTTCTTTTAAAATTTTCAAAGTAGCCTATGCAATGTACGAACCACAGTAGTGTCATAGTTTCATGTTGGCTGATGTTATCTCTGCTAGTACAGTCCGAATCTCAGAGCTTTGACTTCTCTGCTCAGCCATAACCAAAGCCTGGACCTAATCTTGAATGACTTGATTTTGTTCAGTGACACATTGGTACAACTAAAAAAAAACAAACTTGTAATGACTGATCTGAAGAGCAGTTGCTCAAATCATGACACCATGCTTGCAGCTCTACTTAAAAGTAATAAAGTCCTAGTATAAAAGAAGGCATGACTTTTTTAGTTCTTAAAATATACAACAAAATATTATATATATATATATATATATATAGGATCAAGTTTCCAGGCTGTTGCTTGGATTTTTACTTTGTCTAAAACAACTATAAATTAAATCTTTACTCCCTAAAAATATATATAACATGGAATATGTAGCAAATAATAAAAATAAAATAAAAACTTTAGAAATACAATTAAATATAAAAATGGAGTGTTTATATGGACTTCAAATGGTGATGTTTTTGCCTAAATAATCCATAACAAAAAGAGATAATGCAGTCTGTAAAAACTAAAGGGATTTTTCCAGGTCTTAGTTCTACATCTGAATCTGTAGTATTTTATAAGCAAAAGCATGTTTATTTCTTTAGTATTACATGCTTATTTATTAAAGTCATATGGTATGTCTGCAGTTTAAAGATTTTTTTAAAAAAGAGAATACATGGTAAAAAAAAAATAAAAATGCATACATTTACCTCATAGAATTCTTTTTAATATATATATATATATATTTAAAGGAAAAGAGCATTTTAGAGTACGTAAGGATACAAAATAGGTATGATCTTGAATTAAAGCAAGCAGTAGTCACAGTACAGATCGTTGCTATGGTAGTTCAGCAAAATGGTGACTTTGTAGACCATGCTTAATTCTTCTCACAATAATCACTGATCTTTTAGAAATTCTTCCGCCCCGCCCCCCCCCCCAAAAAAAAAAAAAAAAAAAAGCTACAACAGACTTATAGCCCCTCTTGATTTTGAAAAGAGCTCTTGTTTCAAAGTGTAAGTTAATTAAAAACACTGAAGGCCTAAACTGGAACAAAACATTTTCAGTGGAACAAAATAGGTATTTGTACATTTTTGAATTTATATCCTGAATATGATTTTCCAGTACCATCTTATTGAGGGTATCTAATGAGATTTTGAAGGTCGTTTTCTTTGTTTTTTTTTTGTTAACCTGACTGAACAGTTCACACAAGTAAGTTAAATTGTAAAATGATATATATGTAGAAATTAAAACTATACAACTGAAGTGAATTACTGACTCATAAGTTCAAAATGAGGTGCACAAAAAGTTGCTATTGTCATGAAATCTGACAAAACACTGTGCTCCCAGCTTTTTCCTGTTTGTACTCATTGTGAGCAAATAGTGAAATATTAACTTGTTCCAAAACCTACTGAAATTAGTTAAAATACTTCTACTACCTTTGGTGCACTTTAGATCTCACACCAAAAGGCGATACAGGACTGACCGAAAAGAAGTCCTGAATTCAAATGACATTATCTAAAAGTTAATTTTATGGCATTGGCTCCTCATTATCATATCCGATATTATAGATTCTAGCCAGAAGGACATCAGCTCTTGTCCAGAAGCTACCTTTGTGTGGATTAGATTATGCTGACCCAAAGCCTTTGAAGTCATTTAGACGTTTTTGGAAATTTTTCCTAATATATATAGATAGGTTCACATACAACTGTGAAAACTGTTATTCCTGCCTTAGGTTAAACTGCCTCATTTCTTTCTTTTTGACAGCTGTGGTCAATAGATGTTGACCAAAAGCTGTCAAATTTATTGAGAAATGAAACATTTTTTTTTCCTCACATGAGAAGTAGAGAGTTATTTGTCTTCTGTCCTGGGAAATCCTTCCCATTAAATTGACAGGCTTTAAACAAATTGTTAGCTTTAATTGCTTGAAACAGGACAAATGCCCAAACTAAAGTGCCCCTTTCTAGGATGAAAGAAGACAGTAAAATTAACCAGACTATTCAGAAACGGTGTCTCTTTTGCTGTAGTGATTGGCTGCAATTCTGTATTTAGGTACCATAGATATTTTGGGTAGATTTAGAGATAGGCAATTTTATGAAGGCAGTATTGGACATCTCATAGGAGGAGGGAGAAAAGAAATCTTTGCTCGACATCATGTGGGAAAGATTGATAATAATATAGAAAAAATACATATGCTAAAGATACTAACTTAAAATGCTTTAAGCTGAAATTTTAACACTTCTACTTTTCCAGCACTTTTGAAGGAATGTGAATAGAGTAGCTCTTCACACAGATACATTTTGTTTTATTTTGTTTTATTTTATTTAATTTACATTCTGGTTTCCTAATGGATTTCTGGCTCTGTTTTTGATCTGGAAAGAAATGTGATAGACACCTATAAAAAGTATTTCAAGTAATAGCATATCAGATTAACGAATCCTAGGACATCTGTGGGATCTCTGTAAAAGATGCATATCCAGACCTACATCTTGAGACATTGAAGTGGATTGAATGGGTGAGAAATCTATAGAAATGATTGTTACTCCTTCTCTAAAGCAGTTCAAAATCTATCTTGCCTGTGCCTGCCCACACTGCAGGTTGTGGCAGGAAGAGCCACTGTAATGTTCACAAGGAAAACGTAGCATGGCCTGGAAGAAAGTCTACCTGTTAGCTGCAGATGGTGAAGGATTCTTTTCTCCTTTCTTCTTTTCCAGAGGATGCATATGAGGCCTGGTAGGCTCTCAGATAGCAATATGGCTGAGGATAGGTTTAACTCAGTCCTTGCAGGCTATTGTTGAATGAAATAGTTGTGGTGGTTTTTACTCAGGTGGGCAGCTGAGCTCCACTACAACCGCTCTCTCACTCCCCCTCCTCAAAGAGGAACGGGGAGAAAATATGATGAAAAGGGCTCAAGGGTTGAGATAAGAATGAGGAGATCGCACCATGATTATCGTGATGGGCAAAACAGACTCAGCATAGGGAGATATTAAGATGTATTGCTTAGTACTAACAAGCTAAAGAAGTGAGGAACAAAGGAAAGAAACCAAAAGCACCTTCCCTTCCATCCACCCTCTTCCACCTCCTCCTCCCGAGAGTCGCAGGGGAACGGGGATTGGGAGTTATGGTCTAAGTCTACAGCGCTTCTTCTCTGCCGCTCCTTCTCGGTCACTCTTGTCCCCTGTGCTGTGGGATCCCTCCCACAAGATGCAGTCCTTGCTGAACTGATCCGGTGTGTGCTTTCCACAGGTAGCAGCTCTCCAAGAACTGCTCCAGATATGGGTCTGTACCACAGGGTTCATCCCTCGGGAGCACACTGCTCCAACCTGGGTCCCCCATGGGCAGCAGCTCCTGCCAGGTCACTGCTCCTGCGTGGGCTCCTCTCCACAGCCTACAGGTCCGGCCCGGAATCTGCTCCGGCAGGGGTCTGCCACAGGCTGCAGCCTCCATCAGTGCAGGTCCACCTGCTCCACTGTGGTCTCCCCCACGGGCTGCAGTGTGGGACCCTGCTCCCCTGTTCCACCGAGGTACTCCATGGGCTGCAGGGGGACAGCCTGCTTCACCATAGGCCTCACCACAGGCCGCAGGGGACTTCTGCTCCAGCGCCTGGAGCACCTCTCCCCCTCCTTCTTCTCTGACCTTGGCGCCTGTTGCTCACTCCTTTCACTCTCCCAGCTGATGTGTGGCACAGCGTGTTGTTGATTTTGTTTGTTTGTTTGTTTGTTTTCCTGTCTTAAGTATGCTCTCACAGAGGCGCAAAACAACATCACTTACTGGCTCGGCTCTGGTCAGCAGTGCGGCCCTTACCTAACATGGGGCAGCTTCCAGAACCTTCTCACAGAAGGCACCCTGCTACCAAAACCTTGCCATGTAAACCCACGACAATAGTAAAATGAGAATAATACTTGAATTAAATTTAAAAGCCCAATCTTGCAAATTCTTGCTCATAAAGTTTTTCTTTGGCTACATCAATTCTAAACATAAAAACCCTCCTTCCATTTCCTGTAGTTATCTATACTATTTTGGAAAATGTATCCACTGTGGAGAATTGGGCCGTTAAGTGTAGAACATTTTATCATATAAAAAACTCCTCCAATGATAATAGATGTAAGGGGCTACAAGATTTTTTTTTAATTATTATTTTTTTTTTTTTTTCTGGAGGGCCAGTACAGAAAGAGAATCTGTCACCAGAAGAAAGCACTGTTGAGAGATACTTGTTGTCTTGCTTGCCTACTAACCACGTATCAGTAACCCATATCAGCTTAATGTATGGTAAATTAATTCAAAGACAAGATGAAGCCTTCATAATTTAGGATTGGTATTTAAAATTGCAAATGTGTTCATGTTATGAATGATTTATCCCTGAAGCTCATTGGCATGAGATATATATGAGAAAAGAGTTTTGTGACCATCATAGGGTTGAAGTTTATGAAGATCAGACTTATGGTTTAATTAAATAGAATGAAGTATTTTAATTTCTGTAACTTTGTTGTTTAGGTCACTGGAGTCAGTGACAGATGAGATTTAAGGACTTTACATGCAAGATCCTAATGGATCTTACAACATTCTCTCTGCCATCTAGAACTTCACATCATCACAGTCAGGATAATGGACTTGTACCAGCATGACCTGTAATGTTAACACCAGTAGTTCTGTGTAAGAAAACCTCCATGCGTATGTAAAATCAGGATTCTGACTGAGAATGGTTGTGTTTTTATAAAACTTGTAACTGTAACAGTCCTTATCCTGTTCTTAGTGAGGCAGAACTGCCACCATTATAGTAATTAAGGATGGACTGAAGATTGATTGCATGGTGTGGTCCATTTTCTGTAGCACTAACAGGCAAGATCAGCTAATGTGCTATATTAAGTAGGAACCTTCCTTCTGAAGTTCTTGGGAAATTCTGTAACGGGTTTATTTTTATGACATGTTTCTGACTGGCATTAGTATTCTTTAGATATGCATACATACATGAATACCCTCACACATAACATGCTTCCCAAGGACTGTTTGCACAGTTAAGAAAAGCATGTTTATCACCCTAAAGTAGTTGTATTTTCATCTTTTGCATTATTCAAATACTCTGTAAAACTGATTAAATTCTAGAATTGCAAATATTTCTTTTGTTAATGTGAGAAGTATATCATGGTTTAAAGCATTCTGAGGACCCAAATGCAGTTCTCCACCAGGCATATCTTTTCAGATCTTTATGCAAGCGATTTAGTGAAGGCTAGACACCAAAAAAAATAAAATAAAATAAAATAAAAGGTAAGTTTGAGGAGGTGCACCTCAGTATTTCTGGCTCACCTTTATCTGTTTGTTAAACAGGTATAATAGTACTTCCCTACGTCAGAGAGGTGTTTTAGATACAATATAAAGTGTGTGCGATAACAGGGTAATGTAAAAATGAGGACCCTGCAAGGGTGCTTAAAGGCAGGTAATAGTTAAAATTGCCACAGTTTCCAACATCTACAGCCAGATATTTTTGTGGTAATCTCATCATTTTGTTTCTTACCACGAAACACAAGGAGAGGTTACCTACTGTCTTCATAGAATTTTCACACTCCTCCTTAAACATGCAGGATGTATCTGCCCTAGGGATGATAGGATGTGGGATTCAACTCATTACCAATGCCAAATGCAATCAGAAGACAACTTGCTGCTTTAATTTCTGAAGACTTATTCTTATAGGTATGGTTGTAGTTAAGGTTATCATGTGATCATTTAGAAAAAAAGGTGAATAGTTGTTTTTCCTCTCATCTGTCTACCCATTGGCAATGAGTAGTTAGGATTAAAAGCTCCATCTAGCCCAAGGCTATAATGAATATTCAGGAAAAATGATTCTGTACGGCTGCTTGGGGAAGTAAAAAGACAAGCCCTGTTACATTAAAATCTCCTGTGGCTTTGGAATAAACAAGCAATATTTGATTAAGAACAGGAAGACAGAAGACACACTGATGTACATCTCATACCAAAAGAGACTTCATATTGTATTATATTACCAACAGATTCCTGTGGATGCAAGGCATGAATCAATAATTTCACTAAGCTTTCATTTAGATAGTTTTTTTTTTTAAAAAAAAAAAAAAAAGGAAAAATAAAAAATACAGCAGGCGAGTGAAGGGCGTTGTCAATGGATGTTGAAGTCCATTGAAGCATTTGTTCATTCTTCTGCACTGACACACTCAGCAAAATTATGCTACATATTCTATAACAATTGCAATGTATCATCATTAATAATAGAAGCTACAAATGTATTATGTGTAATAGAAGACGATAATTTATAGCAACGTGGTAGACTTTGAACTAAAAGCATTAAAATTCTGTACCGAATTAAGCAGAATAATAATTTTAGGTGGTTCATATTATTGATTTTGCAAATGTAAATGCCCATTTAGAAGTGAACTTCCTTTCTAATCACTTCAGCCTTTCTCAAAAGTTGTCTTCTTGTGTGAACTCTACAAATTATTCTCTGTCCAAAGGTAAACTTCTAAGGACTAGTTAAACTGTGTTAGATATGAGGGAGATTGGGCTAATATGAATTAGAGATCTCCCAGTAAGTTTTTATTTGATGTGGATTAAAATAAGTGTATTTTACAGTGCTAATATGAGTTGGAGTAAGAATTTTTATGGTAGCACTGTAAGCACTATGAAGTCAGTACAACGAGTTATGTAGTGCAACATCCTGAACATTATTATGAAGATTTCTAAGGAGAAGAATTAACATAAAGAATATACAATTCATATCTACTAGAGGGTCTCATTTCTGCATTGGGCCTCAAGGAAATTCAAAACAGAAATGAAAGTCGAAGACACAACTACTTTCATACTGCCAGTGCAACATTCATACATATTTCATGGAAGCACATGGGCGGGGAGATCACCATTTTTATTGGAATGGCACAGCTAAGTCTCAGGATTTTACTATTCATGTAAAGCACTCTGTCTTTCTAGGGATACAGCCTCTGTTCCTTATGTTTGCATTTAATCATTGACATAAAATGACAAAAATGGCAAGGGAACATTTCTTGTATGTTCGCTAAACTGCAAAGAACGTTGGTGTCCACTGGATTGTTTTAATCTAAACTTCATTTAGAATCATCCCATTTTCATAACAATGCAGCTTTCCAAAATTTTGCAATAGCCAAACAGGAGAAAATTATTCTTAGATGACAGACTTAATTATCTGAGAGAGTGATAAAGATTTAGTAAATGTAAATAATTGCTGCACTACCAATTATCCTACCCACAGGTTATCCCTCTACTAAATCTTGTAACAGTTCATTTTTGAACGAGATCACGCACTGTGTTCTACATACATCAGCGTTGCAAATCTTAAGATATTTGTTGAAGAGCATTGCTAGTAGACAATCCATAAAATAAAAAGAAAAAACCACCAACCCACACCCTAAGAGTTATGTTGAACAAAAGCCATGAGATGTGCCAGAATCAGGATGTTAGTACCACTGAGCAGTTTTCAGTGGAAAGGATTGCTGATTACTGTCTAGGTGATATGTATTCCATTAGGGAAGTAAATGCCTAGAAATCATGAAAAGCCAACAGTTGAAGATTTCTATTTTGAGCTCTAAGTGAGGAGGTTTTGATCTTTCATTTACATTTTGGACATTCCAAGTTATTCTGTAAACTCAGAGGGAAGTCCAGAAATGCAGAATTGCATTATGATAGCCCTGCAACCTGACTCATCCTTCTTACTCTATCAAGGCATGGTCAGCCAATACTTCAGGATTGTGTTAGTTTATACGATAGCAGTTATTTTCAACATATCTTACATAGAGTGAGTCATTAAAAACAAAAAATAATATTTAAAATAAATGGGTATAGACACTCTGTCATCCAAAATGATATTTTTCCCACTCTGGGAGGGGAACATTTTGTGATATGTTTGTCTTTTGAAAAAAAAACAAATTTTCCTTTCTTCATGAACTAACCTTTCAGTAATGGATTTGTGGTTACTTGATGTGTCTTAAATAAGCTAGCTAATGAGATGAGGTTTGGTCCTTATGTGTAATTTCACAAAATCACAGTACAACCACTTATAACAAAGTTTTCTATTGCCTTGATATACCTTTTGTTCATATTACTTTTAATTATGTTCTATATTTATCTGACCTATTTGAACAGGATCCAGAGCTGGTACGGAACATCTGTCGCTGGGTTAGACAAGCTGTTCAGATTCCTTTCTTTGCCAAGCTGACCCCAAATGTCACTGATATTGTTAATATTGCGATGGCTGCGCAGGAAGGTAACTGACTCCAGTGCACAAGCTGTACAGATTTACTAATTTGCGGGATGTGGGGGACATAGGACATATGCAGAAATAATAACAAATAACAACAGAACCAAATACAAATGCAGTTTATTTGATGTGGTTAAAGTAAGTGCAGTGATCAAAGATTTCCTAATTTTGTCCATGCTTTATTCTAGAATATAGCAGTGTATAAGGAGAGCCATATTAGATTACCATTAACATTAAATCATATGTTTTTGTCTTTGCTCACTCTAATTTCTATCATATGTTTACCATACCACTGTATCTTCCCCTATTCCTTTGTTTGATAGTAAAAATAATGTGTGTGTCCTGAGAAATCAGAAATACACCATTTGAGGGTGTGTGTATGTGTATATACATATGCATTACTTTTCCTTAGAGCTTAAAAAACAAGGTGGTTGGAAATGAATTTGAAAGTAGGTGTATTAATCCATCACTTAAAAATGCACTATTCCTCATAGAAAGAAGCAACAATTATGGACCGGCTGAGTTAATGCAGAGTTGGTGTCATCAACTTGGAAGAGGTTACCCCTGTGCTGGGGCACCTCTCAGTGTTGAACAGCCACTACAGTAGATTCTGTCCCACACAGCTGAATGGCAGAGATCTGCCTGTCTGCTGGTCTGTTTCCCAGGTGCTGTTTACAGCTCTTTCAACTGATGCAGCCTGTCTTGAAGCTAGCATAAAATTTATCAGCCTAGGACTGGTTTTAAGGACCCTTCTGTACATCCCTTTACAGTTTGTTGCTTTCTGTCTTCAGCTGTTTATTTGAATTTCTAGTTATTTCACAGTTTCACAGTTTTTCTGTTGTATTTTTTCCTCTCTTGTTCTTATATGCATTACTTAACAAAAAGTGACTGACCTTTTCTTTCACAGGTGGCGCAGATGGTGTTACAGCCACCAATACAGTGTCAGGACTGATGGGACTGAAAGCAGATGGCACACCTTGGCCAGCAGTTGGTGTAGGACTGAGGACCACATATGGTGGTGTGTCAGGTAGGTGTTGCCCTTTTTGATGCATACTACTTCCTTGGAGGCTTTCAAAACATCAGGAGGTCCTTGTAGTGGGCTAGAATATCATGTCTGCAGTCGCACCGAGTCCTTAAAGCTCACTGCTGGTCAATGTTTCTAATAGTCATGACAGATGGAACAGATTAAGTGTGAAGGCTCTCGTGTTGCCCTTTCCTTAATGGTAAAACGCTGCATCAGGATACTGTGATAGGGTCACTAGAGAGGGAAGGAAATCTCTTCTCTCATGACCCCTGCTTTTCCTCAAATTTTTCATTCTGTCACAATTGTCAGGCCCCACGTTAGACAGAGGCTAATGAAAGGGCATCGTAGGGGGAAATATCAACAATCCAAATGCAGTGTATGTTTCATAGCCCGAACTCCAGCCATCTTGCTACCTTCTCACTGAATGCCTCTCTTCAAAGTAGACTATTTCTTCCTCTTCCCACTGTGGTAAAAATAATAGATTGTGTTAGGTAAATACATGCTTATTTTTGTAGCCTATTCCTTGTGATATATAAGAATATCATGTTTATACCGTATTTCCAAGTTCTGCTTCACAGTGTAATTTTAAAACCAGCAGCAAAACTTTTACACTCCAGTTCAGCGCCTGTGCACACTAATGAATTAATCTATTGACCCTGTGCACTCTGTTGCTGTGACAACATGAACTTGGCCCTGCAAAGACAATACTGTGAGCTTCTTGACTTTACTGGTATGGAGATTAGTCTCCTTGGTGATAGAGGTAGCAGTAAATATACATAACAGAAGTAATAGCATCCTCCTGATTGAGTCAAACACTATTTTATCAGACCCGCCTCCCACCTCACCCCAAAATCGTGATCAGAGAAGACCAGACAGGCAAAAAAAAAAATGCTTCATTTTATGTGATTAATGTTATCCTTTGAGAACCATAAGAAATGTAGCAAAAGATACTATTTAAACAAACTTTAATTCAAACAAGTATATTCAGTGGAAAATTGCCTTATTGCCTTAGATAACTGCATGGAATTTGGAATTTTTTTAGAGAACACTAAAAGGCAAAGAAGAGAGAATCAGAAAAATTGATATGCTTATTGCATAATGATTATTTCACAGTGACAGTCCAATAAGATGTTATAATTTTAATATTATGCAAAATGGGAGGAAGAGGGGAACAAGAAGAGAACAGTTACAGCCCATTTCAATTTCTCTAGCCTGCCATGTTGACAGGAAAAGAATAAAGGAGGTCACAGTGGGTGCTGCGCATTAAAAATTAATAAAAGAACTATTGCAGTAGTATTTTATATAAGTAACACCATTCACATTTTCTCATTTAAGTTGCAATTTCTGAATAATCCTTCCTACCATAAGTCTGTCTAATAAAATCTATAAAATGACTGCATTATGAAAAGTGTGTCTCATGTCACAAATTTAAAACATGCATGTAGTGTAAATTACAGTAGCACCTGGATGCTCAGAACTATGGAAAGATCTACCACCATTTTCATGGTTTATAATTCTGTTATAAATGAAACCCAAGGAAAAGTTCTCAATTTCTTTTATTAATATATATGTGCGTATGCATGTGTAAGTATAGAAATGTATTTTCCTTCCTGACGTTTTACATGTATCAAAGGAAATAGAAGATGTCATTTTGGGATGCACCATTACCTATGACGCAAATCTGGTTATTTAAAAAATATGAAAACCACTGAAAGCGCTGTCAATTTATTATGTTTTGAAAGAGTATATTGTTGCAGACAAATAAATAAAGGTTTCTTGCTGGTAATTGACATCAGTAGGTCCCAATCCCACAACACACTGCGGAAAAGAAAGCCACAGAGCCAATAAAGTCAATACACGCTGCACACACATTGCAATATTTTCTGCTTGGTGACCAGGGTGTAACAGTATACAAATTTGCCAAAGCAGGAAAGCAATTTTAAATCAAGAGAGCTAGCATGCTTATGAGAAAGCAAAAAACGGGGGGAGCGTTGGCCTTGTCAGATCAAGGGGTAGGCGTATGTAGGCCTGAGCTCTGTCCCTGGCTGTGCTGGGCCCAGCCAGTGGCCTGCAGCCAGATGCTTGACCTTTTCCTGTGCTGTTTTCCCTGCCTGCTGAATGGCAGGAACACCACTTACATGCCTACAGGCTTCCTGGGGAGTGCCTCGTGCTCCTCGCACGGAAATCGCTTTTCTGTTTTCATCTGCTTAAACTTTTTGTTCTATTTTGTTCTGTTGTATTATCTGATACAGTCGATGAGTTTTTGTTGTTTTTTCAAATAATTTCTCTCAAGAGAGAATTCATTTTTACACAAAAGTCAGTGCTACTATAGAAACAATCTGTTTGGGCCATTTTCTGTGTTTTACCAAAGCACAGCTGATTTATAATGTTCTTCAGTGCACAGATCTAGAATAGATACAGGGGACAATCAAGCTGTATCTTCCTTTCTGCATTTCTTCCAATTGCACAGATATTCACTCTCTTCTGGACTAGAACTGTCTCTTATTTGGCAATAACCTACAGTACAGGAGGAGAAAGCAAGGTGGGTGCCTGTCCTCACAGGACCATGACACTGCTGGTGCTATGTGGTCTGGACACAGGGCACAGCAGCCTCCATGTCAGGTAGGCTTCTGGGGTCTGGAAACCCACCTAGCCTTGCAGCTGCTGGTGGCCCTGAGGATCACCCAGCTGCTGAGGAATGGGTTGTAAGGGAGTATTTTTGGTGCTGGATTGAATTGGATGAGAAAGGGAAAAAAAAAATGTAGCAGCAACAGTTTATCTTGCATTTCAACATTCTCTTGTTCTCTTTACCATAACTTGTAGGAAACTCTTCAACCTCCAGTTGTGTTGCCAGTGAGTACAGAGGTTGCTCTTCCTGAAAGGGTGTTTTTACTTTGAAGAATGAAAGCAGAAGCTGCTGTGCGCAGGGCCCACCCTCAGCAGCCAGGACACATTCCCCTTGATGTCCTAGAGAGGTGTGCCCTGTGCTGCATGCCCCACCTTCCAGCCATGTCCCCGAGGGCCAAGGGGACCCTGTGCTGCAGTGTAGGGGCACAGCTGTGGCAGAAAGATGGAGGTGACCGTCCTGAGCTCCAAATGTGAAAGTCAACATTTTGCTCCCTGACATAAGGCAGCAGGCTGGCTCCGGCCTGCAAGTCAAAGGGCTCTGCTGACAGCCTAGGGTGGGCTGCCAGCGGCAGGGCCTGGTTTGAGGCAAAAGCTCTGGTGGCCCTGTATGTGCCTAGGCTGCGCAGCGCTGTTAGGCACGCTATGTGAGAAAAATGTTTGTGGAAGCTGGGCCCTTAGAGGACCCCATTCTTCACCATATTTGTAATTCATTACATTTTAAATTCACTACGGTCACACATCTCTTCATATAGTGCAGGTTATCTTCGGCAGGTGAGTGTAAGCTCACTCCAGTGAGTTTGATGAAGGTTGCTGTCGAAGAGCAAACAATGAAAGTCTGTTAATCCCCTTGCCTAGCAGCAGCCTGACATTTTGCCTTGCAGTCTTCCCAACCTTCCACTGTTTAAAAATGGGCTCATGCACGGCTATGAACTAAAGTTTTTCCATGTGCACCTTCCACTTGGCCTCTCCCCTCCTCATCTGCTGCGGGTGAAGCAGCTATATGCAGAAAGATTGTCATTTGTCTTTCTAGCTGAGCGTGCCAGTGGAAAGGGATTTGCTTTTTAATTCCTTTTAAATTAGTAAGTGGTAGATAGTTTACCATGGCTTTTCCAACATTAATAAAAACAAAAAAAAAGTTATTAACTTAATTGCCAGCTTCTGAGATGTCTTTCAGAAAAGACTTACGGTGTTTTTGTTGGTTTTTTTTTTTTTGTTGTTGTTGTTTTGTTTTGTTTTTAACATCTAAAATATTTTTAAAAAGACTTTCAAAGAAGGAGAGACTTAATGAGATTACTTAAAAACCCCATTTAGCTTTGAGTTGTCACAGTCAATGTTTGCTTCCCAGCCAGTGCTCAGGAAGTGACCTTCCTGTTCTGATATAATTTGATCAGCTGAAAATTGCTAAGCTGTGAGAAGCATGGCTGTTTCCTCCATCCTACCTTACTGTTTGTTGGCTGGTTTTGACAGGGAAAATTCGAGTATCCCAGGTGAGCGTTTGGCCACTGGACTATAGAGTTAGTCACTCTCCCTCCTCCAATTCCCTGCAAATATTGAGTTATTAATACAAAGTGAAACAGCTCTCACAGGATACACACGAGCAGGAGCTGAGCTTGCTGATCTGCACACATGCCTGATTTGGGAGATCCACATTTAAATCCCTGGTGTGGGCCAGGGAGTCCCACCTGGGTCCCCTGGACTCCAGGCTAATCTTCTGACTATTGAACAGGATAAAATCTGTGTTTTTCTTTACCCTCTACCTCTCTCCTGGTGTGAG
The DNA here is from genome assembly GCA_011075105.1 of Heteronetta atricapilla. NCBI lineage: Eukaryota > Metazoa > Chordata > Aves > Anseriformes > Anatidae > Heteronetta > Heteronetta atricapilla. The sequence continues at coordinate 2,418,363 of CM021738.1, read as the reverse complement.
AAAATCTTTGCAGGGCAAAAAAATAAAAAATCACAGTAATGCTGACAAATCGGTGTTTTTTAAAGAAAATTCTTTTCTAATTGGCACCATAGAGCCTTGGCTGAGCCCAAGGGTTACAGTAGCCCTACTCATTTCTGTGGCCACGTCACGTGAGAGGACATCATGGTTAGAGCCCAATGTTCATCCATTTTTTCTAGGTTTCCAGGAACTGCCTCTTACTCAAAAGGTGGAAATGTCTCACTGAAGCCTTCTTATTTAAGGAAATAAGCCCTTCTAATGAAAGAAATACACTGCAGTTAAGCTTTGGCTCTCCAAGCTATGTAACTATTGTATATGTTTGCAGAATTAGAGACATAGTTTAATTTCTATTAAGGAGCTTTTAGAATTGACCCAGCAGCACTTCAGGTTTGAGAATATAGAATATGTCAGATTCTACCCCGAGTTCTTCTTGTACACATGCAATACAGAGCATTTGTTTCTTAAAAAGGAGATAATGCAGTTATTTATCCTCACAATGAATAATGTTCTCTGTCTCTGAAAGAGATGTTTTCATCTACATAAATATAAATGATCTTGCAAATGTGTATTTTGTAGGTACGAGAATAAGATGCCAGGCTTTCCAGAGTTGTTAATACACTGTCAGCAGCTACATGCTTCCCTAAGAGTTGTTTCCTTTAAACGTATTTTAAAATTAAAAAAAAAAAAAAAGTTTGTTTCCTAAGTGTTGATACTGTTCTTCCATATTCCAGATGTGTTTTATGAAACACATCACACTGTAGCACTATAGGATATCTATTACAAGCAGAATAGAGCAGAGCTTCTGTTTGAATTTTCATGGCTTTTTGTTCTTCTTTGTTGTATGTTTGTTTCATTGGTTTTGTCTGGAAGCCAGATCCTCAGGGGATAAATTTATAAAACCATATACTGGATTTAGCAAAAACCTGAAGTTAAAAGCAAATCTCTCTACTGTGCACTCACTATGTATCCTTTTAATGCTTTGTTGGTAAAATTTTACAGTATTTTACTAATAGCCCAAGCACCTCATGCCTATGTGCTGTTACTGCTTTGTCCAGTTGTTGTGTTCTGTAATATTTTGACATTGTTTGCATAAGTATGTGGTATAGCATATTAGTATGTGCGTGTTTGTATCTTTTCCAGAACAAGAGAAATTCAAAAAGTTGTATGTTCTATCTTCACAGCTGACCACAAGAGATGTCAAAAGGAATATATCTAGATAGCAAATTCAGTCATTAAATGTGGAAATGTATAATTGTTGGGAATAAGTGGAGGCAGTTCGTAAGTTTATATTAGTTACTTCTGAAGTAAGTAAGTTAGTAGAGCTGTCTCTTTTTGGAAAAAAAAAAATAATAATAAAAAAATAGACAGCAATTGGGATTTTTAAGGGAACACTTTGCAGCTGTTATTTCATTAAATTAAAATGTATACATTATATGAATATTTGACATTATTAATAGGGGTGTATATTCTAATCTAAAATGTATGAATTATATTGAAAGAGGAAAATTTGAAGTTATAATAATAAGAGCTGCCTTTTAATTTTAATTTTATGACACACCATTAAAAGAAAAATGAAAAAAGAGAGAGCATTTGCTTTCATATTCACAGTTCTCTCAGTGACTCTTCAGTGTTAATTTTGGTCAACAGAAATGAATGAAAAGCTGCCCATCATGGGAAATAAAATGTATATATGCATATGCATTCCTGTTTAGTGTAAATATTTACAGAGAGTTAAAGACTATTTACATTAACATATATTTATAAAACAGTGTGGATAGGAGTAAAAACCAAATATATGCCATAGTACAATTTTAATTTTGGTTTATTATTTCTGTTAAATGTAGCTCAGCCATTAAAAGCCCTTATTTGCATATATTATGTCAGGATTCACAAAGAGTCCTCTGTTTTCTGTGGTGTCCTTGCAGCAGTCTGATTTCTCTTAGTGTTCTGCCGTCACTGGTCTGTGCAGAAGAGATCAGAGCCCTAATAATAGATTTTTGACAGGGAGCTCGCCTGCTACCTGCCCTACACAAATCCTCACTGTTCATGTTTGCTTCATGGCAACAAAGCAGACAGAAGGAAAATGCCAAGTGCTGAGTTTGAGGTACAGCCCTGCCATAGCTTGACATTTCAGCAGAATAGCAGTTTATGAGATGCATAATTTTTCATCTGGGACTCAGCTGCCATTTTCATAGAAGCTTGCAGCTCATCGACTGACTGGAAGTAGGGCAAAGGTTTACAGCACAGATCAAGGTCTACATCCTTCCCATAGCTATTTAAAAATAAGTATTATTCTCCAAATAAGGTCAGAGACTAAGCATATTTTCTCCACTTTTAATATTTTTAGCCATTTTCTTTCCACAAAGAAAATACTTTACACTTCTAGCACAGGTGCCATTTGTAGTTGATGAAAAATGATCATAATTGATTTAATTTGCCAAAAGATTAAATGAGTCCTGAAGAAGAATGAAGTATTGGTCTTTACACACAGCTTTGGAACAAAGCTGTGTTTTCTCCTCTTAGTTTGAAAAAAGCTCATTCCAAGCTTGAACTGAATGAAAAGTCTTTACTCTTGAAATGTAATTGGTTTGTGTTTTATTATTGTTATAGAGTGCGTTTAAATTTTCGCTTTTGTGCACATGTACTTGGGAAACAAATGCAGTGTAGGTACATGTAAGTGAGTGTTTAATTTAGAATTACACATCTCTGTGAGCGTCAGTAACAGTTCACCATGTCACAGTCTCATATAGAACAATGGTACAGTACATTGGATTAATTAAAGAAGCCTTGCAGAGAACTGAATTCTCAGTATGTCAAGATTTCAATTTTATGTTAAATATTTTCTAAAGGCCAGACCCTTAAATCTCAGGGGTTGTACCAAGCAGTGAGCTGTGAATTTAACCATAGGCTAACTGCTAATGATAAGGAAAAGAGTCCAAGTTGAGGCAGCTGTAATACAGTCATTGGATTAGGCTATCAATCACTCGGTTCCCTGAGGAACAGGCAAAGACGACAAAACAGTGAAAAGGGAAATTAGGAAGGGAGGGCATGACTAGAATGAGATTCTTCACCAAATGTATCTGTTAGTTGGCTGAATCCCCCAAGCATCAGACAGAAATGTCCAGCATTGCTCTCAGACTAAAAGCCAAGTATTTGTTTCAAACTCCTAGAAAACCATCAAATCATCATTAACTGTTTCTAGTCTGTATAGGGCTCTGAAATGCAACCAGGTATATTCTGCGGTTTCAATAGCCTGTAATTTGATTAATCTTTAGACCACTGTTGTTGAGTACTCTGGATTTGCTTTTTACATTGTATTTCATATATATTATGTCCATTTGGAATTACTCATTTCCACAAAAAAAGTGTCTTTTTTTTTTATATATATATATGAACTGATAACCATTAGGCTACCAACTCTTAGTAATGTCAGATGATGATTCAAATAAAACCATAAATTCTATTCAGACATAATATGGTATTAAAAAAAAAAAAAAAGTCTGTGGCCTAGATTGTCCAAGTGTGGGGGAAAGAATGTGTGGTTTTAATCTGCCTGCAGCTAGATAAATGGGAAATCAGTTCATATAATCATGCAGATTGACATGGTTAAGTAAAGGGTGCTTGTGTAGTTAGTGACTTAGAAACATAGTCTGATTAACAAAGAATGGAAAGGAATTGGTGAAGAAAGAGAAAAGTGACAGCATTTTAAAGCAGGCTGATAGTACAGGAGTCTGTATTTAAACTTGTTTGCAGTAATGGGCAGAGATGAATGTACCATATGTACACTACAGCCTGGTGAGGACTGTTAATATCAACAAGATTGAACCCGTTGACATTGTCTTTTGTCAGCACTGGTTGATTGTCTTTCCGTGTCTGTCAGGTCTACGGGTGTATGTCTCTCTTTCTTTCCTAATCACCTCTTTCTTTTAAGCACATGCTCACAAAAAAAATCTCAGGATATTTGTGTCATATCTTCAGCAGATTATTGTGTTGGAAAAAAATATCTATCTATTCTATCACTAAAAACTTACTACAATTCATTTTGGAGGTCATTTAAGTAACATATGACCGTGGGCTAGAGCACAAGAAGATAATTTTAGGTGGCAGTGTTCAAGCTGACCCGCAGGTCTGCAAAGCTTTGTTGCAGCGTTACATACAAAATGGATTCAAACCTGAATACAGATTATGAGACTTTAGTGAGCTTCAGTAGAGGTGACAGAAGGAAAGAGCTGAGAAAGGAAATGGGTTCCAAATTTATGTGAATATACGTTGGTGTTACAAGTTCCCTGCTGTTGATTGAACGGGGCCCGTAATTGTCTTTTCTGCTACTTTATACTCCATATCCAAATCAGCAGCAGGGTTGGTATGGTTGAAAAATAAAGATTTTGCAATTCGCTTAACATCAAAATATGAGCCAACAAATAAAGAGAAAATGACTTCTTATTTAACATGAAGCTTCATGCTGTTCTTTCTTCTCTCTTGTGGGACAGCTGTGCTTGCAAGACAGGCCAACTGGCTGCTGTCTTCCACCCTCAGCCTCAGGATACCACCACTGCTCTCAGGATACCCCAGCTTCTGTAGCTCAGTAGCTCTGGTAACCTCAGCGTCTGAGGCATTTCTGTCAGGATATTGGGACTCCCACTCTTCTTGCTATCTATAAAACACAACTGATGTTTTTTAGAAATGGAAGTGGCTTGAAGAGAAGGCTTCAGTCACAAGAAACTGCACTTGCTTAGGTTGCTTAGCTTAATCCAGTTGCAGGATACTTTGACGATCAGATACAAAGGAGGGAGGGGGGTGGGGGGCAAATATTTGGAACAACTAAACCCAGGGCTTTATATCCAGCAGTGTCAAAAGGACATACTTATGCAGTTACTGCTGCTGTCCTGCTTCCATATAGGAGGAACCTTCACTGGTTAGCTATGATTTGTAATGAACTTGCATAGTGAACACATCTTTATTCACCTAAATCCTTCTAACATTCTGTATTTTTAGCATTCTACTTCAATGATGAATAAATCCTAACGCTAACTTCACATATAAAATACAAAGTATAGCAGATTTGTTTAACTGAGTAGATCCTAGGTTTGTATTTCACTGGGCATTGCTTCATCCCTTATGAGTTATTGCCAGAAGCATTTATAAAAGTATTTCACAACCATCAGAACTCTTTTTTTTTTTTTTTTTAACCTTTCAAAATAGTGCAACTAATATATGGTAGTCAGCTAAAGGATCTGCATTTTAATGTGCCTTTTCATGCAGGCATATCATTGTACGGAAGGAGCTATACAAATATGCTGCTCACAAACAGTAAATACAAACATACCGTGCAAAATCTTTTAGGAAACCTGCTGTAGTAATCTGTTTTTCCAATTTATAAACAATTTGCAACATCTCTGTTGCCAGGTAATTGCAAATATCTTCCCTATTAACATTTAATATATAACCATCTTAGTGCTAAGTCCTGTTCAGATCCCAAAGGACGCTCGTAGTGAGGGATATAGCCACCGTTATTCGGTTTAAATGAGAGCTGAGTGAGAACTGCTGAGCGCAGTGCCCGACTCTTTCGGAATGAGACGCACAAATCCACGGTGCGGCCGTGGCAGCTCTGCAGAGAGGGCGTTTTTAATGGCGCGAGGTCTGGCAGTGAAACGTGTGGTACCGTACCCGACTCGGCACGGAGGTAAGGCTGATGCTGTGGAGAACCTTGTTACTGGCAGCTCAAAAGAGGGAGAAAGCTGTGATTTGTTCACAAGCAGGCCTGCCGAGGAGTACGTGGTTAACCGTGTTATGGTTGTGCCTGGCCATTTGTATGTGTTTCATGGCCCTCCTGAGTGACGTACTCATTTTCAGAAGTATGTATGATCACTCCAGTCCATTTTGGCTGGGCTGAGCTTATCTTACTCCCTGTCATTTATTGTTGTGCTTACACTGTTAATGCCATGTCAGCTGCCTGTGTATTGATTACACCAGCTTTGGCAGCATTTTCACTGATTTTTGGATATATGCCCACTTGAGAGCTGTTTAGATTTTAAAAGGGAGTACTCAGAGAAATCTTCTCATTCTAGGCCCTGATAAACTCTGTTTATCAGGAGCGCTTTCAGAAAAGGTGTTGCCAGACGAGGTATTTAAGAATCAGTTGCTTTTTCTCACAAATTATGGAGCTTCTTCAGAACTTACTGAAGATGGGGTTTGAAGAATTCAGACCTCCAAATAGGAGCTGGAAGAAATATTTTGAAAATACCTGCTATGTGATACCATCTAGGCTATTGGGCGATTTAAGAGATTGCTTACCTCTTTGTGGTTCATGAAAACATATTAAAGGATCTGTCCCTGGCAGTTATCCAGAGAGGAGGAAAGCCCTGCTGGAGGCAGGGAAGTCATGGCGAATCTTGTTCTGTCCTGTCAAGAGGAATTTTAGCAAGGAGCTCCCTTGCTAAATGGGCTGGCATGGAGATTTCATTCCAACTCAGGCTTGCTGTTTTGCAGCTCTGAGAGCATCCCCAGTTTCTAGGTAAAGGCAGATAGCACGGGGTGATACAAGTCTTCAAAAACAAAAGAAATTTGTCACTCTTACAATCTCTTTTCCAAACTTGTGTGTCTCCAACATCCATTTCTATTTCTCTCTGTTTCTCATGAACAAGATTTACTTGTCTGAGCCAAAGGTTTGTCGGGCAAAAGGAGGCATGGTGGCACAAGGAGTGTCACAGGAGAAAGTGATGTTTGTATGTTTGACATTAAAATATCTCCCAATCAGTTAACGTAAAGCATCTGGTGTTTTTCTGTATTTTAATAAACCCTAATAAAAGCATTGCAATCCCTTAACGCCATTTCTCATGTTCTTGTTACAGTAGGTATATGGCACACATTTTCTGGTTTAAAAAGCTGAAAACAAGTTTCAACAATTTAATCTCGGTGTTAGGAAAAGGATCACAGCAGCTGCTATAGTATTTTGTATTTAAGCTAGTTTTTGTAAAGACTCGTGACATGCTCCCTGGGAGCTAAATATTGACAAGCATGCTCTGGCAAGCAAGATCAAGCTTGGTGAGTTAACACAGCTCGAGTCTCTGCATTGACACTGCAACCCAAGTCTGAAAACTATTATCCTACTCCATTTATTTTGGCTTTATAGGTGCCTTTATAGGTGCTGTCCACTTAAATTAGGGATTTCCACAGTATTTTTAATACTGTAACTGTGAATTCATATTTGATTTAGGACTATAATACATGCAAGATTTCTCGTACGTCTGTGTTTGATGACATCTTCAGTAACATATTGTGAATAGAATCACAAAAGACAGCATAAAACCTTCATGACTTCAAACCTCTGAAACAGAAATAAACACTGAATGAAAAATAATTTAAAAATCACGTTTATCTCTTATGCTGTGCAACAGGCCACATCCTAAAACTGTGAGTCTGTGAAAGCTGTTGATCAAAAGTGAAGCTTGGACATGTATTCATTATGGAATATAATTTAGGAGATTAATTTTTATTTGTGTTATGTAACTGAAAAGAAAAATCCACTTCTTTTCTAATTATAAGTGCAGTGTGTTTATAATGCTTCTAGTTTACTTTTTGAATTTCTGAATAAAGAACTTAAGCCTATTTGGGCTTCTAGTAAATTTGGCACGTAGACTAAATTGATTACCAGATGCATTGTGCAACATATGGCATTGTACAGCCTTTGTGTGCTTCATAGTATTTTCTTAAATTACCAGCATTTGTTTTGATTCCAAAAATGCACTTGTCTATGCTTTTTAGTGCTTTGGACTTAAATGCTGGCTTTTCAGTACTGAGCAGATGTGTTAGAATTTCATGTGGAACATCTATGCGTTTGTGAGTTGTATTCTTTGAGCACTCCACACACAGCATTATTTCAGTGATATCTCACGCAAGTGGGATCACTTAGTTTTCATACTTACATTGATTGTTTAAAATAACCTTCAGAATTCCTAATAATTCTGTCACCAAGAAGAACAAGGAAGCAAGCCAGTTTTGCCCAGAGATACTGCTCCCAGAGTGAATGAATTTTCAGGTACATTTTTTTTTTAGATTAAAGAAAAAGAGGAAGGAAGGAGAACATAATTCTTTTATGGATGACAGCACTAGTCAACAACAGTCTTGTATGCTTCTGTGAGCAGACTTATTCCTGTGCTTGAGGTTGTGTTTTGAGTGTGCATAAAAATTCACACATGAAAATGCACAGAATAAGGTGCTGAAGACCAGGACATCAGTGTGTAATTTACTTCTAAGAGCAGCCTGCTTTAGTTGATTTAGAGAGGTTATCTGTAAAATAAGATCCCCCAAATTACCAACAGTTTTAGCGAAAAGGGCAATATGATGACCCAGGACAAGGGATTTGTAAAGGGGAGGACTGCCTGCTGCCTAATCTTTGCAGGTGAAATTATTCACTCCTCACACACACGTTTCCTCTCCGGGACTCCTCTTGCATTTTTGTCTTTTGAGATAAAAATGTTATGCCTTTGTATAGTATTTGGATATTCTCTCCTAAAAGGCACTGCATATGTGCAAAGTAATTGCTGGTATGTTTTTAATAGCAGCAATGTGTGTTCTAGGAGTATTTAAAATCAACAACCACACGTGGGCCCCTGGCTTTGTGTTAATTGGCCTTAACTTTGATCACTGAAGACCAGTGAATGCAATTTAGAGTTGTGTTGCTATCGTTTTTCTTCAGTGGAAGCCGAGGGGATGAGTAAGTACATAAATTAAGTCCCTTACTCACCCTCTGAGCTGCCCTCATTGGATAACAATTAAAATGATCTGACAGAGCAACGCACTGAATTCCCTTGCATCCCCTTATGTTGCCCTGAATACATAAAATAAATGAGTGTTTAAGCCTATTAATGCTGTTATTTTTTTATTAACGCAGAAGGCAGAGTTAAGATACAGGTGTGTAATTTCATCTTGAAACCAGCACAGAGTTGTGTGGCTGATATAAAGGTAGGGCTGATATAAGCATGTTTTAATTACTAACTCTGGATAATATATCCAAAGCTAGTAAAGGCCTCCACAAATAAGGTTTGCACTTCCTTTATGCCACGGATAGTTTACACAGCACAGACATGCTATTATTTCACTTTCCATTAAGATGTTAGCTCTTCAGCTCACTGTACACTCAGCTAGAGAAGTGGCATGAAACCTTCTGTAACTGTGAAGGTTATTAAAAAGAAGCAACAGAAGAAAAGCCCTGTCTTTACAACTGTCATCCATGCACAGCCAAGGTCTCAGCTAAAGCCAAGGTATCGACTCGCTGTGGGGGTGGAGGGTCCTTTTCTTTTACAGATAACTAAGTATTGTCATGCAAATTTCATTACAGAAATACAGGTGGATAAGGAACTAAATATTTAGAAACTTATGTACCTAGTTATAAAACTGTAATTATAAGCAAGTGTTCTTGTGTAATGAGCACTTCACATCTGTCATACAGTGTTTTAATGTCTACAGTAGTTATTAGCTGAATATTTCCATTATTACCATTCTGTGAGCAACTGCCATTCTTGAAACTGATTGATGTTTAGGAATAAAGCACTGTTATTACATGTTGCCAACTTCTGAGGACCAATCTTATAACATACGTTGCCTTCAAAGGAGTGATGATACCTCCTTTTTCTGGGACTAATCACGTCTGAAGAAAGTGAAAGAATGAAAACACTTTTTTTTTTTCCTAGAGAACTTTCATTGCATTGTATTCTGCTGCAGAATGATTATAGTGTTTTATCTGCCAAAGGTGCCATTGGACAAAGAAAAGTTTACAGGAAGAGAGATGTTTGATTATAGGCAACTAGCGCTGTGGGGTGGCTTGGCTTGAGGCAGTGACTTTATTTGTGTGTTGATGAAACTGTGGTCTCGGTCTTCCATTGACTGGGTGCAAAACAGTCTTCTGACAGGGTGTACTGCTTGCTAAGTCTTCACTAACGTTTTGTTAGTTCAGTTTGTAGGTTTGTGCTCTGTCCAGACCAGCACGCAGATCTGCAGTTTCAGGGAAGAAAATAGACAAGAAAAAAAAGTGAGAACCCCTCCCCCGTGAAATGTTGATCTTCTTAAGGCCACACTGCCTTGCTAGAGCCTAATCATGCTTTGTGTGTTTTTCAAAGGAGGAAAGCTGTAAGGAGACATTGCAGGCAAGTTAGCTGTAAATACTGCTTGGAGGGGACTGGTAGTTTGTGGAGTCTTTGTGCATGTTGCTTAATTATTTAAATTTCTTCACCCTCATCCTGCCTCTGTCCCATACTGATACTGATCTATAAAGGAAGAATGCCCTCCAGCTCCAGCGGGAGCTACCAGGGAGTATTATTTTCTAGTGCTTTCCTCACTAAATAAGGCAGAGAAAGACAGTCATGCTAGTTTAACACTGCCATACAATGTAATGTCCAAGCTCAGCTTGTAGGAGCAGGTTCACATGTTAATCTATCTAAACGCATTAACACATAGCTCTCAATGACTATATTTGTGCTGTAGAGACTGCCTAAATTTGGAAAGCTTCTGCTCCAAAGATCCTCCAGGTACTGTATTAAAATAAACAAGGCAAGTCTTGGGACCTGAAGAATCCTCCCAAGAAACTATTTTCACCAGGATAAGGAGCGAACACAGCTGTTCTCTCCTAACGCATAATTTGATCACCAAATTACAGTTGCTCCTGCAAAAATCCTGTCCCTTTCAGCCTTCAGCATGAACAGCTCCGGATTTTGTTCTTGTTCACCTGAACCCTTGTCTGCCCAGATAACTTTGAGTCAAACTCCAAAATTGCAAAGTGAAATTGTCAAAAGTTCCCATACACTTCCTCCTTTCCAAACGCTACCCTGATAGCAGCAACTTGCTTTCCAACCCTCTCAACAAACTCTGGTATGGCTTTTTCTTTCCAAATCATGATGTAGCCCACCAGCTTACAGACACATGCAGATCCCCATGAACAGTCAAGGTAGGTAGTTTCCATTTATTGCTGGGAGAAAAAAAGTGTCAGCTAACTTCCTACTCATCCTATGGCCAGCAGATGAGTAAGGCTGTGTGTTTCAACTACCTTAGCTATAGCTATCAGATCTCCTACTCTTGGTTGTGTGAGTCTTGAGAAACGGGAAGTGTTGAAATAAATGGCTATGATACACACAGTGTTGAAATAAACATTTATTTTAACACATTGTATGTGATGAGCCATTTATTTTAACACTTTTCACTTGAAGTGTTGAAATAACAGGTTTTATCAGGGGACGTGTCATCCACTGTTTTATGTATATGTGAATATGGAAATATATCTACTGAGTATGCGTGTGTATATATGCTCACAGAGATTATATAGATATGTAATAATAAAATGGCAGATGTGTGTGTAGACATGCTGTTACACAGGGAAATACAGCGTTTTCAGCTGAACTGAAGTCATTTGTTTCACAAAATTTTTATGTTCATGCTATCTTAGGAGTTTTTTCATATTTTTAATATATAAATAGATACAAATAGATACATACATAAAATTGTGTATTACTAGAGGATTCCAACTGGATAAAATAGATAAATCTCAAGATGGGATAAGTCTGGTAATGAGTTATGTAAAGGCAAAAGGAAAAACTTCGTTTAAGTTTCTGGTTACCTACTTTCTTTAATTTGCTGTTCTTTCTTAAGTTCTGTTTCCCTTGCTGTAATGGACTTCCTAGACCAATGGGTATTAAACAGTATAAGGTGTGCTTCAGGTTTTGTAAATAACCTGCAAAGTTGCTGTGCTGCATTTTCAGTAACGCTTTTATTTTTAAAAACACTGTGGGAGCCTCAACGCCCTGCTCAGCAGTCAGTCGCCACTCTGCCAGTGTGTCCTCACTCAGATGTACTCAATTGCCTTTGTACAGTCAGAATTATGTATGCACTACTGTACCCACACAGACACTTGGACGCACGCACGTCCCACTTTCTGGCGCCGGGGTCATGTTGACCGTGGTAGTTGTTGTTGTTAAGGAGGTTAAAGCCAGCTCAAACAAAGGTGGTGCTGCCTCAGAGGCAGACAGGGGCAATGCTGCCTTTGAACAGATCTGTAAGCTTCTGGGTAAATAGCCACAAACCCTTCTACTGGACTTGGAGTTAAACACATCTGCCTCTGCACTGGAATAAGAGGGCAGCAAGACTTAGAGTGTGCTGAAGTTGAAACACATCCTTCAGGGGAGAGGAGTACCCAGCAGAATTTGTCAGGAACTTTTCTGTGCCCCTGTGCTGGTTGCAACATTTTAGTCTGGTAACTGTGGACAGTATTTCTTAGATGGCCTTTTTTTGATGACCACTTTTGTGCTGGTCTAATTCATGTGTCCTTTTCCTTGTGCTGTGCTGGGAGCATACCTCAGTCATTAGCATTGCTTTTATCATTGCTATTACTGTACCAACCTGGAAAACATGAATAAGGAGCAACCGATAGGTTGCAACAGAAAACATTTTGCTAGGCTGCATGCAGATCACCAAAAGTATTGATTTTAGTGGATCTGCAGCTTGCAGTGAAAGAATGGCTTTCTTAGAAAATGTTTAACCGGCTCTTGCAGCGATCGCAGAACAATTTCTATCTGTCCTCTTGATTTTTCCTACTGAAGTTCGATACGGTTGAAAATTCCCTTGGGTCTTCCTGAATAAATAATATCTACGGATAAGAAAAATTTACTTTTTTTTTTTTTCCTCTCTCTTTCTCTGATTCTAACCTTTTTAATTGAGAGAAGTCTCCAATGACTGCTAAACATTTATTGTGTAAGAACTCTGGTGATTTTATGAACTTTCAGCTGAAAGAGCATAAATAATCGGGATAAATTCAAAAATGGTAAAAATACATTCTAAAAAGGATACTGTTTTTCCTCTATGCTTATAAAAGTTCCATCATTTTTTTGCATTTAGGTGCAATTTTTGTTAAAGGAAACATGATGCAAAATTATTACTGCCTTTTTTACAGGTACACATTGAATTCAAACCCATGGGTCTTCCAAATAGAATCAAATAAGAAGTAAGCTTTGAATTTTTTTTTAAAAAAAGGAGGGAGGAATGATTATCAGAGAAAATACTAACACACCATCACTTTATCAGGGCATGAATGTCATACATAGTCGTAATATGCTAACAAAAATGGGTAGAATGCAGTCAGACAATGTAGTTTCTTGAGTCTGAGTTGGTAGTAAGATAGAAATTGTTTTAAATCTGCAGTCATTAACTTTATCCTAAAGTCACCCTTCAGAAATTATCAATAAAATGAAGCATTAGGTAGCCATTGCTTTGAAGACGTGGCTAACTGTTGTAGCGATGCGCCATAAAATGAATAGTCTCTCAAATGCTCTGTTGGGTAAATGAATGCATATTTTAAAGTTTTGGTTGGAAATAGCCAGAGCCTAAGTAAATAGTGCATCGTTATTACTGATTTTGGCAAATGGCTATTAATGTTTAAGTAGTGATGGACTGAGCAGGCTGTGAAGTGGATCAGGAGCAGTGACAGGAGTCTTCTCTAGGTCCTGAGCTGAGTCAGAAGCATTGTGCTGTGCACCAGTGAAGCTGTGGCAAGTTGCTGTTGGGGCACACCCTGTATTTTTTAGTGCGCTGAATGTTGCATGTCCCATTCGGGGACCTCATTGTGGATCGTTTTTCTCTCTAAACATGTCTGTTCATTGGTTTTTCTTCTGCATACAAATGCATTCACTGGCCATTTTGAAGGATGTGCTGCTACACTGTTTCATTAAACTGCCGCGTTATCGGGTAATTGTTTAAACATAATGCCACAGCACTATCAAAAGGAAAGGTGAACTAATGGCATTTGCAAATGTCAGGGATTATCTTAACACTTTTATTATAGTTTATAAAAAGTAGGTTCAGGGCATTCCATGACAATTATTTCCACAGAAATTGGTTATTTAAATAAATTGCTAATTATCTGGATATGACAGTATTGAAAACCCTCCTAATGAGTTATTTGATAAGTGCAGCTTATGGTGGCCACCTACAGGTGGGAGAGAGAAAGAACATATAGAATAATTGCAATCAGAAGAAATGCAATGCAAATGAATTGTTTATAACACGTATGTTTCCCTGGACTGTTTACAAATGCAGCTTATATACACACACACATATATATACATATATATGTACTTTGATGACTAGTATGAAGCAGCCAACACATTATGCAGGAAATGTCTTTTAAAAAGAACTATGTTTTCTGTGTTTGTTTCCTAATACCCAAACTTTCTTATCTAGTTACTTTCTGCAGGATTGGATTGATCATCTGCAGCGCTTGAACTTTCCCAGATCAATTCTGTCACGTAAAGCTTTTTCGCCCAAGTCTGATATTTGATGTTCGCTTGGCTTCTGTTGTCATTAGCTTTATTAATTTTAACAGTTAGGGAGATAACAATGTCAGCTTTCTTCAGAGAATGTAGTTACAGAGAGAAGGAGGATGATGAGTTGCTTATTTTTTATATTTTATTTTTTTTTGGCAGCATAGAGCTTAACAGTAATTTATTAATCATAACGTTGATTTTTTTAGTATCAGCTTATTTTTCTTTGTAATATTTAGTCTTTGTGGTTTAAATCTGATATTGAATTTATAAAGAACAACTGCAGTGTAATGTAATATAATGCAAATAAAAATAAATTTTGCTTTGCAATGCACAGAATGGGGAGAATTATGACCCAAATTCATTTTTATTCCATTTAGTAACCATAGATACAAAAATTTACTTTGATGTCATCTACTAACCAAAGGTGTGCTTTTCTTGTAAATCTGTCCTTCTTGTAGATATAGAGTTTGATAAAGGCCATTCAGCCCCTTTCAGGATTCAGGCTCAAAGTTATCAGTCTGCAGTCTGAACTGATTCAGTTCTGCCAGTTGTGGATCATCTTTACCTAGACTTTTAGAGCTGCTGCAGGTGTATTAAAGATTTTAAACTACTGCACTTGTACAAAACACTGCAAGAATGTAGCCCAGTACTGAAGATTACTGAGAATGATTTTATTTTTCTTCTCCCCACTCCCATATGTGGATCACTGGGATCAAGAAATTCTGAATTAGTTTTGATCAGAACTTCCAAAGCTACAGAGTTGCCTTAAGTCAACTCCAGACTTCTCGTTGAAGAGGACATTACATTTGGCTCTCAAGCCACAGTCTGGTGAATGTTTTTGGTGCTTGGCAGAACTGGGTCCTACGGGGACTTCAAGTACTTACAAAGTCTTAATAAAACATATGCCTTCTGGCATTGGTAAAGGGTTTTTACTTCCAAAGGAAAATTAAATGATGAAACAAATAAGCAGGAAGAACATCTCTTATCAGTTTGTCATCAGTCTGCTGTCCTCAGGGCAAAGGCAACTCCACCTACCTGTACTAAACAGGGTGAAGTGTTTGAATGACCTATGTTCTGCTTCTCCTTCATGACATATTCTGCCTGTTGGATTTCATCTACTGCTGTCCTTCATAGTCACAAAAAATCTGATTTTTATTTAAAAAAAAAAAAAATACAAACAAAGGAACAAAACCAGAAAACTAATGCACTTTGGTTTACAGCAAGAAAAAATATCAGGGATTTTTGTGTCTCATAATTATTTCATTGCTTTAATCTTTATGTAATTGTCTTTGTTCTGTAATGAGAGATTTGAAAGTGTAGTTTTCAACATATGGTAACATATCATCTCCACCACGTACTTTTCTCTCTTTCATTTTCAGATCTCATTCTCCTGCTTGAGGTCTGGATAAATGTACTTTGTTTATTAAATCTTATCATTTTACAGCATGGTAAATGACAGCCTTGCCTAGTATCTGGTAGCAGCTGTACCACTGCTATCAAGAGAATACCCTATCAACAGTTTCCCCAGCTACGGGTGCTTAACTAGTGAAATTACAGGTACCAACATGTCAAAGTATGTGGTGGATGCTTGTTTTTTTAGCATATGAGAACTCTTTCAAATACATGCTGGATTTGGATCTCAGCTTCTTAAATACCATTGGATTTATCAGACAACATTCTGCAAATTCCCACTACTACTTACAGCTCCTTTAAAATTTGGCATTAAATCTCCTTTATTTCAGCCTTTTAAAAACTCCTCCTCCACAAATCTCTGTAATGAAATCTATTCCCTTCCCGTGGTACTCACATGAAAATGCAGGAAAATAGAGATGCTAGGTCAAATTCATTGCCCATTTGCTTTGTTTGTTTCGTGATAGCTTGGCTTCACTACAGTGTGTTTTTTTATTATTTATTTTTTCTTTCATCTGGAAGGTTTTCTCAAGATTTCACTAGGCTGTAGGATCTGCTATCACAAGTAAATGACAATGTATTCCAGGCCAGCACTTTTTATTACAGAAGGGAAGAGTTCTGAACAGTTGACCGAGAAATGTCCAGGAGAATGGCTGCATGTTCTGATACGTTCTTTCTGTGTTCTGTTGTCTCAAATGCTGAAGAAAAAAATGCTGAGATGAATGGTGACACCTCGGTCAACCTTTTGATTGTCATTAGAGCCATTTATTTACTCTCATCAGAAGCGCTCCTGAAACGTTTTTAAATTCATTTGGTTGAATTATAGATGAATCAAATACTTTCACGATTGTACCGATTTATAACTAATTTCCTAGTCACCAAATGTAAGTAATAACTCATGCTATGGATATCAAGCGCAGCTAGTACTAAAAAAGCATGTGTTCCGTAATAAATTCCAAGCCTTACTGCCATCTCTGCTAGGCTTCATCAAATCATATGCTTGATTTCTTTAGGCTGACTGAAGGCCTTTCTGATTACCTATTGTGCTGAAACCTTAAATAAACTGTCATTTGTTCCTTTTTCTTCACTGACCATTGTACAGAGACCTTCATTAAAGTGAGAAGGTGGCTAATTTAATCAGACTGAAAAAAAGGAACAATTATAATCTAGAAATATTTTTTATGTGGAACTTTTCTACAGGATATCATTAAGGTCAAGGGTCTATAAGACTTGAATACTGATTGAATGCAAACTCTCAGAGTCACACTAGGGTTAAAAGAATATAAACCTTCATGCCTTAAGGCAGATGTCAGTTTTTAACTCATGCAGATTGGGAAGAAATTTCCCTGTAGACACACACTTTCAGAGTTACCAGCTTCTGCATTCTTTCACCTTTCTGAAAAATAACTACCTCATCACAGTGAGATTTAGGAGTAGCTGTGTCTGATGCTTACCTGTGGCCTCAATTTCAGACACTGTATATTTGAAGAATTTTCCAAACTAGTGATTTTTGTTATTTTCAATGGTTTTGGCTGTTTAGTAGATGTCTTAGTATGTATGGCCTCTGAAAGACTTTTTAAATAAATCTGAGTAAACACCTGGGTTCCATTTTTTGTTGTTGTTTCAGGTCTTTCTCTAAGACTGGGCCATCAATTCTGTTGTAATATTTGCTCTTTGAATACTAGCAGCCAACTTCTTTCAGAGAATCATTCTATTCCTTTCAAACTCATTACTATCGATCCAGCTCAAATGATGGCAAATAGTCATTACTGTCCAGTGGAAAGTTTCTGTTCAGCTCCAGCTTCTTTTTGTGTGATCTCTTTTGTTATGTTATTAGATTCTTTAAGGCTTTTCTTTTTTTTTTTTTTTTTGTGAGATTGGTAATTTTTATGAACCAATATTTAGTTACCCCCAAAATACACAGGTAGTGCATGTTGGGTTGGGCTGCCCAATTATGAAGATAGCAGTTTATATGCAGAAAACACCATACCCCTATGTAGCCTTTGTTAAATGAGCAAGAAGTATCTGTGTAAAACTTGTGAGCAGTCCTGGTCACTGACCTGGACATTGGAGAATGTCTGATGTGTCCTGATAGCAGGCCAGCTCTTGAGGAAGGAAGAGTTATTGTATGAAGTATATATTGAGAAGGTGTCTAGCCTAAACGAGCAGAAGATACCATTGCTCAATAAGATAATTTTGTGCTGAATGCATAGCAGGTGCCAGTAGAGACTGCTTAGCTGTGCTTTTGAATGTCAATGTGTGTAATACTGATGAGCCCGGATGACCTGTGAATTCAGTGTTGTCTATAAGGGTTGCAGTGAAGGGCAGTAATATGTTGTAAAAGGCAATGTGAGCTGAAAGCAGAGTATTTTTAATGGTTAAGACAAACAAAATTTAAGTTTTCTGCAATGGAAAAGTACCTTGACAAACTGTCTCCTTTACAAAGTGACAGTGCAAATGTCCTATTTTTTTGACCCATCCATCTAGACTGCAGAGGTCTTGGCAGATGCAGAAGTAAGGCAGAGGGCAGAATCCTGAGCTGTGACACTAAGTCCTTCGTGGGGACCAGTAAAACTGCCTGAGAGGAAGAGCTGATGGGACTGTGGAGGGAGGATCGATGCTGGGCTCAGTGAGACAGAGCTACTTGAAGAAAGCAACTTATCTTTTGCTAAAGACTTTCTTAGATTAAAAATCCAGCTAGCAGGCTTCTGTGCTCACAAAGGGTAGAGGAAGGATGTCAACATAGATCAGCTGGGTTGAAGAAGGAGGTTTTATCTGAAGGAAGCAAGAGTGTTGGTCAGGCGTCTAAGCAGAGTTGTGCTGGTGCAGTAACTACTGTTTGTTCTCTTCCCGTGCTCCTGAATTGTTACTTCTTCCACTTTCTTAGTTTATTGCATTGGTTTTCTTTCTTTCTTACCCTCTGCTTTTTTTTGCCCTTGTAGGACGTTAAATTTTTAAAGGCGGTAACAGTACCCATGGAAGGTGTTCAGAAGTGTTTCATATCATAGTATTTCCCCAAGTTACCTAACACATTACATTTCCATTTCCTTGTGTAGGTTGGCAGTCAGCCAGTTCCTCTGGGAGTAATGTATCCCTCCCTTACACTACAGTATTGTTTTCCAATGATTACGTAAAATTAAATAAAAAAAATAAAATAAAAGTTCTCCAAATTAAATAGAAATTATAAGAATAAGGGAATTGTCCAGGGAAATCCCAACTAGCCTAAAATAAATAGTTGAATGTGTCAGCTGTCTACATCATCTATCAATTAATGAACAACATTTATATGAGCGTTTTAAATAGTTGCTTACCATCTATAGGCTGCAGCCAAAGGAGATGCATTGCAGACAACACATTGAGACTTTAACCATAACTCCTATGAATGTAGGAAGGAGTTGCCTGACTCAACCTCTGTATACCATTTGAAAATGTAAGCTGCAGGAGAAATGTAAGCTGTGGAGATTTAACCCTAAATGAATTACTTTACTCTTTTGAGCTTCTGACTGTCATATTAATAGTTATCGGGGGCTTACTTAAAGGATTATCTGAATCTACAAACATCCAAAGGGGAAACATATTAAATAATATATGAAGTGTCAAGTGCAGTGAAATGGTGCTTTTAAACAATTTTTAGTCAGACACAAATAAATGGGATGAGCCTTCTTACTTGTGCTACATATGTGTTCAAAAAAAATCAACTCAATTCTTTATGTAAAATCATACATCTCTTTGTCTACAGCGTTTAGTAAAATATTGCTTTCTGTCTCAGACATTGCTAGGTTTGATTTGAGCATCAGCTAAAATTTTCAAGCCACCTTTGCAATGTTATCCAAATATTTTTGCATTTTTTTTCAACCAAATTTATATTTCTTTACAAGCATTAATACCACTTAAAACCTAGTTCATGCCCTTTTATAATCAATACAACCTCTGCATTTCAGAATTAAATGTTAGTTCTTGGTTTTTCTATTGTGAAGGATGTACAAATTGTATCAGGGAATGCTCTGACATTACTAACAACAATGTTCTGGTTTTCTGTAGGAAATGCTATTAGGCCTATCGCCCTCCGTGCAGTGTCTGCTATAGCCCGTGCTCTTCCAGGATTTCCCATTTTAGCAACTGGAGGCATTGACTCTGCTGAAAGTGGGCTCCAGTTTCTGTACAGTGGAGCTTCTGTTTTACAGGTACTTTTTCTTTCTTTAAAACATGAAAATTAAAATAACTGTAATTAAAGGCATAATGTATGTTCCTTTCAAACATTAGCATAGTGGTTTTTTTTATACTTCTGAAAGCAATTTTCATGTTTTTAGACATGTTTCTCACTAAAATACATTCATTTTAGATGGAGTAGGAGGAGGAGTTGCCAAAAGAAGACTTTGAGTGTCACAATACCAATCTGGGGAAAGGCTATCCATAAGTATATTACCGCTTTTTTCCTATAATCTATAGGATTTAAACTTTAAACATCTTGGTAGCCTGTTAGTATGGACACCAGAATATTGGCTGGAAATCAGCCCCTTACCATGCTCTAATAGGCATGTCAGGGCATCATTGCGGCATACACGTTAGACGGGTCGATAAGGAGTGCATGGTAGTTAAGTTATATAGTTCCATTATATGTTGTTATATTCTGGTAGATACTTGTCACCTCAATGCGGAGTTCCCATCAAAGATGACAGCAGCTGAGGATCCTGTGGATATTGGCTTTGTGTCACTCTATGGGATGGCTGGAGTGGTTTCATTCCCACAGTTCACTTTGACATTAAAAATTAGTTTCAGTGTGACCATCTTTTCTGCACAGCTGTGATGACTATTGATATTAGTCACTTGTTTGCTGTTTCGGTAAATAAATAAATCATAGGACAACTTAACTTTTTTAATGTACATAAGAGTTATCATTTTGAGGAGCTGAATTGGAAGGCTACTGCTTTTTTATAGACTTGCTTTGTTATTTGCCTTTGTTAATAACAATTCCTATTTTTCTAGTTTGTATGGGAATGCTTCAAACTTCTTTTCTCCTGAACACACAAAAGATCTACCTGTCTTACACAGTGTTCTGAGAGCTTCTTCAATATGAGTACTAAGCAATGGCACAAATTACAAAGCAGTATTTTTCTACTAAAAGTAGGAATAGCAAGGGAATGGTTTTAGTGCTATGCATGCATTTCATTTGTTATTGCTAATAGAGCTGCAGTTTTGATGGCTTTGTCAGTTACGATATTACATGATCACAACTACACAAAAGTAGAATGATTTTCTGTTCTACCTCTACTACATATATTTCTAGATGGCTAAAAATGAAGTTTTAAAATGGCAATTATGCTTGTTTCCTTTATATAGACTGTCTAGCTGTTTACTTTTTATTATTTCTTTTCTTTTCTGTTAGTTTGCCCCAATGGCAATGGGAAATTTTGAAATATCTAATGCAGACATCCCAGTCAGTGCTCAAGAGAGAGAATTTTTGGTTTTACGTGTTTTGTAATCATTATTTTCTGTTAAGTAATGATTAACTTCCCTGGAATGGGCTTCCAGAAATGACTTGGATCTATACTGGTCTTCTGCCCTTTCCAACAGATTTTTCCCAGAGATGGTAAAAAAACAACCTCTTTTCTTGTCCTCAGGCTTCACCAGTTTAACTAATCAGTTCTAGAACTGCTTTTAAACTCCTCTGGATCAAACCCATCCTCAGTTTGAGTGGCCTATTTTTGTTTCACCGAAGCAGGGAAGACATTTAAGCTAATCTGAGATAAATGGATTCTAAAAGTGCTGTGTTATGTGAGGCTCTGAACTACTTCAATTACATTTATTTAAAAATAAGCCTTTAGAAAGCCTCATGTGAGACTGTGAGTACAGGCCGTAAATACTTCCCTCATCTAAGGAGAGGCAAGTGGAAGGGAGAGGAAGACAGGTAATCCATATAGATATTCTTACAAGGGATACCCTTGAGCAGGACTAGACTGAAACAAGTGTTTGCTGTTCAAGCAAGATACGTTGTGATGGACAGAAAAAGAAAAAGGCAACCTCATCTTCACAGGGTATCTATGGAACATAATTATGATTATGAGAATCAGTACAAGCCTTGTTGTCAATCTGTATGACAACAAGGTCACAGGAATAGCTGGCTGATATACTTTTCCCTGAATCCTAGTTTCTCTTTCACCTGTCCTTGGTACCAAATGCCTCAGTTATTCTTTCTTCAATAGTGAAAACTTCTGTTGCTCTGACAGGTCCCTGTTGCTTTCTCAGTACCAAAACACAGAGAAAGTACAGAGTCTGGAGGTAATATGAAATTAAGAGATCTACTGAATAATACAGTGTATTAAGATTCACTATTTTGCTGGTCTCTGAGTTACATAGGAGCTGGGTCTGTACTGGGAGAATTACATAGTTTTATCTGAAGTATTTGCTTTGGATGCTGTTGGAATTGGTTGTGAATAGACTAACCCAGTGCTGTGCATTTTATGGTCTAACTTTATGTTTCCAAAACCATGTAGACACCTTATGAGAAACTAATCCAGAGGCAGAAAGGAAACAGCCAGGGCTTTGGCAGTGCAGGAGTGCATTCTGCACTTGGCTGTGCCGAGTGAGAGTGGTCTTCTCTGCCAGGAGAGGATGATGTTCATGAACAAGGAAAATACGAAGGCTTTGTGTGAGTTGATTTAATTGCCATGTGGCATAACTCTCCGAGAAGAGGTTTATGAATAATAAATGTACCTCCATTAAAAGCAAGATCAGGTTTTCCTCTGCAGCTTTTTTTACCTGTAATCAGTTCTCCATTATTTTTTCCAATTGCTTTTATTTTTAAAATGTAGGGATTTATTTTCCATTTCCAAAATCATCATACACAGGAATGCAAGTCAGGAGTCAGTGTGTAAACCATATTTTTATTATTGCTACAACCACTGCAAGTGGTATTAAGCAGGTATGTTAGCGAATGGTTCTGGGAAATAATTTCATTACTCACTTTGTGTTCTATTCCCTCCGCTAGAACACATTTTAGTGTTGTTACTGACAAAATGTTCATATGTAAGAAAGTTTTATGTTGAAAACACACTGGATCATTGTAGTTAGTTGTATCTGGGATTAAAATTTTATATAGCAAATAGCCTCATTTTTCCATGTTATGGACTTTAGAAACAGTTGGGGAAACAATAACAAAACTTGTTTTTAATTTTTCATTAAAAATGCTGAAACTTTTTAGTTGTTCTTTGGCTGACTCCCCAGGACTGTAACTTTTTTTGTAACACACACAAATCCACCAATCCCTTTTCAGTGCAAGCAAGAAATTCAGTAATAAATAAATAAATAAAAAGCTATATCTATCCTGCACTTCTTTATCCAGTCCTGCACTTGTCTCACATAGCTAATGCTCCAGAGATGTCTAGCTGCAACTTCTTGATGTACAGTTCATTACTGTAGGCTTGCAGTGAGGCTGAAGTATGTTTTCTTTTCTTTAAAGTGAGCATTTTTTAAAGCCACAATTTATCAAAATAAGATGTATATTGGATTTTTTGCATCTTTTGCATCATGTGTGTGATTTAGCATGTCACACTGATGGTTTGTTAGATTTTTGCAAGGCTTTGAGGCAGACATACATTTTTCAAAGTCATCTCACTGTAGGAAATTAAAAATGGAGACAATTATAGAAAATTCCAGTGGAAAGAGAAAATGCATTATGGAAAAAGCAATAAAAGCGTAAAAAATATTAAAGCAAAAGTCACTTCACAGTAGCCTGTATGATTCAATTGTAGATCAATATTGTGTAGTTAATGCATTAGCAGTAGAGCATTAATTTGCAATTACCGCAGGTGATCTGATCCTCTGTGTTCTGTCCATTGACATAAATGACCTTTTGTTGAAAGAGATTCTGTAGTCATTATTTCTAGCAGATGTAACGAAAAAAAGGTAGAACAAAGGGGTACTTTCTGAAGTATACATTTTTCATGGTAAAGTCTTTTAATATTATATTCTGGTATGGAACACATTTGTTAATCTTGAATTTTAGTCATTAACTTGAAAAGAATATGGGCTTCTTTTCAAACAAATTTCTTTTCTTACGAAGTATGGAGGACACTCGTGTCCCCACATGCTCCAGCATGGCTGTCTGTAAGGCTCTCTACATAGCAAAGCTTTAAAATCCACCCACATAGTTCTGCTTTTGTGGGCCCACCTGCCGGGGGGCAGCCTGTAGCTATACCCCAAGCCCCGTTTCTGGCTCCCCATTGTGCTCAGCTGGATCAGGACCAGGCAGTGCAGCGAGGGCTGATGCATGGCAGAGAAATGCTGCTGCTCCCATCGGGCCCGCGGGCTGTGAGGTGATGGCACAGCAGCTGTCCTAGGCCCCTGTGTCTCTTTGTGCAGTGGTCAGGTCCTCACCAGTCCCAGGTCTCCCCTTGGTCTGGGAAGTGGGAAATCAAATTTATTGGCCCTACCCCTGCCACTTTACAGGCTCAAGGCACACTCACACCACAGCTCTGCCTTTTCCCTTCACCCACCTACATCTCTCACTAGCACCAGCTGGGATTTAGCACATTGTAGTCCTTTTCCTATGGGCACTGCTCTTGTCCTCGCACTGTCATCTCCAACTCATACTCACCCACTGCACTCGCACCATGACCCTCCTCAGATGGGGTTCAACCCAGCAAGCAGCTACAAGGGAAAGATGAGGAAATAGAGCAGGAATACCCCAGCCCCTGAGGCAAGCTGCCATAGCACTGAATCTGCCTGTGCCCTCCTCTTCTACCCCCTGCCAGCTCTGCATAGGACCCGAGGGATCTGACGAAGAACAAAATCCGTTCTGGAAGCATGACAGCTCATGATGGGAAAGCAATAAGGACATTTTTGGCTTCTGTGAGATAAAATCTCCCCCCAACACAGAACACAGTTGTTTTATGAGAGTACTTGCATTTTTGTAACGTTTTCAAGAGTTCTTGTTGGTACCTCTTTGGAGCCAGAGTCTCAGGGGATTCAGGACAGTTAGATTATTATTTTTTCTTCAGCAGGCATTTTACTGAAGCATTTAGCCAGGGGATTTTTATAACAGCAGGATGGCCCTTTGTGTGTGAATAAACAAGGTTTTTCATCACAAAATAGTGGGACTTGAACTATGAGAGAGCATTGTTATTGTATTTGTGCAAATGTGAAACCCTGAGAGGAACCCTTCTACACAGTATAAAATGCCCTGTGTGTCAGAAAATAAAAGCAAGGCTCTGAAAATATAATCACTGAAGTGATAGGAAAAAAATACCATTTCATAAAAAATACCATTTCATAAACATTGTCATATCTTAATGTTTAGATACTACCGTTTCCTCAACCCCAATCTCAAAAAAAAATATATATTACCACAAAAAATCCCAAAATAAAAAATTATTTTTAGTTTTTTTAGTTTCCAACAAGGTCAATGATGCAATTTTTCTCCATTTTTTAATGGCTACAGAACTGTGAAACAGAGACCTGGTTCTCTGTGTACTTAATTAGTGTTCTTTTAAGCCCATCTCAGTGTCTGTTCAAGTCAGTGAAGATGCTGATATTGAGATAAGTGAGGGCTAGATGAGGCCAAAAAATTCTCATCCAGGAATTACTGCTTATGCCATTTAACAGTACGGAGAGTGAGAAACTAGGAGACTGAAATCACAGGAGTGCTGGAGCAGGGCAGTGCTGGAGCAGGCCCAGTGCATTAGAATTCCAGGTTAAGTTTACACCGATGACACTTGGAAACAATTTATTTAATCTTGCGGTTATTAAAAGTGCCTTTGAGTGCAGAGGAAGGGCTCAGTAATCCCTTGCCTCTAATCTCAGCTCTGTGCAAGGAGAATCAAGTCAGGTAGCTGGCTGCAAGCCGTAACCAAAGGGTGCAGTCCGTGTGGCTGAGCAAGGCTGGGCCTCTCCTGCCCTGCCCACAAGGAGCCCCCCTGCCTCGGCCCCTGCCAGCCTGAACACCTGCGGGATGGGGGAACAGAGGCTGGTGACTTTCCTTCATGTCAGTGGAAAGGTTCCTGTCAGAGAGTGCTCTGCCAGCCATCGCGACTGAGAACAGGTAGGTTTGGTACCAGCTAGCAGCATGAAGTTTCTGACACAGTCTGTGGTTCAGGGTAGAAGATCAAAACCTCTCTGTACAGAGCTGTCCATGTTACAGAGAAGTCAAGATGTTGGAGCTAATTCTTCTCTCACCAATGAAATGGGAGAGCGAAGAATAGATTGCTGGATGTAGTGGCAGGCCACCAACACTGTACAAGCAAGACCAGATTGACAGAATGGCTCTTTACGTCTGCCAATAATTTTAAGGAAAAAAAATAGCAGTTAAGGCAAAACCACTTTTCAGATGTAAATCCTTTGATTCAGATAGAAATAATCTCAGATAGAAATAGTTTTAAAAAACACTGCAGCCTGCATTCCCAAAGAAACTCGATATGTGTTTGCCATGTCCTTTTGAGTATCCTCAGTCACATTTGAGATTTGTGGTCATTTTCTTTGAAATTTGGCAGAAGTTAGAAAGTATTTTGCTGTAACAGGTTTTGAGAAAATGAAGAAGTCAGGCAGAGAGGAGTGTGCACATGCATTCCTTCACTGTAAGAGAGATAGCACTATGAGCTCACCTCTATTAGACCTCTGAGAATCCACATGGGACAGTGCTGCTAGGACTGTGTCAGCCACAGGAAAGGCTTTAATTGGCAGTCACACCTTATTAGACGTCAGAGAACCCAACCAGGAGACACAGACCTGCTGGAAGCCAGGTATCATTAGCTCTGCTGCTCACAGAGCCTCATGCTTAAAAAAGTCTTCAATGGATGCAGCACTGAATGGAGTGGCCCTTCTCTGCAGAGCTGAAATTTTCAGTACATGGAGAAACAAAAGAGGGAACAAAGTGCTGTTTGAACATGTCGAAATAAAATCCAAAGAAAAATGAACGTGAAAGAGAGAGGAGTTGGACAGATACATATGTGATCCCTTCTAATAAACATTTCATTATTTTCTGCTTTTTTCTTAGCTCGCTGCTAATTAGAGAAACTCAACCTGTTCTCAACTGTCTATCTTCCTTTGCTAATAAAAAAAAGTCATTAGAGGACTGCCACACTTGCTGTGCTACACATACTTGGGATGGAAATTGCTAATTGCTGGTGAGAATTTTCGGTGAGAATTCCTTTCACTGAAATCTGAATTGGTTGGACAAAAAATTCTAGAAAGTTTTTTGTCATGGCTAGGTAAAAATATCAGGTTTATTGCAGGTTTTCATTATTTATTTTTACTTTTATTATTTGCCACTTTTAATGAAGAATTGCAATATTCAAATCATCATCTTGTAAAGTTATGAACTGAACTCTAAGCTAATACTACCTTTTATTTTGTGCAGTTTTGCAGTAGTTTTACTTTTTTTTTGGAGCTGCTTAAGGAATTTATCTATTAGCTTACCTTTCTTTCTGCCCATTTCACCAGCTAGTAAATGAGGTTTGCATAGATAGGATTGTTATTTCATAAATTTGTAAGAATGAATTCAAGCTCATTCCACAACAATTGCTATTTGTCATTCTTATAATGGATTCTCATGCAAAGAAGGTTTAACTATCACTGAATGGTAATAATTATTTAATAACAATTATTAAATTGTCTCGGTTGAGCATCAGCTCAAATGCTGGTCTATGGCAGTTACTCCCAAACTCTGCAGAGGATTTTCTCCCTAGTCTTATACCTGGGGGTCCCCGAGCCTCCCGTCCCCCCTTCTACGAAGTGTCTGCCCTCCAGTGCTGGGTCTGGGGGCTTGGTGACTTTAGCGATTGAGGACATATGAAGAGTAATTGCTTTGGCAACACGGTCTCTCCTTCCTCACCCCAAGGATCCAGAGTGCTGCCTCTCTTTCCAATCCAGCACCGTTGTTCCCATTTTTAGTGTGGATACACACTACTAATGTGGATTCATGCTACTGCTGTCTTGTCTGAACAAGCACAGAGCTGTCCTCCCTGTAGATAAAACCACATGATATGAATTGACAACAAGTGAGTTTTGTTTAAAAGTTTACAAAGTAAAAGCAACATGGAGATGACTCTTCAAAAGAGGCTCAGTTAAGATGTAAGAAATTGTGGGCAGGTTGCTTTATTCAGCTCAGGTTGCTTTCAGACACAAAGCTGGCTTTGTTGTAGAGGAGTTACCCTTGTGTGCCAGTGTGGAAGCGACTGGAAATTGGAACTGAAAATGTACCCAATTCCCTGTTGGACATTGAAAATGTAAATAGAAGGAAAGACGAGCACAGTGGAAAATGATGATTTTCTTTTCTTGGTACTGCCGTCTCCAGTAATTACTTAGGGAATTTCCTGGATTTTGTTTTAAATTAAACTTATTTTAACTGCAGAGGACCTGGTTTTCTTAAAAGGGGAAAACACAAAATCTTCAGGATTGCAAAGCTGTGCCATCACAGACGTTTTTCTCGGAAACATTATCAGCCATACAAAGAAAGTATGCATGCAAGAAGTTTTCCATTTTGTATTAGAGCAGCTCTGTTGATCTGTCAGTCTGAGGCTGTAGCTAGCAGCGAAAGGAAGAAAGGGCGAGGAGGTAGTGGAGCAGCCAGCTCTGGCAAGGCACAGTCCCAGAACCACCCTGGTGTACGTGAACTGCTGTGCAGCTCGGCTTGGGCTTGGTGCAATCGCAGTTTCACAAGACCAGGTGACCATTCTGCTGGTTTCCCTAGGAGTAGAGAAATCTTTTTTCTGCCCAGGCAGGAGGAATCAATCTGGGAATGGGAGCCCTGATGCCTTTTGAAGTATTTTTCCTGCTACAACATAAGCCCCCTGACGCAGCTTGATCTGTCTACAGAGAGGTCCTTTTATCCATGCAATTTGAACGAAAGAAACAAACAGAGAAACCATTTTTTTTTTTCTGAAGCTGGCAGTAAATTTAACAAAGGGTTTAATTTCCTTCAATATCTGAGTTATGTTGCTGCTTTTCTTGCTGATATTTATTGTTTGGACAGAGATAGGTAAAACAATCCCCAAGGAAATGTGGAAGTGGGTTTTTATCTCAGACACGAAGGACTCAGAGGGTCAGAACTATTTTATTCACGTGAATCTCACTCTTCAATGGACACTGCAGCTACTGCACAAATTCGTACAGGCAAGCTGATAAAGGATGAAAGTAATTTTAACTGAAATAAAATGTGACAGTACTAGAGGGAAAGACTCACAAGGATGAGGGGTTAATCATTGCAGGACTGAACTGAGGTTCCAAAATGGAAAAATTGCTTTTCTGTTTGATTTTGAGAGGTCTGAGGCTTTCAAAATTCTGGTCACAGGATGACGTCCCTCAGTAGATGGTTCTCATTAGGGTTTGTTGAAAACTTCTTTGACGAAACTGCTTTTCATTGACAAATTTCATTTAATCAAAATGGATTTGGGGTTCAAGTCCCTGCTGTGCCTGATTTAGAATGTCCTGGGTTGAAGAACTCTGAAGGTTTAACTTGAATCTGTTATGCATTAATGAACCTTTGCATTACTGATGTGTTTACCCCCCTGCAGTATAAGAGGTCACAGGAAAGCTGCGTGGGGAGAAGTCAATGACCAGGAAATAGTTCTTCTGTCACAGGGAAGTTTAAGGATGAAAAAGGTTTGCAGTTTAAGCTGCTAGTGAGACTTCTGAAAGTGTGTGAAATTAACACATTTAAGGAAAAAATATTATTTGAGTGAATCAAAATTCTGTTTCAATAATTTTGCAACATATTTTAGTTTTGACCTTTTCATTCCAATTAACTTGGATTGCAAAAGAGGCATTTTCAACTTAAATAGAACTGTTGCATTCCGTGT
This sequence comes from Heteronetta atricapilla, assembly GCA_011075105.1. Classification (NCBI taxonomy): domain Eukaryota; kingdom Metazoa; phylum Chordata; class Aves; order Anseriformes; family Anatidae; genus Heteronetta; species Heteronetta atricapilla. Next base: position 2,388,836 of record CM021738.1, on the reverse strand, counting down.
TGTCAAACAGCACATATTGGCAATTCTGAAACTTTTTTATGCACATTTTTCTGAACACGGTTCTTTTCTGAAAAGCGTGTTTTCCTAGAGCCACTCTCACTTCTGACAAATACGAATTTCCAAAATGGAAAAACTAACCAACTCCAGTCAAGAGAGGGTGGAGTTCCTGTTGTTTAGCCCTCAAAATATGAAATCTTAAACATGCTACTAACTTCTAACTAAATGTGTTATGTATGTATATGACTTTTAGCATCAAACCACCAGGTCTGAGCAAGTTAACTGGTATCTGGTTTAGAAATATCTGTGGAGGAATTGGAGGATATAGGATACGGAAATGTCAAGTAAATCTGTATCTGCCTGGCACAGCTGCTAATGCTGTAACAGCAGCTGGAGAACCGCTGGGAGAACTGAAAGATTTCATCTTCCACAACAGAGCTTGTAAGAGAGAGGTGAGGCCTTTAGGTGTTAATAAATGAAATATGAAGTGATATTCAACATATATTTAAAGATACTTGGAGAGCCTGTGTATGTGATTGCGCTGTTTACACAGGGGACTTAGTTCATCTGCTTTCAAAAATATCTTTAATTTTATAGATCTGGAGTACAGTGATACAATTTGCTGGAGATGGCTGATTATGAGGCTGTTTCTACACTCCTCAATGCTCAAGGCATGTGGAATCATATTTGTTTTCTTAGGAAAGATGATCATGATCAGCACTTTTATCAGTGTGTGTGCCCACCTACTGCATAAAGGTCCACTTTGTCGTTCCAAGAACCGACAGAATGCTCTAGTGAGATAAGGAAATTTAACCACTCCTCTACGGGTGGCTGATGGGAGGGGGAAAAAAAATGCTACAGGGAGCCATCTGAAAATTCTTGATTTCTTCTGCATTTCCCTTCTCAAAGACTTGGGATACAAAATTGCATCATTCAGGTCCCTTGATAAGTACCGGTTTCCCACTCCCAGTTTCAGTTTCCTCTGTAAATGTCAGCTCAGCTGTGCTCAACACTGCTTCAGCATTGTATCTTCCTGTTGTAGAGAGCATCCAAGCTGTTCAGGAGACAGAGCACTTATCCCCCAGGCTTGTCTTGCTTAGACTGCATACCTTCATCTCCTTATAGTTCATGTTGAGCTTCATTACTTACTGACATTAACCTATACTTTTGACTAGAATAGCACTTTACCTTAAGCTTGACTGATGAACTCTCCTGAGGTACTCTCAAGAGTACTCTTGAACTCTCTCTCCAAGTGCAAGGTGCTGCACCTGAGTTGGAGCAATCCAAGACATGAGCACAGACTGGGAGAACTCACTGAGAGCATCTCTGCAGACAGAGACTTGGGGGTTCTGGCGGATGAAAAGCTTGACATGAGCCAGTAGTGTGCGCTTGCAACCCTGAAGGCCAACTTGTCCTGGGCTGAGTCAAGAGAGGAGTGGCCAGCAGGTGGAGGGAGGTGATTGTGCCCCTCTGCTCTGCCCTTGTGAGGTCCAACATGGAGTGCTGCATGGGGCCCCCAGCACAAGGAGGGTGTGGGGCTGGTCAAGCAGGTCCAGAGGAGGACCACAAAGATGTTGAGAGGTCTAGAGCACCTTTTGTATGAAGAAAGAGAGAGCTGAGGATCTTCAGCCTGGAGAAGAGAAGGCTCTGGGGAGAGCTCATTGTGGCCTTTCAGTACTTAAAAGGCACTTATAAAAAAAAAAAAAGAGCATCTTTTTACACATGCAGTTGATGGAACAAGGGGGCACTATTTTAAACTAAAAGATGTTACGAGGATATTCTTCACTCAGAGGGTGATGAGGTACCAGAACAGGTGGCCCAGAGAAGCTGTGGATGCCCCATCCCTAGAAGTGTTCAAGGCCAGGCTGAATGGGGCCCTGGGAAACCTGATCTAGTGCATAGAATCCCTGTCTACGATGGTGGGTTGGAACTACGTGGTCTTTAAGGTCCCTTCCAACCCAAGCCCTTCAGTGAAATTCTATTAAAAAATTCTAGGTATAACAAAATAACTAAAATATTTCCCTACTGACACTCACATGACATCTAACCATGCAGTGTTTTTTGGTTTCTATATATACATTTCTTAAGCCCACATGTGGATGGTTGCCTACTCTGCAAACCATGGAACAGTTAGTTAGCATCTTTGAATCTTTCTGCTGTGTGTTACCCCTCGAATGTCACCAGTAAACCCTCAGCTCATTAGGACTTTAAGTCTAGAACTCATTAAAAAAAATTTTTTTTATTTTTTTTCCCCATAACTCAGACCATTCATAGGTGTAATATATGAGTCCATCAAACTGGTTTCTGAAAGCCGTACTGGACTTTGGAACAAATAGTAGTTCATTAGTTCATGTATATTAGCTCAATTCTGATGTTTTAAAAAGGCTATCAGCCATCATCCAAATCAGTTTTGCATCTTGATCCAGTATCTGAAGCCTTGTTAAGTAACATCCCATCTGCTAACCTATATCTCTAGAGTCATTTAAGCAGCTAATGTGAATGAATCAAATCATTCCATCTGTACTGCATCAATATTTGGAAAGCTTTTCCTTAGTTACAAATTTATTCTTTGAAACAAAGAATCTTGCTTTTTTTCCAGAGAGTGCACCACGTTGTCTGATCATCCACTTCCCCTAATATTCTTAATCCTACAACCCTCCAGCAAAAGTTATAATTGCTGATAGAAAGGGTAATTGAGGCTATGCATTTAATGTACTGGTAAATCAGTGCTCAACAAGACATGAGGATGAGGAACCATGGGTATATAGGCAGTCCTTCCATGGGCATTGGTATCCTGATGACTTTAAGTACAGAAACACCTCTCAGAGAAGCTTTTATGTGTGTCCTTACTCTCACATTGCAGTTCTTTTCACTTTAGTATGAGTATTGTGTTGGGCAACCAAGGCAGTATATACTGCTTTTCATTTTGTAAAGCTGGGCACATCTAAATCATTGTAGTGGGGCTACAAAGCAAGCATTTTAATTTCCATGGGCAAGGACTATGCAGCAGATAGATTGCAGGGCCCTGAAAGGTCTCCCTTTAGTTGAGTCAATTTTTGCTAGTTGCTATTGAGAATAATTTTTAAATTGCATGTATGCCCTTCCCCAGATTAAAATCATGCTTTTTCCTGCAAAAAAATAAAATTAATTTTCTTAAGGCCATTGATTTATATGGGTATCCAGATAGGCACAAATAGGATCCCTCCCGAAGCACCTTGCATTCATTTATGATTTCAGCTTTTTTCTACAAAACTCTTAGTCAATAGACACTAATCAAAAAAGCAGTAGCTTCAACTATACATTGAAAAAAAAGCTTCGAGTCATTCATAAATGTTTCTCTAACAGAAAGGTGGATTTATGTCTTCAATAGTTATCAGGAAGAATTTTAGTAGAAAAAGAAAGCTTCTATAAGATGATGATAAATAATGTTAAAGTAGAATATATAATATCAAATCAAAACAGCACATAATTCTTTTGCTTACTATTTGGGCATATCAGTAAAAATATTTCAAAGGAAGTCTGACAAATTAATGGAAAAAAATTAATTCATCATAAAAACTCTCACAGGTACCTCAGAGGAATAATAGTTGTTTATCCCCTTGCTACGATAAGAATATTAGAAACTGTGAAGCCAAACTGATTGCCTAATAGGATGGCATTTTGAGAGCTATTTTATTTAGAGATCCTATGCAGTTTAGAACCAAAGCTGAAATAAGTTTGTCTTCTGGGGAAGCAAGATGGCATTCTGCTAAATGCTAGAATTTTATCATTTGAAGGTGGAAAAAAAAAAAAAAAAAAAAAAAAAAAGGCAAAAAGAAAGCAGCCAGCAAGACCTAAGAATATAAAAGCATTTGAGATCTCAGAAGGAGTTTAAATCAATGCACTGCCACAGTTACAGCACAGATGAAAGAGCCTGCTGTCTCGATTGCCAGGAAACTACTTAGAAACTCTCACTTTGATTTTTTTTTTTTTTTGGTAGCCCGTTACATTACCACTAAATGCAATATATGGGGACATCACTGCTTTGATGTTGTACAGCTGCAACAAATGGAAACTAATATTTTAGAACAGTCAAGCTATGTGATTTGCGTTTGTATATACAAATATATACCCATCAATCTTCTTACTTCTAGACTATGTATCACTGCTACCCATCTGCCTCGTTACTGTTACTTCCATTTTCATTAAAATGACAATTATTTTGCACTCATATTCTGAAGAGAACAACATATATTTTGGAGGGTGTAAAACTGAAATTTTTATCCAAACTATTGCCTCTAACACCACCTAACTCAAATTCATTGCTGGCAAAGTTGTTTAATAGTGATTTGAAACAGATATCCCTCAATGGAAAAGGCAAGGACAGCATTGAAGGAATTGCTTCAGTGGGTGATCTGGCTGGAAATGCCTCAGCCACCTTGTCCAGGGCTCTGCATGAATGGCATAGGTCTTGCACACAGTCCCCCAGGATACTCCAGGGTTTGGGCAGGATGGTAATGCGGTGTGGGGATATTTTCCCTGTTGATCCTAGAACCATAGGTTATGGGCAATACCCTAAAGTTATTACAGAGATCTCTCAGTGAACAATGAAGGGGATTTGTCCCAGGAAAGACTTCAAAAATTGCCTTCTTTCCTTTTTTTTTTTTTTTTTTTTTTTTTTGTGTAATGATTCTGCTAACAGCAAAGGCATTTACATTTTGTACCTGATGTAGTAGTACCTGTCACTGATAATAAACTTTTTCTTCATAGCATGTAAATTAAAAGTTTTAAAGTGATGTGAATGATTCAAAACAATCATGTATCTTGTAAAAATCTTTTTAGAAAATAATAATCTATTGACTCTAGTCTCTCAAGTAAGATTTGTAATGGCTCTAGATCCTTTGACAAAGCTACACTGAGTATTTATGTTTATTTAGTAATAGAGCAGACAGGTCATTTGTTATGCAAGACATCAGCAGGGACCTTTGGATGCTAACCCCATCACTGCCTTTTGCAGGGCAGTTTTACTTAGAGCCTTAAGCCTGTGATTCATTTCACATCCACATTCCCCAATGAGATCATTTGGTGTACATTTGATTTACCGGCCGCATAGCAGGCGTTGTGTCTTTTAGTATCTCATATGTGTCTGTATAGATTAGAATCGTAACCTACAGTTACAATTTATACTGAACAGTTTTATATTTCAGAATATTAAGAGTACAGTACTGCTGATCATGTATGGCATGTTGGCTTGCGTGTCTCTTTCGGGATACAAGGGGCACTCACTGGTATAGGAAGAAGAACGTGGATCTGGTGGATAGAAAGGGAGGTCAGATGTTAAAAGTTAGCTTGTGAAATTGTGGTGGTTTTACTGCCCAGGCAGTAGCATAGTGAGACAATGCACTGAAACCAAGCTTGTGCAAAATTATCTTTCTGTGTATGAGTGCAATAAGAATAGTATACCTTGCCTTTGCAAATAGGAGAGAGTGGTGCCTTTTTTCTCTGGCCCAAATTCTATTCCAAAGCTAGAGACAAACATAGGCAAGGAGGACAGCTGACAGCTTCATTGTGATCTTGACTTCTGTGCGTGTCCCATAGATTGCTCACAGGGCCTGCCTCTCACCATCCAACGAAGAAAAAGCTACTTTCTACCTAAACATTTAGGTGAAAGCCTGGGTCAGCGCACCATTGAGCGTTAATTTACCCATAAGAATGAGTCACTTGGATTACGTAGGACCAAGGGATATTAAACAGATGGAATCTCTGCCATGCAAAGTCACAGCACCACTGCTTGCTAGAACCTGGGCTGCGAAACCAAATGAGCAACAGATCCACACTTGCTGTTTCTTGTACTTGTCCATAACCGGTTTCTGCTGGCCACAGGCTGCTGCTCTGGAACAATATGAACATTTGAATGTGCTCAGTTGTAGTTATATTTAGGCTTTTACTTCATGGTATAAAGGGAACCAAATTTCATCGTGTTTGGTCCTGAAAGGAGTGGTGCTGAGGAGAGGAGATGGGTGGACAGAGCCAGGTTTGTGCTGCTGGGCCAGTCGGTGCACAAGGCTCCAACAACAGCTGTTCCAGTGGTACCGTGCTCCATTATCTCCTGTTGAGGTGGTTTTTAATAAGACATTAAATGAAAGGTGGCACAATCAAAAGGCAGTTCCATTTTAAACATGTATAGCTGGACTGCGTTTCCTGCTTTTCACACCTGTAAAATAAGCAGCAGAAGGGGAGAGTTTAACGTAGAGCTTTGGAAGGGAGGGAAGCATGCCTGCTTTGCACCACTGGGCACCAGAGTCATAAGGCTCCTACAGAGGAGAAGGGTCATCTGAAACCACTAGCAAATTCAGTTGCTAAGTCTTCTCATTTCAGATAACATTTTTCTTTAGTGCAGTGATTTACATTCTTTTTTAAAAAAACTGCATTTTGCCTTCAGTTCTGGAAACTCCATGGCTTCCCATGGAAGGCAAACAGTGCAATGCATGTGGAGCTAGGATTGATCCCTGAGTTGTAGTGTGATATCATCTTCTGCACATTTTTATATTATTGCAGTTGATAACACTGCACCATAAGATGGAAAACAGTAAAAACCGCTTTATTTTTAAGGTTATTACAGGTATCCTCCAGTGTATCTCGTGTATACATCCTGTCAAAATATTTCAGGATTTTGACAACAGTACCTGAACTTGTTTCAAGTGACATGACGTGGCTTTTGACATTGTGTTTTTGTTTTGTTTTGTTTTTTACAATTTTACTATTTTCAATGATAGCTAATAAAAGTTTCACCTGTGCACTAAAATAATAGAGAACCCACTGTTGAACAAAAACCCTTAAATAAGCACCAGTTGAGTTTCGCAGTTAAATAGCCTATACTGGAAATTATTGATATTCTCCATTCTGGGTTAAAAACAAAACCAAACAACAACAAAAAAGTGAAGTCTATGGAATGAATAACAGGCCTAATTAATGTCCACATTATTTCTGCAGAGAAACTGATTTTGTGTAATGTAAATGCACTACATAGAATATGTTCCTGTGTTTATGTTATTGTTTGTCCTTATTTCTTCCTTGTGTAGCTGTAGTGTATGGTATTTTACAATGTGAAGTATGCCTTTCTTCAGAATTGCGAGTTGTATTATTATTTCTGAAATGCCAAAAACACTCATATATTTCCTGTATTTTTAAATGTTGATGCCAATTGTGATCTGAGGTATATTTTCTTAGTGAAAGAGTGCTTATGTGTTTTTGTTCGTCCACACCTTCTTGTTCTAAGGTAGGTAGCTATTTCATTGTTGTGCTTATTACATGTGTATGTAAATGCAGGTATTATCAGCAGAATTGGTTTTAGTTTTTAGAATAAAAGCTGAATCAGAAGCTGAAAGCACTGACACAGCTGGAATTTATGAGCATTTCCAGGGAATGACAGTTAATGGTAGTCAACTGACCCTGCCACTCTTCAATGGTGGATTAGGATTTAGCTCACAAAAATGTGTTGAGAGAAGAGTCAGGGATGTTTTACTCACTTGTTGTCAGTTTAGTTGGGTATCTCTGTGGGTTTAAATCTGATCTGATATCCACAAGGTAATCTAGAAAAATCCATGTAAATAATCAGGCTATTCTCTGCTATTGGTAGTTCCGTGCCTACAGATCAGGGATCGTTACTTTGCATGTTTATAAAGATACATTGCTCTCCGTGTTTTTAAAGCACCTAAAATAAAATGGCCTGGCCTCTGAGTACCATTGAGTAGCAAATATTAATTAGCAGAAAAGGAGCATCGTTCTGCTCCATGCCTGGCAATGTTTGCCCATACTAGTATCTGCATAGTGTATCTGCTTATCGTTGCCCATACTAGGTCTGCTTAGTGAATACTGTGTGCTGAGACACCTTCAGTGGAGCCAGATTCTTCTCAGGAATATCCAGGGAAAGGACAAGCAGCAACAGACATAAATTAGAAAACGGGAAATTCCATTTAAATAAAAGAAAAAGCTGTAAGGGTGATTGAACACTAGATCAAATTCCCGTGAGAGGTTGTGGGGTTCCTATCTTTGGAGATACTCAAAACCCAACTGGATACGGTCCTTGGTAGCCTTCTCTAGTTGATCGTTCTGTGAGCCAAGAGATTGGACTTCACAATCTCTAGAGAAGCCTTGTAGCCTCAGCAAATCTGTAGGTCTCTGATTTGTTTGACTGGGGCATAAATGGCTATGTCTGTGCTTCCCAAACAGGGCAGGCTGGGATATACCCAGTGTCTGCAGGCAAAGGCCTGCAGGCTCAGCAGCAGAGTCCTGAAAGATGCACAGTGGGGCTGGGTGTGCAACCTTGCTTCTGAACAGCCTTCAGATCTGGTCTAAGGGCTGCCATTAGGAAACCTGGGCATAACCAATGTCATTGAGTCCTTTTTTTCCTGAACTGCCATGGTGGCTATCATGACATAAGATCAAGCAGCCAGTTAATATCCTGAATTCCTATAGTTCTTTGTCAGTGAAGTTTCAGTAAGGGTCATCTGAAAATCAGTAAGTCCAAAATGCTCACTGACCTCCTGTGCTCCTCTGCCAGGATGTTGCTATAACTGTATGTACATTTCACAGGTGTGCAGTGCAATCCAGAATCAAGATTTCACTGTTATTGATGACTACTGCACTGGACTGCGAGCTCTTCTTTACCTGAAAAGCATTGAGGAACTCAAAGACTGGAATGGACAGAGTCCTGCAACCATGCGCCATCAGAAAGGAAAACCAATACCTAGAATTGCTGATCTGATAGGAAAGGTATGTTGTTTCATTGCCAGTCCTCTTTAATGTTACATCTATGCAAGTCCGTCTTCATTGTATGCTAACTACCTTGGGTAACCACTGCTGCTGTCACACAGCTAGTCACCAAGCCTTTTTTTTTTCCTCCAGGGTATTATCAAATATCTGAGGGCAGCTTGAGCAGACAAATTTGAAATGACTTGATCTGCAATAACCTTTTTATTGTAAATGTCTCCACTTTGTTTGTAACAGCACGTCTTTTTTTTTTTTTTTTTTTTTTTTTTTTTTGAAGTGTAGGATGTAAAATTGCAATTGCATTGGAACTGCTTGTTTTAATGCAACAACTCGGTTCAGATTGATACTGGTACTGTGCCAGAAGTGCCACGGTGTTCCGCCCATAGTGCAACATTCAGCCACCTAGCACTGCACTTGACCAGCTGAGCCAGCTTCTGTCACAACCACGCTGCTGGTTGGAATGCTAGATCAGATAGCAGTGGTTCTACTGCCATCGTACCTGAGTATCTCATGGTCTTTCATGTGTACCGATTCCCATACCCTTTGCAAGGCAGGGCAAGTTCCAGGTGAGGAACAGCAACACTGAACAATAAATTCCACAAGGTCATTTAAACCTAGAAAATGTGGTGGAATAGGAATGTAAACTACGGTCTTTCTGAAATCCTGACCTCTGGATTGTCTCTCCTCTCTGCTCTAGTAGTTCCTTACTACAAAAACGTCTTTGGAGATTTTTCCAGATGCAGTAGATTGCAGCTGCCCCAATACTGCACACCCCTACACTAGGACACCTGCTGATCCATGCTGAGAAGCAGGGAGATGTAACTGGCTTCCTACTGATGCCCTGCTGCCTACTGCTCTAAGCAAAATACCTGCACAGCAGGGAGGCAGAGTTTTTGTTTCTGGTTACTAGAGGGGATCACTTTGAAGACTGATTTCAGTTATACATCATGCCTATTGATTATCCTTCTAAAAATCTGATACAACGGTGTTGAAAATGTTGTAAAAAGTAAAGAATTACAAAAGAATAGGATTTGGAGTGTCAAACACCTCCAAATCTCTGCTTATCATTGCTGATGACTGGAGTTGGATTTAGAAGATTAGAGACTGCTGTATTACTGTTCTCTGTGGAGCTCTGAAAATTATAACATTACCTTTCAGGAGAAAAGACAATCCCATTCCTAAAGCTCTAAATAATACACTGCTTAAAAATAAAACAAGATATAAGCAGTTTCATTTTCATCTACTTATGTTAAGCAGTTAAACCAGTCTCAAAGGGTTGCGACCTTATCGCTCTCTACAGGTACCTCAAAGGAGGCTGTAGCGAGGTGGGGGTTGGTCTGTTCTCCCACGTGCCTGGTGACAGGATGAGGGGGAATGGGCTAAAGTTGCACCAGGGGAGGTTTAGGTTGGATGTTAGGAAGAACTTCTTTACCGAAAGGGTTGTTAGACATTGGAACGGGCTGCCCAGGGAAGTGGTGGAGTCACCATCCCTGGAGGTCTTCAGAAGACGTTTAGATGTAGAGCTTAGGGATATGGTTTAGTGGGGACTGTTAGTGTTAGGTCAGAGGTTGGACTCGGTGATCTTGGAGGTCTCTTCCAGCCTAGATGATTCTGTGATTCCGTGTGTGATTTTGTATTCAAACTTCCTTTCTTTAACACCTGTGGAAATGTACACAGCATTTTCAATTCATGTGGCTGAGATTTTTTGCAATTCTTCTTTAAAGCTGCATTCAGTGTTCTTTGTATTATCTTTTTATTTTACTAAACAGACAACCATTGTCAAAGATGTTTCTCATGTCCTTTTGATTGAGAAAAAAAAAATTACAAGTCTAAGTCTTTTCCGCTTGTCACTACATCAATAATTAAATTTAAAAAGGTAGTGTGAAAAGATGCTTTAAGGGAGCATTTAATAATTCAAAGGAATCTTAACTTGAAACAGGTCACATGAAAAAGAATGGAAAACAAAGCCCTATGTAATCATGTCTGGCTGGGTCTGTTAGACTTTTAAAAGTAGCAAGACGTACAGAATATAAGTAATTGTGTATTTGAATGCCCTTAGCACAGAATTATATCATTGGATCATTGCTACTAAATCATAAAATATAAAGTTAACCAGGCTGCACCATTGATAAGGTAGTGATATATTTTAGACCAAAGCTCAGGATGACTGTTCAGGAATGTACATTCAAAGGAAAAGGAAGAAAAATAATACAACACGGGTAAAGGGAAATACAGTGATAAATGATCCTACTTGGGGCAATCAAACACAAAGGCTTGATATCATTAATATTTATAATATCATAATTAGCAAGACTGTGCCTAAGCAGTGTTATTAGTGTAACTAATTATGTTATCATAAACTATGTTAGCAATACTATAGGAATCAGTATTCTTACCTTCATAAATTATTATCAATATTGGATTTCATGTACTTGTGCCTAGCAAATTCAGTTAAGTACTGCAGTTTCATCTAGATTCAAACACAAGTATCTAGCATGCTTGGCAGCAAGTAATAACACACACTCTTGATTTTCTTTCTAAATTAAATTCACTGAAAAGGATGTCCTCACTCTTTGGAAAAGAGGAGGTAGCCTACTGATGTGATGTGTATATTCTCATTGATAAAAGTAATTCATATCCGTATCTTACACATAGACTAAAATGTGACAGTCAGAGTCCTTCATTGCAATTTTTAAAACCTTCCAAGTTTTTTTAAAAAACTTCCTCGTTACTGTAAGGTGAAACGCAGTTTCGTCAGTAAACCCCATGAGAAAGTAAACAGCAAATACTGATGAAATTTTGCATTTAAAAAAAGTGAAGATGCTAATTTAAAAAAAATCTAATTTAGTTGCAGTAAATGTAAAAATAGAAGGGAATGATTTTCAATTTGGTAAGTGACAGAATTCCCGTTGATTTTCATGTGGAAACATGGGGATAATTCAGGCAATTGATAATTTAATGAGAAGGAACTGCAGGACAAGAATCATTTTCAAAAGTATCAAGAACTACTTGCCTTCTGATGGTATGCAATTCATTAAGCCTTTCCTAGTCCTCAATATATTACAGAATCAGGACTGGTCCTATTCTAGTTAAATATGTTTGTAATGTTTGTTATCTATTTTGATTCACAATACAATATTGAACATCAATGTCCATATTTGTATATAGCAGTGCACTAGCCTTTGGATAATTCGATTCCCGCCCTGGGATCAGTATCAAATAGATGCTGAGTGCAGTGTTGCCACAAGAGTGACACAGTAGAGTTTAGTTATGAAATATTGTAGTATATGATGACCAGAGTCAACTGGAAGATAAATTCTTACTTCTAAACTGTTCGCCTGACATCAAACTGAAGCTGTCCTGCCATGCAGACACCAGAGAAATGACAAACTGAACAGTTATCACTGTCAGTTATTACATTTACCACAACAATTTCCTTCCTAAACAGAAACAATACTAAAAATACTGTGCCAAATAGTGTGATATGCTAAGCAATCTATGAATAGGCATACCTACTTTTGGCTGAAAAGGGGAATCATTTTGATCAGTTCATGTTCATATATCTACATGAATACAACCAATATTTTCATCCACTAACTTCTAGTCCTTAACGAATGAGATCAATCATATAGTATTAGAAAATATCTTGGAAACTCAAGTGCTGTTTTTATGTTTTTCACTGTTTCATAATGTGTTTGTTGGTCTATAGACCCTAAATTTATCATCTTTGAGGCAGCTGGAACATATTTTCTAATAGTCTTTTCTGTAATGCTAGCTTTTTCCCTGTTTGCTAATATAGTGGTTGCTGGTGCAGTCAGTACTTGCCACTGTCCCAAGATGTGACTTGTAATGCTATACTACCTGTAATATCAGTGAGATTCCCACTTAGAAAAGCTAACCTTAGTCATGGCTTCTAGTCACTGGGTGATTCTGTTTTCCTTAGCTCCACCAATTTTATTCATTCTTCACTAGGGTTGTAGCCTTTCTCCATAAGCACTCTGAAGACAGTCCTTACATAGATGCTGCATCAGACTCACAGAGGTGGACAGAGCCTGTCTTCACGGCTTTCTTCCTCATTGCTTTTCTGATAGCTTATATAGATTTATTTTTTTTCTGTGGGAGGAACTGAATTTTGAAACTTTGATACAGATGACTGTCATTAATACCACCTGAATCACCTTTCTATTAAATGCATGAAATAAACCTTGTCAGCTTGTCTCAGCTACAATCTCAGTTTGCAAATCCAGACACTGAGAGGAGAGAGTGGCAAGGTAATGATGACACCACACTGCTTTCTCACTGAACTCCCTCAAGGAAGAACTTTTGTAAAAGGACACTTACCTCAGCATGAATGTAGACTGAGATCAAATACATGATGCAACGAGGCAGACAGTTAAGATGTACGGCATGCTCTCACAACCCGAAATTATTAGGGTGGCTGCATAAGAGAGAGGGAGAGCGCAGTTAGTATCCTTATAATCCTGAATTAACTGAATTGTGTTTTAGAATCATGTTTCTGAGTTCCTTGGGAAGATATATCAACAGGAGTTATAAAGATAACTGTGTTCTCACCAGGCGTCCAGACAAGGTACAGTATTCCCCAGAGGTGCAATTTGATCTCCCCTGCGTAGTCACTGTCTCACCTTGTCTGTTTATTACAGGAATCTTTTATTAGTTGCTCACTGATCTTACTCCAGGGAGCTGAAGTGATTATGTCCAAGAAATACACTGGTGTCAGCTGATGGTAACAGAAGTGGTATAGTGTGTTTCTGTATAAACTTCCACCTTATGTCAGCTATAAAAATCATACTTAACACAGTGGCCTCTATACATGTCAGGTAGCTAAACATTAGAAATATGGCAATTTATGGGTTTATAAGAAGAGGTAAATATGCGTACTTAATAGATCACTTCCAGCACCAGAAGATTTGGAAAAAAAAAAAAAAAAAAGACATTAAAAGACATTTGTTTCATCATGTCTAGAGGCTAAATAATAATAATAATAATAATAATAATAAAGTAATAAATTAGGTGTCTTGATTTCAGAAATATCCAAAACCTGAAGCAAACTCTTTTTCATAGTGAATCCACGTCAGCTGTTAGGATGGTGCTGTAATGAAAATGTTACAGCCATATCTGATAAAAACACATCAATAGACGGTTTCTCCAGCAGAGAGAACGATCCTGAACATACGCTATCCTGTGTTTGAACTTCATTGAAAATTCTCCTTACTGAAATTTAGCAAAGTGCCGATTTTGTTCTAGAATCCATGGAATTCCTGTTAAGACTAAAATATACACTCCCTTTGAGTATTTATGGGTACTAGAAGCTGATTCTTCTGAGTAGTACCAACCTGCTACATTCTAACTTGATTGTAGTCAAATCTAAATGGCCTTTTATATGGCAGAGAAAAAAAATAATCTTGCAAAACCTTGAAGATTTCATATGAAGTATTGAATTAGCTCTGCTATCAAATGAATAAATTCTGAAGCACCAGCTGTGTAAGTACACTGTTGCCATGTGTGCACCAAATTTTGGCTGCTTTCAGATTCTTCGAGGCCCGTGACCACCTTCACGGAGCAGTTTTCACCCCTCATGTTTGGAAGTGCTCCTTGTGGACTGCTCCCTGTGAAGGCAAGGCTTTCCAGTATGGTAAAGAACTGTTCTCATTTCCAGCACCGTGCCTTTGCTAGAAGCGCAAAAACATCATCAAATGGTGGTTTAGAGATCACATTAAAAATGATCATTAGTGAAGAAATCTTTCTTCCCTTACTACCATTGCCAATTCTGAAAAAGAGTAGGAGAGGGAAAAAAGATGGATGTTAGGTGAATCTCCCAGTGTTTGCAAGCCAAAAGCAATCTCTGGCCCAAACAATATATGAAGAAAGAACCTCTCTAACGTTATTTTTTTTCTTAATGGGTCTGTTATGGAAGTTTATGCTGTGATTATCTACAGTGTTGTTTCTTCGTAAGACCTTAGTTTGTTATATAAAATGTATCTTCCCTAAGAGTGAAGCCATTTGCACTAGAAACGGATAAAAGAAAAGGAACTGGGATTATTAAGGTGGATGTAAGTAGTTTAATCTTTGTGGGTTTTATATGTACTGTATGCTAAATTTGCTTTAAGCACTGAGTTTAAAGTTTGATATTCACAGCCAGTAAATGTGGCTATTAAGAAACAATGTATTCACATTAACTCCTTGGCTGTGGTGGTTTTAGTGTGTTCACTGCTGGCAACTGACATCAAGCCAGGAAAATCCAACTCTTGATGCAAAAGGATTTTTAAAAAAACAGGCACTGCCAAAAATACATAATTCTTTTTTTGTACTCTGCAGTTTGTTTTACTTAGGAAAACGGCCTGGTCATACCCTGCAGCATGCATTCATTACAGTGATCTTTGACTGGCAGATGCAGAGTAATAAGATGCATATTTTAGTGCTTATTATAATACCCTGTCCAAAAACAACTTGACAAATTTGTGATTTCGACAGTATCTCATTTTGCTGGCTGCAGTGCTCTGTGATTGCCTGGTCCACGTGGCTTCCAGATTATGCATACCACCAATACTGCTCATTAAAATGGCCACAGTTCACCAGTTTCGGTAGCTTGGAACGAACTTGGAATGAATTATTATACAACAAAGAGGCTGCTGTCATGCAGAACAAAAGACAAGCAAAAGAGAGCTTTGGCTTAATGAGGCTAAGTGAGTGTCTCCCCTGCATCACCAGCTACTTGACGGCCTTTGAGCATGGATTTTTTTCTCCACAGGCCAAAACCTTTGGTCTATTATTTTGTGTTTATGCACCTTGAGGCTAATATACATTTTAATATGCTGCACATGGAGAAAAAAATCAGCCATTAGATTAGAACATGTGCACTCCCTGTTAAGTTAATGACAGCCGAACATAGAGATAAATTTAGGTTTTCATATTTAATTATAGCACAGCGCAGTACGTTTAGCAAGGATAAATTGCACTATTATTATGCTTCATTTTTTTTGACATCTTTTCATATTAACCATGCGCACTTACCCCCACTTCCTCCCCAGTGTCACACATAATGTCTCTGTGCATCATCCTTCTCTAACACCATTAATTTTTTATTCCGTACAGTTGTATATGTATTGTTGTATTTGTTACTTAGGGTTAGCTAGCTAGCTGGTTAAAAACTTCAAAACAGCCCTCATGTTAGGTGATCTACAAAAGCACTAGGGACAGAAAAGGCAGGAGGAATTGGCTGACGTGGCCAGACATGGCTTCTCACGCCTGCTGTCAGAGCAGGGCTTCCCAGCCCTTCCTCCTGGATGCTTTCAGGGCAGCGTGCCCTGTCTGTGGCTGCAGGGTGGGAGCCCCTTTCCCAGCCAGCAAAATTAGAAAAGCCAGAGAAATAATGCATGAAAATTTTAATTGGTTCTGCTGAATTATACAGTTGGATAGTATTAAGATGGACAACAGTGAAGAAATTTAGCATTGTTTTAGTGTATAGGAACTAAAAGAGAGCTAAGGTTGCTAGGTGGCACGTGCATTTGTTGGGGCTTTGGACATGCATAGCCTCCGTTTGTCATAGCTGTCACTCCAAGAATGGCATCAGGATTTAGGCCAGACTTCAGCCTTTTAGAAGATGACATGAAATTGAAAGTAGAGGCAAGATGGTGCACAGTTCAGCCTTTACATGTCCTTATCAAGTTTTAATGGGAATGTTTGACAATTTCTGTGCTACCATGGATTTGGTGGTGATGTTGGACCATTTGTCACTACCTGAGAGATTTGATTTCAACTCAGGGCTGAGCTGTTCAGGTTGCTGTGGCTTGTGAAAAAATGTTTGCGTGCTTCACAAAATTAAGGAAATACCGCTATTTTCCAAAGTGGATTAGAGCAGGTAATAACTCATTGGAAGAAGATTTTCCTGCTCCTGCTGTGTGTATAAGCAAGTAGAAGATATTATGCTACAGGCTTATTCCTAGATTATTCCTTATTGGATAGATGTTTCGTGACAAAAGACACTGTGGCTTGATGACCAGAGGGTCATGACAGGAATAATAATCACCATATGAAAGGGTGTCTGGATCTTGGTGATAAAGCATTCCTCATTGCAATCAGTCAGCACTTGCTGGTGCAAGAATTTTCCTCAATGGCAGAGATCAGCTTTTTCATATTCATTGAAAGCAAATCAGTCTCTCTCTCTCCCCTTCCCCCAGCCTCTTCCTCCAGCCATGGGTTCAGTACCAGCTTTTACTGCCAGAGAGATTTTTCTTTGTCAGGTGAAACTACACAGTCTGGGGATGTTTAGGACACTGCAGTATTCATGGGATTGGTGTTAGTTGCAGAGCCTGTTTCTTTGTGCCCTCACTAGGTAAAGCCCTGGTCAGTAGTGACTGATATCTAATTGTCTAGAGTTCAAGCACTCAAATATCAGCAATTAATTTGTGTGTGCAAAACTGTTCTCCCTGATTTTTGCAGATTTTGATGCAAATGGCATCTGTGAAAGCAAGGTTGTGCCTTTCAAAATGTAAGCTATAATTACTAGTCTGAGAACCTGATGATATGAAATTCTTCCTCTAGAATCTACCCCTGGTGAGACAAGTCATTTATTAACAATATTGTGTATTTCTAAGCAGTACTTCTAACCATCTTATTATTCATTAAGAACTGGTAAAATGCTTGATAGTGTCTGAGGTGTAGTCTTCTGGAGATGGAGGTTATATCCTACAGATATCCAGGTGGCTTAGAAACATATGTGCAATGAGAAATGTCTCTTCTGTAACTATGGGTAGCTATTACTAGTAAAAGCTGCTTTTATTTGTGTCCTCATTTTGTTTATGGCACTAGTCACAGATGTACTTACTGATGTGCATGTGAAGACTTGGGCTCTTAGCCTTTGAAATAAACATTGTCCCTGAAACTTCTCAGCTGAGGAAGCTACCTAGGCAGCAAGCTGCTCTGCGAGCCACAATGCTCGTTTAAGGAAAGCAAAAACAAATTCTGTACAATTGGCCATAGCAGACTAAATATTACTTTTCAGACTGTTTTGTTCTTGTGCTAGTTTTGAGAGGGATTTTGTGACTTCTCAGTTAATTTTCTTGACACCTCGTAGGTGACTTAGGAGCAGATTTGGCCCTTAAGTGCAGCCCTAGGTGTGGTGACATACATAGATGTACCAGAAATGTGGAAGGAGTGGTTTATGGGGAGAGGCTAAAGAAGCTAAACTTTAAATTGTCCATATGTCCTTTCTAAATGTAAACATAACAGGTGAAGAACTCAGTGGTCTACAAATATTTGAGGTTTTCAATCAATTGAGAGAGAGGAATTTTATGATGTAGAGTGAGAATTCAACCAAGACTGATGAGTTAAATTTGAGAAAAAAAAAAAAAAAAAAAAAAAGGTTCAGGAAGAGGTGCAGAAAAATTATCCTGATTGGAAGGCAAGCCTTTTTGTAGAAATGATGGCAGTTTCATGCTGTGTTGCTGAGATTAAAGGAAGGAAGGACTTTTAAGACTTGAATGCGTGAAGTCTAGAAAAAGTCCTGCCAGGAGAAATTTCAGGTTACCAGGAGTACGTGCTGGGCGCGTAGACCTTTCCTGTCTGATTTTCACATGCTGGTGTATAGCCCTTTCCAGCATTTCAGCTGTGTTTGTACTAAGGGCTACCCTTGGAAGCCACTGCATTCTAACGTGTCTTTAGACAGTGGCTCAGTGTAAGCTGCTGGAGCCAACAATATCTAACCATATGCAATTGAGATGTCTTTCTGCTTAATGATTAAGACCATACTTAAGGATCATGATGATGTCCTTTCCCGCTCATTTTATTTTCATTGCAAATAAAAAGCAGTGAAAATTTTCCTGCAATCATCTGTGTTTCTGATCCAACCACATGGATGCCTCAGCTCTGAAAGCAGTACTTTCTGAGTTTTTATGGACAAATGGATTAGAAATGTCTTTCCGTTTCATGGCCCATTAGCCATACATTGGCACAGGGAAACTGCCCCCCATAACTGACAGGAGATGTTGGGCACCCCATTTCTATATGTAGAGTTGAGAAAAGAGGTTTCTGCACTTGCAGACCTATCCGTGCTGTACAGAATTCATTAAGGGCCTGGAACCGTGTTTGGGTTGTTCCAGGGAGCAATTACAGCCAGCCTGTAATCTGCAGCTCTGGAGCACGTTGGGGCTCTGTAATAGTTTGAAGGGGCCTGGCAAGAATTTTATTGATTTCCTGGGATCTCATTCAGACTGATTGCACTTGGGTACTCTGATGGTTGATGTTTAAGAACACCTACCCTAGCTATAATTAAGAAGGTGGGTCTAATCCTCAAGTTGGTAAGACCTTGTTTGCCCTTTATTCAACTGAGCAGATTAGTCTTAATGAAATAGCTCCCTTTTATTTTTTATGCCACTTCTCTGTTTTTGATTGCTACATTTGGAACTATCCAGTCTAAATAAGTGCATAACCCATATATTGGTCAGGATATATCATGTCATGTGTTTGTTCCTTCGTTAATCATTTTGTCCATTTCCTGTTTGACTGCTTGGAATAAGTAATGCATTGTTGCTATTACTATGTAGTTTTTCTTCCAAGTTGCTGATTTATTTATACATACAGACTATAAAATACTGTGTTATTTTATACAGTATGCCTGGATTCATGAGGAACCTGGAAGCTTATCACTGAAATACTGCATGTGGTTTTTTTTTTTTTGTTGTTTTTGTTTTTTTTACATCTTTCAAGACCAGACCTTGCAGCTGAGTTTAAAATAGTTGAATTCTATAACCTATCTACTATAATTTTATTTATTTATATTACTTATCAGTACATCATAGAGCATTGCATACTGGATGCTAATCATTACTTAATATTTCCTGAATAGTTGTGTTCTCATTTAAAATATTAAAGATATGCCAAAAGGCATTCTTTCCAATTCCAGACTAAAAAATTAATCCAGACTCACCAGCATTTTTCCACTGCCTTTACTGAGCCTTCTTTCAAATGCTGAGCACTCCTGACATTTTGGAGTGTCCATTTAAAAAATTTCCATTTGTAAATTGAAAACCAGAAAGCTCATCAAAAACCACAAAGCTCTATAAGCACAAATATATCTACATGTTCTCTTTTGCTCAAAATGTATCACTAAACTACAAACAACTCACATGTCATTGACATTAGCATAAATGACATTCTGAAGCCTCTAAACATACCTGTTACAGCAGGAGCACCAGGAATCTTTTGGCAACTGCAGCACGAATGTGGTTTTCATAATCAACATTTATAAAAGAGTGAGAGCAAGAGTGAGCATGGTCTTTAGGGGCTGCTGCTCAGGGTGGTACAGAGCAAATTTAATTAATGTCTCATGGTCCAGAATTCCTCTCTTTCTCTTCACAACAAAATCACAATCATTTATTTGATAGACTCTAGCCATTTTAATAGCAAGTTTGTCAAAGCTTGGTTTTTGACCTACAGTGCCTGCTCTGTGGGCGGACGCCTATGCCTGCTGCTGGATTTCGGCCATAATTACCAGGATAAGGCAGATGGAGGAGAAAGTGTTTACATTTTTCCATAGGACTTAATTTATTTCTCTGCTGTTTATCACTGAGGTATTTTAGTCTACGGGGTGTGAATTGTTTGTAAAGTTATTTATAACAACATTGAGTGATGAACTTACAGTCTGAAAGGCTTGAATGTCTGCCTCCATTTAGAAAACAAAACAAAACAACAATAAAAACAGTAACATTTCCTTCTCATCCACTTTGAATGTTTTTTTTAGAAAACCAGGACTGAGTATTGTGTGACCAGCCACTTTTAAGCCCATCTAGCTCAAAGACAAGTAACTCTCTCTGCTGTTAGGTCCTATCCCAACTGACTGATGTTCATTTAGAAAGTGCAACTGGATCAAGATATGACAAACGGTTCTTGAGATGCACCTAGGTACGTTGAATATTTACTTCCACATCTCTAGTGGAATTAATGTCAGTTCAGTTAAAATTAATTTTGAATTCATTCCTGGCTAGCTTTGCACAATTAGCCAGCTTCTGCTGTGAAGGGGTCTGTGTCACAACATAACTTGCTTTCAGTTTCAAGTGATGAGAGATCGTGCAGTGTTATTGGTCCAATACAAGATAATCCTCTTGCAGTGAAAACTTGGAGAATCAAGAATTAGATAGGTAGTGGTGGATACATCAGAACCTCAGCTCATAACCATAGTCAACTCTGTCTCAGTCCCACAAGGATAATTTAATTTTCTTCCTGTCTTGCAGCTCATAAACATGCTTCTCTTCACAACACACACCATATGCCATTGGAAAAGGGCAGTAAAGTTTTATAGATATATTTGAGGGTATTATAAAAGGATAATAAAGTAAAAATAATGCAAAGAAATAGAAATTATTGAACAAGTGAATTAAAATATTAGGCTGGGATAGTTTCATTGCATTTGGTTTCTACTTGGTTGTTACAGTCATAAAGAGGTAGAATTCTTTTCTAGAGTTAAGAAAACTACAAAGAAATTTGATTCTTACAGTAATTGTAAAAATTTGTTTAAACAAATAATTTAAGCACATTGCTGAAGACTATTTAGTTTTAGCTAAATCAGTATAAACTGATTTCCATTTTATTTATTTATTTATATATTTATTTTGAAACGTTTTAAATGGTTTTGGGGAAATGGTTCTATAATGCTATCCATTTTCCTATTTAGAAGTGAATATTATATAAAATGATCATCTTGAAGGTGAAGATGGACAGTAGGTCAGTCTGCAAACTTGAGAAGCATAGTTTACCTACTTTTTCCCAGACAGAACTTAATGCAACTCAAAATTTCCATTCCAAAATGTGTTTTTTTTTTTACCTTCAAAATAAGCTGACAGCTGATACCAGACATTTGAACTCTTTTCATGGAGAGAGTCTCCCAGAAACAGTTGCAAAGAAATACAAAATATTTCAGGGTTTCTCTCCCACTATGGGCCCATTTTGCCTTGAAATCTTCTGTCATGAAGCCTAGTAACTCCCGTGTCCACGTCCTGACTCCTGCATGTAAAGTGTGCTGTAAAAGAGACTGTCGGGATGAAAATCTCATAGTATTTGTCTGGACTTAAGTTTTGGAAGAATTTTTGAAAAATAACTTGTAGCTGGAACCAGTTATTAAGTGAGCTTGGCCAAAGAGTTCAATTTTATTTGTGCCCTCCAAAAGCTTGTATGTACACAAGAACAGTAAGACTTTAAGTAGGCTACTGCAAATTTTGCTGTGATTAATGATTGTATCTAAAATTATTCTTTGCTCCTTATCACAGCATTCAGAAACTTCAGATAAATGCTGGAACCTAGTTTGTCTCACTACAGGGGTATGTTATTTTCCACAACTTACAAAAAAAAAAGGGGGGGGGAGGGGGGAGAAGACATATATATGTCCTACAAGACATATAAAGAATATGAAGAATATGGCATGAAGCTCAGAGTATCTGTATCGGTTTTTCAGGGGGGATGCTTGAAATGAATTAGTCTATTTTCCAGGGAAAACTTATGGCACACTGCTTGTGTATAAATTAACAACAATGAAAGTGGTAAATTAAAATTGCGACATCGATTTCATTTTTAGCTCTGCTTTGCATTTATATAGAAAGATTTATTACTGTGATTTACCTTCCACTAAGAGGTAAAAGAAAGGAAAGCATAAAGTAGCAGTGGTTGTAATTATCTCCTAAAAACTTCAGCTTGCAGAAAATGCTGCGGCAGGTCTGCTCAGAAGCATAAGTTTCTGAAAGCACACAAGGCCCATTCTGCCTCCATTTTCTAGGCTGGATTCCCAGCATTTTCCGACACGGCAGTTCAGCTGCAAGGTTCAGCACATATTGAAGGGAAGACCCATCTGCCATCTCAGATCAAGCACTGACCTCCACCTCTTCTGTTTCTTTGTTTCTTTGCCTGGTTGGTTGGGTTGGGTTTGATTCGGCTTGGTTTGGTTTTTGTTTTCTCTGCATCCCAGCATGTGCTGGATACCTGGAGTGGTTGTGGCGTGGAAGCCCCAGATCGACTGTCCCAGGACAGAATAACAAACCAGGTCTTGGCTCTTTTCTTCAGCACAGTCAGTACCAAAGATCCTTTGCTTCTTACATGCTAGCTTCAACCCCCACAGTGAAGGCTATACTCCACGACTCCATTCCTTGTGCTTGTTGGATTTTCAGCAATGCTCTTTCTATAATACAGCTGTCTAAGGTGACCGAGGTGGTTTAGGGGCATGTCCTAAACTGTGGAACAAGCTCCCACAGGATTTAAGAATCAATTAGTGCCTTTGCCTTTCACCCTGAGTGTAAAAGGCACTTTTCCAACTTCGCCTTATCTCTGCAGAAGGATATCCGCACTGCTGCTTGCTTTTCTTTTTACAGGAAGGAAATTAGTAAAATCTTACCAAAACAAAACAGCCTGCCCCGAAGAATGAGAATGAGAGAGAAGGTGAGCCGCGCAAGATAGGTGGAGTTCATTAGTTAGCAGACATTGCTGGGATATTTTAATGATGAAGGAGGCATAAAACCTTTGCAAGAGAAGACAACAGTATGAAGCAAGTGTCCATTTTATCTCATTTCTTTTGTCTTCTGAAACAGAAACGGAGTCATGAGAGGCAGGCTCAAGAAGCCTAATTAAATACTGAAAGGAAATGAAAATTAGTTCCCAGTTCTGTTGCCGAGACTGATTTTGTGCATACTCAATTTGTATTATTTTCAGAGAAAAAGTAAGACATTAAGACTAGAATTCTCAAGGTATTTCTCATTCTTGGAGACAGGGACAAGGTTTCTGGGCTACTCTTTATATATGATCCATACTCTCAGTGTTGTCATTTGGACCTGCCAAGTATTTGCCATAGCTCAGATCAGTTTCCTTGTTATAGAAATGAATCGGTGAACCCCCAGATTTACTCATTTCATGAAGAGAAAGTGTTTAAAGACTTTGAAGCGTTTTTTTTCTAAGAAAAAAATAGCTAATCATATGTGAAATGAGCTGAGCTCCCATTGAAGTCACCAACCCTCAATTTTTAAAGCTGTGGTTTCACTTAGAAAGGAGAGTAAAATCAAAATATGATGTTTTGATCTATCTGTGCCAGCATCAGTATCAGTGTCACTGATGCCAGTGAATGTGCCTAAAAGAAAATTTAAGAGCATCCTGACAATGTTTTGCTTCATATTTAAGACTACATTGGCTTTATGAAAGGAATCCTTTGTGTGAAATGGCTATAGAATGGAGAAATCACATATCTTAAAGACATGCCTGGTGCAGGATCTTACTTTGAGACTAGACTGAAGATACATCCCAGGCTTCAGCTTATGCTGGGAATTTGTTTGTTTTTAAAGTTGCATTTTTACTTTGCCTATTTCAGAAGATGAAAAATGTTTCCGTAAGTGTTAAAAACTGGAGTGATACCTGTGTTAAGTAACTCCACACTGGGACATTTTATGGTTACGCATTAAGCCGTGTAAGTCTGGTCCCAGAATGTCCCTCATGACAGAGAACAGCATTTACTGAAACTAGTTGGATGTTACACTGTTTTACTTCAATCCGCCTGGGCACTGACATCAGAAATGACTAGATTCCTACAGGCACCTAACTTCAGAAAGTAGAGGGATGTCTGCACTTTCAAATTAAATGTGCCCAGGAATATTCCTGGGTACTTAGGCCAGCTGGCACTGAGCAGCCTGTGCCAATGATCAGACGCTGTTAGTCTCCAAAGCAGGTTGGCTCCAGGCAGGCTGCCTGCTGGGAACAGCTCCTGGAGCATGCCGACTTCCAAAGCCTCTCCAGGAATTGCCTGGGACACTGATAGTGAGCGCAGGCCAGAAGTGGGCAAGAAAATGTTGTAACGCTTTTTTAGGACAGATGACAACATCCTTATGCCCAGGAATATTCCCAGACATGTTTACTACTGATACAGACTGAGCCTCTTGAAAAAGGATTTTAAAAAAATAAAAGAGAAAAAGGAGTGATTATGGCAGTGTATGAGTGGGCATGAACAATGGACAGATGGACATAAAAATGAGCTACATTGGATGTTTGTGAACATTGCACTGGGAAAAAGAGCTCTAAAAGCCTAAGGCTCCAAAATCAAGAAAACTAGTGAGAATTTTTAGAAGCGTTCTGGAAATGTCTTCTGTGCAAAATAAAATAGGGTTTAATGTAACGTGCTTGTGAGTAATATACATATTTCTGTATGGTGTGACTAATCTAAGTTTGGACAGTGTGGAAAAACTATAGCTCACTATCTCTCCAAGTGTAATAAGACAGCTAACCCAGGCGTTCATTGCATCCTAACGGATGAATGCAGTTTGTAGGTAAGAGTAAGACAATGTTGCAGTGAGTCAAAAGAGAATCCTCAGAAGCTATTTTTACATTCAGAAGTGGTGGAGACAAATAGGAATGGAGATGCAGAATGAAACGGTTAATGCTGCAGGCTGGTGTCCATACAATATGCATTTCAGAGGGGCTTTACTGTGTCCTAACTCTAGTCTGGTCTCTTAAGCTAAATGCCCGTTAGCAGCTGGAGCTCATTTTAGGTGTATTTCTGGAGCACACATTCAGGTTTCACTTCATCCAAAATAAAATCCTGTTTGTGCTCTCTGAGGCTGCTCTGCAGCGAGATCCAAAGCACAGTATGTGGGGATAATCAGGAGATTCACTTTGGAAGCGTACTGGTGATCTAAACTAAACCACTAATGTAGCGGCACCTGGAGAGCTCATGCAGCAGCACTACCGCGATGCAGAGCTCATGTGCACAATTAGTGAGCAAAGCGAGGCCAGCCCTCAGTGGAGCAGAGACAGAAGTTGTTAACCACGTAGAAAGGAAAATGTTTGCATAGACAAGGAAAAATTTTCTGCAAACATAAATGCATTAGCACAAAGCAGAAAAGGAGAACCTACTGGTAGTTGTCTCACACATGGAATTCTTTGCACTGGCAAGAAAACTGTTTTGCCAAAGCTTGCTTACAATAGCAAGAAGAAAAAATGCACCATAGAAAGAAAACAGACTGACTCAGAAAATGTACTTTTGCAGATATCCAGCTTTGATTCACGACACAAGAGCAAAAATAAACTTTTGGTGTCATTTGCACAAGCATGAACTTTAAGAGCAGCAGCACAAAAACAGAGAAGTTGAATGCCAGCTGGGCAGTCGAACATCTGTAAATGTTAGGTAACAGAGATTTTGTTGGTGTTTTGTACGAATCGAAAACTGCAGACAAACACATTCAGATTAGCATTATACAATAGAACAATCAAAATGCCACTAGGACAATGTAAATTACAAGAACAATACCAAGGAAAAGTGGGCACATTAAAATACCGGGAAATATAAATACCACACAACTTTACTGCTTTTAACTAAATCAAGTGATTGAAGCAAGTGTGTGCCTAAACTGGGGCAAACAATTCATAAAAGTTGTGCACACACACACATAAAAAAAAAACAAAACCAAATAGGTAGCAATGTAAGATCCCGGCAGCAGTGTCTAATGGTGTTTTAAAGGTCTAGCATGTCTTCTGGGCATAGAAGAGCTGGAAATGGATACAGCAGTGCAGCCCGCTGACCATTTGCTTAATAGAATATCCTCTGCACTCAGAAGAAGCAGTAAAGCAAGTGGAAGAGGACATAAGTCTCATTGCTGAGGTTTTCCAGAGTCACAGGTCAGATGGGCAAGTCATGAGAAGGGAGGAAGCCATACATATGCATAGTCTTAAGCAATTCAAGTAGGGTATTATACAGACCTGCAGTTTGCCACTTACAAAAGTAAAAGTAGTGTCAGTTTGTGATGCAATACTCAGATATTTGCAAATATATTAGATAGAAGAATTAAAGAAAGTAACTGTCTCAATGCCTTCTGAGCACCTTTTGGGGGTGGGGCAGGTGGAAGAAAATGCAATTTGAGATCAAACCTATTGTAGAAGAATACCTGTTGTAGAAGTATAAGGAAGAAGAACAAATGCAGCTTGCTGGGATTGCTGCCATAGCTGTATAGATGCAGAGACAGAGCAGCAAAAGCTGTAGCTGATCATGATTACAATCTCATCTATCTGCTTGAAATGACCAAGGCAATAAATCTAAAATGAAATAAAATGAGATGAAATTGCATTTGACTCCTGGAGCACTGGGATAATTGCTGACCTCCCAGAGGCTATTACCCAGCTCCTAAAAAGTAAAAACCATGCAGGAAAGACCCACACCTGAAAATGGGTAAGTCAGTTTGAAGATTAGTAGGATTCATAAACCATCTCACATCACTATTCCAAGCTTTTGAGATCCGTACAGTCTCCTGAGGTGATTACTAAACAAAACCATGCTAAGAATATAACCACTGTAATTCCCTTAGGTCTTCTTACCTATAAAGGAGCTGTACAAAATATCCCATAGCGCAGCTTTGCGGCATGTAAATGCAGGGGGCATTGCATCGCATGATGCAGGGTGCTGGAGGCACCGCTGTTTGAGTGAGGCATGCGCAAAAACAGTACTATAGAACAAGAATGTCAGATCCTCAAAATAATAGAAACAGAGAAAACAAACTGTGGTTTGCTACCCTGCCACCTCTCATGCCCACCGCGCTCCAGGTGCGCACCTGATGATAGGAATCAGCTTGTCCTGCTCTGGTGGCGTGCCTCATAAGAGCAATCTTCACACAAAAAGGTATGTGAGAGCGGACTTTGTGCTCGTGCAAGGTCATTCAGTGCATCTTCTCTGGAGGGAGGAAGTGTGTGCGTGGTGACTGCGTGGCGACTGCTCCTGCCTTTGTAAGCCACTGAGACTGAAGCTCTCCTAGGAGCTTTATCCATCAGAATATACAACACCTCTATAAAATACAAATGAAAAAAAAAAAAAAGCCAGGCACACAGAAGACATGGATTATCTGTAATAATAGAAATTAGGTTGTCTGTGACCTTTATAGCAGCAGCCTTGTTGCAGACAGCATTAACATAGAGAAGCTGCACTAAGTAGAAAATTTTGTTTCCCTTTCTGTCTTACGGTAGAAATAGCTATAGATGATATTTTTTGAGCTGTAGATTGTATCACCATAAATATCTGGCATAGCTTTAACAATGTAAGGCATGTCAAGAATAGAAAGAATATTGCTTTTACAATTTAAGTGAGGATTTGATTTTAAAATACTGCAGTTTCTGAGTACAGAAGCTCTGTAGGTCTTGCAAGATCTCTCATCCACAAAGAGGTATGTTATTGGGAATTATTTGTGTGCAGAACAGCTGAAGACATGACTCTTTTTTTCAAACAACATGAAAAAGGTGAACACTGTGGGCTCCATTTTACCCTTCATTGGGCACTTGTAACTCCTGTGATGGAGCCAGGTGAAACCGTGTTTGCACATCCGAAAAGAGTGGGCTGTGGTCAGCCAGCAGGCATAGTCCCGGCTCCCTTGGTCACTGCACAGAGGCTTACCCTTGGGTACCTGCTTGTATGTTTAAAGTTCAGCCATGTGCCAAAGCTTGTAGGATCAGGATAGGAGTTTCTTTGTAAATGTAACTAATATAGTTTGCTGTGCCATACTGATCCTTTTGAGCTGCAAAATAGCCTGATGAGTACACAAGTGAAGGACAGATTTATGCATCTCCATGGTTTATATGTAAAGAGCATGTGGCATTGAAAAAGTGGGTGGCCTGCTGAAGCAGTGTGTGGTTGTGGTTACTTTTAATAGCAGAGGGAAAGCTGAATGCATATACTTGCAAGCCTAACTGTGCATACAAATCAATGAAGTCTTGTAGTAACCAGATGCTCGGAACAGAATTCATTTTAAAGCTCTTACAGTAATTTAAAATGATAGTTTTCAAAAATATAGTCATATATGTCTGTGATCTATACGTCTAATGATTTTCACATTAGATTTTTAAAACTGAAATTCATCCTCAGACTGACCTGAGTGAAAATCTAATCAAATTAGCATTTTAGAATATATGACTATTCTAATGTCATTTTCAGAACATAGTAATACTTCTGATACGATACTTTTTCTGTTATAAAGACACAAATATGCAAGAGAGGCACTGTGGGAGACCTGGAAGTTTAATTCTAATGAGCACTGTTCTGTTTTCTAAGTTAGGTTTTTATACAGCATCTATTACTTTGGTACCTACACATTGACATCTCCTCACTCCTTGATGGTGATATAGAAAGCATTTATAACAGTTTAGTGACGGGATCACTTTGGTAGGACATTATTGGCATTTTATTCAGACAATAAGTTTTATATATTAATTTTAAATAGTTTAGCAATTGCTTATTTCTTTACAGATCTTTTTTAAAGTTTTTAGAACTTCAAATGATGAAACTTCATCCTCAGTTTCTTTCAGAGGGTCATATCAATTTTATCGTTTGGGTATACTTCTGGTTGTTGTTTTGTGGATGGTGCTCTTTATTTATTTATTTATGTGATATGTATTGTGTTAATTTTCAAAGCTGTTGAAAGGCCTGAATCCAACCAGAATACCAAAGCTCCTCCTAGGAAGGCATTTAATGTTTTCTCAGCTTGACTCAAGTGGGAGTTTTTTCTGCCTAGCGGTAGAAGTACTAATGCCAAAACTATTTGTATTGCAACTCTTCGTATGAAATTTAGCGAGTTCAGATTATCAAGGTGATGATAAAAAACATTGTATTGTTGTGCATGAAGGCTTTAAAATGCAGTGGTGGGCTTCTTGGTCTTAACTGCAAGAGTTGACTAGCACTCATTTATCTGAACTGAATACTTTACATTTAAATTAGGGTTTTGTGAAGTAGAGATGGAAGGATTACTGCGTGTGAGAGATGAATGAGGGAAAGCATTGTATTCTGTGCAGAAGGAGGATAAGTGCTGTGGTTCATCTGACATAAGAGATGGATTACAATGAATCTGAAGTGGTAGAAGGTTTGCTTAGGAATTATTAGCAATGGTTTGCATTTAAGTAATCTACTACTGCACCAATACACGTATAGTTATGTGATGTGTAATCTACCAGGGAAAAGTGGAGTTTATTTCTAGATATATCAAAACTACATGCTATTTACAGTATAGACAAGTTGGCAATAAATCTGGAGGTTCTTTGAAGAAAAAAAAAAAAAAAGGCATCACAATAAAAATACAGGGTAACCAAAATTCTGAGGAGGTTCCAACAGATGGAAAAAGTGTATGCTCTTACCACTTGTGCAAGGTTTAACTGTGCTAGCAAGAAGTATTTGATAGGTAAATTTGCAGCAAAAATACACTCAGCAATGGGTGAAAATGTACTTTACTTTGCACCTAGTGGCAGCAGGAGTTCCTTTACTGAATTTACTCAAAGCTTCACAGAGTGGCTTTCAAAATCTTAGGTTCTTCCAGCGGCTAGAAGAGGTTGTTTGCTTCCCCTCTCTGCATAGTCTCCCAATACCCTGAGAGCACAAATTTGACGGGCCTGACTTATTAAACTGCATGTTTTGTATAAATGTCCCTGATTTATGCTTTCACTGTGTCAGTGCTGTAGGGCGTATGGGTCTGTATCAGGGAGATGCTGGAAGAGAGTCTGGGAGAGCTAAGGAGAACACGGATAGTGTGCAGTTCACCTGTCCTGCGCCCAGGGCGTATTTGCAGTAAGGCTGCATGGCAGTGTCAGGTTGCTCAAGGAGCTTTTCAGCAGGTTCATGTGGGTCATATAGGCAGTTTAAATGCAGCTTCATGGGGCTTCACAGTTCTAGATATAGGGCTAGGGTGCTTCTGGTACCTGACCCAGCTCGTTGAGCACAAGCAGAATTAGCAAATTCAGCTTGATACAGCTCCACTCACCTTGCTGGGTCAGCAGCATGTCTGACTGACAGGTCAGTTGGTAATGTAGCCATAGCAGCAAGGATATTAATGCTTTCTCATAGTTGTAAGGAATGACTTATTTTTCCCTTTTCATAGTCTGGCTAGACTTCTAAAGCTTTTTCGAAACGGTCTAGAAAACAGACAGTCATTAGGTACTGCTGGAGTTCAATCTCCTCAGTAAATGCATTCCCAGAACAGGATGGTTAAACCCAAAGAAACAGGTGATTTTGTGGTTGTTCTGAAAAGCTCAATTACCAGCCAGCTTGGAAGAGAAAGCAGCTAAAAGTGCCTAGCAGTGGCATTTTTTCATATGATCAGGTGATATACAACACTGATATGATAAGCACATAGGCTGAATATATAGAAATAAACACAATCTGGTATATAGACACACGAGAAAATGTGAATACTGGACTGATGCATTTTTATTTCTATACCAGTAGAAGTACAAAATCTTATTTGCACCAAGTTGTTCTAAAGCTAAGGCAACTGATACTAATCCACGTTTCCTAAATGCCTTTGAATAGTTATATTTGCTCACCTGTCAGATATTTGTAAATAGCCATTCTGCTGACATCTTTGTTACACTGCTGCTTAGCTGACAGAATTTCATCTGCATAAATGGGTGGAAAGTCCTTTCCTCACATGTCTAATAAACTGGAGACAAAGTGCCTGCCAATGTTTTAATTTCTTGTGCATGTTCTAGTTAGAGAGTGAGAAGAAAGCTTTCACTCCGCAGTGTCATGAATATGGTAATCTATGGAAATCACAGAAAGCAGGTACTTAAGTTAAGCACATACTGTACTACAGGAATCCCTGATGAATTCAAGTCTCTTCTGTTTAGAGAAGATGTTGTTGTCTATTAAGTGACAGACTGCCAGATGTTCATGAAGGAGCACAGTAATGTGTATCAGTATCTTCTTTTCTTCAACCCAGAAGGTAACATTTTCTTTATCATCTATGTCATCTTGGCTTTTGATTGTAAATGTCTAAGCTTGCTTCAAATATTAACTCCTTTTTGTTTTAGTGATGAATATTTCATGACAGAAAGACTTCAATACATTTGTAGAATATAAGTTTTTGCTGCACTATAGTATGCCTATAATCCTAAAATCTTTTCCTTCATTCAGTATAAGGTGCTAAAAAACAAACATTTGAGGGAGAACATGAAGAATAATTTGTTGGTGATTTTGAGGCAGTAGAGAAAATTTTGGCAGTGGTAGAGATATGATGAAAGCAGGAATAATTATTATTTTAAATAATAGTTTTATCTGCACTCTCGAGCATGATACTATAATATATCTCGTGGTGAGGTCACAGCAGTATGTTTTCCTAGAATACACATTAATGTTGCAGTTAGTCACAGAATTACTGCAGGGCTGGGGGTTAGCTCACCCACTTTAAATAATCATGGTTTAAAGAGTGGACAGAATAGTTGAGTAACTAAGTGCAGTGGTATATACACAGACAGCGCAGGGAGCAGAGGTTGCAGGAAGAAGTACATGTGCAGGAATTACAGATTATTGAGACAGTGCTGTTTACAAGCAAATAAAAGCTCCAAGGCAAAATTTCAAAATAAGTGAAAGACAGAGTTCATTTATTTATTTTTTTCAGAAGATTTATTGTATTGTCCTTTATTTTGCAGTCTTTTGCACATCATTAAAGGCAGTGATGCCAGTAATGACAGCTCTAAACAAAGAGCAGTGAGGATGTGTGAACCCTTTCACACAAGGGCCAAGTTTTCTGCAGCTTCTTGCTGACGGCAGCTCTGGGGCCTTTAACAACTGGTGTTGGCCCAAGAAACTCTCTATCAGCTGGAGACTGATAGAGTGAAGTGTCCCATCATCCCCATGAAGCATCACCTGCCTATATGCCATGGGGAGGACCCTTAAAGGATTCCCTGGAGGAGTTTGCAGTTGTTTATGTGGGCTTTATGTGGGCTACTGCCATCTGGGTGAGTCCTTGGTGACATAGGCTCCTCCTATGCAGCATATGGGAAAGGCCCATCCATTAGCATTGTCAGGCCAACACGGAAGCTATTTAAGAGAATTTAGCTTTGAATGTTTAAAAGAGTAAGAACATCTAAAAGATTAAGAAGTAGCAGCTTCATTTTCTCCTTTGCTGTATATAGTTAGTTTTCATTAGCTGAATAGTTTGCAAGATTAGTGGGGAAAGCTTGTGCAAAATATTCCCTCCAGATAATCTATGAATATGAATGTGTATGTTATTTTCCACCTTCACAGGAACCAAATTCAGCTTTTAGCTTTATTGTTTATCTTTCCAGAAGAAGCACAAGCTACCTTGACATTGTGACAAGATTTTGCTGTTGTTACTATTGCTGTTGTTGTACCGGGAGTTTGTGTTTCCTACCTCTGGAAATGTTGGAGTTATATTCTTCTGTATTGTCAGAGAACAAGGAAGAAAACAGATACCACTTTAGGAAACATCAGTAAATGTTTTAGTAAAGTTGCAGGAGGCTGGAGGCAGACCACTGGAATGGGGTTTATTATGCAGGATAAGGTATAGTCAAGGCCACATGTTTGTGCAGCATATAGTAAGGATTCTAGATTTGTGCAGCCATTTTGAGCATATTTGACTTTGGAAAAAGCAAACTTGAAGGATTCAGAAGCTACTGGAAAAATCATTAGAAGTGAAAGTACTTTTTCTTATGTACATCAAACACAAAAAATTTTCCATATGAAAAAATGGGGGTCAAACATTACTAAAACCTTTGTGCTGAGGGCATATAAAATGACCCATACAAACCTGATTTAAAATCTTGAAGCTTCTGGGTGAGGGCAGCTGTCTACCTTGCTTAAATGTTAATGTTTCCTTTATCTGATTGCCTTTCTGTACCATGCTCCCTATTTCAGGGGTCCTGCCTTACCTATTACCCCCTTCAAAGCCACTCATTCTTGTCTGCAATCTTCATATCTCTAATTGTGTCTGAGGCAGTCACTTGGCTGAGTAGCCTCCCAAACTTTTTCCTCCTTAGCTTTTACCAACCCAGCTGATTCTCTCTGCAGTTTTCCAAGGCCAAGTAGAAGCCTTCTCGGACATAGCCCTTGTCAAGGCAAAGCAGAGAAAAAGCCCAGTTTTTCTACATGTTTATAGAAGTGAGTGGTATTTGGGGAGGATAGCTCAACCAAGTACAGATCAACTCTTCTTTGTAGGAAAATAGCGCTTGTCATGGATTTATGAAGGGGAAACCATGTTTGACCAACTGTGGGCAGAACAGTGGGTGTTATCTTCAGCAAGGCTTTCAACACTGTCTCTCAAAGCATCCTTATGGACAGAGTGGTGAAGCATTAAGTAGATAAATGGACAGTGAGATCAGCTGAATACTGACTGAACCTACTACTAGTGGCAGAAACCTTCTACTAGTAGAACCTTCTACTAGTGGCAGAAAATCCAACTAGAGGCCAGTCCCTAGTGGTGTACCCAAGATGTTAATTCTGCATCCATTTTAACATCCTCATTAATGATCTGGATGACAGGACAGTGTGCATCTTCATCGTGTTTACAGATGATAGAGAGCTAGAAGGATTTGTTGACATACCAGGGGGCTGTGCTGCTGCTCAGAAGGATGGCATGCTGGAAAAATGGGCTGACAGGAACCTCGAGAAGTTCAGTAAAGGGAAGTACGAAGTCCTGCACCTGGGGAGGAACAACCCCAGGCACCAGCACGGGCAGGGGCCAACTGTCTGGCAAGCAGCTTTGCAGAAAAGGCCCTGGGGAGGACAAGCTGACCACCAGCCAGCAACGTGTCCTCGCAGCAAAGGCCAGCAGTGCCCTGGGCTGCATCAGGCCGAGCATCGCCAGCAGGCCGAGGGAGGTGATCCCTCCCCACGGCCCAGCGCTGCTGAGACAGAGCCGGGCTCCCCACGACAGGGACGTGGCCTTACCGGAGAGAGTCCCGCAAAGGGCACCGAGGTGATCGAGGAACTGGGGCGTCTGCCCCACGAGGGCAGGCTGAGAGCGCTGGGGGCGTTCAGCCTCGAGCAGGGGAGGCTCGGGAGGATCTTACCAGTATGCAAAAATATCTGAGGGGAGGGAGAAGAGACAACAGAGTCCGACTCTTCTCAGTGGTGCCCAGAGAAAGGCTGGGAGGCAACAGGCACAAGCCGAATGATAAGGAATTCCACTTAAACATTAGAAGGAACTCTTTTATTATGAGAATGATCAAACACAGGAGCAGGTTGCCTGGAGATCTTGTGGATTTTCCATCCTTTGAGAAATTCAAAGCCTTACTGGCCATGGCCCACAGAAATTTGTTGTATCTGACCCAGCAGCACGCAGGGGGTTAGACTCAGCAGTCTCTGGACACCTAGTCAGATTTCAACTACTTTGTGATTCTGTGAAGGTAGCGGACCACCTCTGTCCTTTCCAATCATTTAGAGAGTATGTATTTTCTCCTCCTTTCTTCACTTCTTCTCTGAGGAAAAGCTGTTGGTTAAGTAATTTCAGAGAAAGATCTGTTCAGAAAAACAAGCTACAGAGAAGGAAGAATAAGAGCAATACCTTGTTTGAATTCTAAACCACACTGGTGATTACATGGCAAAGTTTTGTTGTTAAAGTTATCCATCAATTTGCATATTTTTGGCGGACTTTGTTTGGTGTATCACTACTGCAAGCAGTAAAGAATATTTAGGTACACCAATTTGAACTCTTTTAGCAATTCAGTTTGTCTGTCAGATATTTTTCAGTCTTCATTCTTGTTCTCATCTAGTTTTCCTATGTGCAAGCAGAAACATCTACACTTGAAAAATGTATGTGAAATAAGACAATTTGGCTTCAGTTCTACCTCCAGATTCATGAGAGACCTCACTGTATCACTTAAAATTGTTTACAAGTTAAAAGTGTACAAGAGGAATTTAGAGAATGAATGCATACACCTCATCATACCGCAGACTTGAGGCAACACAGAAATACAGAAGAAACTGGATAATGACATTACATTCAACATGGGAAATTTTTCAGACATGAGGGAAACGGTATTTTTAAAAGCTGTTGCCTCATGGCTACATGATACTGCTACCTCAAATTTCTATTTGCCAGTGATCATTAGACTTGTTTATGTAAGTTCTTCATTTACCTTGTAACCACTGCTCCCTGGAAATTATTTTTATGAAAATTACTAATTTTTAGTGTTCTTTTCTGTGCCCCATCTCATTAGCATATACCAGCAGGATACGCTTCAGATCCACCAGAGTACTGCAGGGGACTGTTGCTTATTTTTGGTTTATGATGATACCTAGCTGTGCCAGCTGAAATCTGGGTTTTCTAACAGTAGATACCATCCAGCCCTTTCGCAGGAAACAGCTCCTAAGTAAACAACTGGTAACCACAGCATGGGGATCTAGCTGGACTTTCCCAGAATAAGAAGAATATCAATTTTAAAGTTAGAAATAAAGTCTCAGTCATCTGATACCTATTGCAATGCCCTGTTCACTAGCCTATTCCAGCTCCAATTCAATTACGCTACTTGCTGGTGCACCCATAAAAAATTACAGCAATCTGAAGTGAAAGATACTCTCTACTTTTTACAAGCACCTTTTTTAGTTCATAATATGCTCAATTACCTTTAGATTGATCCATGAATAAATTATAATCAAAACAGACTTATTCACCTTAAAGCTCTCCTGGCTTAAGGTTTCATTGTTGATTCATTATGTTGTCAGTTCTCTATTGGCAGGGTAATGCTTTTTTATATCTGGATAGAGACAGTTTTAGTGGAAGATACTGTTATCTTTAAATGAGTAGGATTTAGCTTTTCTGGTGAGAACAAATTCATCAATGATGAATCCCTGGAGAAACTACTGAAACAAAAATCACAATGTTGCTGGAGATTTATACAGTTCATCAGTTAAAAGGCAGCTTTTGGAACTCTTTAGCAGGGAGGGTTGGATTTTTTCTTTCTTTCTGTAAAATATTTCAGCATAATATTTCAAGCTTCCAGCTTTGTGATAATACACTTATAAACAATGAAAGAAAACCACTTAATATATTTATTTTGGCTCCATTATTGATGTTATCCTCTTTAATAGAAATACATTAAATTATGGCAATATAGAGACAGATGGATACGAATAATGCAGCTATTGACATCATTGATACAGATATATAAGCAGACAAGAATTATCTAATTACTCTGCTTGTTGCAATCTTCTAAATACTTGCTGTGATCCACATATTCGTATTAGCTTTTTTTTCTAGGCAGATGTTGATAAGACAAAGATACAAGTGTATGGAGAGCTTAGTGACATATGAGATATGTTGAAATTTCAAAGAAAGAAAATATCTCAAGACATACTGGGGAAAGATTTCAGAAGCAAGCAGGGATTTAAACCGACCAAGTTACCGTGCTTGTGCTTTCATTGGGAATTGTGCCATTAAATCCCTATGTGCTTTGGAAGACATCCCCGAGCATGATTAGAGGTGATTTAACTTTAAACTCTCTTAAAAATCCACCTCTTGAGAAGTTATTTCAACATGTTTCCACTTCGGCTATATCCAGTAACTCAGTGCGTTAAAATACTGCTTCCCATTTCATAAAGCCTTTGTCTCCCAACATGTTTGAAAATACAGCTCTGAACAAGAAGCCATTTCATCAGCCTTCTGTATATTTTCTTCTTATACCATCAGCCTTCTGTGCATTACTCAGAAGGACAACCGTCAGTGAGTCCTTCCCAAACTCCTGACACTACATTTTCATGTATTATTTATTGTTATAGAAAAGATGGCTGGTTTTCAGTGTAGTTTGATGAAATTTGGCTTGGCTACTTGTGAACTGCTAGACTCCAAGCACAAAATAACCAGATCATTTGTATAGACACTCAGTCATCTTCTGTTAAGTCAATGGAAACTCATTGTTCATGCCCAAGCCTGGACTAGGACCTAGGTGTTTCGTTAATTATCCTACAATCCATTTAATCATTTTTTTGATGGAAATACAATAATGCATAGCAAAAAATCAGGTTGGATGTTAGTTTTCTAGATCAATATTTACTTCACTTACTTTGAAAATATACTGTTTTTATAGTTTAATTTAACATGTATGTCATTAAAAAACATCTGAAATAATACGGTTATGGTACCGATGGCATGGGATGCTATTCAAAGTGTCTGCTGCACATTCCAGCTAGTGGCTATGTTAGATGTAAAAATCTGCTTACTTCCATATCACAACTTAGAAAATGAATTAATTGCCATTAAAAATCACACTTTATCTATAAACCAAAATGGATGATTTTTCCATGCTTTTCCTCAGATCACCTATTTTATTTCAATACCCTCAATATTTCTGTCTCTAGAAAAAAGATGATTGCACATACATCAAGAGAGGCTTTATTCTGCAGAAATTTGGCTGTTCTTCCCAAAGATGGTCTTCAATCAGTCAGGCCATGAACAACTGTCTCTTTTCTCTACTATTTCAGTTAAAACCTCAGCAAAATTAGCTTTACTAACTACTCTGAAAGTCAGCAATTCAATTCCTGGCCAGACAGGGAAGAGTCCAAAAATGCTTTTGTCATCAGGTCTCCTTCCTTCTCAAGCTCAAAGTTGTTGGCATCAGCACACACATGATGGAGAGAAAATAGTTTCTAAGTGGCACAGCTACTGCTTATGTGTAGCCAAAATATATTTCTAATTGACGCAGCCTAGCAGATAGACAAGAATATTTTCTATCAAAATTTATATTTTTTTAGATTTTTGGTTAAAACCTTAGGTTTTCTAAAATTTGTATGAAGACTTGAATCTCTGTGTTTTAGAGCCTGTTATTTACAATGAAATTAGTCGAATTTTTCCTTCCACTTATTTTCCTTTTAAACATATATATATATTTTTTACTGTCTTCTTTTAATTTGGTATATTCCACTACCTTACTGCTGTTTGCAGTAATATTTAAAAGCTTATTTTAAGCCATCCCAGAACTTTTCCTTTCTAGGAACATGAATCATAAATGTATGGCAACTGCACAGAAAGGAAAGGGACATCTTTGAGGAAGCACTTGAAAGTTCCCATTCAACAGACAAAGGAAGAGTCTTGTGACAGTGGGCAAATTGGGACTATAGCTACATCTGGGACAGAGGGGTCTGCAGTTACCCCCCTTCACACACACACACACACACACACCCCACTGCTGGGCTTGCATTTACCTAGATTGAGACAACAGCACGTTCCCAGCCTGCAGCAGGTCACCTCTTTTGGAGATCACCATGAGACTGCGAGTTCTGACTTCAGGTTAAAATGTGTTGAAACCACAGCACAAGTCTCCGAAGCAGGGAAACATTTCAAGAACCTCACCCTTTATCTGTGTGCTCACAAGTGCCAAAAAGCTAGAAGCCAAGAAAGCTATATGATTTGCCGTGACAGGAGTCCTGCGGTCCCAATGTGGGGTGTCCCGATTGACAGAGATCGTTGAGGGATTTTTCTCCTGTAGAGCAGAGTAACCTCTTCTGGATTTACTTCATTTGAAAAATAATAATAATTATAATAATTTCTAAATTTTTAAATATTTCTGTTTTTAAAATTCACATTGAAATTCCCTCTTAAAAATTTGATAACCACAGCAGTACTGTATCTTGTTCAATATGCTCTTTGAGGTTGTATTATTAGCGTGAATTAATGCTAGCAGCTACTGAGGCTATGCATCCCCTGTTACTACCTGCTAGTTTCTGCAGTAAAGCAGTAGCTTTGGAGCAGGGTTTAGTTAGATGGATAAAATATTTTGTGGGGAATAAGGAACTAGTTTCAGGGGAGGAAGGGCACAATCTCTTTCATCAAGTAAAAAATCCATGTTTTCCACCATCTTTTTATTCCCCTAAATCTGTGATTATGGCACACTACAGTTTTCCATCTCTCTGCTGTGCAAACAAAGGAACTTTTTCTTTCTGGAAGCTGGGTGTTTGGCAGGTTTATGAAATCTGTACCTGCGCTTCCATGTTATTGGGTGAGACATGAGTTTTGCAATTCAGTGAAATTTTCCTGTAGAGTTTGCTTAATTGGGCTCAAGGATTAAATGTCACAGAAAAGACTACAAGTGGTCCGTAGAGGTAAATTATGAGATTAGAATGTGTTTCTGTTCATTTGGTGTTTGTTAGCCTTGCTTTTGACAGGTCAAGACAACCTTCTGCTATCAGAACATAAAATGCATGTTTGCATGCTTTAAAAATACATAGATATAACCAGGTATCCATACAAGTAATCTCAAACACTGCTAGAGCCCTTGTAAGTAAATTGATAGTTTTATGATGCCTTTCCACATAGTATAGAAATAAAGTTATACATTTGAATTATTTAACATGATGCATTTTTATGTATAAGCAAGTATGCAATGGGGAAATAGAAGACTGTTGGATGCTGACCTGCAAATCAGCTATTTTTCTGCTGTGGTATATTAATATTTTAATATTCAATATAGATTTTCAACTTAGATCCTGAAGTTCATGGCTGATTTTTATTCACTTCTCGCTCTGGTACAGTCCCACTGTTTTCAATTTCAACCTCCTAAATAAGTCACACTAAACAAGGACTTAGGATCTTGCCCTTAGGTTCAGACTTACTCCCTTTACTATGCCTGCTTATTAAGCATATTAATCATGTTTCCTAATTTTTTATTTCAGAAACTACCTAATTTTGGGCCTTACCTGGAACAACGCAAAAAAATAATAGCCGAGAACAAGCTTAAACTGAAGGAACAAAGCACAGCGGCCGTGCTTCCTGAGAAAAAGCATTTCATTCCAAAGAAGCCCATTCCAGCAATCAAGGTAAAAAAAAGATATGCTTATGTGTAAGAAATGATCAGCCATCAGGCAGTTGACATGCACAGTCATTTCTAGCAGTTTGAGTTGGTTATTACTGCTTTTAAGCTTGTTAGAGGGCATCAAGGACAACTATTTATGCAGACTTTCTAGCTTTTAACCAAAATCGATGGGAAATGATTTGTGATGTACATATATAGGTATTTCCCTAATGTCATTTTTCAAAATCAAGATATTCAGGCAGCGGAATGGTAATTGTAGAACATGGTGAATGCCTTGAAGAATTAAGTTGAACCATTAACAATTTCTTTTAATTTGAATGAAACAGTATGAGCTCAGTTTTGCATGATACTTCTTGATTATTTGTGTCTTACTAAATATCCATCTCTCATGCAGGAAAAGGTTGGTGCAGAAAAGGTTGATGTTCAATACATACAAAAGCCGAGACCTAGGTTTTCAAACTAAATTTTTAAAGCTGGAAGATGTTTGTCTAGGTAACTGATCCACTATGTGCAATGAGTAAATGTCAAGGTGAAAACAAAACCCGTTCCCCCTCCACTGCATAATCCATACATTAGAGATTTCCCCATCCCTTAAGTAGCCAATAAAATTAAACATCAGCAGCTAATTATTCTAAGTGTTCACTTTAGACCCTACTTAAACTTCATGTTTCAACAGGGGAAAAGAAAAAAAGAAAGAAAGAAACAGGCAATAAATAAATAAATACAAGGAAAATTTTATCAGAAATCTCCTGTAGGCCCTTTTATGAAGCCATGTGAAAATATCTGCTGAACTCATGAACTGCCTTCATCATATATGTAAGAATATCAGATATTCACATATAGTTAGCTTTCGCTGTATGATCAAAACGGTATTAATTCTTGCAAAAATAAGACCAAGAATAAAATACAACATGAGCAATAGCTCAAAATATCACGTATAATTCCCGACGAAATTTTGCAACATTTACGAATACATGAAGCATCCCAAGATAGCTGATAGGACTGCAAAACAAGCCAAGGAGAAATTCTGAGTCACCTTCTTGTTTAAGTTAAATAGTTTGCAACTTCTGTAGATCTCCCTCACTTCTTTGGACTGATTATTTGAGTTTGAGCTCTGCTATTGAAAATCACTCCCCACCTCTTGTGCTCAGGTTCCATTCTTTATGTATATGAAAAATCCCAAACAGCAATCTACTCTTTTTTTTTTTTCTTCTTTTTTTTTTTTCCCACTATGATGAACATTTTCAAAGCCTACTTGACCTCAGAGGTTTTATGGTTCTATTCTCTTTGCAGGGAGAGTATTGATGTAAGGGAATAGAGAAAGAAGAAACAACAGCCAATAACTGCATTTTCAATGAGATAGCTTGCTTCTGAAAACAGCAGAAAAAGAAAATAATAATACCATCAAAAAACAAATAAACTGAATGATGGAAGAAATTTAGCAAGAGAGAAAAGCAGACATAAACACTTGGGTAAAAAAAAAAAAAAAAAAAAAAAAAAATAAAAAAAAAAAGGTGGGAAAAAAATTTTCAAAACCCAAACCCAAACCCCAATTTAAAAAAAAAAAAAAAAAAAAAAGAACCAAATAGTCAGAGATGGGTTAAAAAGAAGAAAGGAGGTCCTACTGCAGGGAAGAGGAAGATGAATGGATGAATTCACCCAAACAAAACTTTTGTTTACAAAGACACTGAATATTTTTGTGTGGTGGCTGTAAGGAGCTTCTCAGGCAGAGAAATCAGGTTAGCCTGTTTCTCACACCTTCACTTGAATTAAACAAGACTGAGAAAGACTGAAGCAATTAGAAAAAGGTAGCTGATTCGTGACAATCTTACAGTCTGAGCATCTCTTTAGAAAGGAATGTTTTAACGATAATGAGAAAAACAGCAGTAAGAGATGTCCACAAAGAAATAACAGACTACCTGGGTTTTGCTTGAAGTTAGGGAACTTGCCACTCGACAAAGGGATGTGTTGTAAAGTTTATTATTAAATGACCCATCCATAACATTTTGTGGAGAAAATCTGCCAGAAAGATTGAGAATATTTATTACAGAAGCTGAGTGAAGCTTACTGAAAAAGGTGGCTTATCTGATACCCTTCCCTGATCAGGGATTCTCTGCAGAGAGAGGCAGATGAGCTCAGACTTGAGTGATTTATCTGTAGCTGTCCGAGAAGTATTCACATTTAGAATTACAAATCCCAAACAGTCTCCAGGCAGTTCTGCCTTGGCTGACCCTCTGGACAGAAAGGAGACTACATTCTGTTGGTTCAGACAGGGGAATGGGAATGGTCAGCACTAATAGCTAGGACCAGCCCAACTCCATTTCTCAGGAACAGTGGAGAGGTATGCTCAAAAGCTGATAGCACCTAAGAGAGAGCTGTCCTTGGAAAAAGCTATGGCCCTTGATTTGGCTGGCTGTATTTTTGGAGGGTTGCTCCAGATCTCCTGATGCCTGCCCAGAACTCCCTCATCTGTCTGATCTGCTGTTGGGTTGGTGATATGTAAATTCCAACATTTGTTTAAATTCTGCATGCTGCCAAAATGCCTTTTTTATAGACTTAAAAACCCTCTGTGGTTATCCAAAATCTAATTTAATTTTTGGATGGCTTTTCCCATGGCTTTTCTCTATTTTTCAATATTAATTGAAAACGCATACTTTGATATTCAGCAGCGTTGTTTCTTCTTTTCTTACTTTTCTGCACTATCAGAACTCCTGCTATATGCAGATTTATCCTCTGGATCTTTTATTTTCGGTTGCACTTCTGCACTGCTCCCTCATATTTATTTGCGTTCCTCAGGTTACCTCCTTATTACTTTAATTTTTGTTCCTTTTATCATTTCTGTGGTTTGTTTCTTAATAATTTCATTCATTGTCTTTGAGGGCCTATGGCACAATATTTGGTCAGCCTTTACCTGCTTATTTTATTTATTCCTTTTTTATTCCACAGGTCTTGCTGTGGTTGCCCTGTTCAGTAGTTTACACGTTCTGACATAGCTTTGTTTGTCAGATTAGGTAGGGCATGCAATACCTGTTGGACAAAGAGCCGTAGAGTTCCTCAAGCTTAAATTCCTCATGTTTGAAATTTGTCACCCATGTGTGTTACTGGTGTGTGTATGTGGTCTTTTGCACATACGTATACCCAAGGGGTTTATGTGGATGCTATCAGCATCCAGCTGGAAGCCAGCCATCTTGGGAGCCCTCTAGCCACATTTAGTCCAGTGCTGTGCTTAGCCTGTAAAAGTGTGTTGTAAAAGTATTTTATAACCTATAAAGTGTATGGTAAGGGTGTATTGGTCTAGGCACAGCACTATTGTGCCATAACAGCGTACCATGTCTTCCCAGCCTGTATCTAGGTGGTTCAACAAAAGTAGCTTGGGCCCACCTGCTTGCAAAAGACCACGTTGTCATAATCTTCTTCATCAACTTGATGCTGTTGCATATTTCAGGTGGAACTATGCGTGTGTGCCCCATAATTTATGACTACGA
The DNA here is from genome assembly GCA_011075105.1 of Heteronetta atricapilla. NCBI lineage: Eukaryota > Metazoa > Chordata > Aves > Anseriformes > Anatidae > Heteronetta > Heteronetta atricapilla. The sequence continues at coordinate 2,345,055 of CM021738.1, read as the reverse complement.
GTCTGCTTCTCCAGGTATTTGCTCCAACATGAATCACAGCAGTAACCTCTCATGCTGTGTAGCCCATAGCCATCCCTTCTCTGTCACTGTACCTCTGAGAATATTCTCATCACATCTGACAGTTTAAGCAAATTTAAGTTAGTCTTCAGGTATGGGGAGAAATCCTAGGGTCAACCCTTCTCTTTTCTTCCCCTCTCTGACTGTCAAAGGACTGTCATAAGGACTGCTATTGCACTAGCAGCCCGTAAGAGAGGAAGGACACTCTGTTACTGCATATAAAACTAAACTGATGGTGTATTCCAGATCAGGGCTGATTAATATCACAACAGAGTTACAGTAATTATGGTGCTGTTTTCTGTGTTAACATCTTGCTGGTTTGCTTGTCTTTTATCATGACAGCACATTAAGCAGAAGTTTGTGTGAGCTGCCCATGGTGTCACCTACTTTACTTTCTCTTGTAGCTTTGTTTTATCTAAAATATATCTCTTTCCAAGAACAGCAAGAGTTACTTATTTTGATATACTGAATAGTTCTTTATCAAACTGGTTTTTTTTCCACCATTATAGTACCTGTTCATCTAATCATATAAAATACCTGTGAAGTTCCTTAGCTTTTCTTGAATTTAGTTTGAGCTATTATCAGTATCAACTCTGTAGCATTCCAGTTCAAATCATTTCCTGTAACACAGAACCATATCTAAACTGGAAAATTGTGATATATTCCTGTGTTAATATTTTGCCTTTTCTGTATGTTGATTGTTATATTTCAGCTCTCTATTTTTGGTTCGCTGATTTCCAAACCCACTTCATGGCTACCTAATTTCTCTGTTTAAAACTCTGTTTTAAAGCCTGTGTCAGAGGTCTGCTACTGAACCACAAAATTTACCAGTTAATTATCTGGTATTTACTGCCTCACAGTCTCGATCCAGAATTGTGATAGATTTGTGAAGCACAATTTTTCTTTACAGAAGCCAGAGTGAATTACGTAGTAAAAGTTCATGATAGTTATGGTATAACTCATACCAAGACACATTTAATATCATTTTTAACTATTGCCAAAGCATTTGTAATCTTTAGATGTAAAAATTAGTTTTAATGAGATTACATATTTTTGTTAGGCTCTTCACTTTAAGTTAACCTTGGCCATGTACTCTCTGATCCTGCTGACTTATTCTCTTCTTTAATATATCTGATTTTTTCTAACATTTTTCCTTTTTATGTCTCAGTCTTTGACAGCACCTCGCCTTCATTACCAAAAAAAGACCAGGTGGAAGGCGGGTATCTCCCCAGCAGAGATACTCACTGATACAGAGAGACATTTAATTTCTTTGCAACATTTTGCCACCTTCCTGTGCTCTCATCATACCATAGTAAGAATTCTTCCAAGGAGCCCCCTTTTATTCCTCAACAACTGCTGAATCCTGAGAATTACCCAAACACCAGAGATGATGAACAGATGTAGTACTCGGGATCAAGTTCATAACCTTGCTGTATACATGTCAGATGCTTTGTTCAGAGGGGTGTTTTTGATTACTTGGAGTTGAATCAACTTCAGCATTGGTGTATTTGCGAATGTTCCCTCAGAGCCATGAGGACTGAGATCAAGGCAGTCCTTGGGACAGACTGCTATCACAGCAGGCCTCTGCTTCTGGTAACCTGAAGATTACCCTGTTTTCCTTACCTGCTGGTGCTGTCAGCTTTGAGTGAACCTTTCTCCTGAACACGGTGTTTGGCAGTGAATCAAAATGTGCAGTAAGAGGACAAGCATGTGTGTACCCTTTGAGCTCGCTATATGAGACAGTGCCTGCACTGCCTTATGGCTTTCTTCAGAGAGAATAGGATAGGATTGTGGTGGTTGGCATCTCTGGAAAACATTGCCTTGTAGTGTGGTCTGCATGAATCTGGAGACAGCAGGTCTACAAGGAGCCTGAACTGTGACTCGTATTTACAAATATATGTTTACTAATATGATGGCTAATGACACGCTAATCACCATTAAATGCTTGATATATGAACATTAAAAATACAGGTATAGTAATAAAAGTAGCATTGTAAAAATAATATCCTACTGAACAGATCTGTTCCTTATGTATACTCAAAACCACATCTGCTTAGCTTAGTGACAAAATGATTTTTTTCTGTACTCATTAGTAACATAAAACTAATGGATTCTGCTCTGATTCTCTCCATAGCAACTGAATTCCCTGCCAGTTCCATTTACAAGACTAAATTCCTCTCCCAGCTCATTCAGTACAGTTTTGTTGAGAAGAGTGGGACAGCACAGCAGTAATCAAAACAAGTGCTCTAGGTCCCTGTGATTGCAAAGGTGTAACTTCGGGCAAAATTTAACTTCTAGATTTTTTCTTTTTATTGCTGCTGGTAATGTATAAGCCAGAAAGCACACAGCTTGACTTTCAAAACCTGGCTTCTGTTTGCAGGTTTGGCAGTTAGGGGGGAAAAAAAAATAAATAAATAAAAAATTACACTGTAAACCGTGCAGATTTGATCTGGAGGCCATTGAGATATACGGAGTGTGGAATCCCATAGTGCCATTTTAGCCAGTTGCTTTTTGGAGTGAAACTGCACTTTAAACTGCAAAGGTTGAGTGTCTTGCTGCACTGCTTAGTTTGTTCTAAACATTTATGATTTGATGGGAACAAGAAACTCAGAGATATCATGAGATGCTGTAAAAGAGTGCACCTGCAGAACATCTTCTAAGTACCAGTACTTTTTTAGTCAATGAAGACTTAAAACTTTGCAAATGGCTAAAGATACAGATTTTGCTTGAGAGTAATAAATGATTAAAAAACAAAACCGCCAAGAGTGTAAGTGCTCTATAAATCATTGACACAGTCTTTTGAAATGACTTTCATGCCTCCAAAATGTCATCAACCTCCCTGTTTGGGATTCTGTGTCCCCCAAAAGTGTGGTTTTGTGAGCTGCAAGGAGTGAGACTTTTTACATATTCAGAAATCACCACGTCACATGCATTGTTTTTGTTATTCCCTTTGTAAGTTTATAGATGGAAAAATCTGTTTTGATCACGTAATTCTAAGTAACCACTTCCTAAGCTTATCTAATGGTATCCTAAATCTTGGACAGTCTCCCTCCTGTCCCCCAGCTGCTTCTCTGGAAGGCCATTAACCACCTCACTCCTTTCCTATTTAAAAAGTCTTTTCTAATTTTCAGCTTTAAATTTATTCATGTCTGGCTTATAATCATATGTTCCTGTGCCAACATTGTCGTTTATCTTAAGTAGCTCTTTTCCCTCCCTGATGTATATATAAAGAGACATCATATTCCTGTTCTGCCTTCATCTTCCTAGGCTAAACATCTTGTTAGGCTCTTTTTGTCTGCTCTTGTAAGAAAGGCCTTACATCCCCTGATTATATGAGCAGCCCTTCTCTGCAACCTGCTAGAGGTTTGTTTCCTTGTAACATCACATCCAAACTGCATTTAAAGAATACAAATGTGAGTCCAGCACCTCCCTGAGAAAATTGTTAATTACCTATGCTGTGTAAAAGTCTGCCTCTGTTAGATAAAAAAGCTTTTCACTATCAGGAATCTCCCCATGTAGATCCTTTCACAACACAAACAGGCAGTGGAAAGCTACATCACTGTTTGTTGCACAGGTTTTGTATCATTTCTTTAAATTCTGAAAGGGAGAAGCATGGTACCATACCTGCAGACAACAACTGCATTTGTGGCACACAGTGCAACGTTTGGGAGCTGTATACACAAGACAGAGGCTTACAGGATTCTTAGTATTGCTGGCGGCAGTAGATCACAAAGAAACCTTAACATGATATGATACAGACAAGCCTACATGAGACCTGAAACAAGCGGGAGCTGCTTTCAACAACTACAGTTTTTCAACAGATACAGAAGACTGCAGAAACTTGAGAACTGCAGCACTGCAGCACCCTGAAAACTGCGGAACAACTCCCAGTAAATCTATGAACTTTTCTGAGTAAGAAAAAGAAAAAGAAAATACAGGAGTGTGAGCAGGTCCTAAGGGATTACATTTAATTGAGTTACTGTAGTTCATCAGTGGAGGCATGCTAAAGGGCTGTGTGTTCAAGCCTAGCCCTTTGCAATAGTAAAGCAAAAAGTATTAGCTTAAACACTTCCATAGTAGTTAATTGACCTTTTACAGTGGTTTAAGCAAACAGATTTTACTTCAAATTTGCAGTGAATTTGGACCATGCACATAATCAGCTTGCACAGCTTTGTTGATGAGTGCTAACTCATTAAGCTGTCATAACTTGCTCACTTGCAGTCATCTGTCCACACTCGTCATGCTGCCTGTAGCAATGTGCCATAGATGTTTTATGCTGGAAGAGCAGTAATGTTCTCTACGTGTTGCTGAGAAGAGCTGGAAGGCTTTTAGCACTGGATGAATGCAACCAAGGTATTTCACATGTAAGCAAGTCAGGGTTTGGCACAGAGAAAACATTTGAGTATTTTTGGAAGAAAATAGCATACTTTCCCTGCCCTTCTCCCTAGGTTTAGGATATGGCTTAATTTCCCACATCAGCAGCCATTAACAGCAACTTCATAGATCCTGCCACTGCGCCCTTATTCCTCTTTGTGGCATAGGAAGAATTAGTGACTTTTAGTGTGTTTGAAAATAAGGCTGCCCAAAACAACATATGCAATGAAAACTTAAGGTACTGGTATCCAGATCTTCAATTCTCTATATGAGAATTGAAAACAATATAAACGATTGTATATGACTATAAATTATACAGGTTAAACATAGTATATCAGTAGACATTTAGAATACTTGGTATCCACTTCAGTACGCTTTTTTTTTTTTTTGACTGATAGGAGTAAGGTAAATATTGCTTCTTCAAAAATACTGAGAAACAGAATATGAAAATAAATTCTTATCATGTTTCTTGGCAATGAAAGACCAAAGGTAAAATCTTTGAAGCTTATAATTCTAGGCAGACTTGTCTGTGTCTCATATTTGGCTTGATCTTGAGCATTTTTCAATTGACTTGGATCAAATTCTGTAATGAAAATCATAATGACTTCTTGGTTTATTACAGCAGCATGGCTTTGAAGCCAGTTCTGTGCTCCTAAAATTCAATAAGATTTTTGAAATACCTAACAGTTATACCCCCTTTCTAAAGCACAAGTAGAATGTATTGTTGCATCAAATATCATGCATTTACTGAGCTTGACTTTATTTTAACACAATGTAGAACGCCGCACCTCAAATCTAGCTTGTTTTGCAGCATGAGAAGAATATTTTGTGAGGTTTCTGAGGAGGCTTCAATCCAGGCCAGCAATACCATACCACGGAGTGAATCCTTTAAAATGCAGTGATGTTCACCACCTGTGTTACAATTCCATGAGTTAACTGAAGCATAGCCACAGTCTGAAGGACCTGGGACTTGGCCCATCTCTGCCATTGGATTAGTGTAGTTGAACTACCACTGAGCTGTGCAGTTTCGCTTTATGTGAAGTGCAAATGATTTGCATCAGGTAGTTCCTCACCAACTTGTTTTAGAAGGTGTCTTCCTCCTGTGGTATGTAGCTATGTTCTGTCTGCCACGCAAATTTGCTTTTGCAGCACAGATGTGTGAGGTTGATGCCACAAACTCTTCTCTGTGAAGGTAAAAGAATTGAACCAGAACCTGCGGGATTAGACCCACATCTTCATTCTGTGCAATATTTGCAATAATCTGATGATCTTCGTGTCATTTGTGCATCTTTCTGGCTACAGAGAGAAAAGCAATTATTGTTCGCAGTTTATTTGATCGTCTTGCTTTCTTTTCTCACTGTGAGTTCTTAAATTTGTACTAATGAGAAATGACTAAGGATGATCAGATTGTCTGCGGCATGTCACTCCTGTTTTGTGCTCCGTTTTATTCCTTTAAGCATCACACAATAATGGACAAATTAAACTGGTACATTCAAAGGTGTTACACATGTAACCTTTTTGTACAACACATTTGGATATAGACAAATACTTTTAGAGTTGCTTACATTCACAACGTACCTATGCGGAATATTTTAGAGTATGTATGAAGGTTGATGGCTTGGAAATTTATAAGAAAAATCGTAAACATCTTCACAATACCTGTCCAAATTTTCCATGTTAAAGTACTGGAGAGTATTTCTCTGCAGCTATAGAAACAGCTTAGGTATCCTCTAAATGAGTCAATATTTTTTTTTTCCCTAGGATATAATTGGAAAAGCACTGCAGTATATTGGAGCATATGGTGAGCTCTGCAACACAGAGCAAGTTGTGGCTCTGATTGACGAGGAAATGTGTATCAACTGTGGCAAATGTTACATGACCTGTAATGATTCTGGCTACCAGGTAAGAGCACAGCTGTAATTAGCAGGAAGGCACAATGAGTTATCTTTCTGCTGCTGGGAAGAAAGAATCCACCTTCTGTTAACGAGCAGGTGGTAAAAACAGATGTCTAAAATACTGGATTTGAGCCCCTGCGTGCTCCCAGGTACGCTGTGCAAGCCCCGTCTGAGCCGTTTGCACAGCGGTGAGCACAGCGCCCAGCACGGCTCCCTCTGGGCGGCTGTGCAGAGGTGGCGGCGCCGCTCTCGGTCACTCTCCCGGTATGTCCCTAACTGTGAGTGGGAACGGGCTGCTTCTTACGAGGAGGAAAATGAAGGAGACCCATGTCAGATGCCTATGAATTTTGATGATTTTCAAATACGTGGGGGAGAAAGGGAAGAATGCATCCCTTCCCATCAAGATACAGGGAGGCAAGAGACGGTCTTGTGCCAAAAACTGTTAAAGAAACTTTGTCTTTGTTCCATCAACCTGAGCAATTTTGAGGTGGGACTCCTGATACATCAGCGTATGTATCTGATTTGTGCAGCATGGTACTGGCATTTTTATATACCACCGGTTTATATTTTTATATACCACTGATTTCCATGTCCACTGGAGTTGATGAACTGGTCTGTGGGAAGAGGGGCATCACAGGAAGACCCTTGTTCTTTTAGAAAACCAAAAATCCAAAATCTAGCATAATCTCCATGGAACTTAGTATGCATTAAACAATAACGTATACACAAATTTTCCCATTCATCCCAGTACAAGAACAGTTTGTCAGAGACAAATACTTTAACTGAGCAACAAGTTTCATCAGAACACCAAGACCTTTTCTTTACCCTTAATTCAGTCTAATCAATAGTAAGTCTGAAGTCTTACTTAAATACATACTGCCAAAGAAGTCTTCCTATTTAAAATCAGCTCCCACAATTAAAACAACCATCAGATCAAAGGTAGAGGTTTGTTTTCCATCGATACGAAAAAACTAGTGCTGCATTTTTACAAGCTTAGATGATTACTGTAGTCTTGATCTAAATTTCTTCTTGACACTGTGAACTTCACTGATTCTCCTTCCATTAGATTTCCCAGCAATAGGGAAGATAAAGCCCTGGAGAGCAAAGGACTGTGTTTGTATTTAGTGAAACCTACTTTTCTGTAACTGGAAAAAAAAAAAAAAAATCAGCACCAAAAGAACCAACGCTGAAAACCCCAGGAGGTTTTTTAGCACAAAAAAATGTTTTTCCTTAATTAATTAAGGAAACTGCAAAGAAAATAATTGCAAAGAACTGCAAAGAACTTCTTAATTGCAAAGAAATCAAAAGCCCCCCCCCCCCCCACTTCAAACTATCATCTGCTTTGTGCTTATCTTTGTTTCAAAAAATCCATGCTGTTATGCAGACCTACCACCTCGTAGGACTCCAACAGAAAAGCTTTCCTTAACTCGAAGGTAACGCTGTAGTCCTCAATTCCTGCCTCTTTGAACTCTCTTTCAAGATGTGCACTGTTGTTGGGGAGAGAGGAAGGAGTCCTAAATACTCACAAGCCTACGTTTTCTTTGTGTTCCAGCTAGGCCAAAACTTACAGCTTCACGGCAGTTAGTGCCTGCTCCGTGCTCTTGCCGGCTGCCACAGCAGCTTTCCAGCGCCCTCGTGGTGGTGAAACCCCAAATTCTGCAGCTGTGCCTCTGGACCCAACCGGAGCCACCCCGTGCGCTCCCACCTCCCCTCTGGCTGCCGCAGCTGCTGGCAGTGCCTGGGGAGGTTTGCTAAGGCACCGCAAGAGTTCAGCTTTCAGGCCTGACCTTTCCTCCCCAGAACTCTTTTAGAAGTACATATTCTGGTTTTTTATTACTATTTTGTACTCTTCCAGGCTTGCTTCTTAGATGTTGAACCTTTTGCGGTTGTGTGAAGCTTTTGGTTTTGCTTTTAATTGCCATTTCCCATTATACCAGCAGCTTATTTCATTGAGACTTCAATTGTTATTTCACATTCAAATACACTTATCACACTAATTGGTAATGAGGATTCACTGCATGGAAATGTGAGAAATAGAGCAAGCTCTGCCTGCCTGGAACTCAGATATCCCTTTCAAAGGTTTGCAAAGGAAAATAATCACAGGAGGCACAGCACGCTGTGTTTTTCTGTACTTTTTTATTAAATTAGATTGTTTATGCCATGCTGAAAATAAAAATCAAAAGAGTGAAAAGAGTGCCCAGTGGTGTGTGCAGCCAGCGCTGTGCTGAGGCCACCCAGGCGTGTCCCGGTGTCCCCCAGACCAGCAGACCTGGCAAAGCACCGAGTGATGAAATACTGTCTTCGTGTGGCAGAGGAACATCCCTCTGGGAGTCTAAACATCACGGCCCAAAGTCAGCCTTTTGTAGCCACTCCTCGTGGCCGTGAGCTTTTGCCGAGGTGGAATTTCTGATTTTGAAGGGCCAGGGGGAGGGAGGGGTGGTTTTGTTCCCTGCCACTTCACCAGTTGCTATAGCTGCAGTGCAGAACCACACCAAGATGTCTCCAGCCGCTGCAGCACAGGAAATGCAGGCACTAAAATGGGAGCAGTTCTTACCTTTTCTCCGAGTGACATCAATAATGCTTATTCCTGTTCGCAGGCTATCCAGTTTGATCCCGACACCCACCTGCCCGCGGTTACTGACAGCTGTACAGGCTGCACCCTGTGTCTCAGCGTCTGCCCTGTTATCGACTGCATCCGCATGGTTCCCAGGACGACACCGTATGAACCGAGGCGCGGGCTGCCCCTAGCCCTGGGCTGCCCCTAGCCCTGGGCTGCCCCTAGCCCTGGGCACCACGTGCCGAGGTGATCCGACCGACAGCTGATGTGAGCCGTACACTTGTTTGATGCAGCCGATTCGCTTTCTAATTAATCCCTGAAATCTGCTCTTACCAAAAAAAATGCAATACTGGGAGCCGTTACAATGAATGCTGTTTTCCAATTATTATTTTTACGACAATTAAGTTCAGAAATTACAGAAAGGCAGCAATTAGTTGGTTGTAGCTGTCAGTTGTCCACCATTTGAAATGTAACTTTTTCCTTACAATTCGTGCTGTAATTTCAGAAGTCCTCTGTAGACTGTTTAATCTCTATGTAATTTCTGGCTGTAAATATAATTAAGAAACCATTTTTAATGAACTACAAATCAATGTACAAGCTAACTGTTTTCAAGGAGGCATTTTGTAATTAAACATTACATTTAGTTTTAAAAGAGTTTCTTAGAAGATGTAATTAACTACATAGCGTTCAAATAAAGCAATGTTGCTTCTATTTTTCTATGGGAAGAAATGAAAGGGAATTTAAAACAGGATTTAAGAACTGGATTAATCACTTTCAACTACTACAGCATATGGTAGTGTATTTTTATAATCCTTTCTAATTCTTTCTCACACTAGTCACTTAATAGAATAAATTTGCTGTGCACTGACACATGCTGGACTCTTCAGATTTGTATGTTGCCTGGGTAGCCTGATCGTTACTTTTTTTCCCCCAGTGAACACCCATAACATCCATCCAGAAATGGTTAAACTGCCTTATTGCAAAGCCCAGGTTTCATTTCGGGATTCTGGGAAGAGACAATGTTTTTTCTCCAAGCTCATCCTCTAAATAACTTTTTAATTGTGCCAATTAATGTTCCAGAATGTACACGTTACAGGTCAGAGATCTGATTGCGTGCAAGTGGAATACACGCCCTGCAGGCTGTGTTTGCCAAACACGCACGTATAGGGCAAACTGGCGAGATGATTTCCCCCAGTGCCAATTCTTCATACTTAGCAGTTATGTATGGTTCTAGTAATTTCACAACCAAAAAGAAATACAGATTTGTCTGTCTTACTGAGCAATATCTCAGTATTAATCCATTTTTCATTCACAGTAGGAACTTTCTAATTTGGACGTATTGCTGTCTGCTTTACTCCACTTAAGAATATAAAGCCTTTGGTTTCATAATAATAATAAATGATCTATTCATTCAATTTCTTATACCCTATATTGCAATCAGCAAAAGCTTTGATTAAAAATATGACCTAACTTCCATTTGCTGGTTTATGAATTGTGCACCAAATTATAAATAAATGTTGAAAGCAACTTGTTGTGTTTCTTTTATCTTAATTTACTAAACAGGTTTTTCTTAAGAGACTTGTCAGGTGGTGTTTCATGTTCTCTACTCTGCACTCCAGGAATCATGAATGAGTTAATTCATGTGTACGTTATTCTATTAATTGCCCACAGTGCAAAATATAACATGCTCTTTGCCCCTGGATGGCATCTCTTTGTCTTCCTTTCACTTGTCTTCCCTTTGCATCCTTTCCCCACGCGCAAACACGTATGTACGCAGTTTCCCCCCTAATATTTTGAAGTGTCAGCTCATTTAGTATCCTCACTCCACCAGCCTGGTTTTGCTGACCTTTAGGGCTCACCTGATGGGATCCACTGGCAGGCCCAGGCCCAAAGCTAATCGCTTTCTCTTCATACTTGAATCTCTCTCCTCATAGTTGTACATTTTTTGCACTCAGTAGTAAGAGAGAGTTGTACTGCTTAGAAAATATTTGCCTGAAACTTGTTTCAATCTCTTGGTCTTCTGGTAGTTTCTTACCTCATGTGTTATAGGAGATTCGCAGTAAGAACAAACTGCTTTGTGACTGTGAGGGGCAAAGTTTGGAGGGTCTCTGTCTTTCTCTCTGAGAAGCTGGTTGACAAGCAGCATGCCCTTGTGTACGGCAGAAAAAAAATCAAATTCAGATTTTGTGCAGGTAGCACTTTACAATCTCAGTTAACAGACGCAAGGAAAAGCAGCTATTTTATCCCAGGCTGTTACCATCTACTTCTTAGTTTGTATCCCGACAGAAACCCCAAAGGTGAGAGACGGTGTGTCACCTGTGGCTGAACCTTCCGGCTTCTCAGGGTCCCTCACGGCTGTATTGTCAGACCTGGTTACCTCACTACACTTCTTTCAGCTACAGGACAAAGCCGAGAGACCTCATGTAAGTGGCTAAGCATATCTTCTTCGTTTATATCTTCAATGCAGCAGCAAAATTAGAACTTTTCCTATGATATTCAGTATTCTCCGGCTATCCAGTGTTCCTAAGTAGCTATAAAGTAATCTATAGAAGATCAGGGACATTCTATGAATCAAGTTTATGATCAAGACTATAATTTGTTTTTAACCAAAGAAGAAAGAACAAGGTGTATTGTTCAGGTTTCTCTCTTACCACCCACCCTCTCCCCGACTCCTCTCCCATCGAGCCCATTAACAGTTTCAGGAAATACATTCCCAAATGAATGCGAATAATTTCTAACTGGCAGTCAGCAATAAATCTGTGTGTGTTGCTGGAACTCAGAGAAATGGCCACATTTAGGGCTCCTGCAGGTCTGAAGTCGTCAGAGTGAGGCAAGGTGTAAACAGGCACACACGAAAGACCTGGGTTCCATAGGTTTACGCATCCATCTTGGTGAGCCAATTGAGCACATTCAAGAGCCAAGGAAACAAAACAGAAAAAGCTGGTCTATTTTGCAAATGCTGTAGCCAGTTATTAAAAAAGGGGATATGAATTTTAAAAGTGTAAAAGGTTCCAAATTAAGCTCATACATTTCAATGATTTAGCTGCATATTTAAGGAATTATGTATTATTAAAGACATGCTGGGTTGGATCCTGCAACCCTAACCCGCAGTGTTTAGACATGTTGATCTATTGATCACTATTATAAAATATTGTAAACTGTATTTGACAAATTAAATTATGATAGAACTGCCATAGCCTCTCCTGCTCTGCCGCACTAGCACATTCTTATTCACATCATATTCCTGAACAGAAAAAGCTCCCCATGTTCAATGCATGCTCTGCAGTCCAAGAAATACTTGAGAAAGCTGCCAAATCTGCCTGTGAGAATCCCAGTGCACTCATACATGTTCATTGGAAAAAGAGATGTTTTGCCTTGCTAACAGGCTACACAGGCAGTTTGGTTTTTGGCCTCTAGGATGAACGTACATAATATCTGCAAGGAACTCGATTGGCAACGATAATAGCTGCATTTGAAAAATGACATGGGATTTTTAAAATACATATATTTCATGATTTTAAATAAAACATTAATTTGGTCTCTTAGGAAAATTAAAACTAGCCTTTGTGCGTGAACGCGAGGGTAGCCTGTATTTCCAGTGCTGTTGCCAATGTATTTGCATAGCGTTTGTTGCTCTGATGCCTCACCAATTGTAAGAGGAAGACTTGTTTGCAGACACCCATTTGCTTAGTCCATAAGATTTGGCAGAAACAAAGTACAAGTTACCTGTCCGGAACCACTGCCCCTTCTGTGTTGTCTGTTCGAGGCCGTGGGGCTTTCCGCCGCGTGCCCAGTTTGAGAGGTGACTGGGCAGCCGGGGGCCACGGAGTGGCTCGCTGTCATTCCTGCGGTCTCCCCGTCTTCCAGCAGGTATTGCTGTCACCTCTGGCTCCTCCAGGTTTGCTGCCTTGTAGCCTTTTATCTCAAGGCGGCAAAAGGCATTGCTAGATTCAAGGCAAACGATCCAAACCCCAAATGAATGCCACGAGCCCCGTGCCTCATAAAACCACTTTGTTTAACACAGTCCAGGACTGTAGGCTTAGAAATACAATCTTGAGCATAGATATCTCCTATCAGTAAGAAGATCCAGCCAGCATATCCTGGATGTGTGTTTCATTATTCATCTACTGTAACATGGGGTTGGGCATGTTGTTAAAGTTTTATATTTTTCAACACGTTTCCTAGTAGAAAATATTTTTTTAGATAAAATATTTATTTTATTGGCAACAGTTTCCCTTCACCAGGCTGCTCCACTTCTTTGATGAACTGTGGAAGATAAGTTTTCATTGGCAACATCTGGCAACCTGGCAAACCCTCCAGGCAGCTGGATTGGTAACTTCAGAGTTGCTTCTGGGTCGTTCAAATAATTAGTCTGCTTATGGACCATCTGGGTCGCTTTGTCTTTGCCGTTGCCATTTTCTTTCTTTTCTGAGGAACTGTACGCTCCACAGTCAACTGTTCAGAGAACAGCTTTTAACAGCTTCTCCTCAAGTTGAGCTGTTGGATCTCGTGCAGATTTCCATGCTGGCCTTGTGCAGGGACGGACGGCCCGCTTTCATCCCCTCCCCTCTGCTGGTGGTCTGAATCCGCTCCTTGTGCCGCCCTGTTATTTGGGAGGGGAACTTCTCACTGACACAAAGCAGTGAGCTGCAGGTCCCTCAGCAAGTAGACACGTATTGCCTCTGCAGAGGTAAGGCCCTAAACAACCTCAGGTCTTCATGACAAACACAAGCACACTTTTCTAGCTTAAGTGAACTAAACTTACCGCAAGGAAATACCGTGCAGTAACAATTGGTCTGCTTTGTCCTTTTTTCACACCAAGCATTTCTCCTCTCAAGCACCATTAACTCATGGTATAGTTGAAGTTGCACCTTGGTAAGACTGCTGGCTGCCACAAGAGCTCCTCTGCTGCATTTCAGCCCAAAGTGATGCAGTCGGCACCGAAAGCCCCCGTGGGCAGCTCGCACACTGCCAATAGCTAGAGCCAGGGCTCGCCCTGAGGGGCGCTTCTCACCTGTGTGAGTGCTTCGAGTCGTAGCTTTTCCTTCGGCTTACTGGAGACGGGCTTAGGCCTCGTCACTGAAGTCTTCATATGCTGTTGTTGAGAAGTGACGTTTGTGGGGGACCCGCACTGCCATGACCATGAAAATGAGACGGCCTGCAGATAAAAGGCATCTGCTTCGATCGTGCAGGTGCACGGCAGAGTTTTGTAAGTCTGCGTTCAGTGACAGGAGTCAGAGCCTACTTGTGCTCGTGTGGGTGTACTATAGCCTCTTCTATTTATTTTAGGCAGAGCAAACGGTACAGAGTCCGACAAATCTGACGGTAATGAGAACCAAGGCGAATGCCAGTGCCCCTCGGCTGCAGCAGACGGCTCCACCCCGGTGAACGCAGCGGGGCTGCGTGGTGCTGGCAGCTCCCTTCCCTGGGGCAGGGGCTGCACCAGGCCCCTCTGAAGGGAGGACAGGCGTCCCTCTTGCTGCTGCTTTGTCACAGAGCTTAATAAGACTTGGTCTGTCCTCTGCACTGCTGGCAAGACCACGGGTCACCCCCCCCGTGACTTTGATGTTACAAAAAAAGCAAGTGCTGCAGGATTCCTTTTTGAAGCCCCTAAGAATTATTAATTTTTGACCAAAAAAAAAAAAAAAAATGCAAAATGCAAGTGAAAAGAAAAGCAAGTCTATTTTGTGTAAGGCGAAATATCTGTGAGGGTGGTAAGCATAATTCTGTCTTGGTGTCTCAGCTACCTCTGCAGCGATTTCCTGCACAGTCACGTGCTTTGTAATTGCAGGAACTTCCTATTGTACATATTTGCTGTTTCACCATGGCACGAAGAATAGTCATTCTGAAAAGCCTCACTCTGCACTCTGCAGATCTTTTCTTTTGATTGCACATAGGTAAACCCCTTTTGTAAGTTTTATGAGGTGCAAACACATATGCTATTTTATGCTACTAGTCTATTTATTGGATTAGCTTGAGGATTTGATGCAAAAGCTTAAGATGATATTGAAAACACATATCACTTCTATTGTAGCTAAGAAAATCAGCTTTAGAATTAGAGAGACCTTGTATCAGGCATTATATATAGCCCTTTAGCTTTTTAGCATGGCTGTTCTTTGTTGCTATAGCAACCAAATTAACCATTTCATTAATATAATGGAATAAAACACATTTATTCATTTTTGCACTCACGGGTAACCCACATTCAGCTTTCAGCATACTTGTCAAGCTGTGTCCCTTTCACCTCAGCCCCTGATATTTTCTCAGCATTTCCAAAGGGTTTTTATTTTATTTCTTCCTTGTTGGGGAGAGAGAGAGCTGTTGGTTTTGAAGAATGTTAGATTTTTTGTCAATAAATTTACCTCCGTTTCATTGGCTAGCTTCTGTTTAGCATCCCTAAAGTGGAAGCAGACTTCACAGGCAGCATTCAGTGCAAAGAAGTGGTGTTCTTCACATCAGAAAAGAATAAATCACTTAAAATAATGAAAAGCTCGTGCCTGCGACCAGCTTGTAGGCTAAGCTTGGCATGGTGTGTTCTACTGTAAATACTGACAGTACTCAGCCGTGCACGCTGCCCAAACATTCCTGTTGCTGAACTGTAGTGCTAAAAGCAGATGGAGTGCTACAGTCTTTGTTTACCCTGGTTTTAATGTTTCCCGAGCCGTGCCCACACTTCGTAATGGTTATTGAAATAATAGCTTAATTAAAATGAAAAGTCCACCCATCAGCAGAAGGGAGCAGGAGAGCCCCGTGCGCGTGGCATGGGCAGGGGTGATGCTGGCCTGCGTCTACGGGGCCCAGGCTCCTCGCGGGGCTACGCAGCCAGGCAGGGCTCACGCAGGACCGAGACCTCCCCAGCGCTCACGTGCCACCTGCTAGGGCCGAGGGGCCAGGTGACACTGGCTGCCAGGTCCCAGCTGGGTGCCAGCGATACACCCCAGGGCTGGCTCTGCTGGTCTTAGCGCTGCTTCGCTCCAGCGATGTGACAGTAAGCGCAGCACAGGCTCTTGGCTAATATTTATTTGACTGTCCTTCCAAAGCAACCACTGGTGCAAATTCACAGGCCATATTTCAGCCTATGAAATTCATCATTATTAGCAATTCCACAGCTGAAGTCATTGCAAATAAAGTAGCATAGCTGATATGGCATTTTTTCTTTCTTCCTTTCTCTCTTTCTCTCTTTCTTTCTTTCTCTCTTTCTCTCTTTCTCTCTTTCTCTCTTTCTTTCTTTCTTTCTTTCTTTCTTTCTTTCTTTCTTTCTTTCTCTCTTTCTCTCTTTCTCTCTTTCTTTCTTTCTTTCTTTCTTTCTTTCTTTCTTTCTTTCTCTCTTTCTCTCTTTCTTTCTTTCTTTCTCTCTTTCTCTCTTTCTCTCTTTCTCTCTTTCTCTCTTTCTCTCTTTTTTTAATACAATTGTAAAGTTAGTAATGTGAAACTGGAGTTTTACTGGAAATAAGGCAGATGTATAAATGATTTTGAGAAATGAGTTAATTAACTTCGAAGGTATAAGCCCTTTCATTAAAAAGACAAGGCATAGAAGTAACAGCACAATAGCATATTGCCTGCTATAAGTCTGTTCATTCATTGCTGTTTGAGTGAATGTATAAATCATATAATCTACAAGGGCTAGTAGATTCTATATCATTCACGTGTGCTGCCTTCCCTACTTGAATTAAATTTTAAGTGCTTCCTCCTAGGCAATTCATTGTGTAAGGAGTGCCTGAAGACCCAGAAGGAGAAAGTTATGTAGCTGGCAAGGTAAAAGACTGCAACTGACCCTGGACACAAAAGCGTAAGCACAAAGGCTGTGTGCACTGCAGATAGCGCTGGTGCCATATTCTCCTCCCGCCTTTGTTTCTCTCCGTATATTGAAAGCATCCTCCCAGCTGCCCAGTAATACAGGACTCATTTAATTTTACCAGTGCATATTGTGATGTTGTAAGTGAGGAGTTTAAAATCGTAAATGTTAATGCTGAGCCTCTGAATCAATAGTTTAGTGCTGGGCAACTCGTCATCTGGTGTAAGTTTATCCAGAAGAATGTCTCCTTTAGTGATTAACAAGCAGCTTGTGGCTTCCAAAAGCATCTCGTCTAAACATTAGAGATGTTTGTGCACACCGAGGCTAGCAGTGGTACAAGGATTAGTAGACATGACTACAACCTCTACAACTCTCTCCTCTGCGTTACTAGAACTGGGCACTCTGTAAGCACCAGGCAGCTCATTTGGACTTTCTACAAATAAGACGGAGAGATTCTGGTGGGGGGGACCCTCAGCTGCCATTCAATGGATCTCCTCTTGTCCAAACCTGAGGAGAAATAAGTGTTTAAAACTGGGGCGTTCACACAAAGCAGGGGCCATGCTGCCCCGTCCTTTCCCTGTTCCCCTGGCGCAGAGAAGACCCGGCCCCCAGGCCCCCGGGGTGCACCCTTACCTCTGTGGCTGAGGAAAAGTCACTTGGCTTCCCGAGCCGCAGCACAGCCGCATCTGCCATCGGCATCTGCTGCCGCTGTGAACCTCAGGAAAGCAAGTCCTTATCCCCTGTTAACCTCCTTTTACATTCTGTAAAATGAAGGTTAAAAACTTGCTTGCCTCTCTCCTGAGGGCTATTCTAAGGTTGATTAACACTTGAACAATCGGCTGCGTCTGTTCCAAACTGGATATTATTTCACCATCTAGTGCAGAGCTTCTATAATTCAGGTAACAGTGGTGACTCCCCAGCCAAATGCCCAAGTGAGCATGAGGGCTGTTAAAGACCTTCTGTACAACTGAGCAGCAGGCATAAAGAAGGAGCCGGCGCCTCACATTTGTGCCTTCCACCTGCACGTGCGGCTGCGGCTGGCGGTCACGCAGCGCAGGCCGGGGGGCTGCACAGTGGTCCCTGGAGCCGGCTGGGAGCGAGGCAAGGCAACAGACCCGGGTAAATCTCGCTGCCTGCCAAAGAGCCGAGTCAGAGGAAAGCGGTCTCGAAGTCTGTGGGGTTCCTGTGGTGGGGAAGGGCTCGCAGGATGGGCTGCAGCGCTCTGCGCTCCTCAGGCCGCCGCTTTCCTTTCCTGCACAAGAGGGCAGCGTTTCACCAAGTCCTACCGACAGGAACTCGGGGAGAGCTTTTGTCAGCCGCACAGAGGCTACTTACTACGCGCCTTATCTTACTAATTGTTGGAATCGGCTAATTGTTTGAGTCAGAAGTAATTTAATGCATGATGCAAACTATTGCCCGGCCTACGGCTATTAACTAGGTACCGACAGCAAGCCTGTTCGCACGGTGCTGCAGGAGTTTCCAAGCTTGTTATCTATTTTCCCGACAGCCCGAGGATTTGTGGTGGTACGCAGCAACCCAAATGTTTATATTACTACTGACATTTTATCTCCGGCGTTACATAAATGTTTGAATACCATATTCCGCTCGGTCGGCAGCTGCCCTTCTGTAATGAAGGGAAGGTGCAACCTTCAGGTTAGGCTGGCATACACGCTGATGAGTCACTACAGTCAGAGAGATTTTTTTTTTTTTCTTTACTTGGATGCCTGGCTTTATCCCAGTTATCTATAATATGGATTTCAGGTCTTCAAAGTAAATTGTTTACCCTTGGGTAGCTCACCACAATGCCTGGCACTGGGTAGCATTTCCTTGTTCCACGCTCAAACAGCAGCACACATTCCCAGGTACCGTGCCATTAGTCATGGTGCATTTTAACTCTCCAGCGGACATCAGTGCCGATGAAACAAGAGGCAGAGCTATCACCAGAAAGGCTCTGGATAGCAGAATAAAATTAGCATCACGAGAAGAGAAGGGAAAGTATTACTGTTATCCAAGCGCTGCTGAATTAGCCAGACGGAGCTAAAAATAGTTGGGAAATGTCTGTATCATAGGAGAAAGAGTATGACTTCACATTACTTAGGCTGAAATGGTATTTAGCTGCATGAAATGTTAGGCATATAAACAGCGCCTTATATGTACTTGTCTGCAATAATATACATTTATATATATATATATATATATGCTCTATATATTGCACATTTCATACACGTCTAGACAGTTGTTAATTATTGCTCATTGTTCAATTTCTACGCACGTCGTTTGAAACACTGATAAAAATCTATTTATCTGTCTCCAAGTCTGTAACACACACGGGTTAAAGCCTCGCTGTGGAAGACAACGGGTGTTGGAGGTACAGAAGGCTGCACTCCTAAGATGCCTAGCGAGAGCTTCAGAGTATGTCAGAGTTGTTTGCAGCCCTGCTGGGGGGTACAACGAGTGGCTGGCAGGGGGTTCAAGGAACCCCTACCCAATACATGCCATTATTTACCTGCCCTTCAACTGCCAGTCTCGTAGATCTGCCTCTCGTTTGCGGGTCTGTATCTATACACAGGCATGCAGAAAATCTGTGCTATCCTGTCCTGCATCCGGACAGGACCACGGAAGCGTGAGTGACATTAAACCCAAATAACACGAGTCCCTCACGGCACCAGGGGCTGCCCTCCTGGGGTGACGGGGTGCCACCGGGCTTCTGCTGCTGTGGGAGGCCCAGTGCAGGGGCTCTGCCCACATGCTCAATAGCTCCTGTCCCACCTGGGCTCATTACCTTTCGGGCCTTCCATTGCTTTCGTGTTGGTGAAAAACAGATCGACCTGTGAGTGAGTGCGCTGCCATTGATTCAGAAGCACGTTTCTGTCACACAGACATTTTTAGAGAGAATAAGTACAGGCACTTCTCTGTTATTCATCGCTCTAAAGACAGTGGCTCCACTCTCCTCACTGTTGCAGGACGTGGTTCAATATCACGTCTAGAGGCTTGATAGGGAAACAACCACAACATTGGATCTGTGTGGAAATGGCTCCTCATCTCTGAACTGAGCATGCCAGAGCCAAAATGGAAACCGCAGTCCAGTTCGGTGAGTATGCAGATACTTGCTGCCTGGTGTGCAATAATTACCCGTGATTATTGCACAGTTCAGCTCATGAGTCAGCCAGGCGTGCTTGCTGCTTCTGAAATATCATTTCACCCCGCACACCTTTCTTGACCTCGCACACCCTATTTCTTTAAAGATGCCTGTGCCTTCTGTCAGCTTTATGCATTAATCACACCACTTGCTCATTACTGCGCACCCCAAATCAAAATTAAGGTCACCTTGTGTATTGTCAAAGCTCTCAGCTGTCTCAGGACGACCCCTGGGTCCTGACAGCCCCCAGAGGAGGAGAAGCCACCCGCCCAAGCTCTGCCTCTTACCGGCGCATGCCTGCTTCCCTGCTGCCGTGTGGGGCGAGCAGCACCTCACAGCTTGAAGCCCTAAAGGTGTGTGCCAGCCTTCTCTGATCCTGCTGCCGCAGGACCTGGGCCAGCTGAGCCTTCAGAAACTTCACCAGGAACATGAAGGCAGTGCCTTTAGGGCATTGTTTGCTTCTCTCTTCTCTGCCCCGGCCCTCTCCTCCAGAAGAGGGCCGGAGGCCCCTGGGATTGCGGCGAGCACCCTGCCAGTCACCCTGCGCGCTGTGTTGGCACGGTGAAGCCGGAGGTACCGCTCACGCAGCGGCCCCACAGAGCGACAGAGCTCCATCTACATCAGGGCTGACTGACAATGGGAACCAGCGGGGGGTGGGATCGCTCTTGTGGCACACACAGGACACGACCCAAGGCTGCCAGCAGCTCCAGATGCAAGGTTTGCTTGGTGGCAGTGCCCTGAGCAACCGACATCACTCCTCCCAGGCTCGCTGCGCAGCAAGCACCCAGCGAGCCCTGCCGCTGCTTGCTGTTGCAAGGTAACGCCTGCTCCAGAAGGCCAGGTCCCTCCTCTGCTCTTGAGTTAAATACGCATGTTGCATTGGGATCGCCTCACTGCTGGGAGGGCTTTACCTCATCTGTGACTTGTGCGAGAGCCATGAACGCTGCTGTGCCGTGCCCTGGAGCCAGAACCCACAGCCGAGAGGCATGGGTGCGTGCGGTGCCTCCAGCCCTGGCCAAGCCCGGGGAGCAGCTTCGTGCTTCACTCGCGTGGGGCTGTTCGGCCCTGGCCTTCAGCACCTTCTGCTCCACGGGGTGGGTGGCTGTCACTCCACACTGGCCACACATGCGGCTACAGAAGAAATAACCAGCGAGGAGGGGTTCCCTCTTCGCCTCACTTGTTAATTGAAAAAAATATCGCTTTAATTCAATAACAACATATGTTGAATAAACATCGTAAGCCGGCGGTAGCAGAGTGGTGACGCTACGCTGTCACTTCGGCTTTAGCCTTTCAGGTTCAAATGACTGTGTTGTCAAATGACTCCTTTGCAGTATTTGCCAAAACATGTTTACAGAAAGGCTCAGGCACAAGTGTACCCTGGCGTGCCAAGGCCACTGAGAGTGCTCATGCCAAGCAGTGCAGCGACCGGATGGAGGAGGTGCCGGCTGTCAGAGCACGGGAAAGGTGCTCGCCGAGGCAGGGACAAGGCCATGTGCCGACCACTTGCGCATTTCTCCTGGCAGTCCGCTGAAAAGATGCAGAACTTATTTCCCAAACATGACTGCTATGAACTTGGTAAGAGCTTGCAAGTTTTAGTGTTTACAGATGGCTTAATTTGGCAGCCATAATCACTATAGGAGCCACTAATCTAATGGGAGTTAAAGGCTGCCAGAAGTAAAGTATTACAATTAGAACAACGCCCCAGTCCATGAGTGCTCATAACTTAGTACCATTGCAAACACCATAAGGTGCCCTGCTGCATACACATTGGGCGTTTGGTTAATCGTGCTGTAGTTCAAGCAAGCACTGTCACAAAAGAATGAATGGACACCAAATCACAACTTCCTCTGGCCCTCCCCCAGCTCCTGGGCTACACAAGGGGCAGCACAGCAGACGTGGTTTCATTCAGCGTGTGGGAAGAAAGCAACACATGAAATCTGAGCAGTGGTCAAAGAGCACACAGCTAAAGAACCTGCAGCTGAAGAGGCATGCACGGTGTGTGTTTAAAGCTCTTCCGCATGTTCTAATGAATGCATCATCTGTTTCACTGAGGGCTTAGCCACGTGCACTAAGCCTGCTTCCCGTCAGCTCAGTTGTAAGCTAAGTCAAGGAAGGATGCCCAAGCTCACCTGCACTGCTTGGTATTTGCCAGGGACATAATGTGCACAGTTGCTGTGGACCAGCTGCAGTCCCATCACAGCTTGTGTCTGAAGCCCAAGAAGTGCATACATGTGTACACACAAACTACCCCATTCCTTATTGTTTTCTTTCCTCCAGCTAGCCTGTTCTCTTTTTCCAGACATCCTGCACTGCATGATCCATGTCTTTGGATCCACTTTTAAAGAAGCTCCAGGAATCCAGTGGTTTCCTTGTTAACAGGAACCTTGCTTTTTCCTTTGTCTTTTCCTTTGTCAGTAGACTGGTGGTGGTCTGTTATTCCCTCGGTTTAAAGCCCATCTGCAAGGTCTGATGCAGAGCCGTATGCTGCTGTGGGAAAGGCTGATTGCTAAGTCACTTAGCGAAGTGGTTGGAAGCTGGGCAAAGCCCTGCTTCAGGGCCAGTGCCAGCGTGCTCAGCTGCAGCTGTCCCGGGAGAAAGCCCCAGGACCTGCTGGGGCAAAACCCACATTTGCTGAAGGCACTTTCTGAAGTCCAAGATGGGGTGGTTGGAAATACAGTCTGCTTTTCTCTCACTAGTGTCGTGAGAATGTTCATTAGTGGTGAAGAGGATTCAAATTCAAACTGAGAGCATCATATCTCTCTGCAACAAAGAGAGCTGTCCTCTCTTCTGGGAGTGGCTTTCAGTCTTGCCTTGTGCCTCTGCTCCTCTGCACCAGGAAGCATCACCGCTCAGCTTGGGTTCAGCAGTCACCTAAGACGTGGAGGAGCTCACTATTGTCTCTGCATGAATTAATAGTTAATTACTCACAGGAGGAAGAGATCCTATAGTCCATTGTGTGCAAGAAATACAGCATTTGGACAGACCTCCTTGGAGAGTAACTATCAGTGAACACTTGTGTTCTGAAAAGACATTAAGTCAGGACACCACAATCAAAAGAACAGTGTAGTATAAAAGGTTTAATTTCTCTCCCTTTTGCTGGAAGATGTTTCCATCAGCAACAAGGGAAAACAAATCTTAACCACAGACTGCAGCATAATAGCTGCAGTAACAAAACAAGTTTCATTATTAAACTAACTCTTGGTAAGAGCCAGATATTTCTACAGACAATTTTGCATGCAACTGCTAGATGCAATTTGCAGAGTGAGCGCCAAATTGCCATACTAATTATTTCTGGGCTGATGTTCCCTCTGTGACATAGTGGCATTTGGAGAATGGGGACTAACCAACAAGTGAAGTGCTGAAGTGGGAGATCACTAACAGCATTTCTGAGAAAGAGAAATATGGCAAATACCAATCTTCCTCTTCACACACTCACTCTCAATTTGCACCGAGACAATTTAATGCACACAACTATCCTACCTAGTTCATCTGTATTTTTGGCACCAGTCAGGCAAGCAGCACCTTCCAGCCCCCGGGCACGGTACTAGTGTGGCCATGCGGGGCACCGTGACCTGCACTATGGACAAGCCAAGTGGGTGGCTCTGGCAAGGTCTCTCAAGCCCGACAAATCTCCAAGGTGAGCATGTTTCTCTCAATACTTTTCTGGCTCATGCACACACACAGCCTGACAGTTTGCATAATTCTCAGATCTGCAACGTACTGGTGAGATGGGGGGGGTCTGGCAAGAAGTTCACTTAATTCATGTCTATTAGCAGGTCACTGTCTGCTTTTATACTTGCTCACTCGCTAGCAGTTTGTTCTGAGTTAGCTTATCAAATTGGATACTTCTGCACACTGCATAATATGAAATGGAATAGAAAAGCTTTCCTGGCATACTGTGAGTTTTTTGCTTTCTGTTCCTTTCCTCTGTCCTATTTTCCTTTTTCGTTGCTGAGGCAGTACACTATCAAGTTTAAGCAGTGTAATTTTAGTCTGGTACTACAGACCTGCTTAGTGAAAAGCAACAGGAAAAAAAGGAGTGGGTTGGCTTTAAAACTTTTAGGTCATACTTTTCTTCTGTTAAAAACAATTTATACATGTTAAAAGACTAATTACTGAAAATAGAATAACCATTTAATATCTGATTGGGAAAAAAAAAAAAAATACCAAATTGCCTTGGATTTTGAATATCAGAAAGTTGATGGATGATAATGAGATTTTACCGAGGAAATAAAGGTTCCAAAACCTGCAAGCAGCAGTGGCAAGAATATAAATGATGCTTGCTGAAATGTCAATAATTCTCCATGCACTGCATGTTCAACATTACTGTAGCAGGGACTTTAGGCCAAGGGAGACACGGTCCCAGTGGGGACTACTGGAACAGAGTGGAGGGCTAACACCACGTGGCATGAAAACACCACCAGATCAGTTCTTCATTACAGCTGCACTACACAAACAGATTTGACTTTAATTTATGCTGCCATACAACCAGGAAAATCTAATGGCTGGCTTAGGTATATGTGAAGTCAGACTTGGCAATTTAAATCACGTTGGCGATGCAGGCGGGCCTGCAGCACGACACTTCGGGCCTGGCAGGGGGGCCTGGGCCTGCGGCCTGGCTCCAGCCTGGGGCAGGGCCGTTCTGCACTGCTCCTGTGAGCCGCCCTCTGGAGGAGCTGGGAACACGCTGGGAAGGCAAAGTGGGCACATGGGACTGTTTCCCTGAAGCCAAGGGTTTCCCTCTGCCACCAGGCTGTTCTTTTATATTTGTTTTCCTGTGCTTGTTCATTTACACTTATGATTAAACGTCATCCATGCTGGACAGAAGTCTGCTTGTTTGAGGAGCACACAGACACGTACCGCCACGTGTCTTGCTCCCGTTATGTTTATTTAAGGCTGCATCAATTCCCTGGCAGCGTATAGGGCAGGTGGCTGTGCCCACACCCATGCACTTGGACTAAAGACTGCCAGCCCCGTGCTGCTCCTCAATGCCCTGCCAAGCCCAGCGCTCCTGCCACAGCACAGAAGTCCAGCTCTGGGTTTCCAGCCTTAAGAGTAGTCACCTTTCACCAGAGATGAATCTCTGAAGGACATTGTGTCTGCTTGTTCTGTGTGCCTCCAGTGAGGTGCATGGCTGTGACTGCTGCCTGTTGGCAGGGGCTGCTCAGCCAGGCCAGCAGTGGCACCACTTCCCTGCCATTTTCCTGGCAGCCGGGCTACCCAGCACCACGCCTGACCCACAGGTGCTACAATTGCTTCGGGATTGCCTCAGACCAAGATGAACTCAGACATAGTTTAGCCTGGCCCAGGCTAATCTCATTATAGATAATCTTGTTACCACATGTACTGCTCGTAAAACAATGCTGGCTGTTAACTCTTGCTCTCCCCCGTAAGGCAGCCCCTTAAAGGCATCTGCAAGGGACAAGCAGGGTAGCTGGCGGCCAGTTCCCAACCACTACATACCATCTCATCCTCTGAGGACAAGGCTGGCAGCAACTCTTGCTGTGAAAACACAGCAGAGCAGCAGCAGGCTGGGGCCTGTAGTGCTGCCAGGCCCACAGCATATCACCTTGGTTGTCAGTGACAGGTCAGCAACAGCCTCACTAGTGTTCTGCATGGATGTGGTAATTAAGTTTAACCCTGCTGGGTTCAGCAGAGCCTCACCTGAATGAATGATTTCCCCTCTGCCATCTTAAGAACACATCTAACATGCAGCTCCCTTTTCAGGTGGATGCAGGAGGGCACATGCAAGAAGCATGCTCATGCTGCTGGCACCTGTCATCTCCAGTGATGTTTTTGACCCCTGGATCCCCATGGCCACACCACACACACAGCCAGCTGCATGGGCTGCAGGGCTTGGGAGCTGCTAGTCCTGTGGGATATACCTGTGGGTACGCGTGCAGCGCCAAGCAGAAAGCAGACGGTTGGCTGTGCCCCAGTGTGCAATGGCTCTGCTGTTCCCAAGAGCGTTGCTGCTGGATGGGAAGCCTCTTCCTTCCTCCCATCTCAGATGCAGGGCTACTGCTCAGCATTTTTCTTCTGTTTTCTCTCCCATGCTGTGCTTTCCAATGTGCAATCAAATGCTCACGCTCGTGTTGGATTCAACACAGCTGGATCACACTGCCATACAGCCAGTCTGTTGCAATAAAGAATTGCAGGGCATTTTTACAGGTGGAGGTTTAGGTTTGTGTGCTTGTTCCAAAAAAAAAAAAAAAAAAAAAAAAAAAAAAAAAAGGAACAATTATTTTGCATTATGGTGGCTTACTAGGTGATATTCAGGTATCATCAGGTAATATAAATGCTGCAAGTTTCCTGATTATTTTTGTCACTTGTTAAAGCAGTGAAGGTGGCTGCCTCTTAGAACTCACTGAAAGGCATTGTTTTGTCTAGACCAGTGTCTCCATTTCTTTTACAGCAGGTTGAGCTTACAATTATTGTAAAATTACAACATAAAAATGGATGTTTATAATATTTCCTGTTCCAAAGATAACAGTAGTCTATTTTAAATTGAGCAGTTTTAAATACACTTTCAGAAGGGAAATAATAATTTTCTTTTCTGAAGCAAAAATATTCCAAACAAAACATTTTAAATTAGTTTTTTTTCAGGTCTTTATGCAACATAAATTTACCAAAAGTCTGTCATTTCTGTGAAAAAAATCAGTTCCATCGACATGTCTTCCTCTCTTACAAAAACCTTTCACTTGCCCACGCCCTGACCAGCCCCACTCATTTTCCCTGTCAGAGGTTCCCTGCAGTGCAAGAGGGGAGCTGACCCCGATGCCTGGCTGCAGAGGGACAAGAGGACATATGATGTTGCCCCCCTAGTGCCCTACAGGGTGCTCCTAACACATCTACTGCAGGTATGCTCTTAGAAAGATACCGCTTGGTACGAGCTTGGTACGAGCCAGGGCAAACAGCTGCCCTTGGACCCAAGGAGGCTGGCAGGGTGTGCCGCCATGCGGGCCTACCCACGGGGCTGTCAGCCTGCAGCACCCTTGCCTGCCGGGCCCAGGGGTCTGTGCTTCGCAGACCCCCCCGAGCAGTGATGCCAGGCGGCAGCTCCTGTGCCAGCTGCTCCCTACCCTCATGGCGCTGCGCCCAGCCGCACTGCTCTGCACCAACAAGACCATGTCCTCTGCCAAAACCTGCGTGTGTGTTTCATAAATATTCCGCCAGACACCCTGCTGTCTTCTGCACTGTTTCCATAGTCAGCCTAGGAAGTTAATTTCCATCCATAATATTTGAAAATACCCTAATTATGAATTTAGCAAGTCTGCTTACTAATGCAGTTTTCCCTAAATTATTTCATGGTTAATTGAGAATTCAGTTGTAAAAAGTAATAATAAACATGTGCAGCAAAACAAAGTTGAGACCTTTGGAAGCCTGTCTTGTAGAGGATGGAAAGCTCCTGTCCTTCTGGGACTACGTCTGGTCCTAAGCTATAGATGCAGTATTTTTAACACTGCCTGTTGGAAAGCGTAACAACCTTCCGCTGCCTAATTCCTAGAATCATCAAATCACAGAATATCCTGAGTTGGAAGGGACACACAAGGATCAGCGAGTCCTGGCTCTGCATAAGAACCACCCAAGAATCGGACCACGTGTCTGAGAGCGTTGTCCAAATGCTCCAGCAGGTTTGGAGCCTGTCCCAGTGCCCAACCACCCTCTCAATGAAGAACCCTTCCCTAACCCCCAGCCTGACCCTCCCCTGTCCCAGCTCCACGCCGGTCCCTCGGGTCCTGTCGCTGTCCCCAGAGAGCAGAGCTCAGCGCCTGCCCCTCCGCTCCCCTCGTGAGGGAGCTGCAGGCCGCCATGAGGCCTCCCCTCGGCCTGCTCTGCTCGGGGCTGAACAAACCAAGGGACCTCAGCTGCGCCTCAGGTATCTTCCCCTCTAGACCCCTCAACATCATTGTAGCCCTCATGCCTGCTTGTAGCAGAACTTATGTCTGTTCTGCTGCTGGTTACTGAATGCTGCAAAGGTCTTGCACGTGCTCTGTACCAGCAAATGGGTACTGAATTTAACGTCAGACAGGATACGACACACTGGTGTTTCGGTAGATGCTACAGGGAAGAACGTGATACTGGCATTTGTACACCACCCCATACCTCCAGCCTGTTTATCCTCTCGCTGTCAGATGCAGACCAGAACACCTCTAAGCAGCCATACGCAAGGTATGTCTGGAGTGCAGGCATGGCCAGAGGGCAGATCCATGGGCCAAATCCCACCTATCCATTGCCTGAAGCCACTCCACCTTTAATTCACTAGCAGGAGCACGACAGCATTTTGAAGCTTCTGCAGGCAAATGCAAACACTGCGGCGTTGAAAGTCCCTGAAATAAATATGAAATGAAGATTGAGAGCAGTTGATGGTTTAGATTATATACTGAGCTATTTTTAAACTTTTTCAGAATCCTGCAGCCAAATGGCAAGGGTGATTGTGATAGTTATTAGCAGGGAAATATTTGCAGGAATTACATCGGGCTGATAGCTTACCACGCAAACCCGTCCTACAGAACTTGACGATTGAAATGTAAAGATGCTTTGACAGATGTTGTTTTCAAAGACTGGAGACATCAAAGCATGGTTTGTACCACACATATTTTATACTCTTTACACTCTGCATTTCATGCATTTGTAGTCATCAAACAGTAATATATATTAATTTATACATGTATAAGATGCCATTCTAAAGGATGATCAGTCTCAAGGATATATCTATAAGATACCTTGGAGTTCAACTATAAGATATTCAATAAATAGACAAAAAATGTTTTGGTTTGTATGTAAACAGTTATACTTTGTAGTTCTAGAGACTTTTTGCAGGAGAGCAAAGCATTCAACAGGCACAGTGAATATTTCAAGAAATTGTGCTCTCTATTTAAAAAAAAATAAATGCACTGTATTGAATTTGTCTCCATTTCTTTCCTTCAGCTTCAGCTGAAGGAAACTAAGAGAACTCCAATGTATTAAAAATCGGTTATTCCTGTAAAATATCATTTAGAAAAAATGAAGCATTTTTCTCTTCCGAACCTAGTTTTAACTATGATTTTACAAGTTTCTTAGTCTCCACTGCCAGATTTGAAAAATCTCGGTATTTAAAGGAATTACATTGAGATCTACTACAGCTTTCTGTGTAGGTGTTGCCCCTTCATTTAATTCCTGCTTATCTGCCATTCCAACACAAGCAGAGAACAGAAATAGAAGACATGGCCCTGGCAGGCCGCAGACGAGGCTGGGACAAGCGTTGACCACCTGGAAGCACCCCCAGGTTGAGCGGGCAAGCAGCAGGAGTGACAGACTTGCCCAGGGGTGGGGTGGGGACAGTGCTTGTTAGGTGTAAAATTTAGCTTTGAGAAATTCTGAAACATTTCTGCACCCTGAATGCTGGAGCCCTGCCGAGTGGTATAAACTGATGGGTTTAGAGACTACCAAGTGAATCCCATGAGGACAATTTTCAGTCTTAAAAAAAATACGTGCAGAAAGAAATGATCTTGTATACATCACTATCCTGGAATCTTTCATTCTTAAATGTTTGGGCATGGATTATTCTTCCACCAAGCTGCACAATCAGCATTGCAGGCCTGAAGAAAAATGTGGTATAAGGCGCTGGAACAAACGTGGGGCAGACAGCAGAGTCAGAGAATACGAATGGGGTGAATAATAAACACCATGGTGAGATTCTAAACGTAGGGCAAGCTCATGCCACGCTTGCAATCAAGTGTTTACTGTCTGCCCCAGCATCATTCTGCTCCCATCTTTGTTGCCTTCAGTCTAAACAAAGCGACGTTTCAATCTTCTTTAAATTCAAGGACACTGAGTCCCTGAGTGCCCTGCTCACTAGCTCTGAATGGGAAAACAAACCTGCCTGGGCCCTAACAGCATCTTAGTTTACGTCAGTGATGCAGAACATATTGCTTCAAATGCATATTCTTCTAGGGGTGCCATCCATCCACCCTGACAAGAAATAGAGCGCTTCCTCCCTTTATCGTGTCTGAGAGGGAGAAATGTGTGAAGCAAAGCTAAATGTGTGAAATGCAAATAGAAGTCGCCACATCCCGGTAATGCATTCCTTATACTGTCTAGTAGCATTGCAGGGACACAGCTTGGGTATGCTAATGTCCCCAACAGATGGCACGTTGTTGCTGGCTACATAGCAGAGACACTTCTGAAGAAGCAGAGAGGCAGGAGCAGCACAGGGTGTGCGAGGGGCAGCGTGGCACGTGGCCGTGCAGTGCACTGAGTGTTAGGGCTGGGGACGGGCGCTTGGGTCTGGTGCTGCCAGGAAGGTAGGGGCTGCACGGCTCTACACTGGTCAAACAAACAAACAAAAAAGATTTATGAGTTGTTGGTGTTGCCCTAGTTGGCAAAAAATCCTTTGAAAATAATGCTTGATAAAATACAGAAGTAATACTATACCAGTGTAATATAACGTGGAGCTTTGCACCCACATTTTCCTTCCCCACAAACATGTACGTATGCATGTATAACAAGTTTCACACGGAAGAGCTCACTTGTTTTATTTAGACCACATCTAGGCAAGGAAGGCACACGAGTATAGCTAACATCACAACCGTTCTCTCAGTCTATCTTGTTTTGTGCCAATATGTCCTAAATAATAATTCTGAATAATACACTGAGACAAACAGAGAGCTATGTTATTTAACTACCTTCACTGGGAATGGGATCCCTCCTGCAGCCTCTGCTGCCTCAGGGACAACACCAAACCCCTGTTCCCACATGATGACACTACAGATTGCCTCAGAATTGGGGGCAGCTTGCTGTCTTTGAGGTATTTATTGTCAAGTTGACTTGAAGGTGCGTGGTACAGTTGAAAGGTTCAAAAAGAAGGGAAGAGGTATATTAAATCCATAGCATGAGGATATAGCTCTACTTTCCTTAGAAAACTGCAGTAGTACTTAGGAAGTACTTAGAAAGCTGCAGTAATAGCACCACTTTGATCCCTGAAGAAACTGTTTAATTATTATAAAGTATTTGGGTAGGCAAGAATGTTGTTGTTGGCAAATTTGGAAACATCAATCATTTTCATCCATCGGAAAACACTAGTTTGTGAATTAAAAAAAAAAAAAGGAATGTCACTGTCAGTACTTTGAGAATATTTTCTGTTGTGTGTTTGTTTAAAGTGCTTACAGCAGGGAGGACCAAAACATCCAGGAGCAACCTGTGCGATCTATACAACTAGCAGTAAGAAACAGCACATGATCCAGCAAGCCCTGACAGATATTCAGGAGGACTTCCAACAGAGCTGACTTCACTCCTTTTGCCACAGACTTAGGGAAAAGTTGTTGTGGTCTTTCTTGCTATTTCTTAATGTGAACTCCAAGTATTGTGTGACAATCTGCTTGTGATTTATTCTCTGAATAGGTACCAGTGTGACCAGTCACACATTTCCTTCTACAATATCATAGACACACTAAACAAATATAAAACCAATTCTATTACTAAAAACTAGTGTACCAGTAAGAAACTGTTAATTTTCTGGTCCAAAATATGATACTTCTGTTCTCTCCCAAATGAAAATTCAATCTCTGAGAATGTAAAACCTGTAGGAAATAGTGTTAATGAGGTAAGCTACCCCGTGTGGCCAGCCTGTAGCCCTTTGGATGCTGAGCTACAAAAGGTAGGGCCAAGAGTCAGGATACAGCTTTAGAAGTACCTTGTGAGTGGAAAAGTAAATGTCAAGTTCAAACCTTTAATGAAGGTCATTTTCTCAAAAGATTAAATGAACAGGACAGGACAGGACAGGACAGGACGTTGATCCTCCATATGTTAACTGACTTGTACCTGATCTGCACTGCTAGGAGAGCACACTGATGCCTGCAGTTAAGCAAGGACAGAACTGCGCTGTCTTGGCCAGCCTGGAATGCCTACCCCACATACTCATGTTTATAAACGAAGTTTATCCTGTTTTAGCACACAAAGTTTATTCCAGAAATCCAGTTACATTGAAATGAAGCGTCAGATGGGGCCACATCAAAAGTCACATCAAAAAGATTAATCATTATTTAAATTTGGATTCACACTGATACGAGCTTCTACTATACCTAGAGATACTCTGTAAACTCATCATAAGAGCTGGAATACATCCACAGAGAGGCTTTCTGCTTCATATATTGCACTGAGGTCTAGATCCACCCGATGGTTCTGGACTTACCAAGATTAGACCTGTATGGCTATCACCCAACTCCTCCTGTAGGCATTTTCCTCCAAAATTCAAATCCTCCAAGATTTTACTGCCACTGAGCCACACAGAAGATGGTTCCCAAAGTTTTGTGATACATTTTCTCAACATGGAAGGGTCTTCCTTTTGGCAAAGGTGTAACCACTTATGTCCTACCATGCTGAGAAGTAAAATGTGTTATGTTCCCAGAGTCCACAAACTAATTATTCTGCCTATCCTAATTTGAAGATAAAAAATGTATTGAGAAAATTGAATAGAGAAAAAAATTTCCATATGCCAACCCCCTAACTAGTCTCTTCTGCTGCTCTTAAAGGCCACCAATGTCTCAGCTTGATCCAATTACTGCTTTGTACAGCTTATCACACTGACCATTTTCCTTTCCTCCTTTTCTTCAAGCTAAGCCTCATTAATGGGAAATGTGACAGGTCCAGTCAGTGTTAAATCCAAACTCCCAGGTTAGTTCTCTATTTGGAAGCAACCTTAGGTTTTATGAACTTTTATTCAACACAAAAGCAGCCTCTTGGCACTTGCATTCTTTAATGGATTTGTGCCATTTACTGTAGTTCTGTATTCATATTGGTTTTTTTTCAGAATTGCCTCTAATAAAGACATACTTATATACATGTGCATATATGTCTATACTGCCTTGGAACGTTTTTCACTATCCTGGTAAGATATCAGAAAGATATTTTTCAATTGATTGAAAAGATCCCTGCTTTTTTTTTTTTTTTTTTTTTTTTCACTTTGCTATTCTACATGTCAGCAAAATTGAAGTGAAAATGCAGCTGTATCCTATCTTTAAGTAGCTGTATCCTATCTTTAATCAGTCAG
Source organism: Heteronetta atricapilla (assembly GCA_011075105.1). Classification (NCBI taxonomy): domain Eukaryota; kingdom Metazoa; phylum Chordata; class Aves; order Anseriformes; family Anatidae; genus Heteronetta; species Heteronetta atricapilla. The sequence continues at coordinate 2,312,208 of CM021738.1, read as the reverse complement.
AATGGAGGTCCTATTTCTTTAAATTCTCATGTTCTTTGTTTTTAACTCTCTTGTAAAACCTCTCAAATATGCAGCAAGAAATAAGCTACAGTTTTATATCTCTCACAAAAGCTTTTAAGAAAAATGAGTACTTGAGCTTTCCCAGGTCAGAACATTTCCACTGTAGAGTTTTGGCACAAACACATAGCTTACATGCTCATTTAATTCATCAATATGTAGAAGCAAGACTTACAAAAGGAAAGCACTTTGTGAGCTTCGGACCTTTAGCACAGCCCCCTCACTCACGGCCGTGACTGCAGTGCTCTGAGTGCTGTTGTGTGAGCCCCCATGGTCCCTGGCCCCCATTGCCCTCCCTGCTCCCCCCCTGCTAAAGCAGATCCCACCTCTGCTCTGCAGCTCTTTTCTTCCATCAAAAAGTTTCAGTTTTCACTAGAAAACTACTGACTAGTTGTAGCTGAGATTAAGATAGGGAGAAATCACATCTTTTCTGATCCTGAGAATACCATTCCTAAATCTCCCCTTATGCCTAGAGACCATATAGCCCAGATTGGGTAAGAGAAAAGCAAAAAAGAAGTTGTACGACTTCAGTGCCACTGAAGCCAGTCCCCCAGGTGGGTGTTGTGAAGTCATTGCAGAGATGGGGCAGAGATGCTCCTTGTTGGTCCTGCAGCTCCAGCTGCCTGTCCTCACTCACACACACTGCAAGAGCCTATCCTTAAATTCCCATTTGGACAAAGCTGAAACAGAAAAGCATGGTCTTCAGCATCACATGAGACAGTGATATAACCACACAGTGTTTCAGAGGGGGCTTTCCAAGTCACAGGAATGTAGGGTTCACCTCAGGGTGACTCAGAAGATCTTTAGTGCTTGTGAAAACTTTTCCCTCCACAACAAGTTACAGAAGCTAAACCAAGCACTGCGTTATCATGGGCAATGCTATTCTGGAATAAGAACAACAAATGAAAAAAAAATAATAAAAAAGAAGCCGAGCCTCTCCCAGTCAATAATTTCAGTTTTACAGCAACAGGCTGTAAAACAAACAAGCACTGGCCAGCACAGGTGCCCTGTGATGCCACCTCAGGCCAGACCTCACGGTGAACACAGCTGACAGCTCCGTGTGCATCACGCTGTGCTGCTGTCTAAAGCAGCAGTTCTCAGAAATGTACCATAACTTCCACAGGAGCCACTTCTTAACAAACCATGGCTTAATCCATTAATGGAGCTGAGCCAAAATGAGAAAAATCGTGCTCAGGGCAAATCTGTCCATTTTTTGCTGTGCCGGTTTCTGGATATCTCAGCTGGGAGGAGTCGGGACGAAGCACTTCTCTAGCACTGGGCACAGCCGGTATGACAAGAAGTCAGGTAGGTTACAAACAGTAATCACACCACCCTTCAGGAGACGTGCACCATTTTGTGAGGCGTGCTTCATCCTAGTTCAGAGAATCTCTCCAAACTCCATCCTCAACACTGGCTTCCTTTAGAAAATCAAAGCGAAAGAAGCAACACCAAAATAGCTTCCACAACAGTGCCAGTGTTTTAGTTTGTATATCCTGAGTAAACTGAGGGGATCATTTCAGAGGAACCAGAAAGAAAAGAAAAAAAAAAAAAAAAAAAAAAAGACCTTTTACAGGCCCACAGTCACATGAAATGCAGTCTATGTGCCTTTTATGTCCTAATGACTTCTGCAAGGCAAAATCCAGAAGTAAACCGTGAAGTGTGACCCTGACTGCAGGAAGTGTGACGCTGCTGGCGAAGGGGCCTACGCTTACATTTCATGCAGGGGTCATCTCCTCTGGTGATTACAGCACTGTGCGATAGAGGCCTTGGAGTCTCACCATCAGATACGCCAGAGCAGCCCCCAGAGAAGCAATGAATCGGGCAGCGTCTTCAGCTTTGTCCCCCGCTGGGGCAGACACACCAAAGGGAGGCTGTGGGCATGTGCCCTGCCGGCCTGGCTCAATGCAGCAGCAGGGCCCTCACACCACCATTACTCACGCTGCTCGCATGGAGCCCACAGCAGCAGCATGCACTGTGAGCATGGCAGCTTCCTGATGTCAGCAAAGCCACAGGGTGGCTAATGTAATTTAAAAACCAACCAACAGAATTATAAATAAAATACTAAGTAAGGAAAGTTGGGTGAGAATGCTCCCAGATCACACAGAAGCCACCAGCTCGCTGGCACACCTTGCCCCTGCACACCAGTGTTCCCAAAGGTCCCTCTGTGCCAGGAAAAGCCATGGAGGAGGAGGTTGGTGGTTCCTCAGGAGCCAACCTGGGCCTGGCTGGGCCCATACACCCAGGCAGAGCTCCCACAAGGCCGCCTCCAGCACTGCGGGACCAGGGCAAAGGCAGACATAGCGCTGCGTGCTGCTGGCGGCAGCCAGGAGCTAGGCCACAACCGTGAACAGGGCTGGGGGCAACCTCTGCTCCTTAACGAGGCCTAGAATTCAATTCCAAAAAGTCAAGAGGGGGATTGATTATTCATCATTGTGCCGCAATTCTGGGAAAGAAAGCACAGCTCAGGTTTTCTCCTCACTTACACTGGTGTGCTGGGAAGATTTAGAAGGGATTTAGAGCAGACTGGCCTTGAAGTGATGAGTCCCAGATTTTACTGTCATGGAATACTAAAACACTGGGTCTGTGCTGCAGATAAAGGCACAAGTTCAGTACCACACTGCTCAGTCCTGACAGGACTGAGGCACCTCTACACATGACCAGAAGCAAGATTTCAGATTCCATGGGAGCTTTAATGTCAAAAATACAGGTGCCTCCTAATTTAGGCCCATCACAGGCAATCATTAGCTCCGTATGTATTTGGAGGAGCATAGATTGACAGGCTGAGGTGCTCAAAGTGGCACTGATATATGCAGGAATTTTGGCAGTACTTTTGAAAACTTTGTCCTCCTGCAAATCACTTACATAATTTTTTTTTTTTTTTTTTTTTTTTTTAAGTTCAAACACCCCAGTTTCTTCCTTTTATTTTTAAAAAACCAACAACAACAACAACACACACACACAACCACCAAACAAATGAAAAACTGTGTTTTGTTTTTCCTGTATGAAACTTAGACATCTTTTGAATGTCTGTGTTCCATCCAGGCATGAAATGGGAGGTCAGTAGATGTACAATAAAAAGTCTGTGGCCTGGGTATTCCCAATCCAGTGATGGCAGCAAGCTGGAAGCAGGGGTAGCACGCTTCAGGCCATGTTTACACCAGTGGTGGTATTTAGAGAATACCAGACAACTCTTTTGAATCCCCCTTTCAGTCCCTGCTTTTCCTGTAATCAGCGTGCCCAGTGGAGGCCATGCCAGGACTCTGATGCTGTGTCTCCATGCAATAGCCCCAGCAATGTTCCTGTGACAGCCAGACCTGCCTCTGGAAGAACGATGCTAACAGCAAGCCATGCCCCTTCTGCCTCTATCCACAGTTTCTCCCATGTTCAGTTGCCTGCGTCATCTCTCAAGCCACTGAAGTGTATGCAGTATTCCAGGTTACATTTTAACAGGAAAGCTTCACCTTCCTCTTACATTTATGTATAAGCGATACACTCTTTAGAAGACCTAAAATTCTCATTGGTTGTGCAGCAAGACAGAAAAGCTGTCTCATGGTGATAGACGGGATTACTCCACTGGCTCTTACCTTTGGTAACAGACTCCATGTGTATTAGCACATAGTTTAAGCGGAATTATCATTTTTTTAATAGATCACATACTGAGTCACAAGCTACATATTCAACAGAAAATCAAGCTAATTGTTCACTTCTCCTAAGGTATCCCTGAAGGATAATCAACCTCTGCAGAGCTGTTTCTTAGTTGGAAACTAAATAATTAAGCTGAAGAAATGCATTTTTCTTTCAATATTCTCTGTATTTTCTTTTATTCTTCTTCATGCCAAATACATCAGTATGAACATAAATGACTTTAATTAAAAATTAAAATTAGCTCAAGTTTTGTTTTGTTAAATCCATAAACAAAGAACAAAAGAGACTGTCAAGACAGAAAAAGAAAACATTGCAACCTTCCTGACAATTCTCATTCCTACCCACTTGCACAGCAAACTGTAAACATGCAGTATGGCATCATCTCCCTGAGTGCACCTCAAGAGCCTTCAGCAGGATTTATCACATGTGGGCTTCAGCTAGTAAAGCAGTTACACATGTTATAAATAAAAAAATGGACAGTGCCATAATATGACAGATCTGTGAAGCCCCAAAATTTGATAGGAATCTTCTTTATTAATTTAGTCCATTACTGGCTAATTGCTTATATACTGTAAATCTGCAAAGGTCAATTCTTGAAATCACAGAACAATAAAAAGGTATGAAACACTAACAAGCCCTAATAAAATAAGAATGTTAATCAATAGTCTAAATGAAGCCTTGTATTGCCAATGATGCATGAAAATATATTATTGTTAGGGACTACAAGCATGGGTTCCACTGAAACCAATGAAATAAAAAAAGTCATGTATTTTGAGTCAAATGCAGTATAAAGAGCATCTGTAAATACTGACTGTACAATGAACTTCTGAAAGAGAACAGCCTCAAGGAATAAACCATTACACCAAAAAGCTACACAAACAAAAAAATAAATGCTGATGCAATAATACCTGACAAAGGTCAGCTCTGAACTCTACAGACATAACAGAAGTTGTTTATATGTATCAAATACTGCATGTTAAAGATATGCAAATAAATATTTATATATATTAAACTGTAATAAACTTGCTTATCAACCCGCAGTCTCACACCAGACAGACTCCTTTAGCTACTGCATTCAAACCACTGTGTTGACAGGACAGAGTTACTGCAGGTGCTCACTGCTGTAGCAGGAAGCAGACTCGTCCCTCAGGCTTGCTTCACCTGATTGCTTTATGCCCACGTAGAGAATTCCTGTCTTCCTGAGTTTCTAACTGCTTCTGCGGAATATTAAAGAAAAATGGGGTTTTTAAAGCATCTCTGAATTCTAAAAGGCTGCAGAACTGTGTTCTGTTTGTAGGAGCAATTTGGTTTTATTAAGCAGCATGACACAGACGAAGTGAGCTGAGATAAGCTGTGTACAGTACATTGCAGCAGAGTCAGCAGCAGCAGCAGCTGCTGCCGATCAGTCTAGAACCTGATTACCCAGAGATGCACTGGCACACTGCAAGGAAAGGTGTTAAAAATCCTTCTTCCCTCTCACTCATCAGCCAAGATAGACACTCTGCTTCACCTCTGATATTATCGAAGGAATTTCTCATGGCAGCAGAGGTTTGGCAAACTGTATTTCTCAGGCAGTATTTTTGTATTTCTCTGTTTTCATTAAACCTCTTTTGCCAAACTGCCAATTGTGAAGGTCATTTCACTTGCACGGCACTGTTATAATACATTTCACAAGCAGCATAGACATCACTTACTGTGAAGTCTGTATTTCTTATTTTCCTGCTGGTAGGAAAATAGAATACTTAAAACAGTTGGCAACCCAAAGAGTTAGACCTGCTACAGGAAGGTCTTAAATCACTTTTGTGAAAATGTCTATTAACACGTTTGATCTGAGCAAGAAGGGATCACTAGTTTACTCTATTAGTCTGATTTCTTCCCAAATAAATTCTGCTCATGAATTTTAGAAGTATTGAATTAGAGAAGTCTGGTTGTCAGGGACAGGCATGGATGCTGGGAACATATAATAATGTACTCTCATGTTTTCAGCAGAAAAAAAAAAGGAAGCATTATTCTTTCTGAACATTTCCTTCCTCTTTAAATCTTCAGATACTCTGCTTTCTCTAAGGTCATTGCATGAATTTAAGATGCACCATTCTGGAAACTAAATTAGCCCTCATTTACTGGGAAGTTGAATGCAGCCAGACTAATGGCGGTGCAAATATAATTGGTTCCCAACATGTGTCAGTGTGTATACTCCTCAAGCCACAGAAAAGATGCATTATGGGACTAATTTTTAAATGTTAATGGATATTGGATGTTTGCCAGACACCCAGCTGTGCACAAAACATTGAGATGGTAAATAGCTCTTGATCTGTTTAGAAACAAATTATAATGGCTGTTTGGATTCCACATGACTGAAGGCATGGTAACCAGCACAGGCTCACAGACTGACCCTATTAACTGCACTGAGGGGAATGCTCCAATTTTTAAAATCAAGATAAGAGACATAAAATAAGGCTATTGAGATTGTGTTTAAATTATTTTAGATTAATATTAAACAAACAGAATCCCAACAACAACCAATAGCACCTGTTACCTTTGCCTTAGTGAGCTAACTTATTTTAGTTTTTTTTTTTTTTTTGGTAGGAGGTCAAAAAGAAAGTGTTTTTATCACTCAATTAATTTGACTCTAAAGCTGAGATCTGAACGAAGTGCTTACCTGCATTTACAGCATAAAATCTCTCCTGTCGCACATCAGCAACAGGTCTCACTGAGCTGCACCAGGGAACAAGACCTCTTCTCGTTTGATGTGCAGTTCTCATAATTTATAATAGAAATCTATGAATACGAGTATTTGCAGGAAAGTCTCTCCTTGAAACTTCTTACTAAGTGTATTCATTTGGTCAGCAGAGCCCAACAGGGAACTTCAATCAGCTGAATTACATGCTTTTGATTACTATACTGCAGAACTAGCTGAAAGCGTCGTTTTACAAGTGAAAAGTGTACTAATTGTCAACAGCATAGAAGAGCTCTTTTCCGTAAAGTTGTGTGGTCAGCAGGTCGAGAGCCCTTTCCACAAATTAGACAATCACATGTATATTCAAGGGATCTCCCTCTTCAGTATTTTGCTGTTTGGGTTTGAAAAATTATGGCAAAGAGCTTTCCAGCATAGGACATGATCAGTCCAATTCAGGGTACTGAAGTTTCTCCATTTAAAACAAAGTACGTCATTCCAAGAAGACCACCACAGTAGCACTGAACCAACAGGGAAGGACTCCAGACTGCCCAAGCAATGACTATGGGATGACATAAAATCATAGCTTGTAGCTGACACTAAATTTAGATCCCCTGGGTAACTTTGCAGTCACCGGTTTGTATCTTGAATTTGTGCTTCTTGACATCTATTCTGCACATTTGTTTTTAGCTGAGTGCTTTCTGCTGGTTTTGGTACCTTACATAGATTGTTCTCTGTGATCTGAAGTACTCTGAGATATTAGAGGAATCAGCTTGAAAATCACTTCTTAGATTTCTTCAAAGTTAATTTTCTGTTTGCCTTCTCTAAAGAATATGGCTTTCACCAAATGTAGAACAACTACAGAAATAAAATTATCCTGGCCATTAGGAAATGGAATTCTAAGATATACCATCAAAACATACCAAAGGAGAATATATTTTTTCCCTGACAGCTCAAGAATCTCCATTCATTCTTACAGAATAAGTATAGATTTTGGTGAAACGTTTTCCACATCACCAATTTAAAGTTCTTAGAAAAAAAAAAAAAGAGGTAACAAACAAAATCCCCTTCCTCAGCCCCGTGATTTTGCTCAGCACACCATGAGAGAAGGTCTGGCCCACGGAGGTGTCCTGCAGGCTTGCTGTCACCCAACGCAGGAGCACGGCATCGCTGCCTCCCCAGCCTCAGCCCTCTGTGTCAGGCAGTCCAGGGCTGGAAATCACACACGTGACTTTACCTCCACCCTGCTAGCTAAGTATGAGAAAGGCCCACACCCACCTGCAGTACAGAAATACTGGAGAAATACATGGGACGTGTATTGGTAGAGGACAGGGCTGGGCTGGCAAATGGATCTCCTCTGGGCTTTAGCGGGAGGATCTGTGCCTTCGATGCTGTGCTTCGAAGCTCACCTTCCTCTGCCGATGGCAACAGGCAAATCACAAGTAGCTAGTGCTCCTCAATAAAAAAGAGATGAAAACAAGCTTATTGTTCATTGATCATCCTGGCCTGGGGAAGGAGAGTGTCCGTCAGCACATGCAATTCACACACCCTTCTAAGGTTATTGTATATTCCAGCCCAGCTGCAAGCAAACAAGACTTCTCTTTCCTAGGAAGTCACCAATTTGCCATCAGGATTCAGATAGCATGACTACTTCCAGGGCCAAGCCATATGTTCATTTCCATTAGGATGAATCTGAAATAATTCCTCTAACATTGGAGAATTTATTCTTAATTTTCAAAAGCAAATGGGAGCAGAGTCTGACCAGCAGCACACAGGGTTTGTGCAACCTACATCCAAAGTGCGTTTTCACAGATGCAAAGTAATTTCATTATAGTACACTGCAAAATCTTTTACTTGCATAACTTGTTTCCATTTCTTTTTAGTGTAATGAGATTTCATGATGAAAGCCAAATACAATCTAGTATGGCAAAAGTGCATGTTACACTGATCCTAATAAGCCCAATGAAAATCAATAATGCTGCTAGTTTCCCTGAAATCAGCCTCCATAAGCTCCAAGCGCCGTGTTCTGCCTAAAGCAGAGTATTAGCAGCTTATAAAAGACAGATATTTCCTAGTAGAAAAACTGAAAAGAGTTACACTTGAGAAAAAAATAAAAAATAGTTATAAAAAACAACAACAAAAGGAGATGGTTGTCTCCTGTCCTTAAATTACTGGTAAGGAAAAGAAAAAAAAAATCAGTTGTGTTCTCTTTTCATGCAGTTCCCAGCTGTAATCAAACTGCCTCAATGACTGCAGCCTGCATGAGGATGAGTCACTAGGCCCTGACTTCTCTTCCCCATTAAGAACAATATTGTCTACCCTGTTTACTGAACAAGGACAATAAATTTTGCTGTGAGAGCAGAAGCCCCAGATTCACTGGCATAAAAATGAGGATTAGAATAATAATTATATATAATAAAAAAAAAAGGTGCAAGCACACTATCAAGGAGCGCTACTAAAAATTCAGGCAACCTGCTGCAATCGACTTTGGAAAATATGCGGGAAAATATCCTGTTGTACTTCTCACCTTTGGCTTTTTGCATTCCCTGCATTCGGTAATGGACAAGGCTGAGTTACGAAGGGAAAAGGGCAGATCTGAGAGCAAAGACCAGAACACACACGTCGGAGCACGGGCACAGGCAGTAAATGACTATAGTATATATAGATATAGTATATGACTAAACAGGTGTGTTTAGTCATATATAGTACATCTGAGATTAATACCCATAATTATGTAGGTTTTTATACTGCACATATTTCAAATGAAATTTTTCTTTGAAGTTTGTCTTTTCTTAAACAAGCTAATAAATGCAGGAAGTTTAAAACACAATTTTCATTGCATTCATAAGCTATTTTCTTTTTTTCTCCCTCCTTTGCATAAGAAAATGTTTCTCTGTAATGATCTACCTTATGAATGACCTGAGGAAATAATTTTTGGTTTCTTTAAAATGCAGCCATTTGTTTCTTACTGGTGAGTTCAATTTCATTAGAAGTTACGGAGTGAACACCAATAGGCTATTTGCAATATTGAATAGCCAAAGGTGCCTAATTACTTCCAGTTTACTATTAAAACAATATCTAAATAATTCAGCATGCAGTTGCTTTATTCTCTTTTTAATGACATACTATTAACAGGTTGACAGATTTGCAAGAGTAAGGCCTTTTATGATTTTTTTTTTGCATTAGGAAAACTCTTACAGAAGCAAATGTAAACATGAGCTGTTATTTTTGTATAACGTTTGCATTATAAAGTCTTCCCTCAGGACAAGAATATATTGAATATTTGCAAGTGTATAACTTCATGTTAGCAGCATATTTGTATTTATATACTAAATGTAAGTGTGGTAATTCTGCAAGAAATGATCTTACATACAGACCACACATAGGTACCGTGGAGAAATAGATGCCGTGGATACACGGGAGATGTACTTCTCGCTCTGGCAGGGGGATGAGGCATGGCTCATTCAGGCTAGTTCATAGGTTGTAACGGCGTATGCCCGTACATCACAGGTGTACAGCACTGTTTCTATGGTGACTGGCTCACACGAGCAGGAAATTTCATTTTGATAAAGTTGTATTCTTGGGCAGAGGAAGAAGCATCAAATACGGTGGTTTTTTAATGTTTGAGATATAACCTGTAAGTAACAACAGACCTAAAGAGGGAGTCACAGTTTTCCCAAGTGTGGTATCAGCACCTGTAAATAACACCTTGGAAGCAGCTTATACATTTGGGAACATACCTGTAATAAGACTTTGCCTTTTCCCCCACAGAGACCACGGCAGGCAGAAGCAGCAGCAGAACCAGGAGCACAGTGCCAAGGGAAGCGCTGACAACGCTGGGCACTCCTGTGCACTTTCTGCTCACCACTTAGATGGCATACTGCTGGCTGAAACCCCATCGGAGCTGGAAAATGTAAAAATTACCTTCAGGTGAAACGTTTCCCTAATTTTAGCTTATGTAAAAACTTCAATATTTGTTGATCAAAGAAGTAAAACTTCAGATGGGAGGTCTTTCTGATGCAATCAAAGCATGTTTTGAAAACAATGAAATGGAACGGTTTCACTTTCTCCGGCTCCCTGCCTACCAGGATTTATCATCTCTAACAATTCACTAACGCTGGCAGAAATTTGCTAAACAAGTCCACAGACCAGAATTGGCATTTTTCAGGGAAAACAGGATTTGACTGCAAGACGTCACCCTGCTCTGTTCCAAAGGGATAAAGAAAATATAGCCATCACCAGGCTGGAGAGCACCTGAAGTAGTTCTTTTTCCTTTAACCCCCAGCTTTAAGCAGCATCTTCTGTCCTCCAGGGAATTGAACAGTGGGCTCCCCAGCCCAGGGCTGCCTGCAAAAGGGCTCCAGCTATCTGCCAAATACAGATAACCTACATGAATGACTTCACCTCCTGCCCGAGTAAACAGGAGTGAAAGAGGCTCCTCACGTTGCACTGAGCATAGCGTCCAACAGTCATTGCTTAGATCCAGAGTGAGCCTTGCAAGCCTCCCCAGACTGCTGTGTGTTCTAACTAGAGAAGGGAAAAAGTCTGGGATCTAGGGGAAGAAAAGAAAAAACAAACAAAAACCACCGGTTTTAAAGCAGGGGCCAGGGTTTGCTGGGTGGTCTGGAGGTAACACAGCCAGAGAGCAGAGCTGCAGCGTAGGCCATTGCAACACGCTGGGCATCACACGTCTCAACGTGGAGCAGGCTGGAAGGCTTGGGAAGCAGAAGAGACAAGACCTCCTCCACAGGTTAAGCTCCTAGAAGGAGAAAAGTTCTTTGCTTGTTTGGTAAACAAGGCTCAGGAGGTATCTTTTAAATTAATTAATTTTAAATCCTGATGTTTGCAAGCTCCTAGCTATTTACATCTAGCAGCTTTATGCAAACAGCTATTAAACTGAGATATTTTTGGATCATGGAATTTTTTACGTGCTCATTTGTAACAAAAACATTAAAATAATAAAGAATTGATTACTGCGCCTAGACCTCGTGCAATAGTTGGAAGGTACAAAGTATTAAAACCCTTTTACCTGATACACACCTTCCCTTAACCTAACTGGTGTTTCACCTGGGGAAGTCAGCAGGAAAGCAATTCAGTTTCCAGCGTATGTTAAGCACTAGTCATTGCTATGAAGGCCTGTTGGTAGCACCAAGCCCTTAGCTATCATACGTCCCTTCCTAAACTGTATCTTAACTCCCATAAACAACCAACAAGGTGGAATCTCCTTTTGAACCTCAGCATTGTGATCTTTTATTATAAGAAAAAGAGTTTGTACTGTGGTAATATCGCTTGCCAGTGAGAATTCACTCTCACCCCTACCCTCCTGAACCAAGGACCCAGAATACAGTAAGATAAAGAAAAGGCAAAGAAAATGAAAAATATCAATAAAGTTACACCGGTAAATTGAAATACTTACTGTCTTGGGAGGAAAACCTTTTATTAAAATAAAAATACCTGAGATAGTATCAAGGCAGCGTGACAATGAAGATGTCATTACTAAATAGGACTCTTCGGTCCCTTAGCTGTCAATAATTAATACATTATTTACACTTGCACATTCTCATTTCCCAGCTTTCAAGATTTCATTTACACTCTGATCCTTTGCTCAGCAGCAAATTTAACATCATTGTGACCTTCTTCTGCCTCACACTACACACCTACCAAGCTGAAAGAGAATACCATCTAATATGTGCATTTATTAAAGCAGAAAGCTTCAGTTGCTGGAAGAAGTGACAAATGCCAGTGTTTGCCACAATAAACTGGAAGAGAAACAAATTGCTCCCAAATAAAAATCAATTAGGAAGCCATCTTAATAATACTGTTGGTGGGAGCCTCGACGTTTGCGCGTTTTAGGTGAATGTAGCTGAAGTGTTTCTAATTAAAACCCAAAGGAATCGGCAAACTTAGGAAAGCCATACTGACAATTGCAGACAGCCCTATGGTGAAGATGCACCATTTGAAGTAGCCTTTTTCTTGTGATGCATCCATTATATATTCCTAGGAGAAGCAAGGTCAGATGATCGCATGAGAAGTATATCGCCAGCGTACAGAAATGTGCGTATTTATTCAGTATCAGAATATGCAAGCTACGAGCACAAAATTTAACACCTGTTAAAACTGTGCTTTAAGCAAGGATTACCAGAACATAGTGGACTGGGGTAACCATTTTAAATTGAGTGCCAATTTTAATATTGGAGTTAGTTTAATGCAAGTATTCTGGACCTATCCCAGCACACCAGGGACAGACATCGGATGATCTCAAATGGGGAAAATTACAGAAATTTGGTTTTGGTGCTCTCTTTCTGTTGACTTCAGTGAATTTTGAAGCATGTCCTGAGTGTAATCAGAAACTACCAGGAGCAAGAATAACAACAGTCCTCTTCCAAAACAGGATGACGTGAGGGAAGCAGACAACCTGGAGATCCTTTTCCACACACAGCCAGTCTACTGAACTATTAAACAAAATCCCAGCCAAGTTACATTGTCTTTTTTGGCTGTGTAGGATTTATGGTCACCATTTAGTATACCCTCTCCTAAATCTATACAAATGTCATGTTCCCATTGTAATAGCTCAGCTACTACAGAAAGGGACTGCGTTCTCGTAGCAAAGCACACCCTTCCTCCAGCCGGAGTTTGCCCGCATCGCCGCACCATCTGGGTTGCATTAGGCAGAAGAGATCTGTACAGCGTGACAGCTCAGGGTTAACCATACCGCTGACTCTTGGTCTCTCCAAGCAGCTCTGCTGAGTGATTGCTGCAGTTTCTGCACATCTCTGTGGTGAGGCAGGCATCCTTGTTAATCATACAGAGCCTGTCTGGATTTGGCACTTTCTGAAATTTCATCTCAGGAGCTGTAATCAGAGGGAAAACACAGACATGCTGGGCAGCTTCGACAAAACAAAGTACCGTTTGTTTGTCCAAAAAGGAGCACTCCAGACAGAGGGAGAAAGGGTTGAACTGATAGGAACTTATTGTCTTAGATAAGGCTGGGCTTTCCCAGTGCATTCAGGTACTGTTGACATGGAAATCCACCTGAGACCGACTTAACCCTTGGCTCAGCCTTGCACGAGCAACAGGGCAGCCAGTCCAACAGTCTCATCGCGTGACTGCGGTGATAACCAGCTTCCAATTTCTTCATGCATAGCCAGCACCCCCTCATCACTGTCAAAGCCGGGCAAAATAGGGAGGTCTGCATTAAACGCTTTAGTGTAACAACTCCAAAGTTAATACCACATTAATTGATTTCCCATTGCACTGCATATTGAGTCCAGTTTCCACAGCCCTGTCTCCTCCTTGTCATCATCTGGCGATCTCCGGTTGGCACTGGCACGGATACATGTTGTTGTTGCACCCTCGGTGCCTGCTGCATCGTACTGTCCCGCTATCCTCCAAACCAGCTTTATGACAACTGATTACTACAATGCCATAAAAATCAGTTAATGCTCAGCCAAAGGGAGTTCATGCATTATTTTGCGCTCTGAGAAATTAGTATCGTGTGCTTCAAATAAAAATTTCCAGGATGAATTTTTGCATGCCAGTTCTTAGCCAGTTCAACCAATATATATATAACCAAGGTTGAATTGTGTTTTCTTGTTAGCAACAGAGATTTTATAGCAGAAGCCCTGGCACAATCTTTATGATAGAGGAGCAAACGGTATTGCATCCACTCTGCCATAAAAAGTCATCATTTCTGGAAGACTCTAGCACAGTAAAAATTCCAGGCTGTGGACTGGATTCAAATTGGGAAGTACCCAAAATGTGTCAAAATGCCACCCAGTTGCAAGGAGATCTGTTCTGAATTCCTGAGCTATTTATTACATGAATATATTATTTATGAGACATGCCAGATTGATGGCTTTTTTTTTTTTTTCCCAACATGGAAATCAGAGTGTAAATTTTCCTCTGCTGTCCATTTCTGTAAATTACCCCTTGACTAGTGACAGGCCACCTTCATTTAATGGGTTAAGAAAATGGTTTACTCCCTCAGTACAGATGTTCTTCATTTCTGTTTGCTCTCATTTTTATCATTAACAGAAATATTAATTAATAAAAATTAAGAGTTTTGTAATATAAGTCACTTGGAATAAATTTTGTTCATTCATGGACTATAAGAGGAAAGCCTACTTGTTCTTTCATCGTGTTGCACCCTTGGGACTACTGATGGTGTTGCTTTCCTAAATCCTGACCTAAACCTTGGCCAGGTAAGAAGGCACCTGGCAAAGTCTGTGGCTGACTAGGAAGCTCCTTTGTCATTTATCTTTCCTGCCAGTACATTAAGCGTGCCTAAAGTTTGATTTAATAAATAAATAAATAACAATCAGGTGCAACATTTACACCTAATTCGGCAAAATTATTGATAGCCCGTTCTCTCCTGGATACATACTATATTATATTATTCTCCTGGGAAACTGGAAAGCATAAGATCGTCAGCTCTTAAGTTCTTACTCCCACAGGGACCAAACAGTTACAGGCTATTTTGTTGTTGTTGTTTTTTTATCATTATAACTTTCATGACCGGCTCCAGCATCCTCCATAAGAAAGACTTGCTTGCTCTCTTCTTCCTGTATTCCGTGCGGTTTTACTTTTCATAGGTGCAGACTTAAGAGACCCAAAGACCTTGAACACTGGCCAGAGCAAGCCCATAAAGCCCTGGAGTGGCTGTGCAGGTGGGCAGCAAGCTCACTCTTTGGGTTTTGCCTCAGAGGGGCCAAAGGCAGAACATTGAGCACAGCCCTCATGGGTCACTGCCCTGCCTGCACCACTCCTGGCTCCTCACTGGGACGGCAGAGATGCTCTAAAGGAAACGTGGTACAAGAACACTGCAGTCAAACGCGCACACACACACATATATATATGGAGTTTTCTATATTTAATTAAGCAGAAATATAAACGGATCAAACTAGTCAGAGGGAAGGTCTCTTAATGCCTTTCACCAAATTAGAGGCTTGATATTTCTATATTTAGTCTTGAAGATAATAGGAGACTAAACCAGCTTTGGTTTTAGATGGCCAGGCTTGCTGGTTTTGATAGTTTGGGAATGTAGCTGCTGATAGATTAAGAAAATATAATTTGGCTGTGTCAGCCCACAAGGCGTTCTGGTCTGCTGTGTGGGGGTGTGTATAGATAAGGATCACAAAGCAAAACGTGAACTCTGTGTAAAACCCCAGTAACTTGTCTCCAGAAGAGAAGTTTATGTAAATTACTATTAAAGCCTTTACTCTTGTTTGCTGATAAATTTATAGACATTAGCATCGAGGTAGCAATCAGGAATTCATCAGCTTTACTATTTTATAACCTGTTAGTCTCTGAGAACTTCTCTTTTGAAGTGACATACTGTAACATTGTGCAGTATTAAATGATATGCACAAATAAGTACCTAATGGTAGATTTAAAGATGTTGCAGCAGTCCAAGTTCTTTCATTTTCCTGATTATAACAGCATTTGCATAATGTATGAATTCAAACATTATTGCTGTTAAATAATGCATAAATATTCTCCCATGCTGAAATACTTCTATTTCCTCTCCATGAATTATTTTGAATGTATCATTCAGTTGTTGTTCTATTTAAAAATGTAGTTAGAACTCTGCATATATCAGTATTATGACTGGAAGAAGTATCATCACAAGTAGTTGGCTAACACTCCAAACTGTAAATGAAGTATACATTATTAAATGGGCCATCTCCTTCCTTCTTCAGAAAGCATTATCACCAGAATACAACATTTAGTATTTCTGAAATGTCTAAAAAAATAAATAAAAAATGCATGCACGTATTTGATTATCTGGCCGGCCACGGGAAAGGGAAAAAAAAAAAAGCAAAAAAAAAAATACCACCACAACATTTTGTTCTCCAGCCCAAAGGGAATATGAATATGGTCAGATATAAAAAGAGATAAATCTGTGAGAGGTGTTTGGATGAGTTCCTGAATGGCTCTTTGTGAAACTAAGCACCATCAACACCCATTGACTTCCAATCCCATATCCCCCAGATGATAGACCCTTTTATTTATTTTATTTTAAAAAGTGTGTCATCCAGCAAACTCTTAGATAAATCCCGTCAACACCGTCATGGAAGCCAGTTACATCAATGACAGATGACAGGATGAATAAAAGGACCTCCGGATTCAAATATCCAAACTTACCTCTCACACACCCACAAAAAAATCAGCGAACAACACTTAACAATAAAAATTGTCAAAATAAAAAACAGCATGAAATATATTTCCCTCCTGGGTCTACAGCCCTGCTGAAATGGTCAAAGTAGGTAAAGGATTTAATATAATCCTAAGAACATAAAAATATCTGGTATGCTTACTTAAAAATAAATATATATGCTTATTTACAAATGTGCAAATGTACAGATCTGCCTGCTTCACCGTGTTTTTTTCTCCTGCTTATGCCACTGCAAGATCTTGTCATGAAATACCTGCTTTTTGCAACTGCAGCGTTTAAAGTAATATGGAAGTACTGACTTTAATTGTATTGCCTCTCTTTAAAATTTGTGACTTTTTTTTTAATTATTACTTTTTACTTACCATGTAAACATAGCTTAGTGTTTCAGTTTGGACCCTAACTTGCTGGTTTCTCTTGTCTCAGTCACTTTTCCATTTGCTGAAGGTAGGAAGTAATCACATCTCCAATATAAGTCTTTTTTTTTTTTTTTTTAAGTGTGTCATCTTTCACAATTTGTCATTATAATGCTAAAATGTGTCTGCTCCATCAGTAACATTGCCATTACTTTACCCATATAAATCCCCACACCTATATATACACATGTGCAAAGAGACAATTTACTCTGTCAAACAGATTTTCCGTCACCACTCCTTTTTTTTTTCCTTACTGCTGTTGATGGTGTAGTGGAAATGCACTTTTAAAACCTAATAAACTGAGCCAGTGGTAAAATGAACATACTTTGCTTACACTTATTTAGAGTGAGTCTGCATAAAATGGGGAACATTCTGAAATGGATTTGATCAACATGAAACCATTGTGAATAAAGCACAGAAAATGTCATCTCTCAAATTCAATACACTTGCTAACCCAAATAAAATGGACTGTGAAAATTCTTGTTGGTTTCTAATGCATAGACAACTGGAAAAAAAAAAAAAAAAGAAAAAAAAAAAGGTTTTCTTAACTCTTCCTTTCCCTTTAACTTGAGTTATTTTCTTCCTACAGAGGCACAGCTTCTCAAGTAACCTCACACATGGAATCCTCTGCATGTGTCCTGCGGGTGGGCCCACGCTGAGCAGCTCCGTGTCTGGTTGACTTGGCTCAGACCAACACGAACCTCGCTTAGGGCTAAGTTTTCAATTCCACTTAATGTATCTGGGTCACTTTCTCTCAGGGAGAAACACCTGCAAGACGCAGTTAAGCTGGAATACTTTATTTTCACCTCCTTGAACAGATGTAACCATGCAGATCACCAATTTAAAATTAGCAGAAGGGTGAAGAGAAACTGGCTGCCTAAACAAAGCCGCCCTATACGGTCTCTTGTATTTTAGTAGTCTTCCTAAGAAATAAAGAAATGACTAGGCAGGTGGAAAGAAAAAAAAAAAATCTAGTTAAAAAAAAAAAAATCCTTTGTTTAATTCACAAATGAATTAACAACCCGTGAACTCACCTCCTTATCTTGTTGTGGGTGTGCTGTCAGGAGCGGAGGGTGCATAGCTCAGGACGGTGACACAGAAGAGCGGTGGTGTACATTTGAAACGCCACTTCCCATGGGTCCCGTGCTTTGATTTCTGCCTTTAATACTGATAAGAAGTGACAGTAGTTGGATAAAACAATCAAAATTGGAGTTGAAGAGCTTATAAACCCGCTGACACTTCAATAAACCAAAAGCCAATACAAACCTTAAAAAAAAAAAACATACATCCATTTTGACTCTGAACGGCCACATGGAGCAGAACTTACACACTCTCATAGGGCTAGAATTTACCTCCTGAATTATTTTACTCTCGTTTCATAAATTTTAAACAAAACAAAAAGCTAAATTCTACATGGAGAACTAAAATCTTTTATAATCTTTTAGACAGTTGCTGCCAGTTCTCTGGAGAGCTTTATGCCTGCTGCTAAATGTCTACAAATCAATATTTAATAATTTGGAAGATAAAGTCTTAATTATCCATCTCCCCTTTAAGCATCACACCAGCTTTCAGTGGAAATGCAGCCATTCTGGTTGATGCATTGACTGCTGCTTATTATTAGCACATCTTTTCCTGTAGGTCGGAGAAGAAGGCTTCCAATCACACTCCTTGTTTGCTAAAGATGGCACACGCTTCACCAGACCTCACCCATCTACGAGTTGTTCTCAGATGGCCGCTTGAAGCTCTACCACAGGAAGGGCAGATTTTCAAATATTTGGGCAATGAAGAATTCTGATACTTCAGCATTCGTGGTTTAAATTCTTGTTTTAAGTGCTTCTAGGATGAGCCTTATTCCCTTTTTATTTAATGGAGGTCGATAGAAAGCAAAAGCACAGAATCCCGCACATATTGGGTCTGTGTTCTTTGAGTGAATTACACGACAAACTCTGTTACTTTCAAGATGTACTTTGCAGTTTAATGTTGCCAAAAACGAGGATTTTTAACAGAGAGCATAAACAAAGCCTACTGAAATTGAGAGGAACCTCTCAGCTGCTATCAGTGCAATCTGGATGAGCCCCAGGAGCACGGAATCGCTGCAAAACTTAAATATATATGTATTTCAATTAAGTGGAGATTTTGACACTGAAACACTCTGTTCAAATAGAGCTGACAAAAACAAATAGATTTTTCTAATAAATGTTTCTGTTTCAGAAAGGCACTTATCTTCTCCTATGTTCTTTGCACTCGATGCTGCACTGAAGCCCTGGATTGAATCTGTGTTGCCGCATTTATTTCTCTGACAACTGATTCTGGGGTCATAGGCACAAGCATCATGACTTCACTGCAACAGATGAGTGGGAAATAAAAGAGCATGCTTTTTAAATAAATCAGAAATATCTTTCAACATTAATGCAGCATTGAAAATTAAAAGCCTTTGTAAATTTAGGGGCACAGTATAAGTGCAACTTCTTTGTCATTGTTCGGGAAAACTAAGGAGCACGTTGCAGCAGACCACAGGTTTATTAATACAGTAACCCTCCTCTGACAGTAGTCCAAATTTGATGGTTATTGAAAGAGTTTAAAGATAAAAAGGCAACTACAGCAGCTTCTCTTTTGCATGCCAGAGAACTGGTACTTTCTCCGTAGCATATATCCTTCTTATACTAGTATTGAAAAAATACCAGAAATGGTACCATGTCCATACCCGATATCCATGTTGTTAAAACACTTAATGTTCAGGTAAAAACAAAACCACCCCAAACCACTACAGAATACTGATGAGGCCAGAGCATTCAGTTTCATACCCCACTAAATCCAAGAGAGGGCCTTTTGTGTCAGAATATGCATTTTGTGTGGGAATACGTCCTTTTCTGAATTTGGGCACAATTATTTCCTGTCATGCAAGGATTTAGTGAAAAGTGCGGCTGTGAGAAAGGAAATGTCAAGTGCCAGATCGGATTGACGTGGACAAATCTTCGTCTTGTCACAGAATTTGTGTCTTTAGGGCACAAAGAAGCACAACCATCTCTGTTACGGCAAGCTCACTTTGCCCACTGCCAGGGCAATAATTTAACACATTTCATTTTGAGCAGCATATGCTTATAGTGGAAACCTCTTTTAGATGGTAATATGATGTCCACCAGTGAACCTCGGCTTCGGGTAAGGGCAAACCATAACAGCATTATTCCAGATAGCATTACAAGATTTGCTGTCAGACTCCAGTGCCCCCACTCTGGCACTTAACCACGCAGTTAACTCAGCCTATGGCCAGGAGGATTCTTTACACAGTACTAAAGGAGGTGCTGGTACCATGGGGACCTCCTTTCAGATCACCCTTCCAAAGGACAAGACTTCTGTGCACGAACCCATGGTCCTATGCAGTCAATAGGCTTGTCTTCTCCCTCCCCTCTCTAGGCAGGCTATGTCCCATCACTGCCAAAACCAGCACTTTAGCTTCAAACCTCTTTAGGAAATAAATAAATAATAATGCTCCTGACTGATGGCGCTAGTTCAGTATTAAAACACCACGGCATGGAAGCTGTGCTTCGTGGTGGCACAGCAGCAAGGATCTGCCTCGCGGGAGTGCCAGGACACCTCTCCCAGCCCACTCCCCCTTCAGCTCACCTTCAGCAACCCCGGCTCCCCCTGCCTGCTGCTTCTCCGTGCCCTGGAAAAAGCATTCCCAGGCTGGGAGCAGCCGCCTGCAAGAGGTGCAATGCCATCAGGGGGTGCAGGGCCCACAGCAAGGGGGAAGAGCCCTGAGGCAGGTGGGCACCCCCGGCCAGCCGGCGTGGGGCATCCTGGGTCCCTTTGAAACAACCCCGTGGCAATATCCTTCCATGATAAAAAGCATCTGGGAAGTACCCTCATAGGGAAGGAAGAGGGGAGAGTGGAGCCTTAAGGGCATCGTGCCTTCAAAGGAAGCAGCAGAACAGCCTGGCAGCCTTCCCAGCGCGGGGAAGGTCTCCTCAGCAGTACGGAGATGTGTACGGCACAATTAAGTCTCTGGTCAGCTAATTTTATGGCAGCTTTGACGCGCTTTTCATTTATCTAAAGATGCAAGTCTTCGGCGATTCTCATTTCTTTGACCAGTTTTAGTAGAATGGCAACATATTTTCTCCCTTTCCTGCTTTACACTTGCGTTAATGCACTAAGAGTGTTTCATTTCATTTCATTATTCAACGGCAATCACAGGCAACAGGCACCAGCGTGGCTCCACCGAGTTCAAGAGCACCATGCTGGCTTGCTCAAATTTCTGGCCACGAGCTACTTCAAGGGATTTAATTTAGTGCACAGAAAATTTCTTCAAAAGACTTTTTTTTTCCCCAGATGGAAATTGTCCTTGCTACCACAAGTGCGCAGCAGCTGTATCAGTCATTTGGTCCACTAATTAAGAGAACTAGAATAATCAGCTTTAAAGATCTAACATGCATCCTTAAATACCTCAAAGTGAATTTGAAAACCAAATAAATTAGGCAAGAGAGAGCTACTTGGTATACAGATTTTGGTATAACCTGAAGCATTGTTATTTTTCTGGTGTGATTTTTGGGGAGACTGTCATTAACGATCCGATCCTGTCCACTTTAGGTTAAAAGGAGACTTTCTACAGGTGTGAATAGAAGAAAGATCAGGCCCTAAATACATCTCTTCCCTAGAGGACCAGGATATGCTGATGGGAGAGATTGCTTCAGCAAGCAGAAAAATGAGCTGGAACTTCTCCTAGTTTTGCTTTGTCCTTTGAATTTTTCATACTCTGTATTGACAGTTTCTAGATGTGCAGCATTCAGTGGCTGGTGATCCTTCCTACGCCTATGTACTTTGCTGTCTTCAGCCCTATTAACCTCAGATTTATTAGCTAGTTTGTCAGCCACTTACACTGCCAACTTCCCAAGAGGCAAACACATCCCTATGTGAAGATGCACCAAAAAGACAGTAATGGAGAAAAGCACAATCCATTTCACTCGTTCAGACTAGGAGCACATAAGCAAAAAAGCACATATTCTACTTGTGTTCAACCAAGCTTTAAAATGTAAACCAAGTTAAAAAATATTTAGTTAAGTCTAGTGTTCTTTTTACCTTCAAAAACTATTATTTTCTTAAAAAAATTTTATTGTTTGGGGAGGGAGGATAAATATGTTGACTTATGGAAAAAGGTCATAATGGATATTGATCCAGGATGGATATTGGGTAGGGAAGTAAGATAGTAGTAACAAAACAGGTCTATTGCTTTGTGTGACTGGGGCTCAGCTATGAAACGTCTTGAAGGGCTATTATTTTGACCTCTGTGCTACAGACTCCATGGCAATGACACGCTGACACGTCAGCGGTGGGTGCAGTACCCGAGGTATGGACACAGACTTGGTCCATCACCTGCACACGGAGGCAGCCGTGCTGCAAGCAACGCGCACATTCTTGAACATCCCTGAAAATCCGTCTCTAGGTGCCAACCTGAGATTGGAAATCAAACTATCAAGAATAAAGCAGGAGAGTCTATGAAATATTTAGACAGGTGCAAACACAAAAGTAGGCTTTTTTAGCTTACACATAAAACAGGCAATGAAACTTTTCTAAAAGATAATGAACACTTTATGAATTCTCTCTGTGTAAATAAAGCATTTATTTTTTAGGCATGTTTCTGCAGTTAGGATACATTTGAAGAATAATCATTGTTCTCAAAGGCCTTCAAAACATATTCATCTTCCCGCATGATTTGCTCTAGGGTTAGCTCACCAGGCAACATAACAAAACATTACTTGCCTCAATGTTTCTGGGGCTATTTTAAACAGAAGCTTTTCCCGCGTTATCCCCAGTGTACATCTTTGACATTTAAAAGAGTAGGGAAGTAGTTTTCTATTATCTTGTGAAAATATATATATATATATGTATATATGAGAATGCATATAAAACTGTAAAAGGTTATGGAGAGGGAAGAGGGAGGCAGTACAGGGAAGGATGTATCAGGAATTTCAGGAACTAATGTTGAGTATCTAGACACCCTATAGGCACCCCATGTTTTATCTACCTATGCTGTGTCAAGGACTCAGTGGTATCCATTACACCAAGATGCACCAGGGACAAACAAAACCTTTCAACTAATTTGCAATAAGTTTACATGAAAAAAAAAAAAAAAAAACAACAAAAAAAAAAGTGCGAAGACTTTTTTTCCTCCATCTCTGTAAAATGAGATGATATAAAAACAGACAAAAGCTTAGCAAAAGTAACGTACCTGATGGGCTACTGAAGCAGTCTGTTTCACTTACTGAACAAGTGCGTTATTTATTGAGAAAATAAAAAGAATAAGAGGGAGGAAACCAGAAATATTTGAAGTTTGAAATAGTTTACAGTGTATGCAGTTTAATTCCAATGGATCTTTTCTCAACCATATATTTAAGTTCAACAGAGTTCTTTAAAAAGGATGGAAAAACAACTTGCAAACATGCTTGTATGAAGCAACTGGAGTATACTTTTTGTCTAAAATTTCCTTGTGAAGATGTTGAACCCACCAAGTCTCTCAAAACACAGAACGGTGCAGGCCTCTGAGGACGTGTTTGTAGGTGCAGGTGCCTGTGGGTGAGGGTGCAACCCTCACTCCTTGACAGTTTAAGTTTGCCTGATACCTACCTATGACTTAGCGTGCACGTGGTCCTCAAAGGGAGCGAGTGCAGACCGTCTAGCTTAGCATGTGTCACCACGCCCCTTCAGAGACAACCACAGGAATATTTTGGAGGGGTATACCAGCTGCTGAGAATGCTCAATGCCCTGTCAATGGGTGCTGACGACAGCCCTGTGGGTGAGCCATGTAGGCCTGGTGAGGACCAAAGCGTATAACAATGTTTTCACCTGCTGAAGATAGGTCGTATTTTCCAATCAAACTGTTTGGCCCATCACAGAGCTGTATGAGAGCTGTTGACATGCAGGAATGAGAACTCAACAGTGCTACACATGGCTCTGGTCTGCCCCAGTGCTGCTTGGCTTTCCCTTTGGCTAAGCTAACAAACTCCTTGTAGAAACATTCAGCCAGCACCACAGCGGGTGAGTGGGAACCACAGGCTGGGTCTCCTACAAGTGCGGCCCCAGAAGAGGCTACTTAGGCTCCACAGCACAACTCTGCTTCACTGGAAACTGAAAAGCTGCTAGCCTGGGTCAGAGTTACCACTGGATAAGAGAAGCTCCGTAAGCTGCTTTGTTGAGGAAAATATGAAGGGAGTAGTTGGGTACATTTTGCTGATGCTGGAGAAGGTTAAGCAAACAGTTCTGAGACAACCTCCAGAAATTCAAATGTTATCTCGTGATGAAAGACTGGAGAATTGTATATACAAATGCCTTTGTAAGTAAGATTTCAAGAAGCCTGGAAGACAAAGTCTGTGCTAGAAAACGCTAACAACAGCTTCCACAAACCAGCTGCGGAAGACAAGGTAACAAGTGTTCCCTGTGAGGGTGCACACAGAGTTTTAAGTGTTAATTCCTAAGAGATGCATAGCCCCCACCCTTTGCCTTCAAGGCTTTAAGATATGTTTTTTTTTAAAAAAATCTTTCAAACAGCAGTGTCTGGCTGGTGTTTTTCCTGAGAGGTTGGAAATGTGCAGGTGGAAGGTAAGCCTGGGGGTTTCTGTTACAACGCATCAGATCCATGGCTATTCTTCATTTGTTCTACCTACTCTACTGTCCTGGTTTCAGTTGGGACAGAGTTGTTTTTCCTCCTAATGGCTGGTGAGGTACTATGTTTTGGATTGGGATGAGAAGAGTGCTGATAACATGCTGGTGTTTTAATTGCTGCAGAGCAGTGCTTACACTAAGCCAAGGACTTTTCAGCTCCTCGCTCTGTCCTGCCAGCGGGCAGGCTGGGGGGGCAGCAAGAGCTGGGAGGGGACAGCCCCAGGACAGCTGACCCAAACTGGCCAAAGGGGTATTCCATACCTTATGGGGTCATGCTGAACAATATATAGGGGTGGCTAGCCAGGGTGGGGGGCCGGCTGCTTGGGGTTGGGCTGGGCATCGGTCAGCGGGTGGTGAGCAATTGCATTGTGCATCACTTGTTTGTACATATTACTATTATTATTATTATTATTATTATTATTTTCTCTCTTAAATAAACTGTCTTTATCTCAACCCACAAGCTTCAATTTTCCGTTTCTCTCCCCCATCCCAGAGAGGGAGGGGGGAGGGTGAGCGAACGGCTGTGTGGTGTTTAGCTGCCGGCCGGGTTAAACCACAACATCTACACAGGATTTTTTCTGAATGAAATAGCAGTAAATGTAATTGTTTTGACTTCTGCCGTCCTGTTTATGAGCCCTATTGTAAGATTTTACCATGTTGATTTCTAGATAATGAGGTTGTGGTATGGAAGCGTTTTTCACTGCAAAAATCAATCATGGTATTAATTCTGCATGTTATTTTCATGGTCAGTACCAATTACTATACAAGTATATTTTGCCTAAAAATAAACAAAAATCCCAGTTTTATCAATGCATTTCTAAACACTATATTTGACATTTGCAGCCATATACTTACAACCACTTACTCTTCACTATTGGGTTTATTGATTGAAGTGCCATTCATTCCATGTAGATAAAAGCAACATGGCTTAGCGTGCTTCTGTTTATTAAGATGTGGCCAAGCAGAAACTTCATTTTAAAAAGCTCAGATATCCCTCTCCTTGCATTTGCTTCATTCAAGAGAATTATATATTGCACTAATTCTCCTTTTGCTTAGTAGAAACACTTCTGTTAGTCCAATGGCTGCAATGCTCTCTGCTAAGTTATTCAGTTGTTTACACATTATTTGCATGTGTGTGTAAACCGCAATATTGGCTTTAATTATCGCACTTAAATGAAAGATTAACCAAAGAAAGAGGGAAATACTAAAAACACAGGATTCTTAGAAAAATGTAAAATACAGATCTATATTCTAACCAGTCCATCAGGATGGATAACTTGAAACCAATCACAATCTCTAATTATGATAAATAAGTTTTGTCCCCCTCTAGTGACAGAGAAAGAGGATACAAGTTTTCTACTGTTACTAGAAAACAACACTTTGAAATTCAGATTGCATGGATTATACCACTGATAGCCTGTAGTCAAAAGATCATTACAAAATTATGCATTTTTAATTTACGTATGTTATGGGTGAAATTCGCTTAAGGGGACGGCATCCAGTGACAATGCATTCGCAGTTCAGAAATTATTCTCCTGGATTACTAATCCAGTAATAATCATAATAATTGTCCATTCCTTACTAGGAATCATAGTAAGAGCATGCATTGAATGCTGATAGTGCAAGAGACCTTGCAAACAAATCAGGGGGGAAGAGAGGTATCTGTGCTTCTGGGATGCTCAGGATGGGCATGCTTGGGATCAATATTATACGTGGGTAAAATTACTCAACAGAAGCAAGATCATTACATATATTGAGAAAGATGGGGTGGATATGGTGATGCAAAAGCAGCAGAGGAACAGAGTCAAAAGTCTCTAAAGCTGATGAAACTTATAATTTGATACCAGAAAACAAACATACAAAAATAAGATTCAAACCAGGGGATGATTAGATCAAACCAATAAGCATCTGTATTTTTATACAGCGGTAAGATTTGTATGTACTTCAAGATGATCAGAGCAAGAGCGATTAACACGAGGGAAGGCCAGGGCATGCACACTGCCCCATAACTGGGAACTTGCAAGGCAGCAGCAACATCTGGGCTTCGAAGCTCTGCCCACAGCATGACCACCCCGTGCATGAACAAGCTCACAGCTAGGAGCGGCTAGAGAAGCAAGCTGAAGTCACTTTCCCACTACCATAAAGTACTAACTTGAAAAAAAAGCTCAGCAGTATACTGGTATAAATAAAACCGTTCTTGTTTGGTATTAATGTTAACATTATTTTAAGTTCAGAGGAATGAAGCAACAACCAAAAATGCCTTAGA
Source organism: Heteronetta atricapilla (assembly GCA_011075105.1). NCBI lineage: Eukaryota > Metazoa > Chordata > Aves > Anseriformes > Anatidae > Heteronetta > Heteronetta atricapilla. The sequence continues at coordinate 2,285,323 of CM021738.1, read as the reverse complement.
AATGGATCATGCTGTGTACCCATAATATTAGTTGTCTCATATCACTATAGGAAAATTCTTTCTTAAGATTTCTGATGCTCGGTTTAACCACAGTGAATGAGACAAAAGATTGTCAACCCCCCCATCCTCTGAAAATGCAATGCAACAGTTATTTAAGTTAGCATAAACCCCTTGTGATCCACCCACAATTTATTGGAAGTTTGGGAAGGAGTATTGCACATTTCCTTCCCCCATTTGCTATCTTCTGCCAGCTATGTAAGGACTCAATAAAAAAGCCATCCATCCTCTTTTGTCAACCAACAGTTCTCTAGTCTCAAGCTATAAATGAACAGCACAATAAATTAAATGTTTGACAGGGAAGATGTATGGGTTCACAACACTGTTTGATCTATGTTGTAAAGGAGAGAACACTGAAACACATAGCTTTAGCTCAAGTATTGATTACTGGAAAAAATATGTTTAAATAAAGAATATAGAACATTTCTCCCCTTTTTCTCCTACCCTTGGAAATTATTCTAATTCACAATCAAAATAAAAATATTAAGAGAAAGAGAAAAAAAAAGGCAAACTCAGTTTTATGCTTCAGGCAAACACAGTTTTTCACAATTAAAAGGAAGGATATTGATAACTGAAGTTTAAAAGATGCTTTACCAAAGGACAGAACCTTCTCTCACCTTACTGTCGAAAGTCACTAAATTAAGTGAGAATCATCAGAGAAAAACAGCTATCTCCAGAGATGACTTATCCCCCAGTTTCTGCTACAAACCTACCTTAAAGCAGGTCAGACTGACCTGTTGAGCTGCTTATCTCTGATGACTAATTTTGAGACTAATCTAGATGACTGGTTCAGATGAGGTGTCCAATATTTAGGCAGCTAAATTTAGATGGCTCTTTGGTATGATTCATCTCACCTATCTGCTGTTGCAATCAATAGGAAGACAAGTTCTATTTGAGTGGTGCACTATGAACGGCAAATCGACCATTTTAGCAAATCAGTCATGCTACAGTCATGCTGTAACATGCCATCCCAAAAGCTCTAAGTACTGAACTGTTTGAAACACTCCAGGAGGCCTCTAATCCAGCCTAAGCACAACTCCGTATTTATCATCTGAGACAAATTACAGCCCAGGAACGGGGGTAACTTGGCTTGTTAGAATGGCTTTCAGACAAGGAAAGCTAAGAAAGTTTGTGTTTCATCTTTACAGATACAGAGCTGTAGCTTCAACCTGTATTCATGGGCACCCACATCCACAATGGATGTACGGAGCTGCTACTACAGAACTGCTGCAACTTGCAGCACAACGCCACAGCTAAGAAACATCAATACACATAGTAGTTAAGAGAGGTAACAAAATAGCTGGCACTCGAGTATGAGCTATACCTCCATGAAGTCGGGAAAATGTGCACCGCAGTACTCTGTCAGCCTTTAGATGGACTTCAATAGTGCTGAAAAAGAAATCCCACTCAATGTCACAGGGTAGGCTGACGCCAGCCTGAGTGCAACGTCCTTTTCAAAGAGCATCAGCAAGTCCAAATTAACCCAAGATCCCATCTACACAAAAGGTAACTGCCACCAACAGGTTAGCACAGGGACATCTGTAAATTACAAAAAAAAGAAGTCTGTTATGAAACATTCAGTTCTTTCCATGTCCATCTTTTCTTGACACATGAACTTTCAGCATCCAGTGCTGCGTGAAATAACGGCAATTTTCCTTCAAGCTCCTATTAACAGTGATGAGCTGACAGATAGGAAGCACGTGACCAGCCCACTCAACTTTCTGTGTACCTGCCAAAACAATGATGCTACAGAATGAAACCTGCCCTCGGCTTCACATATTTTCCAGAGAATCTGGTGTGAAAACTCTCAGAACATCTGTAAAGTAATAGGAGAATCAGTAGCAAGCAATGTGTGAGATGTCAGCCTGATACTTGTTTCAGATAGTACCTGAATAATAAATTTTACAGGGAAGTAGATTCTTTCCACAATTTAAAGTTTATACGAAGCATATTTTTTTTAAAAAAGCTTCCTTCTCCTAACAAGTTACTAATCTGCCTGTAGGAGGCAATTTTCAAGAACTTCCCACACAGACACAAAGATGAGCCCATCTCTCTATTGGAATCCTTAGGCTCCCTTTTATTTGGTATGTTCTCTTGTAGAAGGAACTACAAAAGACTGAGTAATCCAGTGTTTTCAAAACAGTTTTTTTGTTGTTGTTTAATCTGTTCAGTTATCTGACTGGGAAGAGTAACAGAGAAAAAAATAACTCAGCCCAAGTTAACTTCTCTGCCAATCCCCTCTGTTAGGAAGTTGTCTCAGAAAAATAGAGAAGCTCCCTCCTGGCACCACAGAGAAATGCCGAACGCAAGCAAGAAAGCAGGACCGAGCACAGAGGGTCAGGACAGCCACAGCCTCCTGTTCAGTGCAGCATTTATAGCCACAATGCCTGCAAATTCAGACCCTGCCACAGAATTTGACACCAGCCGTACACTGCTGCAAGTGAGGAAGGATTTGAAGTGCCAGGGGGAACTGGTTATATAGTTTTCTTCCTTCCAATACCATTCCTAATCCATAACCACGTGCATTCCCTGCCTGCACTAGAGGCTTGAAGCAGCCTTTAGGCCTTAAGCCTAGCCTTCTGCATGTCCACCTCTCCCAGTGCAGAGAAATCCGTTTTTCAGCACTTGAGCCTCTACCCAGGCCCAGGCCGCCCCACAGGCCTCACGTTGCCCCCAGCCAGCATGGTGTGGCTATAGGCCATGCCTTGGTGCTGCCTCCTCTCCTTCGGCCTTGGCTGAAGCAAGCCAAGTCCACAACTGCTCCTCTTTTGTTGCCCTTGTCAGCAAACACCCTGTTCAGCTGGGGTTAGCCCTCAGGCTGAGTTACTTGGGCCTAACAAGTTGTGAGATTCCTGAAAATAAGGTAGTAAATGAAAAGATTAGGGCTGCAATCCAGGAGACCACAAGCCACTATAGGCAAAAAAAAAAAAAAAAAAAAAAAAAAAAAAAAAAAAAAGTAGGTGGATAACTGTTGTGGCTATTGGGGAAGCCAGGACAAAAAGCCCTGGTTTACAACAGAAAAGGAATAAGTTTTGTTTACAGATACCTTGCCCATTATTGACCACTGATTCTGAGTTTTTGCTATTTACAGAATCCTCATTCTCTAGTTTCTGCTTGCTACTTGTGGTAGCCAAATCTCCAAAGCTATTTCTGTCTGGAGAGAAGAGTTCTGGACTTTCCAGCAGCCCGCTCCAGACTTGCTGTGCCCGCAGAGCTGTGCTCAGCGCAGTGCTACTGAGGGACCCCCACGGGCTGCTCCTGGTGTCCCACTGGGGCTGTCCCACGCTGCCAGCCGCACACCATTCCTCGGCTCCAGTGTGATTCCAAGACATCACTCTTGCAGAGCAAATGCTGGTCATAAAGTGTGTATGGATTCAGTCAAGGTCAACTCTACGGTAGTCCCCACATCCCGTCGGATTCTGGTTCCGCCAGGCTAGGCAGACACTGGAAAAGATTTTCCTCCCAGATGGCCTGGGGATTTTCAGTAGAATCTCCTCAAGTGACCCAAGCTTCAACAAGGAGAAACTTTTTGGTTACTCAGAACTTAATAAATGAAAGAGTGCAGAGGTCACAGTAGCATAGTGAGTGGTGTGATCTAGAGGCAAGGCTAGACCACTTCAGGAGCTATGAAGACCGCTGTGGCCCAGAGCCTGAAGCCCAAGGAAGGTATTAGGCCTTCACTGCTATCCAGACTCACTGGTATTAGGGCATCCCCAGTGAGCCCAGGAAAGGATCTCTGCCTATACCCGTGGGGTCAAAGCCACACAGGTGTGTCACATGTAGCTTGTCCCTGCACTGCCCTAAGGAAGTATTGGTGTTTCCAGAAGAGCGGAGTACTGCTAAAAAGATATCAAGTAACCATGGTCTGATGTGTTACAATAGTAACCAAGGCTTTTTTTCCTGACACAGAGCCTGGAAATCACAGTTAAAAAAAAAAAATAAAAAAAATCACATTTTAGAAATGGAATCCTAACAGACTACTCCTTTGAAGAGAGCTCAGTAAATCTCTCTAAATTAGCTTCTGAATAGCTCTAAATTAACTTCTATTCAGGACTAGATTAAGGTAGTCTGAGTTCAAAGGTGCGTTATGAGAGAGAGCCACCAAATGATCCTGCAATCATCCAAATAATCCCCACCAGGGACAGTCAGAGTGACTGGAAGTGTAGCTCAGGCCTTCCTCTCTCAGAAGTGCTGGCAAGGCCTGCTCTGTTTTCTGCAGAACAGAAACTTTCACCACCATCAGGACAGATTAGTGCTAGTGGACAAGTGGGCAAGACTTACAGCACAGCCTTCCCCTTGCCACCCTGCACGGTCTCTTGCTGGTATTTCAAGCTGGTGCTTTGACCCTGGCAGGCACCTTGTGGCTTGCTGCTGTTTCAAGGCTCTAGGGAAGCTGAGGCAGCTGAGGAAACACTGGTTAGACTCAGGCCACATTGCTGGCATCTCCTTATTCAAGGCACAATGGCAGTGCACATCTTTGCACTTTCAGTGCAAGCTTTTTTTTTTTTTTTTTTAAATAAAAGACAACTCCCTATCTGTGGTAATACCTTAAATAGCTTGTTCAAGAATTCCAGAAGATCAGTGCTATTTTGAAACAAAAATAATATAATCTAAAACTGAACTCTCTGATAACAAGGTGACTTGTATAATATTCATACTATGTTCAGCTTCACAAGCTTTTGGCCACATCTTGCAGCTCTTGTGTTTGGAGGTGGCTCCTGTAGCCTGCCATAAGATGGAGGGCTTACTGCCCGTGAAGTCAGCTTCACACTTGCACAGGGGCTTGCACACCATAATGCCAGGGCAGTCCTAAAAACACAACACATGAAAAGCCTCACAGGCACCTCGAGCTTTTCTGGGGACAGTGGGATCCATGGTGGAGGGAAAATTCCTTCAGGGAGAGAGTGCAATTTGGTTCCCAAACAGCAGATACGTATTTTAAAAAGCTTTTTCCCATTATTTTACCCTCCTTTTCTCTGTCCCGCTTATCTACAAAATAAACAACCTGCCTCTAATGACACACCACACCACCACTCCCAGTGGTCCCAGTATTGCTGGCCTATGTGTCCCAGTGTGATGTGCCTGACATTGTTACCAGGTAGTCTCAGCCTTGCATGGCATTTTTGACATGTTTACCGATTTGCTGTTTGCCTTGCAAGACTGCACTCCCCCCTCCTAAGTACCCTGCCATTATTTCTGAAATCCAGCTGTTTCTCACATAACTATACCTTTCTCACCTTCTGAAATCCAAATAATCCTCACAGTTACAGCAAATCTGCAACTTCTGTTAGTTTCTTACACTATTATCTGTCACAGAGCAATTTCTCAAATCATGTTCCAGTCAGTTTTTCACATCTTCAGTTAGATTACCTCAGGACAGGGCCTGGTCATTTGCCTGCAGCCCTAACAGATGTATATAACAGGGGAAACGTCATCCTCCACTACAGGTAGGCAAGAATGCAATAGTTCTTTGTTTCTACGGATGAAGAAAGAAAGAAAGAAAAAAAAAAGTAATTACTGAGTTTATTCTGGGAGAAATGTCCTCTTACACCCAGACAAATGAACAGGAGGCAAGGTGTCTCATGCTGTCCTCTTATGCATTCTGTTGCACTCCCTCACTACCAGGTTAATAGTGCATAGAGGTTATATTGCTTACTTAAAATCTTGGACACTGTTTTATTAACCTTAAAATTTAAAATTAGAATACAAAACTGTAAATTTTCTTCTTCCAGTGCTGAATTTTCCAGTTGTCACCGATTCCTTAAGAAATGATAACGCAGTTTGGATTAGCAAGAAAGCCTTAAATTAGTTGTATCTCTAGAGGAGAGAACTATAGCACCTTATAAAGTTACACCTTACCTCAGTCATCTTTAAGAATCTTAAGAGATATTGTAAGTTTCTCACTGCAAAGCACAATAATGGTAGGTAGGAGTAGTGAACTCATGTTAATCGTATTTAATCTCGCATTGCAAATAATGCACATAATAGATGTGAATAAAAACAAAAGGGAAAATAATCAAGAGCTCTCTAATAACGTGACTTAACCCTGGTTTCTATGTAATAGCTCAACCACCAGCAGCCCAAAGTTAATTTAGAAGACACTAGACACATGCAATGTGACAAAAAAAAATAATGAAAAACTCAACTAGCTTTTAGCCTAGGAGATTAAGGAGGAAAGAGGTCTTCAGAATGACATTTTCAATTATCACCTTTATGTTTCCATGACCCGTGACCTCCCAGAAATTAATGACAATTTTTATTCACCCTACACCAATCTTGGCCATAAAGAAAGAGAGAAGGAGTAACTTTTCCTTTTACCTTGGCATCAGCTGTAAACACCTCAAAGCCAGAAATAACCGAAAGGGAAGCATTTTGGAAACGGTGTTTCTTTCCTGCTCACACTACCATGATCTTAGTCTCTGTGAGTTTTCTATTGGTTCTTGCTAGAGATTTGTTTTGAACAATTCTTTCCATGAACACGAGAAACATACCACCGCAGCTGATTATTCTTTTCAGATGGTTTCCTTCCCTAACGTCCTGAGACTTAGTTCTTGTTACAGTGCTCTCCCTACCCTGAGGAGCACATTTCCTATTGACCAATACTCGGCTCAATTCTGATTATAATTGTAAAGGCACTGCACTGAGATTAAACCTCCTACTTCCACATCTCATGCACAGCAATCTGAGAGGGTTATTAAAATAGACTCCCTTCTGATCATCTCTGTAGACATTTTAATCTTACATTTGGTGTTTTTATATCCAAACTTTGCTCCTCATACACAGGGGGAAGGGAATTAATTGAATTGAGGGGGAGGTTGATTTGGTGGAGTCCATTGGAACTCAGCAAACGTATAGTTCATCTATTGAAAAGCACTTACCCTGAATTCTAACAAATAAGCCCATTTTTAAACCGTTCACTTCAAAGGAAGGAGTGGGAATTGCCTGTGCTCTGTCTTCCCCCACTAGTGTTTCTGTTATCATTCCTCTTAAAAACAAAACAGGCGCATGGGAAAGGATGATACAACTGCAATGTATGTAGCAGAACTTTTTTCTCCCCTACTTTTTGATAAGGAAATGCGGAAGGCAGAGTCTGCAGTAACATTTAATGGAGTCGTGGACCGTGAGGGAGACCGTGAGGCAGGCAAAACTGTACTCATCTCCCCCTCCACATGAAGCCGAACAGCTTAGGTTCGCTGACTGATTTTCTCACCTCTTCTACCTAGTCATTTGTTATACATAAAGGCCACAGAGGTGGCAACAGCAAGAGAAAGGATTCACCTAAAGCCTCCATGCAATGTTAGAACCAATGCAAGCAGGAACTTGCTCCTCAGAAATGTTCCTGAAAGGAAGAGCTGAAAGAGCTGCCCACGAGATGAGTGGGCTGCAGTAAGGACACTGGCCCTCCCCGGATCAGGTAAGTTATGAACAGCAGCTTTTAAAATGTAGGTGTAAGGTAACCCTTCAGCTTCCACTGCTGAATAAAGTTTGGAACTTTCAAAGACTAGAAGATGGCACTCCCAAGAAGCACTGCTGTGCAGTTGTATCCTTGGCTTCCAGGGTCCCTCAGAGAAATTGCAGGCATGCCTCAACGCCCATTGCATGTAAATGTGTCCTTCGGAGTTCCACATTTCCAGCTTTGGCATAAAGAAATGTAAATCCACATTTTGCTACTCTCTTTACTTTTCTGATAGGTACTGGAATCTCAAGTGAACCTGGCAAGCACAAAGCACTTGATTGCCCCAGAGTTCCTCCCCCCAGTTAAATAGAAGCCTGAAAAGATACCTGGGTACCTGCAACCCAACAGCGGAATCCTGGGAGGTAAGGACAAGTTTTCTGCTCAGCTACAGTGACTACTTCAGGACCAACAACATCAAATGCTGAAGCACAAAGACAAGGAATTCCACAAAGAATTAAAGTTCTCTCCAACAAGGAAAAATTAGTCATAAGGTAGCTCATGACATCAGGAGCATTAGCAGCTCTGTAGCACGTTCCTCTTACTTATCTTAAAACTCCCCTCACTTGCATTCAACAGCAAGATACTGTCCTCCTCAATATTTGTAATTAATTGCTTTTATTTACTAGATTTTACATTTCTTATCTGATCAATATCAAATTAACCTTACCTTCAAAGTCATTAGTGAACACACAAATTGTTTTCAGAAAACCCTGGGAATAGCACATGCATTCTCCCTGTTTGACACTGGCAATCATCTTCTCTTCTGTCAATCAATCCTTTCTGATTGCTAGCCCTTCCTCTAATATATCAATACAACTTTTGTGATATATATATATATATATATACACACACATATTTTGAAGAATTGGCAGGATATACATATATCCTGCCAGTTCTCCAATATTCGATTGGTACCCAGCCTGAGAAACAGGCCTGGACAGACAGGACTGGTCAGGTGGCAGAATGCCAAGAAACCTCACTCTTATTTTCCCCATCAGTGGATTGGAATAATAAAGAGTGCATTTTTGAAGTGTTGCTACCACCACTGCAACATTATCAAACAACATTTGAAGTTTCATCACCCTGTACATGCATCCATATAAAGCATAAACCCACACACTCCCACCCTTCCCATTTTATCATTAAGACCATCCCCGTTACCTGGGCACCTCCCTGCTGAACCTGGTGGTTCCACATACACTGCTGGACTTGCTTGGGTCTCCGATCACACAGTTTTTGGTAGATCTGCGGGTAAGGTCTCCCAGAGCCGGCACTCTGGGATGCGAATGATGTAGATGACACAGCAGCAGGTAGTGCTCTCTCAGCTCAGCCCTCCCCAGCAGGGCATTATTCCAGCTGGGGAAGACAAAACATTTTCTGAACCTTTACCCAACAGCTCCTGGTGTTTTTCCCCCGCAAATGGCTAACAGCAGAATTTCAAAGGCTGAGCTGAAGTACCATTACACTTTCACCAACCATCACAGGGAACCTACACCAAGTGTCTAGGGAGCATTTACAGAGGAAAAGTAGTGCTCAAGGGCCAAGGAGGCAGCAGAAACAGCGGAATGCACTCCGAATGAAACAGGAAGGGAGTATCAGCAGTATAAAATGCTCTAAAACGTGGTGTTGTGGTTTGGTTTGTTTTTTTTTTTTTGGGGGGGGGGCGCCCCCCCCCCCCGGGAGGACACGGGGGAGAAGGTATTAATTAATGGCAGAGAAAGGAAACACTCATTTTACTGAAGGTTTGGTCTGGTATATCTAGCCCGAGCTACATAGGAAAATGGGAAAGAACATGAGAAAAGACATGAGAAAGGGAAGAGGAGATGCAGGATTTCAGACAAGACAAACTCAGTCTAGCAGAACTTTTACTGTTCAGCCCACTTAAGACTTGAACTCTAAAGGACAGAGCTATCGATAGACTTGAGAAATTTTGTACAGGGACTCCTACACTTAAGAGCTGATTGCATGCTGCAAAGTTAAGTATGGCAATGCTTAGCCCCCTTACTTCACCTTTTAGCTATATGCAGAAATATTTTAATCCATTCCTCCATTATTAGAGCTTCTTTCAATACTCCCATAGTACCGAATCAATTTGGTGAAACAGCTTTATTTTTGGCTCACTTGTTTTGACATCCCAATCATAGTGTGTTAATATACATGGCGATTATGTTCTAACTACAAATGCCACAGTATTTTTCTTTATTCATTACTATGTATGTAAATTTATGTGCATGGCTCGTAAGTAGTAAATATTGCCATTATCTGTCATGATAGAACACTAAAAGCCTGGCTCACAAAGCACTAATTTCTTGCCTTTCTCCCTTTATACTACCATGAGGGGCAAAAGTCTGAAATGTTTTGAGTATTTTTACAGCCTTTACAACACGACCAACAAAATGAGCCTTTGCCTTAAGAAACTTAAGGTTTATACATCAGCCCAACCCAAGGTGGTGAAAGCAAGTATCATTCTCATCACAGCTAACAAGGAACTAACACAGTTTCAAAAAAAAGCATCCCTCGAAATAGAAGAACGGAAAGAAACTCTCACTGAGACAGCAACTAGAGACTTCAGAATAGCTGTGTCTGGAAAATCCTACTTGGACCTAGAGCGGCAATGGCAGATATACAACTGAAGCGGCAAGATACCTACTAAAAGTAGGTTAAAAAACAAAAACGGAAACATCATGCAGAATAATCAGCACCCCTGAGACCATCGTCATTAGTCCACCATTAAAAAATATTTTTTCCACCTCATTGAGGGGAAAAAGAGGCATTAAGAATTTAAATAACTTTACTTAAGGAAAACATTCAGCATAGCCCATAAAGCTGGTATAATTCAGCGTTTGGCAGCATGTGGCAAACCATTTTGTAAGACGCTGCTGCTGCAGTGATGTGTTTATTATGTTAATTTATGTTACATTATATCTCTGTATAATATACAGTATTTTTAGAAGTTATTAGTGTCTGGGAGCTTAACAGCTTCTTACGGGCATTTAGGTCCACGAACATCCCAGTGTGTATTAACTTAGTCCTAGAGCTACTCAGTATTTCTACCTATGCCTAAAATCCACACCGGTTCTGCTTTTAGGACTGGTAAATTTTATCATCATGAAGTGTTTTAAAATTGATATTTGCCCTGGTTTTGGCTGAGATAGTTAATTTTCTTCCTACTAGCTGCTATGGTGCTCTGCTTCGGATTTAGGATGAAGAAAATATTAAAACCTCCAGGTTGCAACTTGCAGTACAAATGGTATGTTTGGAACACCTTCCTACTCTTGATAGCCACATTAACAAGAAGGCCGAGAAGAAATGGGTTATGTTGTTAGTGTCTATATATTTCAAGTGAAATGCCCATTGTGTAGTATAAACATTTCATATAACAGTATTAAGAAAAAGGATGTAAGCATGTAGTTCATTCACTTTTTGATTTATTGCAAAATAACTCCTTGCATTTTGCTTATTGAAGGATCACATTTTGTTCAAGTGATTTTCTAGTAACTGTACATACTGGAGACTTCAAAAAATCCAACTATATATTTACAAGCATCAAGTATATTGGTTCTGCCTTCCACTTATCAGTTCCTGCAATCCTTTCAGTTTCCCTAGTTCAAAATGCACAAATCAGACATTTTTCAGAACCGCTGAATCATCTTGTATGAAAATAATGCTTACAAGTTATAGGCGAGAGTAATCAGTCACCTTCCTATGGTGAGGTAATTGAGAAGGCAAGTACTAGCTCACCATGTTAGTATTCCTAAACATTAGGTGCATCACACTGCATTCACAGGAGGGGCCTGAAACATTACTTACTGATAATCTGCATCGACTTTGCAAAGAAATTGTAAATTCACTTTTAAAATTTGTATTAAAAAATATATAAATATATATATATATAAAAAAAAAGAGGTGCAGGGAGACACAGGCAGGCAGTGGCTGCGAAACAACACCCCTCTGAGACGCACCCCTTGCCCTGCACGTACTGCCACCTTGCACAGCAACTCAGTATTGCCACTCTTCTCTCTCCATTTCCTTTCCCTCGCATACTTGGCCACTGCACCTGGATGGACGGACTTGTTCTTCTACCTAGAAATACTGTTTAGGCTGGGCAGAGCAGACACCTGCCAGGAGAACATCTCACCCATTCAGCAGCAGTTGCCTGGATACAACTTCATAAACGGCAAAAGACCACGCTCGGATTTTCCAGCACAGAAAATTAATTCCCTTTGTTGCAAACCCAAATCCCACTGCATCTACAAGTCACAGATGCCTAGAAGTCTCCTAGCTGTGCTACACAACCAGGCTGTCTTTGAGCGTGATGGCTCAGTGAGAACAGTTCGGAGTTACCACTCTGCGCAAGTACACCAAGTACAACGCATTTACTTTGCAGTAAACCTGTCCTGAAGCTTACCAAGCAATTATAGGTACATAGGACAGCTGAATGCCTTCTCCAAATTAGGAATAAAATCTCTACAAAGTTTATTTAGCTATGGAGGAATGAATAGCTTGCTGACATTGTCTCAGATCGGGGCTTTGAAAATGCCCTGATTTTCAGATTCCCCTTCTACAGAAAGCGAGGAAGCTGCAGTGGCCTTAACGCTGAAGGGTGCGAAGGGGTATATTCTTTCAGATCAGCAAAAATGCAAGTTCTCATCTGGATCAAAACCTGCAATAGCTGGAATCAGAGAAGAAATGCAGAACTGCTTTATTTAGAGCAACCTGTTCAGAAAGCCTGCAGAACGCTTACAGATGGCCTGTACAAAATCTACACTTCTGTGAAAACAATTCCCTGACTTTATGGTTTGTTATGAAAATTGAACCATTTTGAGGCACCCATAAGGAAACCACAACTAAGTGTCAGTATTGGTCTTGTCAGTGACAGTGCTGATATGCTTTAAACTTTGGTTTTACTTAGCCAGGCACTTGCTAGTGCTAACGGGTGGTGATTTGGTAATCCTACTGCAACAGCTAAGAACACATCCATCCCTTCCTGGACCAAAAAAGCTACGTAGAGGAATGCAGAAGTGCTTATTGTCACCATTCTTGTTCTCCCTTCATAATCAAAAGAACAATGCATTCAAAGTATACCCACCTCTGTGAAACAAGTTGGCGTCACAAGCCCCTTCACTCTTCAGAGCCTTCGTGAGCAAAGAGCCACCTGGGAGAAAAAGGTCATCTACTATAAACCTGAACTCTGAAGTAACAGAACTACAGGGATGAGGTTTAGCTACACGTAACAAATTGAAAATCACATTCTACAAACCAAGATGGACTTAAATGTCAGCAAAAGATTTACATAAAAAGGTTTTCTCTGTTCTTAGTTGTGCAACTTGGGCCTTCAAAGCTGAAAGACCAGATTAGACAACTCTGCCCCAACTGGTTAAGGTTCACCAGAATTTGCTCAAGAGCTGGGAAACAAAAGCTACTTTCTGTAAAGTTCAACAGGAAGGTATTGACCCCCAGGTAAATCTTTCTGCTACGTCAAAAACAAATTAAAAAAAAATTAGGGGCGGAGGGTGAGAGAAGCCTCCCCCCCTTCCCCTTCTAAACACAACCCACTCAAAAAAAACACACCCCATTTCCTTGAAGTCAACACCCGGAGGTCAGCCTTCAGCCCACAGGGCAGAGCGTGCTGCCGGGTATGCTGTTGGCAGAGCAGGGGCTGTCGGCCAGCTGAGGACTGCCCACGCCTTAAAGCAGCAGCAAGGCTGGTGTCCCCTGCTCGGCACACGGAGCAAGTCAGGTGCAGCTGCTGACACTGCCCTGGCTTCAGGAACGGCCCAGCGTGATTTTGGCTGCACGGCTGAAACCTTCACAGGACGCTGATGCTACGAGGGGTAATCCCGAGCATTCGGGAGCTAAAGGGGATGGGGTCAGAAGGGGTACGGAATCACTGTTCAACCCTTAACATCACCTGCATCGTTCCACGGGATACAGATGGCCCGAAGTTTTCTAGCAGACACTTTTCCATCAAAAAAATCAGTTCCTTAACGTGTCACTTTTGACGACTTTTCTAAGAAATCTCTTCCTAGACCCAGCTGGCTCCGGGTACGGAGCTCTTTGGAAGCCGTCAGCGTCCATCCCAAACCCCAGGGACATGCAGCCCCTCCAAGGGCTAGTGGCTTCGGGCTTTCAGTCTTGCTGGCTTCTCAGGGTGTTCAGTACTCATCCCGGGGAGACCAGCTTCCACAGCAGCCGGCATTAATTACAAGCTCCAGCATCTCAACAGTTGAGTGGAAGTTGCAACACATTTATGTCACATTTACCCAATTTTAACATGACTCATTTCTAAAATAACAAATAGGTAAAACAATAGTAACTCCCCCCTTATCAGCAATTTTGAAGGTCTTATTTGTACAAGGAACTTGTTGAACCCCCCACATCTTTCTGCCCTGCACTCTCCAGCTGCAATACAGCCCTTTCCCTGAATGAATTATTATATTTAAAAAGTTAAAGAAATCATCTGAAGGTTCATTATTGTTGCACAGAATTCCTCAGCAAGGCAGGAACCTTGTCACCGGTTCTAGCAGGCTAACTGTGGACTAACAAAATAATTTCTAATAGGTTTTCGTTCCCTACAGTTACTGCAGTCCATTGATTAACTTTACCAAGGCCCATTAAGTAGAAAATAGCATGCCAAGTATCTTTGTTTTGGAAAAGAAAAAAAATCCATCTCTCTCCTCATAACCTGCACGGATGAGAGCTGTACCAGCAGGCTGCAGCTGCCTCCCAGAACGGTACAGTAAGAAATACTGATGATACTGCATGACCAAGAGCTCGGGAAACCTACCCTGACCACATTCACAACCCCGTTAGCCCTTTCTACACAGGCGAGGATTAGATCTGTATTGCTGCTTTCATGCAGTGACATACTATAATAAATGAACTTACAGTGAATCAAAAGGATTTTTTTTTTCCCCCCAAGATGGCTTATGAAACTTAATTACTGTAAATCATTAAAAGTGGCTACCTACAAACAGTCATTTGAGCTGTTTGAGCTGTTATTCCTGCAGGGCAAAGGTGCCTGTTAATAAAATGTTAAATCACAATAAAGAAAAGGACTTGCCACAATTTTTGGTCAGAATGCTAATGCAGGTTTTATTTTACTTCACTTATGTTCTGTATTTGCCAGTGGATATTTCCTGACCAACACCTCTGGAATTCTTTCGTTGATCCATCATTAAAAAATAGAAATCATCAACCACTTTCTATTCATGTCAAAAAATAAAGTTATTTTAAAAATCTGAAATTGAGTTTGGAGTATCAAACGCCTATGGCAAAGCTCTGTAACAATCTAAAAGTCATTCCACTGAGTGGACCAAGTTGCTCATAATCTTTTTTTTTTTTTTTTTGGAAAATTGTAATAAAAACGATGCTTTACATTTTCACATTCTGAAGAGCAAAAGCTACTTCTTTATAACAATGCATGTGCAAATATACCCCCTTTAAAGACTATGCATCAATAAATAAACAGGGATTTTCTTGACTGAGTTCATAAAAAAACACTTCCATGCCATTTATGACTATCATTGCTTTTAATTGTGACTGATACAAATATATGCTCTTAATAAAAGGTACTTAGTTTATAACAATTTCAATATACATTCTTTCCCTTGAATTTTTTTTCCACAGAACTTTTCAAACTGAGAAAAGTATAGAAAGCTAAAAATGAAGGAAATAGGCTGGGCAAGAGGAATGAATTGAAGTTATAAAAACCCCTCTATTTGTAAACACTCAAGCACTGCAGATATTTAAAGTTATTTCAACGTTGTACATACGGCAATCACTAAATGCTATCTGATACAGATGTTTCGGAGTAGAAATAGTCCAGCACAAGCTGAATCCACCCAAAGAAAGCTGAACCCACCAAAGAACAGTAAATTTTGATTCATACTTCTCTTTGAAACATGCAAGCACGTTCTGAAATCTGACACATTTTTACTTTTAAAGATACGGAACACCATACTATATAGATGAAAAGCTTGAGAGCAGCTCGGTCAGATCCAAAACTACTGTTCAAGGCAATCGTGAGGCAGTCACATCGATGCCCTTAGGTGTCTGAGTCTTGAAAAAAAGATGTTCATTCACGAGTTTCACTTATGGATGAATCTTATTTTTACTAGTATTTCAGACTGAGTAATCGCTACGATATATGACATATCTTCTAAGTCAGATCTTGGGTGTATTTCTGATAAAGCAGATAAGAACTTAATAAAATTTATTTCACACAGTGAAGACTAATGAAAGCCCCCTAAGTTAGACCATGACCTTTAAATAGCTGATAGCTATTTATTGATTTCAAAGCCAACTCAAAGAACAAGCACTGGGTCACAAAGTAATCAGACATCAATAAATCTACAGTAGGTATATTGGAGAAGTGACAGAAAAACTGCTTTGAATTGAACATTGTGATCGCTTTTACCACCGTAATGCTTCAGAATCATACAGTTACTCTTAAAAGGGGACTGCGTTTCAATCCTATTTCTAACTGAGGAAAAACAATCACAGAGAACGAAAAAAAATGACAATCAATTCAAAATATCACGGATGTAGAAACGCTATTCAAGTGCCCAAAGTGTTTTTTACATTCATTTGAACCCATGTCTCTCAAAAGGTGAAATATCCCGGGCTAGAATGTATGGTCCGCTCACCTCACAACTCTGTTGCTTTAACCCGTAAGTTAAATCATACTGTACGATTAGTAGGAAAACCTTTAGCAGACAAAAAAAAAAAGAAAAAATGAAACTGCAGCAAGAGAAAATGAAACTGCGGGCAAACCTGAGATCCATTAGTGCATAAGTCTGCTTAAAAACTAAAAAGATAGAAAGAGAAAGCTAACAAACTACAATAAAAGTTATGTGTTCAAAGCAGTAAGTTTTAGCAGGGTGGGAAACGTTTAATATGAACATACGCCTGCAAAAGGATCGCTGTCTTTCTGAACGAGCTGGTACTTTTTGCAGCATCAGATTTGCAGTAAAAAGACTTAAAATGGTATTTATTAATATTATGCTTTTCCCACCCTGACAGAGAATAAACATGAATTTAGAAGCACAGTAGAAGTGAAAAACAGAGTAGGAGGAAAAGAGAGAAAGCAGCAGAGAAAGACAGAAAAGGTGAATACAGAGCTACAGAAGTGTTTATTGAGCATGCTACAGAGGTAAGCAGAGTACACACAAAATGAAATTAAACAACCATCAAACCTCCCGACTTTGTTAGAAAATTAATTTTTAATTGTGCCACTTTCAAACTATACTGAATTTTACAATTCTAAAGATGTAAAAACTCAACTAATAGAAAATATACATGACCATTTTCTCTACATAGATAACAGAATCTATGAGTCTTGAAACTAAGTACATCAATTTCAAAAAGTATTGGTCATTTAAACAGAATCAAGGTAACAGTTCGGATTGACAGAGAACTGCTTTCAAATTAACTGGATCTGTAGATTCTGAGCCACGTTTATAGTAAAGTCAGATTAATTTCTAAATACAAAATATTTTGAAGAGATTTATTAAAACTGAATATTACAATGCAAGGTAAATTAAGACTAAAGGCACATAAACTTTGGTCCCACCTGGTTGTCAGTTTTAGAAAACTGCCACAAAATTTCCTGCACGTGTTCGCAGAAAACTTTCTTCATCATTGAAAAATACATGCACCATTTCCTGAACTAGCTTGACCAGTCTGTACATGCTCAGAAATCCACAACCATATTCCATATCTTAATTACAAACTAAAGATGGCAATATATATTTAAATGCACATAAGTCATGTCAACTTCAAAAACATCTACGAAAAATATTCAGCCACAAACAAGACATTACTTAGTGCTGACATTTATATGATACATCCCACAAGAGTGTGTACAAAAAGGTTAAGATTCTATAATGCTTTTCACTTAGGGCTCAAAGTCACAGAAGTCACTTCTTGTCCTTTACAAAATTAATATTCTGTACCTTGTTAATTTTAACAAGTGCCTACATTCATAACTGAATCTAGACCAGAACCATTGAAATACAAAAGGCCTTTCTTTTTTTTGTTTTTGAAAAAAGCACAAAGCAAAAAAGTAGCAAAATCAAATAATATTGTTTTATTCTTTCAGCATAATGCATCTTACCAATTAAAAAGAAAAATAAGTGACAGGCCCACAGATAAAGAAACCAATTCCAAGCAGGAGAAACAAAAGCTTAACCTTTTTACACACCCCTGCCTAAACATATTGAAATTATCATGTAACAGTGTGCCCCAGACAACCAAATTTGTTTGCACTAGTTACGCAGTTTCAGCGGTACTAGTTTTCCCTTTTAAGGCACGTTATGTCAACTCAGCTGAAAAACTGTGGTATTAACTTGAAATCTTTTAAACAAAATGATGATTTATCTAAACAACAGTTGGACAACAGCAGTTGGTATCACTGCTTTCTTTTTTAATTTTTATTTTTTAAACAAACAAGGAATGATAACAGCATGAAAGAAAATCCAAAAATAGAAGACAAACTCTGGTCCCCACTTTCCTGAACAGTCAATAGGTGACAACACCAAACAATGCAATACACCCTCATTTTCAATCTGCCTTTTTAAATGGTTGACTTGGAGAAAGAAACTCTCAGATGGTGATTTTCTCCAAGATTGTAATTGTGAAGATCAATCAAAGCCTGAATAGCTTCTTCTACTGTTGACATCTGAAGAAGTGCCATCTTGTGATCTCTTCTGAAACAAAGTAATGGCATTAGGAACTCAAACAATACAGGGGTTGTTACTAACATTTTCCTTAAGACATGCCACAAAAACACAATTAAGCTGGCCTTTGCTAAAACCATGTACAGGAAAGTTACTTACTGAAAAAATTTAAATGCTTTCACAGTGCCTCCAGTGTTAGCAAACAGTGTGCGGAGATCCTCTTCTGCTACTGATGGTCTACAGACAGAAAACAAACATAACCAGAAAATTACTCGTCCATTCAGTGTGTTGTGATTAATATTAGTACTACTGGCTTACTGACAGCCAACACTCACGGAATATTGGATAGATGAAGAGTTGCCGATGGAGGGAATATGTTCTGAAAGTTTTTTGAACCGGGTTTCTTGAAGCGATGCAGAGGTGAATTACCAAAATCTTTAGTCAGCCCTTGGTCATCAAGTCCCTCTCGAGGTAGTTGTACTGTCTGATGTTTAGAAAGGGTAACCCGAATGATTTTTCCATACATTTTTTGTCCATTAAGATGGCTCATGGCTGAAAGACACAAGAGGTTTACTCAATTCAGTATTAGTTTTCAATAGCATGTTGCATATCACACACAACCCTACAAACAAGGAAAAAAAAAAAAGGAAATCAAAGGGTCATTGCACTAGAATCACAAATGAGGTCTGCAGAGTATTTAAAGACCTCCACATGTGTTTCAGCTGTTGAATTCATTTAGGCGATTGTGCAAGTTTTCTGGAACCTAATGCAGTGAGAGTTTGGATCTTGAGGGTAACCAGGATACAACAAAAATTGACAGATGAAAACGTGCTTAGTTCACCTGATTACACAACAGCTTAATTTCAAATACTTAGACTACTGGGAATATAAACAGAAATCCAGTCTTACCCAGCTGTGACTGGTTGCCATCAGCCATCTGTATAAGAGCACTGTCTTTCTTATTGTATAAAATCTTCACGCGCTGCACATCACCATAAACACCTTTTCAAAGTCAAAGGTAACCCAAAAGAAAAAGGTTATTTTAAAGCCAGTCAACTAAGTTACGCATTTTGACATATCAATGGAACATTCAGACAGCAACAAGATCACTCACTCCAACTCAGCACTCTCACAAATGAATAAAGGAGATAAAGATTTTGAATAGTGAATTTTGAAAAGAATAATTTCTGATAAACCCTCAAAGCTATGTGAATGATATTAAATTAAAGTCCATGCAAAATATATTAGCATGCATTAAAAGAAAATCTGTCTATGGAGAGTTTTAAACAGCAAAAGAAAAATAGCAAAAGATTTACTATTCAACTTTAAGCCAAAGGGCTAGCTACAAATAAGAATTAAGGTGAAACAAACAAAACAAAAAAAAAAAACACAACAAAAAGCAAAACAAAACAAAATTAAATCAATAATAAAAGTATAGTGCTAACAATAACATACCGAAGAGGGTAAACAGACTTTGGGGCGTAACCATCTTTAGAAGGAGAGAAGAGCAAGCAGCGTAAGACAAGAAGAGAGAAGAGTCGAGGAAGAGCGGAGATGAACAGATCATCCATAACGAAGGGTGGTTCCCGCAGAATGGTGAGGTGGTCATGGATCATGGTTTCAAGGCGGTTAATTGGGGCAAGTTGGTCCGAGGAACATTTTGTTCAAGCACAGAAGCATGAACGTAGGGAATGAAGACAGGGAACACAGACAAAGACAAGGAGAAAAGGGGAAAACAGGGAAGGGCGTGGGAATTTGGGTAAAGACAAGGAAAGGGAAGTTGGACACAAAGGGAAAAGGATGAAATGGGGAAGGGAAAACAGCAATGCAGAAGAAAAAAATAAGTGGGGAACAAAAAAAATAAAATATAGGTCAGTACATAGGAAATGCAGGAATTTGGTCAGAAAATGGTTGGTTTATGTACTGTACAAGAAAAACTGAGTAAAATGTAGTCACCCAAGACAAATATGGGTAAAGTACATTCATATCAAAGAGTAAACTACAGCATTTCATCTCAACACGAAAATAAATTAAAAAAAAGCATGCAATAAAAATTTTAAACTTTAAACTTTAACTGCGTAAGCATGGCTGGTTATGAAATGCAGGCAAAAAATCTTCCAAAATGGCACTCTGACCTAAAACATTTTAACATGCAAGACTGGATGACAAACTAGTACCAGATGATAAAATAAGCTTAATGATTTATAGTGACAGAGGCCAGTTAAAAATGGAACAGCTAGACCGATACAAACTTCCCACATTTCATACCAGCTTTCACAGCCATCAAAATAAATGTAAAGGACAGTAAAAATGCGTAACTGAACAAAACCCTTCCGATTTCAGAGTTAGCAAGAAAGATACAGTGAAGGTAAAAAAGCTTCGTCACCATTTTTTTTTTAATAAGACAAATGAGTAACTGCCAAGAAAAAAAATTACTAAGAGACTGGAAGAGTGCCTCGTCAAGATCTTTGGGAGAACCTTTAAAGAAAAAGGTGTTAGAGTAGTTCACATAAATTAAAACCTTAAAATGCGAGATACAAGCATGAAATGAAGCAGCAAACAATTAGAAGAAACAAAAATGGGAATTCTAGTTTACATGATTATAATTGCAAAAGAAAAAAAAGCTTTCAATTCAAATGTCAAACATGCAGTAATTACCATATTTTTCTTAGAAAAAAAGGTAGCCAACTATCAAATGACATTAAGTTGTTAGCTACCTGGAAAAACAAAAGTATTCAACAATAATGGTTTTTAAATTAACTTTGGGGGAGGGTAGGGAGTAATAAACAGCAAAAATATTATGAGCTTAAAATCCAAATATGAGAGGCCAAATTCAAAGAAATAAGATGCTGATTGATGAAGTATGGCTAAAAAGGAAAAAAAAAATGAATTGTTTCACTGACCTCTTCATTTAAATTGCTAACCAGGAGGACTGTATTGCCACCAGCTGAGACTCCAGGCATTCCCACACGGCCAGCAGCAGCAGCAGCTGCAGCAGCAGCAGCATTTGGAATAGCCAAAGGACTCAGAGCTCCTGGAACAGCTGCAACAGGAAGCCCTAATTTTAAAATAAAGCATATTTTACGAAACACACACAAGTCGTTTAAGAAAAAATAGCACCTACATCAGCACAAGTGTTGCATACAACACTACAGAGCAGACCACTCCATCGCTACAGTCGTCCAACGAGTTGTGATATGGGTTAAGCAAACATGAGGAACAGAAATATTTTCTTTATTCAAGCTCTTCAGAAAGAAGTACTTTTTAAAATAAACATTCTTGTGCACCAAAACTGTTTTTTTTTTTTTTTTTCTGTACTCCAGAGCATACTCTGCGTTGTTATATCCTTATTTTGGATCACCCTTTGAGAGGCTTCGTTCACTTCAACTTGATGCTGCAGGCTAAATACACAACCACTACAGAGCTGGTCAGCTGAAAAGGCCTACATAAACAGCATAAAGGAGGGAAAGAAGGCAAACTTCTAAATTCAGGATTCAAAGTAGCACCAAACTGGTTACTCCACGGCTTTATGTGATCTGATTCTTTGAAGAAGCACACAGCTATTAGCTAAACCTTCAGCTGTGCTTTACTCTTCTTCTTCAAAGGAAACTGAAATCCTGGAGAGATCTGGTGCTTTTGCCTGGCAATGTCACTGGCGTACCCGGCAAGTATGCTACTTCCAGGATCCGTGAAAGGTTCTTGGGACACACGTGCACTACACACACTTCATAAAGGGCCATCTTTATGATACGTTACCAACAGTTTATTTGTACATTTTACAGAATCCAGTAAAAAGGATATTTATATAGCAAAAAGGGTAAAGAAAAGCAAAAACCAGAACTTCAGTATTTTAGTTTCTTCTACTGAAATTGGCTTCTCAGATTTCAGCATTTGGCAAAATTTCAGATGTTTATACAATGGTACTAGGCTAACACTTCTGACCAGTCTTCCAGAATGCTGCTTAGACCATCTCAACATAACCTGTTCACTATGTACCTAAGACCATTTTCCTTCCTTTAAAATAAAGCTTAATGTAGGAAGTCTTTATGAGAGAGCGAATTTCTTCAGTTTCAGTCAATGACCAAATATGACAATGACAACAGTAAAGACAGTCATCTGTATATTCAGAAAGATCCCAGATTTAGTACCAAAAGGGAAAACATGTAGGGAAATGAGGTGTTTTCATACAGGGGGATAAATACGGTTACAACTATTATTTTTAATTGTCTAGAAAAGATCTCCACTCTATGTATACTTTATTGCACAACTTCATAAAAAAAAGTAATTCAGAAAATTAGATTTTGCTGGGCTGGACAGATGTCTCCTCAAAGGGAACAGGACATCCATCAAGACTTTGCGACAGCGTTTATCAAGGATAATACAAAACACATTCTGAAAAATTTTTTCTAGTTTTCTCCTACCAAATCCCATAGAAACGTGTTCTAAGAAAGGAAATTAAAAAAGATACAACTTAGATAATGCCTTCTGATAAAAGCGTTAGTACTCAGAGATCAAACCAGAGGCGTAAGAAGTACTGAGTAATGAAAACATCAGTTAGAAAATTCTAGTCATCTCTTATGAAACAATATAAAGGGAAAGTGGACTAGAATAGAAACAACAAATACTATCTTTTTATTGCATTACTTGCATTATTTGTGGAACTGACTAATACAGAACAGAAGGAAAAACCCTAACTTGTCATCCTTCCATCCTGCAAACACTCTTATTAGGATTTTATTAAATATGCAATAAAGTGACACGTAACATGCTTCAGCACATAAGCCAAGCACCAGCTATTTGGGGTTTAAGAAAGCACTTCTCCCAGGTATGCCACTGCATCATCACCCATTATGGAGGCTGTCCTCGGTCTTGCCTATGAGAACATACAGGTAACAGCTGCTGTCAGAGAAAGGATATCAAATGAGACAGACCACTGCTAGTCCACACATAGCCATTACTGTTTCTCAAAATCAATTTTATAAGACAGGAAAGCGTAACTACAGATCTATATACCTAGGTGTATAAATAGCAAGACAAGTCTAATATAGGTGCTTTGTTCTTGGGTTAAATCTGAAGAATATAGCTTTATTCTCAAGTAAAAGGTACTCATAAAGGAGGCAGTTAAAGGAATCCGCCCTGCACAAGAAACAGAACAAAAACCCTGTGATATGCAGGGAAATCTGCCAATATAAAATACTTCTCAAGTAACAATTTTTTAAAATTCTGTTCAGTTCTGGAAGTTGTGTTTTGGAAGTGCAATTCAGGTGCTTTGTATTGCACGTACTGACTCGTATTTGTTTACGCTTGGCTACCATAGAGGTCGTACCGACGGAAACACGAAGAATGCCGATACGGTGTGACAGATGTTCACCTGAAGAGAAACAGGTCAATGGCAAGCATTTAGCTATGAAAAAATGTTGAGACATTAGAGCATTTCAAGTCTTTTAATGTGTCTAAGCACCCCTCCCTAGCCTTAGAAGTTTTAAGCCTTCCAGCATTTTTAGGAATAAAGGAATTTTAAGGATGCTAGTGACGCTATTATGGTTGGGTGGAACCAAGTAATTGCCTATAAAAGGCAAAATTCTTCATAGCATTAAACCGTTCTCGGTCCTACTGATGAAGTTAAAACCAAGCATTAATTCAACAGCATTCATACAAAAATGTTTTCAATTGCTATCCTCTGAAACAGATTCATTTATTAAGAATCTTCAGAAGGAAGATTAGTGGAAAGGAATAATAAAACCTATGAAAAGCAGCGATTAATAAAGTTGTGGTAGCCCATAACCACAGCAGCATATCTCCAGCTGTTCATATTTAGCATAATTTGTAGTGGTTAAGTACAATACAGTTTTTATTCTAAGCTTTTTTTTGCCTGTAAGATCTCCTGTAACCTTCATTACCTCATGTATAAAAGAAATACACATTCAAAACCAAACAGCCATTTGCTGCTGCTAGTTCATTTGAAAGCAACCAATTCTGTCCATTAGTGATTTTCTGCTTTCAAAAGATAACAAGGCTCATGGAAAATACGTACAATTTACAGCCTCTAAGATTTCTGACAACTTAGTTACATCAAAACTGATGACGCAGTATATATGAATGAGTATACTATGCACGTGAGCTAGGATCATCTCCTCAGGAAATACTTTTCCACCTGATTACATAGCAGACAGACCTTGTTTCTTAAAAAGGTCAGACAAATTATGACCCCATGGAAAACAATTCTTGATCTGTAGCTCCCTACCATCTGCTACTATAAGTCAACATTGTAAAAAGATTAATTTGTATTGTAATCATTAGTTATCACTCAACACACTGGTGACGATTTGAGGACTTACCTGCAACTATTTCGAAACATGAGCTACTTTGTCAAGAAGATGAACTGGTATTTGAAAGCTCTGTCACCACTAATTTTATTTTAGCTTTCAACAATTATAGATAACAGGATTTTGCTTTTTCTGGATATTAATTGAACCATACAAACATTATACATCTTCCTTCCTAGCCACTGAGTCTTTTACCTAAAGGTCAAACACAGTATGTCATGTATTACTTATTCGTCCTCAAAGTACCTTTTTGCATAACTTCTGAAGTGCAAATTATTAATGACATTTTAATACAAGGGAAATTAAAGCTATACTAAAAATATAACAGGAACTTATGTGTGGAACACATTGGCAGGAGTAGTCATCTTAACGTAGGTACGTATCACTGAACTAGATTTACTCCCTGCATTTTTCATTACAGAAAACAATTGTAAAACAAACTAAAATGTGAAAATAAAATACAGAGGCAGGAGGAAGTCACTGTCATCATTCTACCATATTTCACTCATCATGGTTTGCTAACCTCTATCTTATCACTCTCTGAACTTTAGTGTTCTCACCTTTCTCCTTTTGCATATCTGAATAGAAACACAGGCATAAACTGCATGCACAAGCACCCGCTCAGGCTTGCATTTTTTTCTCTCCTATCCTTTCTGCTTGATGTTACTAATATTTTGTGCATTTTTGCACAGTAAACAGAACAGAACGAGAACCCTGTTCTTTCATATTTAAACAAGTATCATTCCCACTTTGACAGCTGAATGGCTAAGAAAGCAACAGGACTAACACAGACCCCTTTTGTGAAGTTTTACAGACTTTGAGCGCTACGGCTGAAAGAAGGGAACCAAGAAAAAAGGCAACACAAGAAGAGATGACAGCATCGTCATCCCCACTTGCCAGATGAAGCACAGTTAAGTCATACCCAGCTATCTCAAGTCTCTTCCAATACATAATCCTCATTACTCATCAAAATAAACACATGACTGACTTCGCTGATGCT
Source organism: Heteronetta atricapilla (assembly GCA_011075105.1). NCBI lineage: Eukaryota > Metazoa > Chordata > Aves > Anseriformes > Anatidae > Heteronetta > Heteronetta atricapilla. Next base: position 2,259,805 of record CM021738.1, on the reverse strand, counting down.
CAGAAAACTTTCAACAGCTGCAATCGAAGTTACTTGTGTTACAACCCTTTTATTTTCCTGCTGCTCAGGAAACAAGTGCAATTTGAAGAGATGCATTCAGACAATGAGAATTAAAAGATTTCATTAGTCAATATGACTGGCATTTTCATAATTCTACTAGCAAAAACCACAAATACATGGAAGAACAAGTCTAATTAAAATGAAGAGGTTAAAAGAACTTGAGCAGTTTTGTGAACAAAAATCACGAAAGCATCTAAGTAACCTACAAGTCCAAACCACTGGAACATTAGGTCTGCTACACCTAAGTCATTTGGATACTCTGATAACTTTACAACTATAGTAAACCCAATTACTAAACACATCCAAAGTGATACAATGATTCAAGCATCTTCAAAGTGCTGTTCAATTATGCCAAGCAAATTAAAGTTGTCGATTTGACACATACTAGAAGCATTATACACCAATGAATACGTTACGAGACAGACTGGAAATCACCTTCTCAGAACTCAGGAAAATGTCAGACTTAGAGCTACATACTTCATGTTGTATTTGACACCATTTTATAAATCATGACTCTCTTCTCCCAAACCCATGCCTTAAACTGATTGGTCTCATTAATAAATAGCTTTGGTATTGTTTTTTCTCTTTACTGTTCATACTGCAGCCCCACATCTAATACCGCTGTGCTCTGACAGAAGAGTTACTAATTGCTTTGAGTGCTTTTCTACAGCACTCACCTCTATGGTGTCAAACTTCTTCACAAACACTCATTCATCTTCCCTATCAATCTATGAGATGAGAGATTTTATACTTTCAATTTTTAATGACGAGTAGTTAAAACAAGACACAACTTTACTGGGGGGATTCTCCTGCTAGCTATGAAATGTATCCTTTAAATAATCAGATTTCTGAAAAAGGCAGACAATGCAGCATTCAGTAGCCATAACTAGGACACTGACCCTCTTCCCTTGTTTGCAGCTTTCACTATGGGCCACCTAACTGCTGTAACACAGAGCAGAGGCCTGCCTTTACTCTTTGCACTTCCTCTTTACTTTGCATTAGCTCTGACTCACTCCAAGTTGGCCCATCCTTTACAAAATAAAACACAAGAAATTTGTTGTTCTTAAGTTCCCTACAGAAGAAAATTGAGAAACGATGAAAAAAAGGAAAAGACTAAGTGGGAAGAACAGTGATCACAACATAAAAAAATCACGTTTCATAGAAGTCATAGGATCACGTCTGATGTTTTGAAGAGTGAAAGGTATTCGTGCCAAAGAATATCAACTTGACAGAAGCAGCAGTGAAACACATGTAATGAACTATAATAAATTAAAATAAAACCCAGAGTATTACAAATTTCTCCCAAAGCATGCAAAACATGCTGAATTAAGTATTTTGCTAACACTTGAAGATGTAATTATATGTTTTCTCAAAGTGATTCACCTATTTCTTGTGATGAGCCCAAAAACTGACTGGATATTAGAACTCATGTACCATAAATATGGAAGTGCAGCTACAGATTTTCTTTTCCTGTAATTTACCAAAAAAGGGACGCTTTTTCTTTTAAGCAAAGAGCATCATCATTCCTCATTGAAGGAATAAAACAAAATGCTATTTTTAACAATCTGATATTACAAATAGCATTCATGAGAGTGCAACATGCAAATCACGTTAAGTCTGTTACAAACATGGTTGGGAGAGGTGGACTGTAGCAGCTGGCTAACAGGAACATGAGAAAGTGAAAACTGGCTTGGGAATAAAAGCAGAACAGCTAGATTTCCTTTTCCTTTGTGCATTTCTCATTTGTCATACATTCTCTCATCTACTTCTCCAGGACTTCTAAAGACAATGCATAAGTGTTATTACTGTTCAGATCACAATATAAAATGAAGAGGCCTTTGGACACTACTGCAGTTTAAGATACTCATTCATTAGAAGGACTGATAAACATTTTCATCAAGTGACTGCAACACAGCAGTACAATGCCAGAGTCATACCTAAAAGGGAGGTCTCCTTTGCAAATGCTGCAGCAATAGCCGGGTCCAGCGCTGGTTGCCCATCACCAGATGGAAGATCAGGACGAGTGTAGTCTCTGCTTTTATCGTTGTTGTACTTGACATTCAAATTCACCAATTTGGAAAAATCAATCCGTAGGGTACAGCAAGCATTATAAATATTCTGACCATCTAGTGCCTAGAAAAAGAAGTCAATTTATTTAAAATAATACATAATACACGTTGGATGTACTTAAAAAAACAAAGCCAGCGTTTATATATTTATCCCTCTTACTGTCTAACTTAAAACCAATTAAGGTTACAATGCATTAACCTCTTTTAACATGATTCCAGGAAGCTCGACATTTACTTCTCTTACCGAGAGACTGCTTATGCACCAAGGTGGGAAGAGACATTTAGTGCAAGCTTAAAGGTTAGTCCATTGAATATAATTAATTAGCCTGCATTCCACAGCATAGCTGCAGCACAGACAAAATGCCAAACATTTCTCAGAAACTTAAAAATCAAACAAGTACTCTTCTAAAAAGAAAGATGACCTTCGAAACTCTGCAAAAAACCCTAGGCTTATATGCCACATAGTGGATTGCTATATATTGAAGCAGAACATTCACATTGTTCTTGCATGTTTTTGTTCTCCCCTTAAAGGTAGTTATTGCAAAAATTTGAAGAAAAATATTATCTAACCTTATATTATTTATACTTAAAAATCCTATTTCCACAATTCATCGGTACTTCTACCAACAGTAAAACTCACATGAACTCTTAACAGAGCACCACTATGAACTACACAAAAACATTCTCCAAATAAAGCTTAACTATATATGCTTTGCCCATCTTCATTCTATACCAGATAAATGAATACAACTAGATCTTACTCCATTTGCATTTTGGGCATACCTTCACGTAGTGTACAGATTACTAACAGCTATACAGAAGAGATCAGTAAACCAACAACTTCCGTAAGTTATTTTATATTTTCAAGAAACGCTAAGAAGTGATCGCACAGATCATCTGAAGACAACAAAAAACCCTAACAAGTTTTCAAATACCAAAGTCAGATCTTTTGTTTCTCTTGATTAATGCAGTACTGAAACCCATCACCTCCGAACCTGAACTAGCTCTTGCCGAACGAGCATAGTTACACCTGCAACGCACTTTCCAACACAGTCAAGTTCTGGTAGGACTTGCTATTTCGAGCCAAGCACTGTGTGAACCTAATGGGCCTGCTGGGTACGGAAAGCAACACAGCTATTTTCATACAGGGATGCATCTGGAAACTGAACATCCTGCAGACACCCCCCCGCTAGGTCTGGGCCAGCAAGGCTGGCCCTTCCTCCAAAATATATTATCACAGCTGACATATCACCGGGGCTCACAAAATTGCTTTAAAGAATTAACACCATTAGCAGTCAATGTACAAGAACAAATAAGACAGTACTATTAGATCTTTCAAGTGCTCGGAAAATAAAATACGAAGAAAAAAAGGATAGAAACCTGACAATCTAGACTATTGTTTCAACAAATACCTAGCAATTAAAAGAGAAACTCCTTTAAAATCAGCTTAAACCATGTTTTACACAGTATCAGCAACACAAGATCTACTGCCCTGATTCACAGAATAGAAGCAGAGAGTTAATTTTGTATTTTGGGGGGCAAGGAGGATGAGGGGAAAAGGAGGGCAATCAACAATACAAAATAAAGTATTTGCTAACTCTTTCATACACAGTGAGGAAGCAAAAGTCAAGACTCTCCTGAAGTCTGTATTTCAGAGTATCTCACTGGAACACTTACATACAAAGAAGTATATACCAGAGAATCAATCACCACTTTTACAAGACTTACGTTGTAAAATACATTAAGATACAGATTAAAGGCAGGACCAGTTTATGCAGCTGGTGTCATTACCATCAAGAAATAACCATTCGTAACAAAAACCAGGTACAGCTGGGACCAAAAGGCAGTACTCATTTAGCTTTGTCCAAAACACAGAACGTGACAAAGCTTTAACTCTTCAAAACGCAATCAAGACTCTCGTTATACCTTTCTCTGGAGCCTGATGACATGTTGATTTACGGCTGGCAGAAGGATGGTAGTGATTAAAATCTTTAGCCTTAAAAAATAGAAACAGTAGCGAACCACAGTATTACCTACGTTAGTAGTTTCCAGACTAGTCGATGGTTAAGAGAGAGCCACGCAAGTAATTAAAACTTATACTGAAAATACTAAAAGGTTTAAGTCCTAACATTCTGAAGAGCTCAGTTACCTGAAGTACATACAAAATACAGCACAATAGAAATCCCGTGTAGCAGGAGCAGAGACGGTCTGAAAGAAGCTCCTGAACCAAAACTGAAGGAGACGGACGCACTCTTGATGAGCGCTGCAGTCACGCTCTAGAAAAAGCTCCTCGCAACAGATACAAACAGAAAACCCACCCCACCAGCTTCTACCAGCAGCATCGTAAGCCAACAACAATGCAAGAAAAATTGCCAGCAACTACGTTTCTTCAAAATTAGCTGTTATAAAGTCACAATCATGAACGTTTATCCTCAGCTCCTTTTTATACAGCAAAAAAAGCACGTGCAAAGTTCCTCTCAAACAGGTAACCTAAAAGTACTGAGGGCAGTAACGGTACCATTAGTGAATGTACGTAGCGATATACATCTCAAAGAACTCTAGTTACTGCTAAGAAACTTTTCTTTGAGCACTTATCTACACATATTGGCATGACAGTGCCACACCACTTGCATGCCACACCAAGGAGAACAAGTACAACACGAGAGCATCGTTCTTTATCTCGCCTTTGACAGCAAAACCATTATGTAAGCCTCAGCCACAGAAATAACAAAACTTAGGCCATCGTGGACAGGTACTTCAGTGGATACTTCAGCAACTGCTGTGATACTGAATCCCCTGCCTTCCTCCTTCCCCCCGCTACAAAAAAGCTCTTGGCCTTTCCTAAGGGGGGAAATGAGCCTGACGAGTTGGTTCATCACCTGCCAAGAGCTGCTCGTACAGACTCACTCCTGAAGAAGCCCACTACGGTATTTAGGAGCAGACAAACAAGATGGCTAGTAAGAATATGCAGAAGACCAATAGAAAACAACAGTGAAAGAAAAAAAAGCTTAAGTTCAGGCTAATACCCATATGCCCAGGAATGATGCATGCGCTTAAACTGACAAGAAGACCTCAACTCTACAGTACAAACTCACTTTCACCATTAAAACTTCCTCTACAGCCACTAACATTGCTATTGGGATGAGAAACAGACAAAGCACTTCACACCTCATCCCTGAGTATGCTGCACAGTTCCTCATCGGCTACAGCAGTTAAGGAAAGGAACAAGCCAGAAATGGAGAAAAAAAATCAAAAACCCCCAGTGCTGCTCAGAGTTTCAAAATCGTGGAAAGTTGATTTGGCTGGAAAGAAGCCAGAATTCCTAGATAACCGCTACAGCAGAATTCAAAATACTTAGAGTCCTAGTAACCAGGCTTAGATTCACAAAGAATCCCAAATCTGCTCATGTCTTAAAGCAGCACCTTTCACAGAAGGCAAGAATAGGCAAGCACAGCCTAACAACAAAGAAAACAGCAGAAATAGCCTGGTGAAAGATCCAAACTAGAGAACTATGATGGTCTGCCAAAGCGTTTAAGAATGACCATAATACTCAATGAAATAAATGTATTTATTTATTTTTTTGAAATAGCAACCAGGAAGATGATGTGTTGAAAATGGCTGAGAAAAAGAATCCCAGATGAAGAGGTGAGATGAGAAGAGACTGTTCCAATATGAAAACAAAGCTCAAGGAAGAATATTTCCTTCTACTGCTCACATAATCAAACACACACAAGCTCTTCTGCAAAAGGACAGCAAGAATTTCTGTCTAGGCAACGTGGAGTTGTAACACTTGCATCTCATTCTCAAACGCAACTGAACATTGAGAAAAGTGACAGCAGCAGCAGCTACGGTGAACTCAGCAAAATTACCCTATGAGACTACAAAATGCTGCCACATCTTGAAGGACTGATGCAGCTCTCTGATGTAGCCTCATGCAGATCTATCAGTAGGCTCTGATAGAGAAAGGAGAAAGAGAACGTTCTTTGAATAATTTCTTCTGTTAGGCCTTCCTTGCCTGAATGAATGCATTTCTGATGTAACAGATACAATTCACTGTTCTTCTTTTTACTTTCAGGGTTCAAGATGACTCAAAATCCTTGTGATAGAATGGCCCCTGGAAACGTACTGTATCTGTAGGAACTATGCTTCCGTGAGCTTCTCCCAAGGCCTGTACAGACCATCAACCTGGGGCATTAAATGCCCCCACAGGAGATGGTCAAATTAGCCCTCTGAACTTCAGGGAGAGAGATGTTACTTACAAGATTCTTTACCTTGTAAGATAATTCACACATTGTACAAAGACAACAAACAAGAATGCAGTTTGGGAGATAGACAAAAATATTTTATGTTTAGATATCCTCATTTCCCAGTTCAGAAACATAGCTCAGAAATTTAGCTAGCACTTATTTCTGGAGACATAGGGCTTCAAGCCACAACAAATAGTGTATCTGCACCTCTCTTTGTCAAGCTCTGCAGGCACCTAAAGCAATGATCCAAAACAGGAAACAGATCTATCGCACGATGAGAATAGCTTGAAAGCACTTGCCAAGGTCTGATAAAAAAAAATCAAATTAGACTGGAAAGAAAAAAAATGAGCACAGAGGAAATACAACAAAACCATTGTGTCCCCACCATCTTTCTCTCCCAAAACACAGCAGAAACTAAGAATAATATTTTAAAAAGGACATGATGTAACTGTTTAGAGTATTAAAAAAAACAATCCCAAGAAATCCTTACAAAACATACTCCAGACTCAAGTAAGTACCTCAAAGGTGAAGCGGTAAATCTTGGGAGAGATGCAGTTGGGGACACTGCAGTTGAATAGAAATGTTTATTTTGAGACAAGTGTCTTGGATACAAGAGGTTTCTGCGGCTAAACACCACACATAAAGCATAATCCATTATCCAAAAATGAGTTTTTGTGTGCAGTTCTGTGACTAAAGGACCAGTCATATTCTCCTTTACAAAGCTGGAAAGTCAAGGACATGAACATCATTACTGCATTTGCTGGGCTTTCTGCGACAATGGATACAATCCAGCACTCTCCTGGTGATTTAAATATTGCTTATCATCCATTTCAGCTAACAGTCTTCTTCAGCATTCAAGGTGTCCAAAAATCCTTAATGCAATAATCTAAGATAACCGCCCTGAATCTAAATATCTTATCTTGAGATGTCATTGCTTTGTGTTCTGAAAATGACTACCTGAAGTTCCCATTACAGATTTTATGGCAATGAACCCCAGCAGAAATTTTCTGCAGACTGCTACCAGTGCAGAACCACCTGAAGCTGCCACTCCAAACCACTGGAAAGAAGGCACCTCGAATATGAGTCAGACCTCAACAGAATCACTGCAGAAAAACCAATCCAGGGTAATATGAAACACCTACACGCCAAGTAAGGACCAAGTGGTCAACTGTAACAAAAACTCTCAGAGCTGTGGTATTTTTAACTCATTTTGGGTCAAGACAACTGTCATGCGTAGCATACGTAAGTCTCACTTAATCCTGCAGAAGACAAGACTGTCTATAGCCAAAAAAAGACTGTCTACAGCTAAGATTTGGCAAGAATACTTCCAATTCGTTTACACAAAGACAACAGGTTGAATTAGCCAGCTGTTCAGATACAAACACTGGCACTCCGATCTCATTATGGTATACCACATCAGCAGCATTCCAGTATTTATGTCTGATGGTTCTGCTGAGGGTATTATAACCTACTACGAAAATGTGCTGGTTCTGATGCACAGAAAGTCTTATGAATACAGACATCTCCATAACACCACTTTGTTTCACTGGAAGAAGCACAACTGTTCAGTGTGCTCTACTGTTGCAGGTTCTCAGGACTTTCTTCAAACCACGGCTAGACTGCTGAATTGTACAGAACCTGAAGTTTGTCATCTTCACCTTTAGTTGCAGATATAATGAACTATAATGATCCAATCTGAAGGCAGTGATGAAACATGAATCAGTGTAGCCATAATCTACTTCTACAGGAAATGAGTTTCTCACAAAGCAAGTGGAGCAGGAATGCAATTTTTCACTACTTGCTCATTCAGATAGCAGAGGAGTCCCACAGGGCTAGAGGCTTCATATTGAACATTCTTGTCAGTGTCACTATTTTCTCAGAACCTTCAAATGAATAGTATCTCTCCTTGGTACTTACATCACTTGAGTTTTTCAAATTGCTCTTTAACTTCCTTAATAAGTCTTCAATTTCTATTAAGGCCACATTCTGATTTCCTGTGAAGAGTGCCAGTGGAAAATTAAATTTCCCCCATTATCTTCTATAGTAACAACTGATGGAAAACAAATCGAAAACTTCTTTACTCTTTTACCATGCTTTTAATTTTGAACTCCATGCAACTTAAATATTGCCACCACATCCGCTTGCTTCTACTATTTCCAGATGTATTTAAACTGTTTTTCTCTTATTATCGGACTTTCTTTCCTTTAGGCAGTTTTGTTTTGGTGACACTTCATGTTCTACCGTAGTAACTCAACCATAAAAACAGTTATTTTACTCTATTTATCTCAGGGAGAGAGAAGGGTGAAGAAAAAAAATAAAAATCAAACCTTCCTTCAAATACAGCATTCTTTATTTACTTAGAAGCTATTCAAAATGAGAAGCTATAAACCTAAGCCTGTTTCAGTTCATTACTTTGGATCAACAGCTTCAGGATCACGCAGACAATGACCACACATGCAGGAGTCACTGTTATTCAGTTAAGTTCAGTCATTCACACAGGAGCTGACCACTACAGTGTCTGAACAAGCTAGCATTAGTTTGTCTCAAGTCAACTACAGCACCCGATTCTTTATTTCTTTTCAGACTTTTACATACCCTCATCCTTTGTTATTTTGCAACTTCTTTACTGAAATTATCAGTATCATTCTGGGAATATAATATACAGTCCATTTCACAGACAACATTTTTTCCATTGAATCTCCTGATAACGACTCAAAAGACTCAAAAAACAAAGTCAAAAATGCATCACTTGATATTACATTTTACTTCAAAAATGCACTTGTTTTAAAGAGTAATTAACATCTACTACTGAAAAACAACTTTGCAAACACAAATCAAGACTACATTACAACACTCCACAACAAATACCCGAGATTAAAACATGCCTTGGATTAAAATATACCTCAAATACGAACCCAAATGGCTTACAATCAATTCCTGCAGCAACTGTAGATTAAAGATCTAGTCTCCATATCACTATTTTAATTCTACTTACAACCTGAACGGTGTATCCCATCCATGAGAGTTTTTATTTTTTACAGTAATATATTTGCACCTCCCTCTATTCTGAGGCAGCATCTAATAATTTGTTTTATACATCTCAGAAAATAATTTTAACTGTATTCCAAGTTTTTAAGTATTTCCAGACTGGTTTTCAGGGATAGACTGTCTTAAAGTAGATCAGCATAAGCCAAGTTGAAAAACTCCTTGTCAATGACTACCTTATTTTTTCTGAATAAGAACACCACTTTTCTTTTTGATGGCCCTTTTTTTTTCCCTCAATTCCCTGTTTTGGCCCCTTCACACTCTTTTAATCAATGCCCAATATTTCATATGGTGATGAAGATACAAATGACTATCTTCTACTTTTTAACGTCCATCTTTATCTCAATGTAGTCATCATTCTTACAGGCAGAGCAGAAACCTAAGCCTGTTTTTTCTTTCCTCCACTTTCCTTCACTTTTTCCCCTTAAGTTCTCAGCTATTCTGTCACCTATGGGTAATAAGCACTTTCTGTGCTACCATGCAACACTTAGCCAACACATCAATTTTAATCAGCCTTCCACGAACACGGAATGTATGTAAATATACATTGATCATATTTATCCCTTGATTTTTTTTTTTTAATAATATCTATCCTTCCCCTTTGGTTCACCTTTCCTATTGCCACAGATGTTAACAAATCTTATTCACTTAATTCAAAATGTCTGGTCTAGATGACAGTCGATCTTTGCCATCGTTTATCCATACGCGCTCTCCTGCTGTAATGAATAAAAATAATTACTGGTTCTTGCCTCTCATGTCAAGGATAGGAGAGTCTCCTATGAACTAAAATCAGGATCTTGCTCTCTTGTGTCGCTGCTGCATCATACTCTGGTCCCACAGGTAAGAAGGCACTCTCTTCTGGGCACTTACAGTGAAATCCAGGTTTTGTAACTTAACCTTAAAAAGAGAACTATACTTACTAGTTTTGCTTGCTGTGCGTTCACTGGATCACCATACTGCAGTAAAGCTTGAAACTGGTTATTCTTTGTGAATGTGATTATCTTCAATACAGCACCGAATTTAGAGAATATCTGTCAAAAACATCACAGGAGTTTTACTCACAAGTTCCTGCCAATCACAGCTCAAATTAAAACGAAATTTGGCTTACCTGATGAAGAACATCCAGAGTGACGGGATAGTACATGTTGTCAATAATTATTCTAAGTACCGGACTCTGAGCTGGAGTCACTGCACTCTCACTCACAGTGGTCCCGCTTATGGGAGCATTTGTTGCCTGCACGGCTGTCACTGCCTGAAGAACAGCTTGGGCCCGCTTTAAGACACAAAGCAAGAGAAGACATTTAAAGAGATCTTATTTCATATTTCAACACAATAGCTAGAAATTAGTTAGCAATATTCATAATGGTTATCTTCAGAAAAATCAGAGCTACACACAGAACATAACAGAAGTGGAATGCAGTCCAACTTTGGGAAAAAAATGAAAACATCAATTAAGCCTTCAGACTGCACAAGTATCAATCTTCCCAGTAGCAAGCATATTGTTCTACTAATAAGGACAAAAAACCGAGGATTTTGTGGATGTCAAGACTCCTTCCAGACTCTTTTATAGAAAAAGGCCTAATTTTTGTCGTGTTTCCAGTTTGTCTCACAGTTAACATTTCAATCCCATTTTAATTACATAGAAGGCTCTGAGAGAAAGGGATAATGCTAAACACTTCCAAACTTCTCAGTTGTAACACAAGGAAGCAATCCACAGAACTGACAGCGCCTGGAAGTATTATCCACAGAGGGGTAAATAAACTGGTGTCTGATATTAACACACTTTACTACGAAAAAAAGAAAATACTCTTCAACTGTGGCTGTGTTTTGTTTTGTTTTCCCCATTTGTTTTCTTTTGAAACACAAGCAAGGTCTTAGAAATTCAGAGGTTAATGACAACATTGTAAAAACCTACATCTACTACATTAAACTACTTCTACTGCCAAAATTGAAAGCATCAGAATGATTAAGTATTTTTTTTTTCTGAGAAAGATAAAGTACAGGGAAAAATGATTTCCAGTTAATACTTCCATTAGGGCAGTCTTATGAAGCAAACCAATACAAAAGGAAGAGACAAAGCGAGCATTCCAAGTAAAAACGATGACCAATAATAACCACCAGATTAATGCACATGGCCTATTCCAGCAGCATTAGAGCTACGACCAGTTCTCGTGTCTCACAACTTACATGACACTCCCCAAAATGAAACGAATCAATGAGTAAAGAAAGTTTAAAAAAACAGACCTGGTGAACGCTAGAGGTAAATCTTATTTTCCCAATTACATTTAACGTAAATCAACCTAATTCTATAAAAATGCCTTTTGATAACGATAGTTCTTTTTGTTCAGAAAACTAGCAATATCTGCATCACCTTTATCTTTCCTTACAGGAAAATGAATAATCCTTCTGGCCTATAGAAGGACTCATGAAACGCTAGTTACAGAATACTTACTGCCAGGTACCTATTTATAGTCTTCAGTTCTGGTTTAAAGAAAGATTTGAAATCCTAGGAATATGAATGTTAACACTGGGCATCAAAGGGTACAGTGGCATAAAAGCCGCTGAAGTCACTACATCCCGTGTGCTGGGAAGGTGGTCCTGTGATGTACACAACCCACCATCACCACAGAAGCCAGACAACACTACAGAGAGCTTCTTAAGGCAATACACCCATCCAGTATAAACTGGCGTGCAGACAGAATCCAGACACCGTTCTTCTCCCCCCAAAATAAAGGTATCTATTTTCCTTTGTAACTGACATTTTGGAAAAAAGAAAAAACTATTTTTGAGAAGTACCTTTGACGGACAAACTATCAAAAGTTTCTAAGGAACTGGAACGTTGACGTGATCAACCATAAAATCAATATTAATTGATCTGAATCGAGATGCCTTTAAAAATAATTTCAGAATAATCATTTTAAAGATAACAGCTACAACTTTATTATTTCCATACCTTCTCTAAGACAGTACACCAGTAACAGAAAATGTAGCTCGGTATTTGCACAATCTTTTGTAACATCAAGGGAATATGAGAAATTAACCTTAAAGTAATTTTACTTGTGGTAAATGAATGTCTTTTTCCCTATAATTTGTAAGACAGGGTCATCACATTAGGAAAACCTATTTTGCAAAGGCATTATTTTTGCTAAATTTCCTGTCCTAATACATCCAGACATGATAGATGTATTTTAAAATAGGTTCTGCAGATGCAAAAACTTTTTTTCCCCTCTACTCTGAAGTACATTTGTACATTAATATGTTCTTCTTGAGGAATGGCAGATCACCAACTGATGTTACCAGTGCTACCAGAGCAATCATTCTAATCATTGAAACGTAGGTATTAGTCATTATCACTATGGAAATTCAAAAGGCATTAGAATCTCAGTTGTCTGAAATCAGTTATTTTTTTTGTCGTCCTACAGTTTCTAAACTAAGATGAAAAGTTATTTTATGAAAAAAATAAAGCTACGGCATCTTCAGGATCTGTTTTACATTAAAGAAAGCACATGAAGAAAATTAATCCTAATGGAAAGATGACACACAAAGCAAAATCCCCTTCAATATCACAAAGTGAAACAACATAGGTAAAACAGCAGCGTTTACATGTGGACAAGAGTAGATGGTTTAAATATATACTACACAAGCCAAGACTATGCACCATAAATCATGTTCTACTGTCTGTATTTCTAATCGTGCATAACACTATACCTGGTTCAGCGTGTTATCAGTCTTTAGTTCTTTATGATTGGAATACTGGATATAGATAGGTTGGTTACGAAGATGAGGTGTCACAGCAGAGTAGTAATTAACCATAGTGATGGCTGCTTCTTCTGTGGCAAGTTCCAAAAAAGCCTGTAATACCAAGACAAACATGTACATCTCTCCATCTTTATATTAAAAGCACAGAAAAACACAGCACTTAGAGGTTGGATAAAGTATTTTGCCAAATATCAGGCTCTAGAAGATGATTTCATTCTCCACATGCCAACTTTATTTGTTAAGCTGCTACATTCCAAAAATTCATCTGCGAAGACACAGAACTGAGCATTTATCCTACAGCCATCTTTTCTACTTTAGGGAGCTGTTAACCACCCCACACTCCCAAACAGAATTACAAGGCAGAGTAAATTAAAAATAATAAAAAAGAGGCAACAAATTACCTGATTTTTCCCTTTCAGCATCAGGATGTTGGTTACCTTACCAAAAGGTAAACCTAAAGCAATGACTTCTGTTTCTGTTACTTCCCCAGGCAGTTTTCTGATATGCAGAACACGAGACGGAGCCCCATCCATCTTATCGTCCCCTTTGAATTTCTTGGTGTCATTACCATTGGCTGAAAGACATATTCAGACTATTTGAAGAGCTTACTGCTATTATTAGTGTTCTGTTAAAATGTTTTTCATTATAAACACGCGCATTTTTAAAAAGCCACCTCTCACTCTCATCTAAATAAAAAGCAAGGGTTTAAGGGTTTAGAACAAATTTTGTAGAGGCAACTGGAAGACCATGAAAAAGTGTTACGTGGTTCAAGTCTGTTCAAGACTAACTCAATAGCTCTGTGATAAGGTATTTTCTAAGCAAGATAAAAAACACAGCAAATCTTTTTTATCTCACTTTCAGAGAAGTACCACATAATGCCATGTAGGACTACTAATAACTCCTCAGAAAGGCTTGAATAAAAACTGTATGTAAAAGAAGAGATCACCCAGATTATTTTTATTTTTTTGAATGGAGAAAGGTATCAGTGGAATAAAGTGACTAAAGATGCTCCTTGAGGACAATTGTTTTTAATTTTAAGGACTGTTTTCACTAAGTAACCAGACAAAGAAATGACAAAAGTTTCAAAGGAAATTTATTGATGATACAAATACAGGAAAAATCATTAAATGCTGAGAAGGATGACACTGGAGAAAAGTGATGACACAGAGGACTGACATTACAGAAGTCTGATGAAATTCACATCCCTGTAGTTTAAGAGCCAAGTACAAAGTGACCATTATGAACTGTGGACAGAAAAGGGAAGACCAACTATTAAAAACAATGCTGCTAAGGGAGGGAGGAGAATACAAGGAAAAACACGGATTTTGCCTAGCAGAAACGAGGAAAAAAATCAACATCATTGTATCAAGACACCAGGAAGATAGTTTGGAATGTAGTCCAGAATTCTCATAAAGATTTCGAACAGAATTCAATAAAAAATAACTCAATCTGGAACATATGAAATAAAGAGCTAGCCAGCTGGATAGAAGTTTTGCTTTGAAAAGCAGCCTACAAAAATACTATTTACTTTGGCTACAAGGTAATAAAACTACCTATAAATAAGTCACTGGAGCAAACATCAGAAAGGGATAAAAGCTAAAGAAAAACACTGTCTTAAGACACGTGGGTATTTATGAATTAATGCTGGAAATCAGAATGCATTTAGATATGAGGAAAGTGTTCAAGTTTTGTTTTTTTACATTTCTGTCTGTAAAACATGCAGCTGATAGTGAGATACTCCATCTCTCATTTTACCTTAGAAGAGCTGTTAAAAAAAAAAAAAAACAACAAAAAATGTGATTAGTAGAAAAAAAAATGTAATTATTAGGGTTCAAAATCATGGTTGATGGCAGATACCAATGAGGATTTTTAAAAAATCTAATTATGAACAAAATTACTTTGATTTTATTTTCTAACTAAGGAAGTCAGATGCAATAAGGGAGGGAGAAGGAGTGCCAATAGTAAGCGTTTACATTAAATTCTCCAAAAGCCTTGCCTTTGTAAGAAAGCTGAGGGCAGCATTTTCCAAAGGGAAGAAAATAAAGAAGTCCTCAACTATCACTCAGCTATAACCGGATATAATCCAGATTTTACATCCAGGAAAGTCACTTAGACCTGAACTGGTCACCTGCACAAAAATATTTCATTAATTTATGAGTGTACTGAGAACAGTAACTTTTGCTAAGAGTATGCTGAAATCATAACTAAGAATTTAAGCTTTTAACTCAGTTTGCCCACACTAAGCCAACTCACTGAAGATTCAAAGCACAGAATGTAATGGACTCATATTTTTGCAAGCGTAGAGTATCCATGCCCCAGTTGTGGATCCAAGCAGCCAGACCAGGTAACACACTTAACTAGCTTTTCAGCACTTCTAGCAAGGTTGGCAAACCGCAGGTCTCTGACCAAAGCTATCCACTGTTGCCATTTTCAGTAATAGGGTCCTTCTTCATACTTCCACTACAGGAAGTGCTGGAAAAAAAAAGAAAAACCTCTACATCACATATTATTTCTACCACTCTCTTGCATCTTTTTCTAACAGCTAAACTTCGTGCTGCTTCAGCTTTCTTTTCTCATGCTTCCCTCAAACTGCAATCTAGATTGATCTAGAACTTAAAATCGAAGCAGTCAGCATGCTTTAGCATGAGGTCATATACCTAGAAGATAAGAAAATACTCCAAAACTGAGCTTTTAAAACGTTCTTTCACTGGTGAACACTTTCTAAGCCGTTTCCAGCATATTCTAGGAAACACCAAAATCCCCGTGACATTGCAGCTGGTGAAAATTCAGCCAGCAGCATGCAGGCAACAACACCAGGAGAGGATGAGTCCATGCAATAGCATGGATTTTGTGTTGCTGTGCTGCCAGACCTCATGACTATCGCTTATTTTCATGAGTGTGGAGTTTCATGAAATCAAATATAAAATATTCACCCCCAGCTTTTTGAAATCTTCCCTCATCTCCCAATACACAGGATAAGGAATAAAAAGGGAAAAGCTGAATTCTAGATCAGTGTTTTACTCAGGCTTTAGAAAGATCTCCATCAAGAATTAAAATGCTCGAAAACAACTATTCCTATTCAGTATCTAAATATTACTTTCACCTAGATTTTAAAGAAGATCGAGGCAGTATTTGTCTGCTTACGAGGTTAACTGTATGATCTCATTTTTTCCTTCACAGAAGGGAAGGACAAACTTAGAGGAAACACAAGAGTAAAATTTCAGAAGTGCACACTGGGCCAGGATTTGAAGTCCATTTTTAGCCTGTACAAGGCTCTAACCTGTATCAGGTTTTGAAAATGTGGGGAGACTCGTCTTCCAGGTAGCCGGATTTCTGTCTTTCAAACTGAGACAGGGCACATCAGCACATGTCATCCTAAAAACCACAGGCAGCCAAAGTTTATGAAGTACTTTTACTTTTCACCTGAAGCTCATTACACAATGGCCTTGCCTAGGCCTTAATTTACATGTCTACTGAAAGCTAGAAGAAAACACTGTAATACATTAAGCCTGCCACTCTCTACAATCAACGTATTAGAAACTCGCAAAGAAGAGTTGCAGTGGTAATGAAAGGGTATTTCCAGAGCCTTTTTATTCTGAAACTTCTAAGCAATCTGAACTCGTTACAAGTTTCAAGAATTAAGTATGGGAACGTTAACAACAAGAAACGAAAACACAGAACTCGGACATAATTATTTCCACGGAATAAGTAAGTTCCAAGATTTTTTTAAGTTGATTTTCTCTTTTTTTCCTTCCCCTTAAAACTAAGGCCTCTATTAGGATTACCTAAAGCCTAACCCACATGTTAGCATTAAAAAAGGATCATAGGCTAGTACACAACCACTCACGGACATAGATGTGTGAGGAAATGCATCTCCAGGTCCTTTAATAATTTCTGTAATACCTGACTACGTTACTTTGCCACCTATAAACCTTCCTATCTGATTTCCTTCATTTTGTAGTTTTTCAACGTTTGCTGCAGTAGGTTTTGTACTATGTAATATCTCTTCTTAAAGAGCAGCCTAGAGCCTAATTGTGATTCAAATATCCAAGTTTTTTAAACTACCTACATACAACACTTACTAATAAAAATAAAAAAGAGGCAAACTAGAAAGTGCTTGTGATATAATATTTAATATAGAAGGTAAATAAATATAATAAAATAATACACAAAAATATACAGGATCATGCACTGAAAAATGCAAGACAAAACTTGGGTGGTCATTTAAGGACTGCTGTCAACAGCCATTTCCAGTGCTGTGTAAAACGCCCAAAGAAAGCTTTCAGCAGTGGGGCAGGTACGCCCGACAACGCTGTCTGTAAGGTATGCTCTTCCCAGTAAGCAGCAGAGTGAAAGGTGAACTGAAAGCATTCACAAAACGAAGCCACAAAATTTACCCCAAAATATGTAAGACCAGGTGTTAAGACAGAAGAAGTTAACACAGCAGTAGCTTTCACTGCTTTTCTTGAATGAAGCACAGCACACTTTTTATATTTTTGTCTATCCAGCCTGCATAGCCTAGCACTAACGTTCTCTTTCTATAATGGCAGTAATAGTGGCATATATTAAACATGCATGCACATATATGTGAATTTTCAAAATATTTGTCAAGCAAATGCAAACAGCTTTTAAGACAATTAGTAAAGTTTCTGGCACCATATGACACATCTCTCCCTAACTTTATGTAGTCTTTTATTTGCCATTTTAAGTGATACTTCTCAGCTGGAGATGCATCGTCACACTGCACTTAGGCACAGAAAGCCACAGCATTTAAAATGGGAACACAACCTGTTCTGAGTCACTGAAAGGTAAGGTCAGCTACAGATAAAGCACCGGCTCCACTCCCTAGCAAAAAAGAACAAGGCACTAAGAATAACATTGCCTTGTGTCAGAAACAGACTACGGCAATAAGCAACCTGAAAGATCTTCCTGGAAAAGGGCAGAACTGCAGAAAACTGGGGAGGGTAGGGGAATGTTGGAAGGGGAAATCTCACGTGACAACTAGTAACTACTGCTGAGAAACTAACTGCTATTAAATTGGAAGCTCATTGGCAAGGAGCTATTTCATCACATAGTTTGGCTTTCACCAGACTTAAGAGGCCTGATCAATGCAAACTCCTTTCCCCCGTAGTTTTTAACAACTATACAGCTGCACTGGAGCATAACGCTGCCAAGTCTACAGCGGGGAAAAAGTAAGTGAGCACACTATGACTATCCAGTGTTAGTCCATTTCCAATCAAGTCACAGCCTTAAACATATAGTAAAGAAAAGTCCCACGGCTCTGTGGTGATAAAGCATTCCATTAAACAGAAATCTAACCCCGAATATTTATTATATTCGATTCCGAATTAGAGAACAATTTTTATTTATCTTCCTGTAACAGCCACTGCCCTGATGCAAGCCCTCTTGGGTTCTCCAGCCAGCAGAGGGAAAAAATGCAGTTTCCTTGTGACTTCGGTTGTCTAATTCTAAACAAAATCCTGTGTCTACAAACGGCATTCAAAAGCCTTATTCTCCCATCTAATTAGGATCCTGCAGTCTAAACGCAGTGGACATACAAGCCACAGCCCTACTGCACAGAAAACCAAGGCACTGAAATTGAATGCATTAGAGTCAGGAAAGCCTGTAAGTGGGCATTATCTGGATTCCCTGACGTTTTTAGTTAGAAACTCCTACCTTATTAAACAAAGGAAGGAAAACCTATATATACAAGCAACAAAATGAAGCATAGCATACACAAAACATACAGTAAATCTGTGGCATTCTATCTATAAAAACCTCTCAATGCTCACAGGTAGATTTTGCAGCAAAACAGATCTTGAAGTTCAGAGTAGCTCCTAGACACCAGTAAGTAACATACTTCCTGCTGATAATGATTTTAGGAAACATTAAAATAGAAGATTTCATCCTAAGGAGCTGTTCTTTGCACACTTCCCCACCCCTCCCCACCCCTTAAGATACAACCTCAAGTGTTCTGAGGCCAAAACCCAAGAGTTAAATATTTATAGTTTTCCTTTCATATATAATAAACCCTTTAAGATGTATAATTTTCCTTCGCAGTAACTGTAATGAATATTTTCGCTATAAATTAAGAACTACTGCAGTAAATACTTTTCTTCCTCATGCACTTTCCTCAAAAAAAACCTTTCATATTTACACCATCTCTTAATACAGAAATGCAACTATCTGGGTATTGGCAAAGATTTTGCATACCAAAAAAAAAAAAAAAAAAACAAACTTTTTTTTCTCTGTTACTTCTTTAGAAGGAGGAAAAAGGTCAAATTTCATCACAGGACACTGACTATAAATTGCTGTGTATCTGCAATAGTAAAAAAATAATTAATAAACACCACTTCTGCAGAAGTTAATCTCTGTATCACAACGGTCAGTACACCCCACCAAACAACTACAAAAGAAATGCAAAGTTATGCATTCCCGAAGCATTTATTTCATCCTTCAGTACAGCCACTTCACTCAGTAAAAACAAGAGGCTCACTAATAGTTTTATTAATTGTTGTTGTTAATATCAAACGTATTTCTTGTTTCACCTAACTGGACAGTTAACAAGTAGAGAGCATCAGGCGTATATCCACACAGGAAATATTTGACCAAGTAAAAGGCAACAGAATTAGGAAAATGGCAATGGGATTAAGAATATAGCTAGTTTAAAATTGTGGATTCTGACCGGACAGGAACATTAAATATAGCAGTAGTTACTGAAAACAATCATCTGCCTCTAAAACAACCAGCTAAGGAAATCACAGAAAACCACAGCCTGTGAGGGTGTAAGACAGAGACCGCTGTGGTTTCATTTGTGATTTTCTTCAGCGTATGTGCCTGGCCTGACATCATCGATATAAGGTAGGAAGAAAGGACCTTTGGTTTGATCCACTGAGAGGCTCTGGCACAAGGGCCAGCAGGTTCCTAAAATGAGGAGAACTGAAGTGCTTTTTATTTTTCATAAAGACCCCTTGGAGTTCAACCTAAAGATAAAATCTGGAATTTAGAATGTTGGAAACTGAGGAAAAAAGCAGATTATGTACTCAAGGTAAAAATCACGAAGAACGTGGAATTCTCTGAAGTTTCCATTTTTTAATTCTTAAATTTCCATTTATTTCTCAATTTCCACGTTCAATGCCACCTTGACTTTGTTGTTGTTATTGTTTCGAGGATTTTTAGGGAGAGAGGAGCACATTCTGTAAGATTTTGTACTTCAAAGCATGTTATAGCCCACTGTCCTTGTCTTGCTAGGCCACCGCTATGCTGCGGAGTTCTTACTGCTTGAACCAAAGCGTTCATCAGTAATAGGAGATGGATCATTACTCTGGATACAGGCCATGTGCAAAGGACAGTCTTGACCAAACCGCAATAAAACTACTTTATACTACACAGAATATGGCCCATCAGGAATTTGAGCTCAAATAACTAACTGTGGTCAGGCAGATTAAAAGATTAACTGTACTGCTTTTAATTAGAACTAGCACATTTGCACACAGGCTGCAACTGTTTCAAACCCCACTAATTAACTTTTCTAACTATAATACAGTCATAATATAGTCTAATGGCTATTCAGTGTTGCACATCACAGTCCGCAACTAATGCGCTGAATTTTGGCCCTTAAAATATGTAAAAAATACTATGGCTAGAGTGCAGTGCAACAAATAGAATAGAAATGAATTGTAGCATAGTGATGCAGACTAATTAATTAACAATAATGGCCACATTTTATTTCTCCCATCCTCAAAGGTGTTTTTGTTGGCATGGCTGGTCATATGGATTTGTTGTTGTTGTCTTTAAATTTCTTAATTTACAAAAAGACAGCGTTCAAACATTCAGAGCATTAAAACTCCGTTTATCCACATGCAAATGCCCACCTGAGTCTGTAGAAAAATGTAAATTATAGTCTGTTAATATGTTATGATACTTTTCAATCATGTGTTGTACTTCAAATCTTTCCAATTACTATTAATTGTAATCAATTTGCAAACTTCAGAAGTAAATTACCTATGCTAAGGCATCATTAATGTTAACTAATAACCAATTTTACTTAATGTGCAGCACATGTATGTTTATACCATAAGTTAAACGGGGCACTTGAAACATGATTATTAGCTTGCATGCCTCAGTGCCAAGTATTCTGTTAATACAATCAATTACCTGTCAAAGTCACCACTAACTTTCCCTGCTAATGAAGTAAAAACAAGATCAAGATTAATAGTATCATTTAAAGCTCCAGGAGTTTAGTGAGCCCAGCTGCAAAATGATTTTTGAAATGTTTTGTGCATTTTAACTCAATCAGCCAAATGTAAACAATAAAAGCTATGACAACTATAGGAAAAAGTCTGCCGTTTTCCTGCTTCAATCCTTTGTCTTTGATAAGCCAACTTCCATGAAAGTTTCACCAAGTTGCTCTTTTTATCTATATCCCTTTGGTTTTTTTGTGCTCGTGGATTCTAGCAACACAGTTCATGGCATAAGCAGCTTCATGCACAGAGCTGTTCCTAAAACTTTCATCAGGCAGCCCTCTACCTCAAGCAAGCTTCGAATAAAAATAACCCATCATAAAAGACAGGCCCTTTCTAGTTCAACAGGAAAAGAGATTTTTTGTTATTATTATTTTCTTAGATTTAAATTTGAAGAATACAGAGTTAATAGTCAATTTATCTTTTTTAACGTAACCTGGCTTCAGCTCTTGTTTCTCAAAATCCTGCTATCAAATCATATTTCAGTTTATCTGAACTGCCCTTTGAGTCACTGGCTGCTGTGCATAAACATGAAAAAATGAATTCACAGCTCCTATGAAAAGGTTATGCCCTCCAAAAAGCTGAGAGCCAAGCATGGTTATGGTAGAGAACAAAAAGGGACTCCAAGAATATTTTCAGGAAAGAGAAAGGAAAACGCTTAGAGTAGTGCAAGGCCTTTGGCTCTGACTACGCACCCTCAAGACAACGTCACCTCACGTAGAGGGAAAAAAGCTTAGGTATCTGCTGACCCAAAACCTTACCTAAGTCTTTCCTTGCAACATGTCATGATCTAGGAGATGGGATTCTACCATAAAATGTCTAAAGAATTTTCTTTCATATTGCTCATAAAATACTTCTGCTAAAAAAAAAAAAAAGAGTCTTGTGTAATTAATATACATGTTTAACCTAAATGAAATTCCTTAAGGATTAGAACAGCAGTAAGAGGAGATGCAAGGGTTCAGAAGTAAGTGGTAAGAAAGTAACAGTCAATCTCAAATATCCAGGTCTAAATTTCTTTTGAGGCAGTTCTTTCACTAAAGACACATAAAGTACTTACGATAGTAACCTGACTTGTACTAAATGTTAATGTAGCATACTGCCAATTTCCTTTTACCTATGTGGTCTTGGAAGATGGACACTGCTGCCAAAGCCGTTTAGAAATTGTTCTAAATACCCTGTATTTTGATCAATTTCTCTAAACAGTCCAACATGATGACGTTTTCCTTAATTCTATATTTATCAAACTACCAGTAGTGCAAATAATCAGTATGCAAATCAAACGTTTATCCAAAAAATTTGCACATTTCTTTGACGAGAAATTGGGGACAGATTCATATGTAAGACTCTCCAAAGGGCAAAGAAAGTATGCAACTTCCGTGCCTTTAAAAAAGAATTAGCACAAGAATGTTCTTAAAAGCATTAAACTACCTGAAAGAGTTGAATAGCAAAACCAGAAATAACCAAAAAAAATATATCCTCACAGAACAATTCCTATGTTAAAAAGTTAAGATGATCATTTTAAAAAACTCAGATTTAACCTTACCCTTAAAGACAGAATCCTTTAAGACACAGCCCACAGTTCTATGGAAAACATCAGCTTGCATGAAGAGGTCTTTGTTTTCTTATGAAGAGTTTTTTAAAACAAACTTCCTCAGGCAATTTGTTTTTGTTTGTTTTGTTTTTTTTTTAATAAATAAAGATATTTCTATAGCACAGGCTTGACAAAAATGAGGGGGTCAAGTTTTTGTTCTAAGTTTAGGCCCACTAGGGCACTGCTGGTGGCAAATGTGTTTTTGGATTGTGTACTTTTCCATTAAGGCTCAGAATATTACACAGAGAAACTGGCTTTTTTTTCTGTTCACCTAGGTATCCGTTCAGAAAATATGATGAGATAGTATGTTGAAGATATCAAGGACAAAACCAGTTTAGTTTTCTGTGTATTAAACAATGGCCAGGTCTCATAAAATCATGACACCAAACTCCAAGAACAGAAAGTAGTTTTAAATGGTACAGAATAGGCCAGTTTCGACAAAATGATTAAGCTCTTCATAAAGGAAGCAATGACTACAGATTCTCTGAGCAGACCCTAGAAAATCTACAAGGGCTGGGCTACAGCTAAAAAACCTCTTCGTAGAAGTTTTAAAATTTCTCTACAGGAAAAAAAATCTAACAGCACTGAAGGAAAAGAAGCACTTAAGCAAAAGGAGGACATTAATTTGAACATAAGAAACGTGTCAACTCATTTGGCTTCAGGAGACAGGTACAGAAAAGTTAACATACCAGTTTCCATTTCAGGCCTAATTACTTCTGCATTTACAATTTACAATTGTAAAGGAAACCTGTGCAAGTTTGGAAAAAGTACTTCCAGGCTTCTGATAAACAAGACGGATACCTGCTCATATATTCAGAACTGAATTTAGAATTAACTGTTGATTTAGTGTACTCTACAGGTATCATATACTATTCGAAGACAGGCAGGCAGTAGAGAAATTCAAACACAATCCCAAGAAACTGCTTAAAAACAAAACAAAAAGCCTCAAACGAAACTAGCCCCTTCCCACTGACATCTGCAGGAAATGGATTGAATTGTGATACTGCATTCAGACTTAGGTATTTTGTTCGTTTGTTTGGCGTCATTTTTCCACACCAACCTCCTTTATGTATTACAGTTAGTATGAAAACTGCAACAGGCAACCACCCTGATACTACAGGAGCCTATCTCAGGCCACTGCTGTTTGTTAATGAGATCTTTCCTCTGAAATCATGTACATTTCTGGATGCTTAGAAATATCTGGAGAGGTCTCCCTCGAATAAAAAAACATAAGGATCAATTCATCTGAAAACTGCCTCCCAGATCTTTAGTGGTTGGTGGAGGGTGGTGGGAGAATTTGCATGTGTTAAATACAAACTCCTCAGTATACATAATGGGCTCTTCTATTTGAAGAGCTTTAAACAGAAATTTCATTTTTCTCAAAAAGTTTCAAGACTTCTTAGAAAAGCTTCTGTAACTTTTCTGTAACTCAAGCCTATAATAGTTGGTTTTTTTCCCCTACCCTTTTAGCTTTTTCCCTTTGATAACTTCCGTTTGGTTTTCCTGAAGTAAAATTTTCTCTGAAAATATACGGAAAATTCCAAAACATTCAGGAAAAATGTCCTGGTAACAGTGACACCCTGTCCAAAGCTCAATGCCCAACCTCCCCCTCCAACTCCAACTATTTATATGAGAAACTCGAATGAAAAGGGAAGTATACTGCTGAAGCAGTATTATCTTGGACTGCATAGGACATCAAGAAAATGAGAAGATGTATCTCTTTCAGAACCAGAAGCAAGCAAGAAAGGCAGAGGGAGATAAGGGACTGTTCCAGGGGTTCTAAAATGGCTACAAGTACACTACGCTTATCTTTTATCTATGCTAAAGAAGTCTCATCTCCCCACCTTTAGTTAGGTAACTGTCAGAGCCAGTACTCCTCTCTTCTGCCACCCCACCCTGCACCAGACCTAGCGATTGCACAGCTGCATGCCTAGTTAGTATGCTGGAAGGCTGCACTTCTCCGTGGCACAGTTCAGTGCTGCATTAGCTCACCTTGCAAGTGTATGAATACTCCAATATTGTGTCGAGCAGAAACATGACCGGTTGTGCGTTTTTTTCCTGCTTGTGCTAGGGATATAGGAAGAAAAAGCACAGAACTGCCCACCCTGGCAACAGCTGCCATCACAGCACAGCAAGCGTAACATGAAACTGCATCGTGAAGCCCAGTCTGCTAGATTAAAAGGAAAGGAAGTGATCTGCTACTAATATGAGCAACTGTACTGCTCAACACAACGTGAGAGGGGGAATACATCAGGCACGTTAAAACAGTGAATCAGGCAACTATTTGGGCGGCCCAGCAACACTGATACCAGGAACTACTTCCTCTGCATCTCTGAGGAAAGTTAGAAATACGTGTTTTCTTAGAGAAAAGGAAGAGAAAATGCACAACTCTGTGGTGAGCCCCTCTGGTAGAACTCAATGCAAGTTCAACACTCAAGAGCATATACTGCAATAAAAGACATTTTATTATGTGCCAATTCATGAAAAAAATCCACCTAGTAACACCATAAATGTGACTACAGAATAACTACACTCACTTTGCACTGACATTCTGAGACTGCAACGTTGTCATCTCAGACTGCAGTAGCAGAGTGAAGTTTGCTGCTTTAGCAGTCTACGTGGGACCACACCAAGTTCTTTTCCCGAAGCCATATTCTATTACGGATTATGGGGCAGCATTCTTCTCCGTAATACTCAGACTCGCAGATGGCTACGTGTGAAAAATCAGATGTCATAGAGGAGTTGTTAGCTGTTTATCTTCAGTTGGTAGCTCTTATTCCTTACTTTGAAGGAAGCAGTACAAGGCAAGTATAATTTTTCATCCTGTTACCCACCAACAATTTGCTGTACAGACATCCGAAAGTTGCTTTTTGTTTTACAGGATTATTATTCTCAGATACCGGAGGTGTGTGAGTATATACAAGGTCACTACAGTCTGATGCATGCCAACAGTTTATCCCTCTATAGCACAATGGAATCTTGTTTCAGTGTTCTCCCCTTGTAAATAGGAAATGAGTCCAAGTATAAATGACAGATTTCTCCTTTGAAAGGGCATCACTTACCAGTAACTACCATGCTGCTCATGTTAGAGTTCGGGCTATTGAGTACACTGCCTGAAAGAAGTTCGTCAGATCCTCTCTAAAAAGAAAGAGACAGTAAGAGATTTTTTTTCCTCTATTTTGTGATTTTTAAAGATGATATTAAAAATGTCAGTTTGACAGGGAAAACCTTTAGAAGAACTTAAGCAAGCATAACCAAACCTATTCAGATTTGGCACACTTTGTCTTTCAGATAAGTGTAACAACTTGAAATCTACGTAAAGCAGTAATTTACATGGCAATCTTCGCAATGAGAGCAGCTGAAGCAGTTGTTTCACCCACCACTGAAACACAGCCACCTGGAGACAGAAGTGCTGAGCAGTAACTTTGTTCAGCATTTCAAATTAAAATACTGTAATTGTTTACTGTATTCCCATAATATATTTAATATGTTGATCTTTTGTACGTAAAATTAAAATATCATATCCAACTGAAACTACATGGGAAATAAATAGACAGAAATATTGAGTCTAGCCCAATTCTAACACCCCTATTTGAAAAAAAAAGGCTTGTCTTCAGAGGATATTATTGCTTTTCAGTCTGGGGACATCCATTTGTCCTGCAAATCACAGCTCAGGGCAGGGAGTTGCATCTTCACTGTAATTCTTAAAACATGACAAATATGAAGTAAACAGTCTTTTTGAAGACTATTCGGAAGTAGGCTGAAAAAAAAAATCAGAGTAGCATTTAAACTGAAAACTTAAAAGATAATCTCTCAAATTATATTCAAGATGAGCACTTGACACAGATGAAGAGGCTTTTGCTTCTTTTCCTTCCTATTGTTTTCCCTCCTTTTTTCTTCTTTCCCCACTCCAAAAAGTCTTCATCTCTTGAAAAGCCATTAAAATATTTCTCTTGGTTCACTTAATGAAGCAAAAACTTTCTAAAAAGGAATTGACCAGACATTTAAACTTTTTTTTTTTTTTAATTAGATCTTCCCCTACTTCAAGAGTGTTTCCCCAGCAGCCTCAACACTAAACCAGGTAACGGCTAAAATGGAGAAGAGGAAAGAAGTCAGTTACAGCCCATCTTCTTTACAAAGTAAAAGCTTTCCACTCTGTTATGGACACTGCGATAGAGTCTCCAGGGTAGTCAGTGAAACATCTTACACGGTACCTCAAAACCACTTGCTAAATTAAGCTGAAGATATCACCTTTCATTGCAGCATGGTTGCAAGAAGCATAAAAGCAAACCTTCAACACTGCATCACAGCGCACTGTATGCATATAGCCACAAAGTGACACGTTAAAGTTTGTTTAATCCATAGCTGATATCCAGAAGTTCTTAAAAATAGTACATACACGTATGCACACAGAGCCATTAAAGTCTACTTCGTTTTTAGTGTCAGCTCTGAAGAATCTTTATACAGTTTATGGAATACTCTTAGCAACCACCAAAGCTGTGCCCATCAAATCAACAACAGATTTCCTTTAAAAATAAGTAACGGCTAATACCAAGAAGTCTTCTCATTCTCAATGCAAAGATAGATCTCCAAGGAGCTATAAGTAAAGAAAAATTTAGTTGGACATAACTGAGAAGTTTGGGAAGTTATGGAAAGTCTCCATTACTCATCCTATATTGCTCTGTATTGTTAATGCCACAGGCTAACACAGGCTCCCCACAGAAGTGGCTACATAGGCATTCCTTCGCTCTTTTATGGCCGGTTTTCTGACACAGCATTACATGGTTAGAACGCCTCAGAGGTCCAGATCCCTGACAGCCTTGCTCCCTGGGTAATGCTGCAGTTATTTCTGCTCACAGCTATGCACCCAGCCTTGCTTGGGAGCCCTCATCTGCAGCCTGGACAACTCAACAGGCAGAAACAGCGTCAGACTTGAATCCCTTCAAAGTCAGGCATACTAAAATAATCCTGTGGCAGTTTTGGTTTTCCTTAACATGCCATGCATTAATTTGCAACTGATGCTACAGAACCAACTGAAACCTCCCAGTACCAATGAGTGAATGCTCTCCCCAAAGCCTGGAGGAATTTTACAATTCTAAAATATCTCAAATTTATCTGAGTTGTCTTCAGCTTCAGGAAGTTAGCTAAATGAGCAACTCCTGACTAGCAGCATGAAAGAGAGATGACGTGAACTTCTGGCTTCTAATAAATCGGGCTCTTAAAACCTAGTAATTTCTTAACCTACAGCAGAGAAAAATCCAAAACAAAATGAACAAAAAGCTAAAGACTCTACAGTTATTCAATTATTTGCCTTCATGAGCAATGAATTTTCATTTTGAAGCCTTTTTCACACTTCATTAAAATACAGTCAACTACAAGATTTTGTCAATGCACTTGAAAAAGTTTAAAATTCTGCTTCAGGAGAACAACTAAATGCGAGCTTCCTACGTTAGCACGTATCAAGTACAAGTAGCATTTGTTTTGTTCTTCTAAATCAGCGTTCACCAAGACATCACAGGTGTATAGCAAATCTATGCAAATTAACCCGCATTAATACCTGTCTAGCTTTTGGTAAGAGCCAGGGATGCCCCACGAGGTGAGCAGACCGCCTGACTGTACGTACATGGGTGTTTCTCCTCGGTGGCTCTCAAGCAGCCTACCCAGCCCTGAACATCATTGACGCACGTAACTTCTAACCAGCTATGCGGCAGAAGACACACGATGTACGTGGAAACAGAGCGATCACATTATAAAATCAAAAGCAGTTAACTGGCCGGTAATTGTTATTTACTTCAGAAGGGTTATCTTAAGATGACAGTTGTTTAACAATTTCATGTAAGCATTTCAAGTAAGCCAGCGTACAGACTAGCGCTGCTATGTGACACAAGCATCTCCAAAATTATAGCAGAGAGAAAAAAAAATAGTTGTTTTTCTTACAACCATTCAGCACAGATAAGATTTCATTCAATTTGTGGTTTGGGCATATGACATGTTTTGTGTGCATTTATGTTCTTTTAGAGAGGGATAAGCCAAAACCAACTTGCACCTTGACAAAGTTCCTCATCGCTATCTCACGCCTGATTTCAGAATTAACAACCCATTTTCTAAGCATCCTGGACTCAGTCTTAAGCACATCACTTCCATTACTCAAATCATCCAAAGGGAAGAAACCGTCCAATTGGTTTAGCTCAATTCTATTGAGCGTTTCAGAAACAAGAAAACCAAGCTCAAATCTTTGAGGAACACCGAGAGTCAGATTCAACAAAGAATGAAGATTCAAGAGCAACGTTCACTTCGTGCTTTTCTCCATCTATGTGAATTGCTGCAGGTGAATCAAGCTAGTTTGAAGACTGCAGAACAAGTCTAAATATCACAAACACACAGGGCACAGAAAAGGTTAAATTTAAGTTTTTAAAAAAAAACACCAAACAAAAGCCACCACAATTTTTTCCCAATCACAGACTACAAAGGCAACTTCCAGTAACAGCAATGTGCTAGGGACTAAGCGAATACCCATTTTAGCATGAGGGAAAGAGAACTGGAAGGACAAAATAAGAAGTACAAACTGCTATTGTACTATTAGTAGGTCATCTTCCGACAGCTAGTCCTCACCAGCAGAAGTTTTCACTGCTGTATTCCTGCCAATGTCAAGAACAACATTAATCTTGCATAAAAGCTAAAGCATGAATTGTAACAGAGGTATCCAGGACATTTGTTCGTGAATCCAACACCTGCCCAACTAATATGACAGAGCAAATCAAGGAGTTGCCAGGTTAGGTGCTTACAGGGAGTAAAACTTGTATTTCTTGCAGGCAATACTGTCTGCTCAATGAAGGCCATGTTAGCACACGCTGGCCCCTGTGACACTATTTCCTTCCACGGTGTAGAAACAGAACGTTAAGCTATGGTTTGAACCAAGCAATGCAAATACGCCAAACTGACATATGGGATCGCTTCCAGCAAAAGATGAAACATTTATCAACTCCGGTTCTGAATAGGTATTTCAGAGAAACTTCAAATGTAAACTAAATCTATTTGGGGTATTGGAAACTGAAGATATTATTTCAGTTTTTCAGTTTATTTCTGTAAATAAGTTGTTGGATATATTTTGTCTCTTCCACAATTCCAAATAAAACCAAACAATTCTACAAAAAAGAACGAAAAAGCAACTAGTTTAGCAAATTAATCTCCTAGCTCCTTGTTTGAACAGGCACGGTTAACTCAAGAGTCCCTCACTACTTAGACTGAATTTATGTAGCTGCATTTCAGATTCCCTCGCGCCCCGTAACAGATTATTGTAAAGCTTCAAGCTATCGTGCTATATTAAGTACCTATGTAATTTCAGGAAGTCATTACACCATCCTTCCAGACTAATCAAAAAACAAAAAATACTATTTAGAATTTAGTTAAGAACTTTCCTCACATTCTAGATAGGACTTCAAATAATTTGAACATTCTCCAGACCTTCTTACATCCAACCCTCCTCCTAAAAACATAACCAACCTCCACCTCCCTCCCCCCCAAAATTGTAAATTTAAGCTAGAGAGCTACTAAAGAGGTTTGGTCTTTCAAGCATCGAAGTATTTTGACACCTGTTTATAGAAGAGAAATATTATCAGCTTTTTCCAATAGTTCAAGGCCATGAAGACTGATGAGAAATTACAGCAGCGCCTAACATGACAAACTATGTTACTGGAAGCTTAGCAGCAGCGTGTACGTGCAGGCTTCTTCTAACAGTACAAAAACACTGCACTGATACTACTAGAAAAAGAAAACAAATGAACAGAACTGCACTTTGTTACAAAGTCAACAGCATCATCTAAAATCATTTCTTGAAGTCCCGTTGGAAAAGCTACAAAAGAGAACAAAACCCACCCTCGACAAATCCTGACTGGTGCATACAATTTGCTGATCCTACAGACCTCTCACAAGAGCGGGATGCTTTTCCCCTCCACCGCTTCCCTCCCTCCCCTCACCTCCCCCAGACGAAAGAGAAAAGGAGAACTTCAGCTGCACTGCGTGTTTACCACAGTCATTCTCAGCCTACAGTCATGAATTTCCCAAGGGGTATGACAAGCCAGGAGACAGATCTCACGATGTAAAGAGTTCTAACAGCACTGTAAAACACTTCATTTCTAACAACATCTGGGAACAGTTTAAAAGCGAAAGCCAGAAACTCAGCAGTATGGGAGATGAGTAAGAGCATCTGAGAAATCCAGCCTAGATATTAAACGCTCCTCTCCAACAGATACACGCGTGTAAACCCAACCTGAACTAACTTTGGGGACTGCCTGTTGAAACAACAATATACTCCCAACCCCCAAGAATAAGTGTTTCTAAACCTTGCTCTGTTTACATGCAATGGATCAGAATTTAATGAATGCTTTATTGTTATAGGATACATTTTTAATGAAACATTGCTCTACTGCTACACCTGTACATACAGCATTGCATAAGATTGATTTGGGACAGGTCAGGCTAAGTACAACCCAAAAGAAATTTGGTGCAGCTTTGGTTTTTTTGTTTGAATTAAGTGTGCAATTTCAACTCTACGCTTATTATTGCTACATCAGAACCATACACACAAGGAGCATGTCTCCTTTTTTATTTTTTGTTGTTGTTATTCACAAAGACTACAAAAGCCATGAACTCCATGAGTGCTTAATAACCCAATGACATGATTGGCCCTACGTTCAGAATGAAGTAACCTGATACAACACGACTACCTTTCCACACTTCTCCTCTATATTCTTTCCCCCCCACTTCAACTTTTTCATGCCATCCCCAGCTAACCATATATCATTTACATATCCTTACAGTAACTTCAATATTTGTACACTCATACTTTTTCTGTTAAGGATGGATCTAGAAGTTTTTTTTTCTCCTTGCAGCTGTAAGCCAGGTATATGCCACCGAATTTGCAGAAATCAAGAGCACAAAATTAAAAGTCTTTAAAACTGAAATGAGACAAACCTCAATTCCTCTGAAAGGACTCCAAATTCTCAACTGAAACAATGTGAGAAAGCCAGATTTCTCAAAGCATCTGGAGATCAACACAGCCTGTATTGGACCAAAAAGCCGAGAAGTTAAGAACCAGATCTCCATTGAAACCGTGCCACCCTGCCTCATTTTCAAACCTCCAGATTTTACATTGCAATGAAAGACTGCAGGCAGAAGCCCAAGACCAGACAATACCTCAGACATCCAGGATGAAGGACATCGTCTATTCCAGCGCTTCAGACTTACTTGTTTGCTTTTACCAGCAAAGAAATGGTTACTCTGAAGCTACTGCACATAACTGTAGTAAACTGGAAGAGGCAAGAGTAACTCACTAGAGATAGTGTTTGGGTGTGTTCGTAGCTTTTTGGTTAGAGAATGAGGGCATCTGCAAGCACAGAGTTAGTCCTTCTGTAACAGTTGCTACATCTCAAAAAAGATCCATGAGAAAGGCTTTTTCCGCTCCACTGACTGCTATTCTCTAATAATTAAGTCCAGTCTTTAATACAATGATCAACTTCGGTATTCACAGAAAACCTGATTTCAGGAAAAACTAAGAATAGCTCTATGTACTTGCAGTTTAGAAACAAGCAAACAAAACCAACACATCACACAACCTTAAATGAAACATTAGTCTTCTGAACAGCTTGTGAAAACACAACCTCACTGGAACCAACGCTACCACCAAAAGCAATAGCCCTATCTTCTCCCCAGCCCTGGCAATTCATCCCTGGTGTCCTCCTCGATAATACATTGCCACAAGCATTTATGCAAGTATACCAGGTTTGTTCCAGTGCACTATGACCACCTAACTCATTACATGAGCTTCAAACAGGTTAAGTTCCCAAGACAGGTTATCCAAACATCTGTGCCTGAAGTATCAGTGGCAGGGAAAAATGGAGAGAAGCTTCGCTAGCTTGTGGCCCCAAAGCTCTCAGAAATGAGAACGGTATTTTCACAGTGATGCTGGTTGCATTTCTCAGTTTGTGCAAACGATCACATTTCTCTTCTTATAACCCCCTCAATTAAGATGCAAGTTGCTCTGTTACAGAAGGCAAATAGGTGACTTCAATTATCACTAGACATCAAAACTTTCCGTAAGTTTTCGAGCCATTCATGCCTACTTGCTATGCAGCACTAACTAACTTTCAACATTCTTCTTCTCTCCGTTTTCAGTTCCCCTTGTTTTTCAACTTAAAGTAACAGAACGGGTAGACACAAAGGAAAAAATATATAAAAGTTACTAAGAAAAGAACTGCAGGAGAGTATCCTGAGAATAAATATGAAAGTTACCTTCAACAGGGTCAATTTTAAAGCCTGTTGAGAATAAACCAGGTGTCTTTCATTGCAACAAGTTGTGTTTGTTTTTGTCACCAAGGACGTACTCCCCATGGTCCTGCTGAAGAAACAAACCCAGATGCCAGTTCTAAACTTCTGAACTTCATCACACTTCGTTCTTCCTGCACGGTTAGAATGCTCTGCATGCTGTAGTTGTAGCAACAGCAGAAAGCAGAGAATTACTGGACACAAAAGTTGACTATCAGCATTATCCTAGCTAAAACAAAAGTCTCTCCAACTCATAAGCACCCCATTTTTCTCATATCGCTGCCCTTAGTAAATCTTCATCTAACCTGCGAGTAGCTGAATTATACCAAGTATGTCAACAGTATTCGAATACTAAAAGTATAAGAAGTACTCCCATGTTTTAAAACCAGTAAAACAGACCACTACATGGCCTTTGTCTGTATGAGTGAATCAAACGATTTCTTATACTGTAATTCTGTTCCTCTTACAAAGTCACTGGAGTGACAACAGTGAAGGCAAAACAATGGATCGGGGGGGAGGGGAACTGAAGGAAAAAATACATTTTCTCCTTTTGTAAGAATAAGCTAAACACATCTTCTGGCAACTTACTATTATTTATTAAAATATGTAGTAGTAATTTGTTAAGTATACCGCATATAGTTAAAATAGAAAGCCACAACACATCCAAGTACGTTTCCACCATGAGGAAACTCCATTATTAGTAGCAAAACACAGCCAGTGTTCTGCAATTGTGTAAGAATTTAGAAGAACCCCTAAGAATTTGAGCTTTAAAAGAAAGTGAATAAAGCTTCAAGAGAATTTACAGACAACGCTACTCTGTGCTTTCTTATTTCTCTCCATCAGCTCACGCCTCTTTAGGCTCACACTGGTTTCAGTCGCTTTAGCTACTGCCTTGCCTGTATACTGTTTAATTTCAACAACCAGGAGAAAAACGGACTTGGTGACCCATGATGCTGGAAAACTAATAGAGAGTACTAGTACACTGATTTCCTGCATTTCCTACCCAACCCTAACATAACCAACTAAAAAACACAAGGAAAAAACCTCTTAAGCATATTGCACAGGTTGATGCTGTCTTTTCAAAAAAATAAAGGCCTTTGCTGTATCTTCCAAGTGCTACAAAATGATGTTTACACAAACATGAGTTTTCTCTCCTAGGTTTAACTGGGGCTATCCGTTCACAAGCACTTCAGTTCTTGGCCCGTGTGCGGCCCAAAGCACTCCCCCATCACAAACTCCCCGACGCTACGTACCAACTAATATACCATGAGGGTATGGTTGCTTTTCTTTTCCCCCTTCTCATCAGGCAGAGTGTTGTCAGCAGACTGCAGCCACTCTGAAACGTGCAATGCACGTACCCCCGGTGAGACACTCAATGGTTCAGGACACATTCGCTGCACAGCTACGCATGCCCATCAGGAGAAAGATAATACGTCAGACTCAAGTGGCCCACACTTATTTTTTTTAAAAAAACACACTAATTGGCTTCAATACTAACCAGAAGCTTACTGAGAGTTCTTCCCTGTACCTGTGTGAGGCATATTCTTCACACCACATTTATACACCTCAGAAGATTTTTGTGATTACTCCTAGGATACATTAAATACTCAGTACATTCACTTAATCAACTGAAAAAGTCTCCATCAGTCCAAGCCTCCAAATAAGTTTACTTATCCAGGGCAAAGCATCGTAACTGTAAAGAGAACACTAGTCAGCAATTCAAATTAGTTATTAGATCCTGCAACTAACATCTAGCTATCAGTGAGCGATGCAGTGTTGGAGATCAGAAGCTAACTAGGCTCTGAATTTCCCTGAGTTAGGCCGGTTTGGTTGCAGTGACATGGACCACGTGCAATGAGAACAGAGCAACTTAGATGTACACTTTAAAAATAATTATTTGAAAACAATCATTTTTATTTAACATGGCAATTTTCAAATGTATGTATGAAGAAACGTAAGTTTAAGATGCACAAAATTTCTTCAAGAAACAAAACTAAGGAAGTGTCTAACTATGTAATATAGCGTTATGACTGGAAACTCCTGTGTGCAGTGGGATTTCATAAAGTAACATCTGACAGAGCTAACATTCATTCTTTTCATACTGTTATCTAAATTGTAGTGTACGGGGTGTACTGTGCACAAAGCAACATTTCCACGTCTCTGGGAATTCTAGCTAAGCAAAACCAGACGTTACACATCACATAAGTATGAATTATTTCACACATGACCACAAGATGACTGGGTTTTGACATGTTCTGATGCCTCCACAAATCAAGCGTGCTGCTGCTTTGACAGGTATTAGCTGGGAGGTGTGCTCTCGTTGCGTATTTTGACCTAGGACAGAACACCACGCTTACTCCATATAAACCAGGCTTTCAAACTGCATTTGTCATTTTCCCACCCTTCACTTTGTGTTGAATGTTTGTGGCATTAATTTCTTCTGACTCATATGTAAATAAAATAAAGATGGAACATTCAACAGTTTGATGAACAAAAAATGCTTTAAATCAAATCAAACTACACAGCACAAATAATGGTAATCACCTTAAATTTAACAATCTCTTAGGCAATTGCTGGACTACACGACTCTGAAATTATAAGTACTCCTCTCACAAGTATAACTTGCCTTGCCCCAAAGCTCAAAAGCTTCTTCCAATTCATAGACAACTCCCAGGCTACACTTGTTAACTTTTACTATTATTCTTTTCATGAAAGGGTTTAAAACATAGGTGGCAAGCTCATTTTTCTGTTTGAGAAACCAGCCAGACAACAGTTAATAATGTTTTCTTGTTTTTAACCAACATCACTAGTGATGATTTTGATAAAATAAATCAAGTTTTTCAAAGAGATGGGTCACAGTCCTTTTCTTCAAGTATCATCAAGCATATTACAGACATGCTATGCAACTGATCAGCATGTATGCAGCAGGTACCAAAATCTCAAGAAAGCGTAAGGTCAAACAAATATTCTGGAGAAGCTGACCATGTGCATGGACAGGTAAATCCTTGTCCCCTAATGCCTGTCCAATCACAATAAAAACAGCGCTAAAAGAGCATTAAACATGCCAATGCAAGTCCTGGGACTCAAAAGCAGCTAGCTCCCTATTTGCTCCCAAAGTACCCCAAAAAACGTATGACAGCCACTGAAAAGCAACATGACTTTTCCCAGTTGCATCCCTCAGTTTTATGTTGTCAGTTCATCAACAGCAATGAATAGGTGCCAGAGGGAGAAAAAAAAAAGGGACACTTACATGTTTCACAATGCTTTCTAAAAAATAGGACTAAAGCCAACACTAGACTGCTACACAAATAACATATACAAATGGGCAAGAAATTCCATTTTCCATTGTTAGTGTCCTGAGATAACGACAGAAGACCCAGAAGACAGCCCTCTCCCATAACTCCTCCCATATTTAACAGCTTTCTTCAGAAAACCATCATCCTTTTCATTCTATTCCCTATACTCCTGCGCACAAATAGTTTTTTAAATCCAGAGAACAAGTCCATTTTTGCCTAGCAAAGAGCATATTGTTACGTACTTGTGTGCATTTCCTTGTACTTAATCACTCTCTGATACACCTGCCTTGTCTTCTTTCTTGTATTGTATTAATAATTAAATTTCTACAACCAACAGAAAGAAGTAGTTATGTCATCTGAAGTGTCTTCATTTCATTAGCAAACTAGTAACTGAAAATACGGTTCCAACACTGCACTACACCCAAGGTATTTCAGGAATGCTCAAATTTCCCTAAGAGTCTAAATCACTCAACATTAAGAATGAGATTGATACTGGATCCACTCACTTCTCCTGAATTAACAACGTCACAACTTAATGGTCAAGTAACACTTCGTCTACCTGGAATTGCTTCTTCATTAGAAATGACGAGGGCAATTTATACATTGTTTTGCCTCAAAGACAACAAAATGGTGCAGTGTATTTCTTAAAGACTTGCATCTAACTGTCAGATGCATTCCTAATGTTTTAGTAAGTCAACACTGTCCGCCAGGACTGGGAAGCAACTGTACCAGTCTGTATTTCTGGCTGGGGTTAGTTCCCACAGAAATACTTTTATTTCCTCCTGATTCTGAGAGTAATTTTGTCCACAACACTACACAAACACACAGAGCCAGATGGGACCAGAATCTACACAAATGACTTCCTACAACACCTCCTAGAAGTGAGCTTGCTCAGGAACTTGATTCAGATGCATCTGTCAGAGTAGGCATTATTATCTACAGGCTAATTGTATTATGTAAGAGCTGGTCCAAGTCCAGCAGAATCAGTACTGAACTTGAGAGAGAGATTTACTAGACAAAACCTCGCTCAGCAAGCAGTTAACATCAATCAACTTCAGGTGAAAAGGCAGCTAGCTAGTACAGTTACAAGTTCCCTGGACAAATATGGAGACTCTATTCATTAGAAAAGTTTTGCGTGTACCACTGAAATAGGATTTCTTGCATGCGTCCACTAACATAACCTACAGTTCTCTTGTCCCATATATTTTTTCGTTCTCATTTCTCAGCCTGCTTTTATGAAGTACTGATCCAATTCCTGCAACAAAGCTAAGTACAAAAGTGAAATAAATTATAAATTAATAACCACCAAGAAGCACCTTGTTATAACAAACATGGTAAAATTCATAACTGAACTTGAGGAAGAAAAAGTAATGCAAGGCAAATGTCTGTTTCTCTGTCTACAGAAGTTCTAGTTCCTGTATTTTTCTGTCCTGTTACAGACACTTTTTTATTTTGAATTTCCATGTTAACTGTTTTGGAAAAGGGGGAGGGAGGAAGAGAACAGAAAAAAGCATGTTTTTAACAACCATACAACACATGAGAGTGTTGCTTTGAAAAGAGAAAAAGAAAAAAAAAAAACACAAAAATAAGCTTTAAAATAGTAATCTGACACCGCTACATTAATTTAGAACTCCTGTTTACAGTTCAGTGTTTAGAGAAGTCTTTTGTGTAGAGCCTCCAATTTATCTCTATGGATTTTTGGTTAATAAAGCATATACTGCTGACTAAATATCAGCTGACAATGACTGGTTAACGTCTTACAATTTGCAATTACTGAGGCTTACAGTAGTTCATTTCGTATTGGCAATTTACCCCCTTATTTGCTAAGTGTACATCCTACCTTCACACCAACTGCAACATCAGTGACAATGCTGTAAAAAAAAAAAAAAAGAAACACAAGTCAACCAATTTGTCCTCATAAAAACAACTGTTAGAAGTATTGCAATACTGAAACAATTAGGAATCAAAACAGCTAACAACTTCCCCGAACCAGAAAATGTGTCCAAAAGAACACAACGTGACTATGGGGAAGTAGCAAAGCATCCTGCAAAAGCCTCTGAGCCACTTACAGGCATCTCCAGAGTAGTCCAAAGTTTAAGTAAATATTACTCTAATGTAACACTGCCAGAAAACGCATTTAAGAAACTCAGGTCTCTGGACTACACAAAATTACAGACAGGGTGAAAATAAGAAGAACCTAAGAATAAATACAGAACTTTTCTCACCCACCCTCACTAACCAGACACCCAGTTCAACAAAACGGATAATCCTACAAGTCTTCTAACTGCATAAAGCAATAAATACATTTTTTGAAACAAGCTTAAATAAAAAAGAGAAAAACAAACATTGGCTAGTACTAAGATTTCATCATCAGGTATCTACATGAAACTGCAACAGGTACACCAAGGTGCATCTTTGAAGTTGTGACACCATAATTTACACTGTGGAACAAAACTACAAAGACAACATAAAACAGCACAAAAGAAAGTAAGAAAGCACAATACAAATATCTGAAAGCATTCCACAGTGTAATGCTCATCACTGGCAAGATTTCTCTGGCAGGATAAGTAGCTCCCAACATTATAAACACAAGTAACCATAAAAAGCCTTTAAAACTCTCACAGTTGAAAGGTTATAAGCGTAAAGCATACCAGAGAGATTGCTTCTCTGTTTGAATCAGAACAAACAACTTAATTGGAAACCTGGAAGCGGGAAGACGTTGTGTTTACACTGATGAAGGCTACAACCACCAGTCTCCCTTTCCAGGTCCAAGAGAAAGGAGGCCTTGTGCAGAGCACCTGCCCACCATGCTCCAGCTCTGAGGATCCTTGCTGTCCCCTAACTCCTTCAAAACCTTCCCTTCTTTGGCTTTTACAGCCTGTCCCCAGCGTGCACAAAGGCATCTTTCTACCTGGGGAGAGGAGGCAGCCAGAGGACTACTAGTCAGTTTCTGAAAACAAAAGAGCTCGACATCTGGCTCCTGCTGGTATTGCTCCTCCTCTCCAGCCAGCTCCAAAACAAACCCGAGCCCCACAGAGCGAGCCTCCCCTCCCCGTCCGCGGCCGGGGGGCAGCGAGGGGAAGCGCGGACGGGGCAGGAGCGGGCAAGGAGCCCCCGAGGGGCGGGAGGGGGGCACATCGCGCCCCGTCCTCGCGGCAGGTCCCGACGCCCGGGGCACCGCGCTAAGCGGGGGGTAGGGAGCTCGCACGGCCCAGAGCCCTCGGCACTGGGCACCGAAGCCCCCACCGAGGGCCGGGAAGGCTGAGCTCCCTGCTCCCCACCCGGCGCCGGGCCTCGGGCTCCGGCCGTCCCGCAGCGAGCCGGGGCAGCGGCCGCTCCCCACGCCCCGCCGGAGAGCCGGCAGCGGGGGCTGCTCCCGAGCGCCGAGCGGGCGGCGGCACCGGCGCGGCGCGCCCTCGCCCCCAGCCGTGGCTCACCCGTCCATCGCCGAGCAGGACGAAGCGCGGAGCAGCGGGACGGAGAGCCGCGCGGCCGACGAGCACGGGCGGGCTGCGAGAAAATGGCGGCGGGGCCTGCACGGAAACCAACCGGCGGTGCCGAGCGGCGGATTCCGCTCCTCGGCGTCGTCCCCCTCCCGCATGCGCCGGGCGCTGCGCGTGCGCAGTCACCGCAACCGAAGGTTTTGCCCTCAGCTGCTGCCCGGGCCCGGGCGGCCCGTGAGGCGGCGCGAGCTGCCCCGCTCGGCTGCCCCGTTTGGGCGGGAACGGGCCCGGAGCCGGCGAGGGGCAGACGAGCCCGGCCCCAGGCCGCGGGGCTCCTTCGGCCCTCGGCGGTCCCTGACGCGGCGTCTCAGCCGCCCGGCGGATAGCATTCGTGCGGTGGAACCCGCCGGAGTTGGTGCCGCAGCCGCCCACGGTGTGCCCCGACCCGTTAGGGGAAGCTCGAGGGGCAGGCGCTGAGCGCTCCGCGGTGCCGTCCTCGCCGCCGGCCGCCCATAAGGGAGCATCCCGCGGTTCCTTGTATTCCTGGCTGCTAAATACTATTTCAAAAAATAAAGGTGAAAGCTCAAGTCGAGTGTTGCAGAAACTTGGGCTGTCTCTGCGGAAATCGGTGTAGCCACTGTGGTGAACCATCAGAGCACAAACTGAGGCCGTTAGGAAATGTGCTGCTTTTCCCCGCTCCTGTGCTCAGTCTCACACATCTCACAATGTTTCTAAAAAGAGGTGTTCACAGGACGCTCTGGACTGCATTCAAATGAAAAGTTAATATAAAGTTCTATGCCTGTGATGGAAAACTTGAAAATCACAGAATCAGAATATCCCGAGTTGGAAGGGACCCATAAGGATCATTGAGTGCAACTCCTGGCACCGCACAGGTCTACCCAGAAGTTCAGACCATCTAAGTGCACAGTCCAATCTCTTCTTAAATTCAGACAGGCTTGGTGCAGTGACAACTTCCCTGGGGAGCCTGTTCCACTGTGACCACCCTCTCGGTGAAGAACCTCCTCCTCATGTCCAGCCTAAACTTCCCCTGCCTCAGCTTCACCCCATTCCCACGGGTCCCATCACTGGTGATTACGGGGAATAGGTCACCCGCCTCTCCACTCCCCCCCACGAAGAGGTTGTAGACTGCAATGAGGTCTCCCCTCAGCCTCCTCCAGGCTGAACAGGCTCAGTGACCCCAGCCAATCTAAAAATTAGCATGAGGTTAGATCAGCATGATCTAAACATGCCTGATCACAAGCCCAGACAGATACTAAAAAGTAGAATGATAGAATCACAGAATGTCTCGAGTTGGAAGGGACCCATAAGGATCGTTGAGTCCAACTCCTGGCTTCACATAGGTCTAGCCAAAAATTCAGATCATATGACTTAAGAGCACAGTCCAGATGCTTCTTAAACTCTGAGAGGCTTAGTGCCATGACTATGTCCCTGGGGAGCCTGTTCCAGTGCACGACCACCCTCAGTGAAGAACTCTTCCTGATGCCCAGCCTGAACCTCACCAGTCACAGCCTGACACCATTCCCTCGGGTCCTGTCACTGGTCACTGAAGAGAATGGGTCGTCGTCTGCCCCTCCACTGCCCCTCATGAGGAAGCTGTAGGCTGCAGTGAGGTCTCCCCTCAGCCTCCTCTTTCCCAGGCACAACAGTCCAAGTGACCTCAGCCGCTCCTTGTACATCTTCCCCTCTAGGCCCCTCACCATCTTTGAAGCCCTTTGTAGTACTCAAAATGTCTTTGTATTTTCTATATTAGGTTCTGGCAATACTGGTTTCAAAAGTACCTTTGAGATAGCCTGATATTTGATTGCACTACTATTTTTTTTCTGGTTAGCATAAGCCCCTTGGAGTCTGTCACTGAAACCTGAAACTATTGCAATAAAGTGTGATAAAAACTTGAGAGGCAAAATACAACACACATCTCCATAACTAGAAAACCAGCATTTTTCAGTTCACTATGTTTCACTGTCCCTGTCTCTGTCTCCAAGCGGCTCTGTGAGTAGCACAGCAACTATCTTAAGAGTACATGGAGTACATTTATGAGGTGGAAAAGAACTAATACCGGTTCTTATAAATACTAGTATCATTTGCGTATCTGCAAATACCTTTTCTTTCAGCAACTGTTTTCAGCACCCACCACTAAACACTAGACAAACATTGTTGAATCACAGAATAACCTGAGTTGGAAGGAACCCATGAGGATCATCAAGTCTAACTCCTGGCTCTACACAGGACCACCCAAAACTCAAGCCCTATGCCTCAGAGCGTTGTCCAACTGCTTCTTGAACTCTGTCAGGCTTGGTGCTGTGGCCACTTCCCTGGGGAGCCTGTCCCCGTGCCCGACCACACTCTCAGTGAAGAACCTTTTCCTAACACCCAGCCTGAACCTCCCCTGTCACAACTTCATGATGTCCCCTTGGGTATCAAGGCTATCATTTGTTATATTCACTGCACTGCTAGGTAGAGCAGCAAAATTTTTTAGCCTATGTCCTCAATGGAGCTGATAGCCATACCCACACTTGGGCCTTCCAGCTCTGAGCACAATTTTGACAATTGTTATTCTTATAAACCCCCTTTTAAAAATTGCCTTTATTCTTCCTACTTTCTTATTTCCAACATTCTTATTTTTTTTAATAATAATAATAATAATAATAAAAAAAAAAAACCGTATTTCTTGTAGCATTCTTTACTGTTAGCATGTGGTAAAATTGAGGACTTCAGAGATTTAGAATTTCTTATAACTGTCTTTAAAAATCCAGTGCATTTTTATACATTTAATCCAAATAAATCATATTCCTGTAGTTTCTGGCTTGTTTAGTACACTTTGCCTGTCATATACAATTGCAGCTTGGGGTTATAGTCAGCATCGCTCATTTGCCACTGCCTTCACTCCTGTTTGTTGCCACATTATGTTGGTGATTTTTCCCTTCTTTTTTTCACTTTCTAAATCTAAATCCATTTTTTTGTTGTGGTGGTGGGTTGTGTGTGTGTGTGTGTGTGTGTGTGTGCGCGTGTAACAGAACTATTGGTTCTTCTACATATTACAAATATCAAATCTGTGTTTGTCTGACTTACCTCACTGCCTATCTCG
Organism: Heteronetta atricapilla; assembly: GCA_011075105.1. Taxonomy (NCBI): domain Eukaryota; kingdom Metazoa; phylum Chordata; class Aves; order Anseriformes; family Anatidae; genus Heteronetta; species Heteronetta atricapilla. The sequence continues at coordinate 2,216,623 of CM021738.1, read as the reverse complement.
CTTACCTCTGCCTTTACAGTAATGTCATCTTAAAACCCATGGTTATCATCTTTTTTTGTTGTTGTAATATTCCAATTTTCTTCTTTCATGAAACCTCCCAGAATCCATCTGATTAAATGCACTAATTAATATTCATTGTGTTTATCATCTGAGTGAAATGCTCCTCCTTATAAGGGAGACCAAGGAGAGAGCTATGAATGTTTACAGCAGAAAAGACATTGGAACTGAGTTTACAAATCCTTGTGAGAGTTAAATAACAAAGCAAAAACGAACAAAGAAGTATGGGTGGATGTGAAATTATAGAGCAAAACTCTGGTCCTTCTGAATCCAGCAATAAAATTGGTAATTAATCTGGATTTTACCTAGAGCATTTAATCTTAGAAATAATGTATATAAATATATAAATCACTAACCAGCTTGTAACTAACAAAATTGATCTTCTTGCTCATTTGCTTACTAGGTATGGTATTCCACTTCATGTAGCTTTGGCCTTTATACTATTAAAGTATCTTTAGTAAGCTTTTGGATGTCTTTGTAAAATATCTGGCATATTTTGAACATTGTGATAGTACAAACAATGACTTGGTCATGTTTTCTCTGTTGTTGTAGTTTGTCATTCCTTTGTCTTTATCATATTTCAGAAGGTCAGAAAAACATTGCTGTCCAAAACACTCCCCTTTTCCTTAGGCCCTGTCAACTTTCTGCTGAATTCTAGTACCAGATACTTTTGAAGAAGGCTAAAATATCTGGTATTAGGCAGCAAACCACCTCTAGAAAAACCCTCTGCATTTAGTGATTACATTTATGAAACACCAGGGTTTATACCCTCTATTCAACTTACTCTAACTAGAATTTAAGTGCAAATATTATTATTAGCTACACAAAAGTTCAGTACATTTTAAATCCTATTAATCTTACTGTCACAATATATTTTGTTTCCCAAAATAATCTCCTTTGATTATCAGTACATTTAGATGTTTCACTTTCATTGTTTCCTTTTTATTTCATGAGCATCTAATAACTAATGGTCTGTGTAGTCCAGCAGCATTACTAACAGTACTAAGTACACTTAGTGAAAGACTAGGAATTAGGCAGCACACAGAGATACTCGCTCCACCACCTTTTCCCAAATTCAGTCCTGAGAAAGAGAAGAGCATCCACACTTGCAGAGGATATCTTTTCCAAGAATATATCTGAACACTTTTTGACATTCACAACATTCTAGGGAAGCAAGTTATACAATTTAATTAATCATTGTGTAAAAAATATTTCTTGCTGTTTGTTTCAAGCCTGCTGCCTGATCATTTCCTTCAATATCCATTTGCTATTTTCTTAACAAAAATAGCTGGATGACTTTCCCTGTTCAGCTAACCATACCATTCATGAATGCATATACCGTCTTCATTTTATTTCAAGAATCTTTGTAAATTTAATTTCTCCTCTATTGGAAGTCATTCCATATTTTGAGTAATTTGTCTTGCTTTTTTCTACATGCTTCCTAATTCTTTTCTAGGAGATTGTGATGGTCCTCGTTATTCACGTTACAAAACAAATGCTTTTATATAGATGAATAATACATTTTTTTAATGTTTTTATATTCTTTTATTTCCTGATAAAGCCAATCTGATTTGCACATTTGAGTTCTGCTAAACCATGACCTGATATTTTCACAGAACTCAAGCAGTCTTTCCTGTGTAGTAGTCATTCATTTAGATTCCAGCATTTTACATGTATAGTTTGTTTTTTCTTCCTTGCATATTGCTTCAATTTTTCAGAACAGAATTTAACTCGCCATTTTATCATTCAGTCACAGAGTATCATGAGGGCTTTCCACAATTCTTCACGGTCAGCTTTTGTTTTTATTACCATGAATAATTCAGCATCATCAGCAAAGTTGGTCGCCTCGATAATCACTCTTTTTTCCAGATCATTTAGGAATATGCTGAACAGCACAGGTCCCTGTGGTATACTACCAATGACCCCCTTCTGCTGTAAAAAAAATACATACTATTTATTTCTTGGTTCTTCACATCATATCTTGTAGTAATCTGGCATTAATAACTAATAATAAGTTAGTTTCATATGTTAGTTTATAAGACTAGTTTCATAAGTTAGTTTAATATGCATTTACGTTCATATATCAAAGAATGTACCTGATGGTCCTGTATCAGCTTATTCTCAAGAGTTTGGGCAGAGAACTCCAACAAATTCTTTTTTTTTTTTTTTTTTTTGAAATTAGTATTATGTTATTTCAATCAATCCTAAACAACAAACTTACTAACTCCTGTAAAGAATGTTACACTTTTTGCTGTTATATACACTTGTAAAGTAAAAACTCTTCATTTGTCCGTATCACCAAACTAGATAGCTCTATCATCTCTTTAGTTTCCTCACATTAACAGTGATGTTGCTCAGTATAACAGTTCCTCTGGGTATTGTGGGAAAGGTTGATCAGTTTACCAGTCTTTGTTATATTAAACCACATTATTCTATCTTAAATCAATTCTTATCAACTTCATAAATTCCCTAGATGCCTTTGAGCAAAGTCCCAACATTTATTAGTAGCTATTCATCTTTTTGTGCTCCTGCAAACAATATCCTTAATCAACATTTCTTTCCAGCAGTCTGTGTTGATTTACTTTGTTTTATTGAACTAAGTTTTGAAGTGACTTGAGTAATTCTTACAAGCACAGTACCCTAAATACAGGTCTCTTTTTCAACTTCAGGTCAGAACGTGTCTCACTGGTCCAAATCCCACAGGGTATTCTCCAGCATTTTATTTCTAGCCTCTTTCCTAGAAAGACAGCTTATTTGGAGGAAGGGAAAGAGGGGGAGCTGGAAGTGTTACTGCTCCCTGCCATCTTAAATGCCAAAACATGTGACATAACTTACACTATACTTTACTAAAAATTCATACGGATCAAAAAGTCAATTTTTGACAACCACATTATTATTTGCCTGCTCACCTTTCTCTCTTGCTTGTACAATATCCACCTGGAAATTTATTTTCCAGAGCAAATGCACCTTTTTCTAACACTTATTAAATATATGTACATTTACCTTCATTAGGGCTAGAGATCAGTTTTACTTTTTCTTGCAAAAGTTACATACCAGAAGTGGTTGCTTTTATCTTTCACACTGTGAGGTTGGCTTGTTCTTTGCCTCAGCCAGTTAGCAGCAGCACGAGGACGGTGTTGTAGGACAGGCGTGATTGCAGCTCTCATCCTAGTGCAGTGTTCTGTCATGGAAACAGGTGAAATGATTTTTTTTCCTGAAAGAAAATATATGTCTGTGAGGTTAAGGCAAAGGGGAGGAAGTTCCATGCTTCTTGATCTAATAAAATGTATAGATCCCTCTGTTATCACAGATCAATAAGAAAGGCTGGCCTTGCCACTCTACAAGACCCAGCCAAAACATCCCAACAACAAAACAATGATTACTTTCCAAGTATGTTCATACAGTTTTAGCCATTTGTGAGAACCTAGATTTTCCCCAACTGTACGTGCAGTAGGTCTGACCAGCACTGAGGAGGACGGCTCCCTTTCATGATGTGTGGTTTGCCATCTTTACTTGCAGACAAAAGCGAGCTCAGACCAAACATCTAAGCCACAGCCTGAGTAAATATTCCATACCTGAAAAGTAAGCTGCAATAGGTTAGCAGTTTGTATCACAACACTAGGCTTAGATGTATTTTGACTCACCCTCTGCCCAACTCATGGGCCAACTTCAAACTGAAGACTTTCTGAAACGTATACAGAGGGCCCAGGCCTGTACAAGGTCTGAGGTTGCCTACATATACAAACATGGTAACTATGATTAGCAAAAAGGTGGCAAAAAAGAAGTGAACTGGGTTTTGTTGTAAGAAATGAACAGCATGTTCAACACCAGAAATTAAAACCCCTGGTAACATAGTAAATTAAAGCAGTATGTTTTCAAAAAAAAGGAAAGAAAACTCACGGCACTTTCAAAGAATGCACAGTTGGACTGAAAATGAGACTTTTGCTATTGATTTCAGGAATCCACAACTTGAACTCTGAACTCTAATAATTTAAAAGGAGTAAAAAGTGTCTCACAGTAATTTTTAAAAGGTCATGTAAGTGACGGATGAGCTCACCTTTCCACTTTACTCTTTCATGTTAGAAAATGGAATTATTTTTGTAGGTGGTTTTTTTTTTTTTATTTTTTTTCTTCAAAACTGTGCTCTCACAACATCCCATCCTACAGAAGTTCTTCCAAACCCTTTTACATCTTACACAGGCACAATATTAGGCTTATTTAACAGGGATTATTTTACAGACTCCTACAACAATGTGTACAATATCAAAAAGAATAGCACAGAGGAAAAATATTTTCAAATTGATGCTGTCCAGGGTGGTGAAAGATACTCAAAATATAAACTCTTTAAGAAAAATATCTTCAAAGAGGAAAACCCAGAGATGTGTCTGTTTTTTAAAAATGAAAATCTTCAAAGCAGGCATCTCTTTCTGTGAGGAAATCCTCAAAGAAGCATTCATCCAGAGTGATTTCATAACTTTGAAAGAAATAACCTATACATAAAATTGAAGGCAATATTTCCTTGATAGAGTATAAAGTGTTCTTAAAGGGAGAAATGCTGCCATTATTAACTACTGAGGTGATCAACCCCAACTTCTCTCTCTCAAAAAAAATAAAAAATAAATCACAATAATGAAGATTTTTTAAAAACTTTTAACATAATGTCAAAGTTATGAAGCTACATTATTACAATATTTTTAACAAAAGTATTGGTGGCGTTATGTTCTTTCATCACTGGACAGGTAGTTTCACACACACTGCACAGCTGAAAACAGCTTCTTCATGTCTAAAAATGGCAGCAAGGAAGTTCATGGAGTGGAGGCCAAAGGAAATACTTGTGAGAATCGTGAATTATATTCTCAAGCTGTAACAGATTTCATAAAAGTAAGACTTTTCACAGAAGAATGCAGGTTTTCAGTACATTTTCTAGTTGAGAATAGGACGGCTTTTAAATCTTAACTGTTTTTCCATGAAGAGAATCCATTTCGTGGATGAGCTCAGCGCCTGCCCCTCCGCTCCCCTCGTGAGGAAGCTGCAGGCCGCCATGAGGCCTCCCCTCCGTCTCTTCCGTGAGGAAGAAACCAAGTGAATGCAGCTCCTCCTCATACATCATTCCCCCTAGACCCTTCACCACCTTTGTTGCCCTCCTTTGGAGGTGCTCTAATAGTTTTGTCTTTCTAACCTTGCGGCACCCAAAACTGCATGCGGTACTCAGGGTGAGGCTGCATGAGCGCAGAGTAGAGCAGGACAGTCTGACACACCTGGTGGCTTTTCAGATGACTGCTATTGAAGCATTTCTTTGAGCAGTGCCAGGAGATGACCCTACAGGATCGCTCAGAGGGTCTGAGTGCCATGGCACGCACTCTTGGTGTATGAGCAAGCTGCACCTGACCCACAGCCAAGGGCAAACCAAAATGATTTTCTAGGCAAGATGTTGGAGTTCAAAGCAGCCTTGGGAAAGACAATCTTTTTTTTTTTTAATTGAAAAAAAATCAGAAATTAGGAGATAAAATACATATTGGACCAGCTGAATGGCCTCTTCCCTCTTACCTATGAAGTCTTGGCAGCAGCATACAGCAGCGTAGGTCACATACTGCTCCCAGCCATGCAGATCATACTATCAAAAACCAGTAGAAATTCGATAACATAGCATACACAACCCTTCTTTAGTCTTTTCTCATGCTGTCCTCACACTCTCCTCGCGTCAGGATTTATGTACAATAAACACCCTTAACAGAACGCAGCTGGGGTGACACACTGACGCTGTGGTTTTTCATTGCTTTGCTGTACACGCTCTTCCCACTCCTCTATTTTTCTAGCAGCAGTTTATCTGGCACCACTCAAATATCTTTCTGTATTAAATATTCTGGATAAAAATATTCTTTCAGGCCTACTCATCTGAAATACTTTTTAGCGTGTACATTTCACAGAACTGTGATTCCTGTGGCGTTAGTGGGAGATTCAATACATACAGGATACAAACCTGACCCAAACAGCATACTGTGTATGACAGAGGTCTTTCATAATTCTTTCTCTCATTCTGGGAGAGGCGGGCGCACCTGCAGCTCCAGCTTGGCAAGACTGGCGTGGTGAACATAGAGCTTCGGTGTCGTGAGCATCAGTGTCCAAGTAATTCTTAGATGATGCTTGAATACCACAGGCAGATTCAGTAACTTGCACTGCACCTTGGGCTACAAGGCTAAAAAAGCACCAAGAAGCAATCCATAAGCTAATGTGTTTCTGTTTGTTTGTTTTTTCCTCATGCTCCACAGGAATTTCATGCTATGTTAGCTGCAATTTAAAGCTGACCAGCTACAACAAATAAAAATCACACTTACGGGGAAGTAGCGAGAACAGAACAGGGGCACCTCAGTAATTTTCCTTGTCAAGTCTAACCCTCCTTGTCTTTGTAATTTGGAAAATAATAGAAAACTCCCAATGTTTCTGAGGGCACATATATTCCTCTCTAAATGGTATTTTCCATTTGAAAATTGTAATTTGCTCTATCAACCATACAAAGCAGATACAGTTTTCTTTCTTTCATAACATAAACAGTTTTAGAAATGTTATGTGGTAAAAGGCACATCAGCTGACTGAGAATCTGAAAACAGGTGTCAGACAGAAGAGCAACAAGTCAGAGATGTAAGTCTGAAATAATCCTGTAAAGTTCATTACTTGTTCAGAATGGGCATCTTAAAAAAAAATAATTAAAAAGCCTTCAGTTTGCCATTCCAGAAACTAATGTACTTTATAATTTTGAGAGTAATCTTCTGTGTAGTCTGCTGTCATTGAGGACTGCTGATGTAGCTGGAGAACAAGAGCAGCTTGTCACACTGCATTATTAACTGTCTGCTTGTAAACCTCAGAGACTTTCTGCCCACTTGTGACTTAATATCTCATTAACCTTTTACAATATCTGAACCCAACAAAGATATCTGCATTTTGTGAATAAACATCAGCTATCACCTCAACTTCTCTCATGAACAGCAGCAATGTTTAACAGTATGAGATATAGTCCAGTGATATGCATCCTCTTCAAACCTTAGATCGTAGCAATCTTCTTTATGGCAAATGTACATCTCTATACCACTTACTTATTTTTTTATTTCAGATATCAGTCCAATATAATGTTTGCCGTCTAATGTTGTGACTTAGGAACTATGTAAAAAAATATATATATATATGTATATTTAAAGGCTAAAACTGATCATTTACAGGCTATATAGGCATGGAGTGCCAGAAACAGAAGTCACTGTCCTGTGATAAGCAATCAAAATACTACATTGCTCTGCTCCTGATGCAGGTTTTCAGGCAGGCTGGGATGGCCGGGTAGTCATACTTTACATACAGGCAGGCAGAGTTAAGCCTTGGCCTTGAGGTGCAGGAGCTTGCTGGCTGAGGGAGTCAAGGCTGTGGACACCACTTGAGGCTGAGCAGCATGTTCACAGGCACAAAGCCTCTCAGTTCCAACCCAACCTGAGGCAATACAGCTCTCTCGTATTACAGACAGACTGCTGAATAAAACAGGGCTCTACACAAACATAGTCCTAAGAGCTATAGAGACTCTGTTTACGTATCTCTAGATGTCTTTTTCAGCTCTGGTACTGTTGTTTTTTTCCAAACACCAATTGCCATACACTCATTTTTGTTCTTAGTTGTATTTATATTGCAAAATGTTGCTGAGATCATCCCAGACATAAAGCTTAGGGACCACCAGACCTAAACCTTAAATCTCTGGCTTTTGATTGTCTAACAACACTAAAGGCACGTTCTTAGTGCTAGAGAAACAGCAGACTTACATGCTCAGTTAAAAAGGGAAGTTTCAGTATACAGTATGTTACTGTTCAGACACCACGTATTTTCATTACTGGAAAACAATAAAATAAAAGGCCATCACAGTATGTAGCTCCCCAGCTTACCCCTTACCTGCAGCATGTTTCCTCACGCTGCTACTTCTGGAATTAGATGTGACACCCTATGCAGTGCCCTATTAGGACTGTAGTCAGTTGGACAAAGTATTGATATTGCAGCTTGACTGTAGGAAAAACATAAGCCAACAACAATTTCAGGAGTAATATCCACACTCTTCTACATTTTCCTCTTTCAGCTGTTTTCACTCTATTTTAATCGTAAGGACATGTAAAATAAACTAGGCTGGGGTTCACCAGAATTAACAAGTTAATAGCATTCATCTGTTAGGAGGGCTTATTTTCCTCGAAGCAAATTAGTCTGAACATTAGTTAAGGTACTCAGACAAGTACAGTGAAGGCTTGACTAGAACACTCTATTCTGGAGAGGTTTGCAACAAAAAGTGAAGATTTAATAATACATTGTACTTAGATGTCAGAAGCACCTTTCATCCAAGATCACAAATGCGGTACCAGTAAAAAAAAAAAACCTAAGTCTCACAAGTCCTTTGTAAGACACATCATAATAATTATTGTATGTTTTTACTGTTGGACATACCAATTCACTTCACGTCACAGAAGAGCATGGTAGCAGAAGAAGAAAAATATATTTAGGGTTCAGTCCCAAGTCTTCCACTGTAACCACTGTCAAAGCTGTCATACTGGAAATGGGTTCTTTGGTAACAGGACAATCATGCCTTTGAATTTCATATCTCCAACAGTATAATACTCCATAAAGAAATTAATTAAAATGCATATTTTATGGGACTTCAAAAGTTGTATTTTAAATTCACAAATATTCCAGAATGCCTAAATTCTGATTAGCTCCATCCTCTATGGTGGTGTTACACTGCATATTCTCAGCTTTCAGTGAAAAAATATAATGATCCCAACTGTTACGGTTGGAAAGATAATTTTTAAATCATTTCACTCCTGGAGGTACAGACAGCCTGACACATTAGCTGTCTGAGAAGTGTGAGCTGCCTTACTAAACTGAAGCTGAAAAGTCAGCTTAAATATATAAGTATCAAAATTTTTTATTTAACTCTTTCAGTGACTGTCGGAGTACCTGTAAAAGGTAGGACATTGAGTAAACCACCCCAAACCTATTATCATTAAATGATTGATTGCTATCATATATAGTGTCTATCAAGAGCCAATCATAAGCCACAAGCATTAATCCCAGTTAGAGGCTTGTATAAAGTATGGCACGTTTATAGATTTAGTGCAGATTTGGACATTGTCTTACCAAAAATAGTATTTCACGCCTTAACGGTCAATGATTGTTAAGTAGTCTCGTTAAATAGAGAGGATTTTGGCACCAAGTGTATCGATGGCAAAGAAGCATCTCCAAAACCAGTAGGGACACCAAAATATCACATAATGTGGTTGAGGTTGGAAGGGGTCATCTAGTCCAACCTCCTGCCAAGCAGGGTCACCTACAGCACATTGCATGGGATCACATCCAGAGGGGTTTTGAGTTTCTCCAGAGAAGGAGACTCCACAACCTCTCTGGGCAACCTGGTCTTTCTGTAAGGGTGGCAGTACTGGAAGTCTTTCCTCATCTTTGTCTGGAACTTCCTGTGCCTCAATTTGTGCCCGTTGCCTCATTCTGTTACTGGGCACCACTGAAAAGAGAGTCTGGCATCATCCTCTTCACACCCTCCTTCAGATATTTACATACATTGGTAAGATCCTTTCTCAGTCATCTGCAAGTGAAATAAGCCCAGCCCTCTCAGCCTCTCCTCATATGACAGATGCTCCAGCCCCCTAATCATCTCAGCAGGCCTCTGCTGGACTGGCTCCAGTAGCTCCAGATCCCTCTTGTACTGGGGAGCCCAGAACTGGACACAATGCTCCAGGTACGGCCTCACCAGCGCTGGGTAGAGGGGCAGGATTACCTCCTGACTGCTGGCAACACTCTTCCTAACGCAGCCCTGCACACCATTGGCCTTCTTGGCCACAAGGGCACAGTGCTGGCTCATGGTTAACCTGCTGTCCAGCAGGACGCCCAGGTCCTTCTGCATAGAGCTGCTTTCCAGCAGGTCAGCACCAGCCTATAGTGGTGCATGGGGTTATTCCTCCATCGGTGCAGGACCCTGCACTTGCCTTTGTTGAACATCACGAGGTTCCTCTCTGCCCCGCTCTCCGGCCTGTCCGGGTCTCTCTGAATGGCAGCACAGCCCTCTGGTGGATCAGCTACTCCTCCCGGTTCTGTCATCAGCAAGTTTGCTAAGAGTACGCTCCGTCCTTCAGCCAGGTCGCTGGCTGTGAACTTCCATGAAAAGTGGTTTCAAATATAGTGGCTAAAATCACAACATCCCATCTCAGCAGCTGGGATGATCCCTAAATCCGGGTCACGGGAGCCCTTTTGCGATGCCCGTTTTCAGGTATCGAAAGGGAAGCGGCACAGTTTAGGCAGCGGTGATGCAGGGGGTCTGTGGGGAAGAAATACATTTTGGATGACCTGCATTAGCCACGCAGACAGCAGAACATGCAGAGAGAAGACAGCTGAAAAAGAACTACATTCTGGTTTGTCCTCTACGTTTGCAATTGTCATAGCTTGTTAATAAAAGGATCCAGATTTTAATTAAGCTGAAAGTGGTATAGCATTTCAGGCAGAGCACCATCAGCTCCCCACATCTTGCTGCCGAACACAAGTCTTCTTAATTCTGGATACATTGGACCTTTATTAAATGTCACAAAAGTAAATGCAGTTTGGAGACATGGAGAGCTACTTCTATGTCCAGTTTTTTACTTAATTAAAATGTACCAGCAGAAATTCTAATATGATGTGTAATTTAAAAATGTTACATTCTGTATTAATTCACCCTTCATTAAAATTTCAACAAAAAATAGAAAACAGCACTCCTGAAAAGATCAAGAAGGAGAGAGAGATTGCAGAAGGCCCTCTGTGAAGCTGTCACATTTATGCAAGGGGATTGCTGACCGGTTGAGAGGGAAAGCTGTGGAAGAGAACCTTTCTGCAATATTTTTCTTTCACAGCCTGGTAGAGCTGCTGGAAGGAATTCCTGGTGGGAGCAATGCTGACCGTAGCTGAGAGGCAGCAAGCTTTCAGTTACGTGCTTATCCCCTGAGTCACTACATGGCAGTCTTTCACCTTCCTGCCTTGCCCCAGCGTACATCCTTATAAAGCAAGGAGCAGTACTTCAGTATATCATCAATAGCAGCATGGCATTAAGGTGATCAGTCACGGGCTTGTTGTGCACTACCTTCCTCTTCCAGACTAGCACAACTAATCTTTTTCTCTAAACACACTTCATTTAACGCGATATAAAAAGAAAATTTTAGCTTGTAGAAACGCTGCGTTGGTTATCAGAATGAGTGTGCATGGGTGAGGACGTGAGCGACAGATAAGTAGAAAAAAGCAAAATATGGTTATTTTTTAAAGACATTAGTGCTGATAACCTAACAGTCAGGTTATTAGAAGCCAGGGTGTAGAATACCATTTTTATGCAAGGAGGAAAAACAAACAAAAAATAGGCAAGAAAAAAATGTTTGAATTTAGCAGGGCAGTTAGCGACCTGCAGCAAGTTCTAATATTCACAAATAAGCACAGGTCAAGTCTGCATATTACCCATCTTTGAATTAGAGACGGCGGCTGAAGCTGCAGCCACCACGTGGTGCAGGCTTGTGACAGAGGCAGCACCCTCCCAGAGCAACCAACCAAATGCAGCTCTCTTATCCCTCAACAAGCTGCACCAATGCACGTTACAAGGCTTGGAAATGCAGAAAGTGGCATTTACTGGTGGCACACATCAGGTCATGCCCTATTTCTTTGAGCATCATTTATTCCAGCTTCCATAATACCTTACAATAAACAGTGAACTTTTTTTTTTTTCTTTAACTGTACAAGGATGGAAAACTTTTAATGATTGTCAAGATGAGCATCTCATTATTGAATTCACCATGGAGAGTTTTTGTTTAAAAGGCAAGTCGTTCAAGCCAGGCTGTGGTTCATGGTTCATCCTTTGAGACACCCAGCTCGCAGACTGCTCCTTCCTTTAAGTAGCAGTAACTTTGTCATCTGCCTCTAGCAGTTCTTTGGGATGTCACACATCAAAACGCAGCTTTTCTTCGTTCATCCTAATAGGTAGCAAAGAGTTCCGAGTTTTTAGGTTCAGAGGCTGATGTAGTCTTGTTTTGACCCTTCTCAACCCAGTGAATGCCCTGCAGAGCTCTGCACTGGAGTGCAGCAATCGCAGCAGAATTCTCATCAATCTCATGGAGAGAGGCAGCACATCTGAGCTGCACCACAGCGTAAGAGCACTGCCCCTCTATCTTAAAATCTGATGTTGCAGCCCATTTGCTGCAACGGTAGATGCCTCGGTAGCTGCAGTTAGGCTTGCTGAATATTCAGCAGCAGCTTTGTGTTCCTCATTACTGCCAGCTCTAAGTTTATTGGCAGCATTTAATATCTTTTAATTAAAAGCAAGCAGAAGTAACAGTATACCTTAACCAAATGTTATAAATAAAAACGGCTTGTTTTTCTTTTCTGCTTGGAACGAGAAAGCCATTACCATCACTATGGCATGGCAAGAAGTGCATTTTCTATCCATGGCTGTTTCTGGTTTGGATGCAGAACTTGCCAGAGTGACAGACAGCATTGCACGTTCAAGGCTGCGTGGCCAGCAGCTCTGTGCTTCCTTGGGCTCAGAAACTTCAGCTACTGCTGGATGCTAGTTCTATGCAAAAGATAATAATAATGCTTTGGTTTTATTTAAAATGCTGTTTTTTTCTTCCTACACCTAGCAGTTGACAGAGGTCCATATCATTACCATCATTTTGTAGATGAAGAAGTTGAGACAGGGTAAGCTGTTGTGACTGGTCTACTGTCACAGTGATGAGGTTTGAAGAGCATGGCTTTTCTTGGGCCAATTCAAACTCCTTGAGGTCAAAATCAAAATAATGAAAGATGTGTTTTCTTCACTGGGAGATTTTTCACTGGCCTGCCACTTTGATGTACAACAAAACTTGCATCAGACAGAAGGATAAGAAATGAGAAGGTAAATGAATCACAGAATTGTCTAGGCTGGAAGAGACCTCCAAGATCACCGAGTCCAACCTCTGACCTAACCCTAACAGTCCCCACTAAACCATATCCCTAAGCTCTACATCTAAACGTCTTTTAAAGACCTCCAGGGATGGTGACTCCACCACCTCCCTGGGCAGCCCGTTCCAGTGCCTAACAACCCTTTCGGTAAAGAAGTTCTTCCTAACATCCAACCTAAACCTCCCCTGGCGCAACTTAAGCCCATTCCCCCTCGTCCTGTCACCAGGCACGTGGGAGAACAGACCAACCCCCACCTCGCTACAGCCTCCTTTGAGGTACCTGTAGAGAGCGATAAGGTCGCCCCTGAGCCTCCTCTTCTCCAGGCTGAACAAGCCCAGCTCCCTCAGCTGCTCCTCATAGGACTTGTTCTCCAGGCCCCTCACCAGCTTCGTCGCCCTTCTCTGGACTCGCTCAAGCACCTCCATGTCCTTGTAATGAGGGGCCCAAAACTGAACACAGTACTCGAGGTGCGGCCTCACCAGAGCCGAGCACAGGGGGACGATCACTTCCCTGGACCTGCTGGTCACACTGCTCTTTATACAAGCCAGGATGCTGTTGGCCTTCTTGGCCTCCTGAGCACACTGCTGGCTCATATTCAGCCGACTAGCAACCAAGACTCATGAAACACATGAAAGTATAAGAAAAAGTATTATGAAGTGAAGCAAAATGTGTAGATTTACAAATGAGGTAAGAGACCTCTAAGGAAGCCACATAATCTGTCTTAGACAATTTCTGCCATCCAATTTAGGTGCAATGAAGTGTTTCACCCCTCAGCTACTCTTGGCCTCATCCAAAAGAGCGGAGAGCTGCACGCCCCTTTCCCTCATCCACCAGGTTATGACAAATACTGCCCGTTATGGGAAAGGGGCATCTGGTTATATAACAGGACACGCATGGGGTCCTAGTTACACGACCAGTCATGCAACAACACACGGCATTTTTGCCAGGAAGAATGGATAGCAACTAAGAAGCAAGGTCACTTGTTCTGGAAGACCCCACGATAGCGATTTCCCTGCTTTTTAAAAGTTAGAATTCCTTTTAAGGAATCTCAGCTGCAAGCAATGGATAGAGAGCATAAATCACTGGAGAGCCGGCCGATCCCTGCTGAGCTCCATGCCGAGCATCCTGTGGTGCCGTTGGCCTGCTCTGGTTTGTGCCATCCAGCAAGGAGCACGGGGCCCAAAAACACAGCCTAGAGCCTGGCAGATACACGACCACCTCCGGGTCGGCTGAACAGCTGGGTTACTCTCACAGTAGGGCTCAAATATCACAGCCACAGACATTATTGCTAAACAGTCAACTCAATGTCATTTGCAGTGCAAAGTAGCTGATAGTTACTACTTCAGAGCTGTATCTTGTTGCATGAATAGAAGCCAAAACTACTCTTTATGATAAAGTTAATGGTGTACAGTTTGTAAGTTAGTTATAACAACACCTCAAGCATCTCTACGAAACTTAATTTAATATTCCAACTCATTAAAAATCTTATTATAGAAACCACTTACAGGCTTTATAAACACATTTTTGTGTTATTAGGGAAGGATCTTAATAAAGAACAGTTTGAATGCAAAAATGCACATGTAGAGTAAATTGCTTATAGTAAAACCAGCTAAATGAAATTTGCTGTCAGCAAACCTCCCGACTAGTTTCTTCATCTGTGTTACGAATGTGCTAGGTTTTTATGTATGTAGACCTTTTTCTAATCGAAAGAGCGTACCAGAGAATTCCAGCAACCGAGGTAATGGTGTTAACGTTGGCCATAATGATGCTCTGTGAACCAAAATATCCCGGAGCTGTCAATGATGAGCACACACAGTTGATTATGACAACGGATGCAACTCCCAGCCCCAGATATTTCTCTCTTCTAAGCTAAACCAATTCTTTCTGGCTGCACGTACAGACTGGGCGATGAGACGCTGGAGAGCTACCTAGAAGAGAGGGATCTGGGGGTCGTGGTAGACGGCAAGTTGAATATGAGCCAGCAGTGTGCCCTGGCAGCCAGGAGGGCCAACCGTGTCCTGGGGTGCATCAAGCACGGCATCGCTAGTAGGGCAAGGGAGGTGATTGTCCCGCTCTACTCTGCGCTGGTGCGGCCTCACCTCGAGTACTGTGTGCAGTTCTGGGCACCACAGTATAAAAAGGACATGAAACTGTTGGAGAGTGTCCAGAGGAGGGCTACGAAGATGGTGAAAGGCCTGGAGGGGAAGACGTACGAGGAACGGCTGAGGGCACTGGGCCTGTTCAGCCTGGAGAAGAGGAGGCTGAGGGGAGACCTCATCACAGTCTACAACTTCCTCGTAAGAGGGTGTCGAGAGGCAGGAGACCTTTTCTCCATTAACACCAGCGACAGGACCCGCGGGAACGGGGTTAAGCTGAGGCAGGGGAAGTTTAGGCTTGTCATCAGGAGGGGGTTCTTCACTGAGAGAGTGGTTGCACACTGGAACAGGCTCCCCAGGGAAGTGGTCACTGCACCGAGCCTGACTGAGTTTAAGAAGCGATTGGACTGTGCACTTAGTCACATGGTCTGAACTTCTGGGTAGACCTGTGCGGTGTCAAGAGTTGGACTTGATGATCCTTAAGGGTCCCTTCCAACTCAGGATATTCTATGATTCTATGATTCTATGAATCTTTGGAAAAGTCTCTTGTAGAAAACCAGTTTGGATCTACTTATAACAGTATTTGTTATGTTTAGCTACTAAATAAGCTACTGCTTTACTATTTTTATTTGTTGCCAGCATACTGTGACATTGTATGGTGATATACCAGTAAAATTATTCATTAAAAAAAATCACCTGAAAGCGAAAATGTTTCATCTATATAGCTGATTTTTAAATGAGGCAATAGACTAACAGTGAATTAATGATTGCTTTGTCATCAGAATAGAAACCAGTAACATTTTGCATCAGAAATGCCATATTCTTCACCGGCATTCCCGTTGCTATTCCTACTATGTAAATTTTAGAAACCTGTAATATTTACATCTGATAGAACAGATATTTTCATCCTTTTGTTTTAAGTTTTGTGCACTAACAGGCTGAAATAGGTATCATTTCAAACCTTTGCAAATAACAAAATTTGTTGTTTATAATAACGCTTAAGATAGGGATCTGCAGATCAACATTTAAATGAATTAGTAGCGTTTTCTACATGCAAAATAAATGCGAAAGGCCAGCTTATTATACAAACAAACTACCGTGACGTGAGAGAATTAATTTTGTTTTTCTGCTGAAATTGCATGCAGTCACAGAGGTTTATATGGAGAAATATTACTAAGTTCTGCTCACTGACACGCCACAAAATACAAAAAACGAGCTAGGAAGCGCAGGTCACTGAAATTACTCTTACACGCAGTCAGGTTGTTTTAAAAAACAAGCTTTTCAGATTCTTTGACAGCAGACCTATAGCTGCAGCTAATGCTCCATTTCTGCTTTCTCTTTCTCCCACCTCTCTCCAAAAGTGCTCTAGCGAGCCCGACAGAGCCAAACCACGCTCCCTGTGGGCCACAGCCAGCCTCTCTCCGTGAGGCAGGATCCAAACCAGTATTTCACACTTAGCTGTGGTCAGGCCACCCGGGCCAGAGAAAGGGGAGGCAGACCTGCTTCGAGCTGTCTTCCACGGTAGAAGAGGGGGCATGAAGAGATGGGAAAGGCTGGGAAAAGATGGGGAGTCAGAGACGTGGGGCACAGGATAGTTCAGTAAAGTTCTTAATATGACGTTAACTAGGAAAACACTGACCCAGGCAGCAAGACCTGCTAAAGAGGCTTTGCGGGGAGAAACCAGGAATCCGTGGCCCCTCATACGAGGGTCACAGCCCATATACATTAGTACCCGCCTTACCTTCCTCCCTTTTCCCCAGTGCTCACCAACAAGCTGTGGGCATATGGGGCTTTGCCTGGTCTTATTGTCCTCATCTCTCTCACACACATCTGGCCCCATTCTTCTCTGCCAGCCAGAAATCACTTGCAAATGGTCCTGGTGGAAACAGACTCCCAGAGAAGCAGCCTAGCCTGAGCAACCAAGTAGTAAGTAGCAAGCACAGTCCTTAGGGTCCTCACCTGTGTGACTAACAGGGAATCCACACTCAGAGCAAAGTTCATAACTGGCTTTCTTCCTCATCACCATGCACATGGAGAAGTGGTCAGCAGGTGGTTGTCCCCACCTGCTTGCATCCCATTGAGCTCTTCAGCCAGGAGCCCTCTTGCATCTTGTAAGGGAATGATGAGCTGTAGTAGGCATTGCTGCTAACTTCTGGAGGTTTTCTGCAAGGAGAAAAAGTAATTGATGCAATGGAGAGTAATGTGAGGACAGAGCCAAGCACCCTGGGGGCTTCTGCTGGCCCCAAGGTGTCATTGTCACTTCTCCCTGCTAACACAAACACCCCAGGAAAGCATTTCAATAGTATTTAGCTGTAGTCCGTGCCTGGCGGTGCTTTACATAGTTTGTAAGAAATAAGTAACTCCAGTCCTATGTAGCTCTGTTCTCCCTTTGGCCTTTCTAAGCTTTCCTGGTCTGTACCACTTCTGCTTTACCTGGACACTCCTCTGCAGTCCGACCTCAAGGGTTGGAGGGGAAGACGTGGGTATGGCTCTAACAACAGAAAAACTTATTTTCCTTGCAGAAAATGCACACTTTGAAGTCCGGCAGGGATGGACTTCATTGTGCCTGTAACCCCGTGCACCAGAGGAAAGGAAGGGGGAAGGATTTGCTCTAGCGTGAATAAAACCTTCAGTACTGTTTGCCTGAGATTTTTCTGCAGTAACGTGTTCTGGTTTTTTGTTTGTTTGTTTTGTTTCTTTTGGTGGTGGATTTTTGTTGTTGTTTTTAAACAAACTTTGGGAAGTCAATATTGTATTTCATCCTCTAGTGCATTTGCTCGTGACCCTTTCATTTATCGCAGAAATAGGTCTTACGTTTACAAGTATGGAGGACACATAAAAAAAAGATTTATTTTTTTTCTCTTTTCAATACCTATTCCATTGATGCTGCCCTTGTGGGCTTTCTATTGCTGTACCTCACTCCCAATGCAAATGTCATCATCAGGTAAAAATAAACTTTAAGACTACCTAAAAGACTACCTAACAAAGTAGCTCTGTTTGCCTTTAGCAATTTAATATATCTTCAGCATAGAAAGTTTGCCCGCATGTGGATGAAAAAGCTTTGGTGCATCTGTATGCGCTCCTGATCTGACTTTTCTCTCCTCTGGGCCCATGGGCTGAACTGATTTAAAGGTGCCTGATCATCTTCTAAGTACATAGCCACAAAGTTCAGCTGGCGCTTTGTGATTAAATCTTCCCTCAAAAGCCAGAAAGCTGAAGTGGCAGCACTAAGCCTACAACCAGAGTGCCTTCAGCAGTTCCTTTGTGTGGCATCTGTTGATGCAGAATCCAAGAAATCAAACCCAAAGAAAAAAATATAGTTGTAATATAATTATGAATATACTCTTGCATTTCTGTAAATGCTTGATATTTAATCAAAATAACAAATATTCATTCCTTACCAGGGCTTACTGATGTGAGCCAGAAGAAAATTGAAATGTTGGTTGTTTTTTTGTTGTTTTTTTTTTTTCAAGCCACAGATGTTACGTTATCTCAGGGAAATGACAGCAGGTTCTGAGGCAGAATGTTGAACTTTTCTACCGTGTCTGCTGTGCCATCAAATAGGTTGTCGTGATCCTGGTTCTTACTGCGACGTGCCAACAAAACTAATTTTATATAACTGCTTGGAGTTCCATAGGAGGATGCCATTCACTGTTAATGTATTTTGGTTCACATATATGCAGAAAGAAACTGATAGGTGACAGTATATCACCTTGTTATTTTTAGTCCAAGTACATCATTTATGTTATTAACTGTTACTGGGGCTCCATGACTGATTCACAACTGTGATAGTGACTCAAATCAAGTTACAAAAAGAACATTAGCGTTACAATCTGTACAAACTATGAACCAGAAAATTCAGATTCAATTTGGGGGATGAGAGAAGGCTGGAGATGCTTCACCTGCTCCTAATAAAGTCGTGAGTGCTACACAACCAGATGCGTTAGATAAGGATTTTCTCTTTTAAAGGCAAGCATAAATGAAGAGGACCAGTGCTCTGACAATGCAAAATTACATAGCTCTATTGAAATAATGGAGCTACAATGATCCAGCAGCGTATCTGGAGACAGTTTAAAGATACTACTTCCATGAAATTTGGCTGGACCAGTCAAATCAGCAAGATGAGATAGAGCTGGCAAATAACCAGAAAACATTTTGCCTGTCAAAATTCAAAACATCCATTTCTGTTTTTTTTTTTCTAAAAAGCAAAAGATGGGCAGCTGGGCTCTATTTGCTCCTCCTTTATTTCAACCATTTAAATAGTCAAATAGTCAACCAACTGGCCTTACTGTTACTGCATCCTGCTGTCAGTTTGTGGTTTTTTGGTTGTTGTTGTTGTTTTGTGTTTTTTTTTTTTTTTTACTGATATATTAAATATAGGGGATTGGGTTTTATTTACTGCTCTCACTTTCTGTAATCCAAACGAGTCTTCTCAACTGCCCTTAAATAAAAGTAAATAATATTTCCTAAATCATTAGTAGACAAATCCTCAGCGTTCATTTTTAGATCTAAGCTAGAAGGTATTTTATGTGACCACAAGCAGATCACTGTCAACAGATGTTACATCACAAAACACCTTTAAGCATATCTCTATGGACAGTATATACAAATATCACATTTTTTGAAATAGAAAAGAAACCCTAGAATAAAATCCTACCATCCAATCCAAGTAACATATTCTAGGTATGTGGATGAAATGATGCACTAAGAGGGCTATAATTTATAATTAATAATTACCGCATTTCTCTCCTCAAAATCATGCTCATTCCCATGAAGTCAGCCCTATTTCCTGATCAAGCCACTGTTCTGCTAGAGAAAAAAGATGCAAAGTATACTAAACAGTAATGAATAACTTAAAGTCTTGCTTTGCATATCCATAATGCTCTGATTCCAAGGACTTCAGATCATGCTTCATAAACTTTAATTGAGCTGCCTATCTCTCTCTGACATAGGAAAAGATTACTTCCTGTGTTTTATAGCAAGATGATAGCACAGAGGAATACAGAGACAAATCCTGCCCTCAAGCAAATGGCCACAGAGAGTCTCCTCATTGCCTTACCAGTACAGTGCGGCTCTGCAAGCACTACTCTGAATTTATTTTACAGGTAAGGAACAGAGGAGGATGCTCTAGCTGTCAGTGATAAGGAGCCTGCTGTTCCTCGAGGCTGTCTGGGGAAGCAGGCGGGATCCTCGTGAAGCAGGGAAGGGCTTCTCTCCTGCGCTGCCAGCTGGCAGCACCCACACAGGGTTAGCATCTGCCTCAGGAGCTCTGCAGGCTGAAGGCTGGGATTTTTTTCCCTGCTCCTCTCTATATGTTACCAGCCAGCACACTAGCAGCTGCAAATGTACCCCTGGCAACTTAAAAATCCCCATTTCCATTACAATTTAAGTTCTCCATGACACAAGTGAAATAAGGAGTATGCACAGAAGCAAATTCTACTGTCTCTTGAAATGATGGTTTCTGGGATGAGCCAAAAACTACAACTTTTCTTTTACATAGCTTCAGATTTCACATGTCTTCAGTGGTTTCAAAGACTGTAGCATAAGCACAAGCAAACAACACATTCATGGTCTTCCGGTTTTTTAGGTTAACTCACTAACGTTGCTCTTATTGTCGTATTTGTTCTCATCTCTGCTTTGCCTTATCTCCTTGGCGAACTACAGACACCCATTCCAAAGTACTTTTGCATGTGCAGGATGAAAGAGAGCAACAGACACCACATGAGAAATACAGCCATTGCAGGTGGAGAAGTCATTTATCAATATATATATATATATAAAAAAGCACACTTACCCACTGACAAGGCTACCTACTTAAAACACATGAAGTCGAGGTGTAAACCCACTGTAGCTAAGTTTAACAAGTGATTTTGCAATTTTTGGTCACCACCTGCACTGCTGTCCCAGACAGCATTATCAGCTGAGTTTCCACTCTGTGAATAACCTGGTCATTGCATGGAGGACAGGGCAAGGCCATACATGAAGCAGGATGCCCGAATCATCCATCATTCATTACTCAGATTTCAGTACCACATAAGCTGAGCTGAGCACTGTGCAAATAAAAGGATGATCTTTCACCACAGGATGACAAAAAGTGGCCCAAAGAAACAAGCAACAGCTCCACTGTGATAACAGCATTGCTCTATTTAAGTCGAGGCATAAGCCTCAGGGTAATCAACAGTAATAAGACATGATAAACAGCAGGGCACAAAACACTTTGCTGGGGAAAAATGGGTGAATTTGGTCCATAGTTATTCTCAAGGCATGCAACTAAGAGTGGTTTTAGCATTGCCTCTCACAGAAAGTCATTTAAAAACAATTTTTACTAAATTAATACTGTATTTGATTCTTAGTAAATGCTTTATGTCGTATTTCTGTTTCTAAACTTGTGGCACTACAACCTCGCTTTTCCAGTAAGTTCTTCCCTTTCCTTTTGGTTAAGCTACGGAGAGGCAAAGGGTCCCCCCATCACCAGAAGAAATCACCTGCCCTTCTGGCGCTGCTCACCACAAAACCAACTCCCTTCCAGGCCTTTGCTCATTAACAGATAAACAATTAATAAGATCGCAGAGATACTTTGAGCCTGTCCCCAGGCACAGCTGCTCCTAGTACTCCCCACACCCACCAAGCCCCACGGCGAGGCCTGTAGGCCGAGGGCCCGGCCTGCAGCCACGTGCAGCTCCTGGGAGCTGCTGCGTTTTGGGTGAATAAACTGAATTTTTGAGGGGAGCGTTGCCACAACAGACGTAGCAGCAAGCAGCATGTTTCTGTGCAGTACAGTTATAACCGGTAGCGTCCCCACATTGCTGTGTGACAGCCACGGGCTGGCCTCCCCACACAGACGATTTAGAAAAGGCTCCTGAACGTGCATAAATTTACAGTATCTGCCCACTGCTAAGGAAGAATTACATTTGAAGCTGGCTTTCTTAGGATTCTTGTTTAGCTGTTTATTCTGCCATTATTGGAGATCAATACTTCTTCAAAGGGAAGATTTTTATGAATGACTGCAGTAATATTTTAACTCCAAAGAAATTACTTAGAATTCCAATTTGTCCCCAATTCTCCCGAGTACCCGGAGGTCACGTCCTGTCAGGGCAGAGCAATATCTTTGACTGAATCTGTCTGAAAAAGGAGAAGGCAGGGCAGCAGGTCAGGTACTCTCTCCAGGTGACTCCTGTTTATTATGGCAGAAGGCTTTGTAACCTGGGGAAATGGGCTTTTGTTGCTCCCGCTGATCTCATTTTCTTGGCATGTGCATGCTAAGCAGGAGAGCAGATGAACTCTTGAGAAACAAAGACACTTTTTTAATGCAAATGCTTCTAGTAACTCGGAATAAAGAAATATGGAAAGTATAGGCTATATAAGCAGAATTGTTTTGACACAAAGAAATGTTTAGCATGACTTTCCATAAAGCAGCTGCGGCTCTGTGAAGTCAGCAGAACTGCAAAGTGACAACATCCAGTGTTTATTGTTTATAATTAGTGATTTCTCTCCACACTTCAACTTCAGTGTCCACATTACTGTGTACAAACCCAGCACAATTATCCTCATTTGTGGATAGTTGGAAAACTATCTTCTCCCAGAGATTATAGTCCAAAATGATTGTGTGTGTATATGTATATTCAAAGGTAGTAACATTGTGGGTAGGATACATGCAATTTAAAAATAATCCTTCTATGAAGGTAATAGCTGAACTTTTTGTAGAAATAAAGCTTCTAATACTTTATTACAAATAGATTACTATGAAGAGTAGATTACGTAGCCTTTCAATGACATGAAATGCAGGACTGAGCACGCTATTTTCTGATGCGATGTGAACTCTCATCAAGCAGGTGGCCAGCTTAGTTTGGCAATTAAAGGAGGCACAATAAGAAACACCTGCACCTCTGGACCTCTTTTGCAGAGAGCAAAGAGCTCAGAAAGTGTTTGCTGCTGCCTGGAAGGATGGCTGTGGTAGCACAAGCCACCACATGGATGCGGGATGGTTCAGCCCCCACAGACATGCCACGCTCCCGCATGGGGCAGTGGCTCCCATCCCAAGGCGGGAGCCCGGCTGTGACACTGGTGACACTGTGCCTGCTGCCAGGAGAACACACAGCAGATCAGGTTAGGTTTACAGGCCATTCTGCTTCTTCAGTCATTGTTTTTTCATTTCAGAATGCTTCAAAACCTAGAATTTAAAGATTGCCTATGAAATGAAGTGGCCAGGAGAAGTGCTTGGCACCTGAACAAGAGCCTTTGTTTTGATGAAAACAAGATGCCTTCTGCTTTTGACCTTTCTATTCTTTTACCACAGGGAGACACACTATGCTGTGAAAAGTTATTGCATAGCATAGCTTGAAAATATATATATGTATATATTTGTTGTGATGTTTTTAGCCACAAAGGAAGTTTGGGTTCCTTTTTCTGCTGTTGCCAGGTTCTGCCCACCAGGAAACTCCCCCTGCCTCCGTGGTAATGGCAGCCGAGGCCCAGCTTGGACAGAGAGGCCCCGAGGCCCAGTACCAGCAGTGGGAATCGCTTCCACGCTGAGCTTGGGCAGCTGACGCCTAACACCGTGCGAGGGCTGTGCTCGTTCTCCACAGCAGCTCCTGTGCTGAGTTAGAAAACATGCGAGATGGTGTGTGATGGAAGGGCATGATCCTTCAACAGATAGATCATTATCACAGAGGCTAATTACCCTTTGCTGATTCCTGGACAAGGAGATTAGCATCAGTGAGGCTGGGAAATCTATCAAGAATAAAAAGAGACTGAGAAGACAAACAATGGAAATTAGATCCCACGGTTAAACAGAGCAGCAAGATATTTCTGAGCCAGAACGAAGCCCAGTGCTCCCTCATCCTCCCTGCCGCTCGCAGGAGGGGGAGGAAAGGTACTGATAAATCGTGGTTCTTTTGGCACCACCGAGCGCAGCAGCCAAGATGACAAAGGAGCTGCTGCCAGCCTGTGCTGAGCCACGTGCATCACCTCCCAGCCACAGGCACCGCTCGGGGACAGCGCAGCAGCTTCACCCGTGACAGAGCTGAAGTGCAGCAACACCACAACAACTGGCCTGGCGCCCGGCGACTTGGGTGCCATCGGCAACGGCCCTCAGGCTGCCAGCGTTTGAGCACATATGCTTAAACATAAGACCCGAATTTATAGGCAAACAGTTACAACAGAAAAATAGGGTGACATTTTTAAAACCACTTGGCAGTGATAAACTTTACCTGTAA
Organism: Heteronetta atricapilla; assembly: GCA_011075105.1. Taxonomy (NCBI): domain Eukaryota; kingdom Metazoa; phylum Chordata; class Aves; order Anseriformes; family Anatidae; genus Heteronetta; species Heteronetta atricapilla. Next base: position 2,192,277 of record CM021738.1, on the reverse strand, counting down.
TGAAGTCAATGGCATTTCTTTCTACATGTCTTGAATGGAAACGAAATCAGGTCTGTGATGAAGTGCTTTTGTAGATCGGACCTGTGCAGTAAGCGAGCAGGTACAGCGTGTTCCTCTCTTCGACAGGTGAGGGATATCTCCTCTCGTGCAATACAGCATAAAGTACTTCTTGATGACAAAGAAACTGTTGTTTATATTTAGAAAAAACAAGTGCATTTCGCTTTTGAAAGCAAAAATATTTTAAATATTCCTAAAAGGTTACAAAAAAATTACATACTCAAAATTTAAAAAGAAAAAGGAGTGTATGTTTGTATCTCTAGAATTTCCCTACGCAATTAGGGAAAAAAGTGCACCTGTGTTAAGAAGAATGCAAAAACCTTCTTCCAGGAGAGCAGGCCACTTGTAGTGCAGAATTGTTAACCACCAAACAGTCAGGAGGCTCAGAGAGGTGCATTTCTAAGTCCCTACCCAAGCAACAATGCTCCAGTAACAGTGCACCACAGTAACGGATAGAAAATTAGAAAAATCCTCAGAAAAAAAAAGCAGTTTATGAAAAGATTAGACACACAAGTGTGTTGAATATGCATGCACAATTGCATGCTTAATTTGCACACCCAATTATTGCCATTGTGCATAAAATTGAATAATTACCCATGAAAATAACTGATTATGGTTATTTACTTCTATAATTACTTGATTTGCACATACAATCATGGTAATTAGGCACACAAATTAGTCATCACACAATTGCATGCCTAACCTTATTAAGAATCAAAATCAATGCATTTATTTTAAATTGGGTTTGTCCAATGCTGTTGTACTGTGATTTTGGCTGGTTGTGGAGCTGACACGTGGAGCACCAACCAGTTTCAGAGCCTGCCTTGCCCCGCTGCCACTCGGCAGCCATCTGCACAGCCCATGAAAGCCCTCAACCCCCCTGGACCCAGTGCTGAGCTCATGCACAGGAGACTGAAGTAATGGTATAAAAAGGAAAAAAAGCAAGCGAAATGTGTCAAAATTAGTCTAAACAGCATACAGTGTTCAAGTATTTACTTTCAAGGTATTTTTTTAAAAAAAAAAGTTTCAACAATTTGTGAGGAGGAAATGGGAAGTAATATATAGGAAATGTGTTAATGATGTTTTTCAGCATTAAATCTGTGCAACTTTGTAATTACTGTATAATCAGTTAGCATAATGTTTCTTAAAATCCAAAGAAACTGTTATATTCAGTTCATAGTCGAAGTCAGCTAAGAATGGAGATGTTAAATGCCCAAGCCTGCATCTATTCTCTGATACAATCCCAGTAATAAAATCCAATTTCATCTCCTAGATTTGTGATTTCACTTATTAGTCTAAATGTCTTCCCTTTGTGGATGTCCTGTCTCCAGGTGCACTAGGTGAAGATACCTTTATTAACTTTCCTATAAATCACATTTTGCTAGGAAACATAATAAAAGCCTGGGGAATTAGTCAATAAAATAATGCCGCTTCTCTATCACTTAATAAATGGCTGGGTCCTGCAGTTGGAACTTGGTATGCTCTCTAATTAAAAAGAACAAATATGAGAAAAACACTGGCAACTTGAAATATTGAGCTGTTTCATGTTTGTTACTGGAGCCTTCTTGAGTGCAATTTTCTAATAATTGGGCCAGATGGACAAGAAAAAAAAATAGCATGACAGCTTCAACTGAGTATGTTTCTATATAGAAGGAATCATGCATAGAGGATTTGTGAATTTCCCTATACATAAATCACCACAAGCCCTACTGTGTATGTGCATATCATCTACTCTTTTTCCTGACACTTTTGAGTTAACACCAAGGTAGTTAATGCTAGAAGAAATATAGGGGTTAAAACATTTTGTCCTGGATGTATCTTTTTTTCTGTTGTTGTTGTTAATTATGTCTTAATTTAGTTCTTGCTTAATGCACTTTAGAATGAATTGTATTTCTTGTAATTGCTTTATTATTACTTGACATTAGACCTTATGTTAAGCAATCAAAACGGGATGGCAGGCTGAAAAGGAGGGAAGATGATCAAGATATAGTGAAGATGAGTTTGCATCTCTAAAGCAATCACATAGTGCCCAATTGCCAGAAACGTTATAGAATTATCATTACACTTGCTCTAGATGACATTCTATCAAACAGAAGAAGAAAGAATCCCTAAGCAGCAGCTATTTGATTTCCCTTAGCTTGCAATGGAGATTTGCTCCGAGTAACTGCGTGCACAGGAGACCTGCTGCCAGCCCAGATCTTTGCCACCGGGTGCTGAAAGCACCTCGCCTGGCAAGCCACGGGCCTTGGGGTGCCTGAGCGAGCACCTGGGCATGCCCACCTCTGAAATGCCCGCTGAAGTCAATGGCAAAACTGCTTTAATAAAACCAGTTAATGCCCCAGTACAAAAGCTCACTGCCAAATCCCTTAAAATATTAGTAGATCTAGGTGTCAAAATATGCCAGAAAAATATAGTGCCTTTGCAACATTGTCCCATTAGTATTTTATGGCAGTAAGAACCTTAAGACTCCCCTATCTTAAATCCCGAGGAAAGCCATTTAATAGAAATAACTCAGGACTTCCAAAGCAAACGTTAACACCTCTTGCTAGCTTAATTCTTTCACAAGGCTATTTTTATAAATCACAAGTAATTGATGGTTTATAATGTAATTGCAACCAGTCTGAAGTTAAGACACAAAAGAAAAACCCAACCCCAGGAGGTGTTTTAACTTTAAACCATTCATTCTGCAGCGCGTGGTCCTGCTGCAGCCCGATGGCATACAAATTCGATGTGCTGAGCAAGTGCTAGGACCGTGCAGAAAAAATTATTTATTTACCTGCATAAGGATAGTATTTTATTTTTTAAAAAATCTGTATATTTCATGCTGCTAAGGGGTTATTTGTTTAGTTGATGTAATAGTTTCCATAATGATTTCTGATTACCAAAATGCATAGCATAAATGGTAATCAGTGCCCCTTTCAAAGCAAATGCTGATGCTGAGTACCTCCTATGAGTTTAATCACAGTGTGCGATTCACACCGTAATGTGTTATAATTGCCCCCTACAAAGTTGATCCCGTTTCATTTTAATATCACCAGACTAACTACTGAAACTCGACATGAGTTCCTTAAATGCTGCATTCTTCATTGAGAATTTTACATACGTAATTAATCTCAAATAAGGCTACCATGAGAAAGGTGAGGCATTTTTTTTAAGAAATGCCTTGGTTTTTAATAGCTCTAAAATCAGTAGTGGTACTTTCAAAAGTTCACACTGTTGGACACTTGGCTTTGAGATCCAGCCTGATTGCTGTTTCCTTTAGATAATTTTACCTGTTCTTTGCCAGGAGCAAGGTGTGCAGCAATGCAGCAGAAAGTTTTGTACTTGGTTTCGTTCTGGCATCGGGAAGTTTATCCTCATTTTCATACACAGGGAGTCACCTACATGCATCCGTGCACACCGAGACAAGATAACTCCTGTACTTCTGTTAAAAACAGCTGTTCAGGGGACACAGAAATAAATGCTACTTCACGACGAAGACCTGAAAGAGCAACTGGAGCTGCAGCGCGCACCTCACCTGGAGTCAGAGCACGTGCCAGCCACCTCTCGTGTCTGTAACAAGGACTGTTGATAGCTGTGGCTCACCGTGCAAATAAATTATTCACTATAAATATCTCTCCATGGAAACGGCACTCTTTCTGGCTACTTGTCACCTACTGGCAAGCCGGTCCTTGGGCTCTCAGAGTTAACACACATGCTATTGAAGATACTGGAGTGTCCCCACAGCATTCCCATTGGCCAAAACCGGGCCAGCCCTGCCACTGCCCCTGGGGTGCAGGTGCTCCGAAATGCACCTCAAAAGCATTTGAGGGTGCAGGGGTGCCCAGCCCAGCTGAGTGGCTGGGGGCAGCAGGACACCCGCCTGCCAGGAGCAGTGGTGCCGAGGGCATCAGCCAGAGCTCACTGCTGCAGCGGCCGCGGCAGCGGTCAGGGTTTATGCTTGAAGAAGTTAAGAGCTTCTGAATCCACCAAAGGAACAAACATTCACATCAGGCAGTCACCTGGAGTTATTCGTGGAAATTGCCGGGGAGGAAAACACCTCAACCAGCAGAACAACTAAACAAAACACAAAACGACAAAACCAACCAAGCAAGCAGCCAAAAAAACCACCAGAACTGTCCATCTTAAATTGTCTGTGTTAAAGGGATTGCCTAAGGGGGGCTGCAAGGCTTCTGGTAAGCTTCCAGCTGTGCTTGAAAACCTCCTGGTGGTACATTGTTGTCTCCAGCTGGGATTTAAAAACCAAACAAGCTTCTGAGTCCCCGCTGGTGGCTGAGCCCCAGAGCCAATCCGGGAAGGGTGACACAAGCCATCCTCACTTGTTTGTCTCACCTTGTTTTACTGTTCACTTCTCTTCTCCACGTCTCTGCCCTTTAACCACTTCTCATCTCCTTGTCCTGCAACACTGAGCAATGCAAAAATTGCAGTAGATGCAAAAAATCAAACATTCTAACACGCATATCTCTAGTCCAAGCCCCCGCAGAGACAACATCGTGTGCACTGTCTGGCCTTTTCCCCTTCTTTCTGCTGCCTCCCCCCAGCAGACAGATTTACCCAGACAGCAAATTCCTTCTCATCTTGCTTCTCTTCCCCCTGTCTTTGTTCTGATTTTTTGTTTATGAAGAGGAGGAAAACAATAAATAAATAAATGGAAAGCAGAACTTGTGCAGCCAAACGTCCAGCTTCCAAACCATTCCAACCACTTAGTGCTACCTTTAGAAGCATTTACCAATGCCAAAAACAACTGAAAATAATTTATGCAGCTAGGAGGAAGAAAATGAGATATCCATCTATCTTGAAAGTTAAAAATGAATCTTAAACATAAAATGCTCTGTGATTTTTCTAGCCTTTCACAAGAGGTTATTCAGCAAAAAGAGCTGTGACACTGCTAAAGCACAGAACTGCCCTTGCCTGTGCTGTGCGGTAGCGCTCGTTGCTGCCAGTGCTCGCCCCTTGGTGGAAGCTCAGCCAGTCTGTTGTACCAGCACACCAGTAACCCTCTCCCTCCCTGGTTAACACCAGGAATTCTTTTTTTTTTTTTTCCATTTTTGTCTGGAAGTCACTTTGGATCGTCAGGTGTGCTCAGGAAGGAGGCAGACTGAAAGGCCCTGAATGGCACGCCATAAATGCACAAGCAAAGCATGTAAAGAGACGTTTACTGAGTATTGATTCACAGACCTCCCATTTTTAAAGCCACTAACAAGCTGGACCCCCACACAAACTTGTCAGTTTTCTATTTTAAGACAGCATATATTCAATATGTAGCTCTGCAAATTTCAGACTCAAGGACTATTTCGGATGTGAACATCGTAACAGATCTTCCAAAGCTATTATAACTATTGTCAGAGAGCATTCATGGTTTCAAAAATAATTAAGTCAGAAATTCTAGGGTGTATCTTGCCAAGGTCCTCTGAAGTTTATTCCCTGAGCAGCATTGTCTGAGAAGAAAAAAACATAAACAAGAAAAAAAGAAAGCATTGTGAATTGTAATTACCCAAAAGCTACAGCAAATTCCTTCACAGTTGAACTCAACTGTTTAACACATGAGAACTGTAATTGACAATTCCGAACCGAAGTGTAAATTTGTCAAGGAAGGATGCGCAACAAGTTTTTGGGGGGTTGTTTCCTTTTCTCCTTCTATATCCCAGTGAGTGCTGTTGTGATTTGGATCTATTACTTCTGAATATTGCATGAAGCTGACAAGCACTTGTCATTTAAAGACCACATGGAGGCATTTAGTTTTCCATTTAGACATAATAACACATTATGCAAATCAGCTTGCCAAGGAAAGCTGGAGGCTTACATGAAATAAACTGTCAAACACTAGTTGCTAATAAATGAACATTTCTTTATAGATTGTCTTAATTTGGGCAACTGGCAAATAAGCGTGGCTGCACGGATAGACGTTCTTTCAACATGAAATCCTGTGGATCACGCGGAGCAGAAATCTTTATTACTTATTAATATTCCCTGCCTTGACAAAGCTAAACAAGCAGAGGGAACTTTGAGCAGCCGTGTAAACCCTCTGCAGCTCGTTGCACCAAACAAGAGGGCCTCTGAGACCGGCTGCCCGCACCCCAGAGGCCAGCAGGAGTTGGGCCATGCCTGGGCTGGGCAGCATCCTCCTGGCCCGGCCCCGGGCTTTGCACCATGCCACAGGCAGGGTTAAGGCTGCTGGCGAGGGGACCTCAGGAGGAGTTGCATAAGACAAACGAACCAAACCACGGCTTCCACAGGTGAGTGATGGTCCTGGCCTCTCATACGCTGGCAGCCAGGCGAGCACCCCGCTCAGTCCAGCTTCCACAAGCATTCACCAAATTAAACATGTGCAGAGCTCTACAGTAAGTCAAACGATCGGTCAACAGATGAGCCACCACGGCAGCACAAACAGATTCATGTGTAAGAAGCAGGTGGCCAGGAGTGAAGGGAGGGTTCTTGCTAGAGGGAATTTCTCCCCCTTGGGCTGATAATGTGATATTAGAAACGGGGCGTTGCTGCACTGTGATGGGAGAAGGGCTTTAGCGCTGTGCTGTTCGGTGCCACGTTGAAATATTCTATTAGTTACGAAGGAAAACAAGCCTTGAGATGCCAGGTCCTGCTGGGGAAGAACGAGCCAGGAGAAAAGGGTCTCCTGCCAGCAAGTATTCGTCCACTCCCTAAGCAGAACGAGCGAAGGATTAAAAACAACAACAAAACAAGAACAACAACAACAAAAAAAAGAAAAGCAACCACCAAACTAAAATATAGCATCACACTCGACTTGTACAAATTAAAAGCGTTACGTGGAATATTGATTTACAAATTCGCTCTATAAAAATAGCCTAATTGCTCTACATTTTTAATATTGCTTGGAAGGGAAACTCAGGCCAATATGCAATTCCAGTGGTTAATTTACTATGTCATTCCTTGTTTCTATTTTTTAATAATGTGAATAACATACAGTTGTTTCTCAGTTGGCACTTTTTCATCCTGCAGGAAACTACACTACACCCCAAAGTAATATTCTGTCAGAAATCCACTCTTAATTGGGCTAATCAGGTAGTATTTCCACTTTAGGAAGGAAGGATTACAGTCTAATTTACAGAGAAGTTCATATGACAGTTGCAGACATTTATATTTGAGTAGCTGGTTTGGGATCTGTCCAAATCTTTCTTTTTTGCTTCTTTTTAATTAATACTTCAGGCACACAGGATAGCTTCTCTCTTTCTTTCTTTCTTTTTTTTTTAACTGAATTGCAGGATTTGATTTCACTGGGCATTTTGCCATTAGGAAAAAGAAATCAAAAACCTAGGGAGAAATTCATGAACTTTTGTTTTGTAGGTAACCCAAAGTTTTTCAGGTACAAGGGAAACTTTCCCTGGTCAAACTGCCCTGTCCTTCCCGTACAGGATGAGCAAGGAACAGTCATTTTAAGATGAAGCAAACTTTTTTAAACATTGTGTGATCCCAGCACCCCTTCCGGAGTGACCGAAAGAAAGTATATTAAAAGTTATATGAAACTGAAGACTTGGATGTTATTTAAGAACTCTTGCAAAGCTTCCTGATAGCTCAGAACTTCATCTTTCATTAATCTGTGCAAATTCTGCTGTACCGTGGCTCTCCACAAAATGGTAAGATTCAAATTTAGGTTTAATAAAGGCTGTCAACTGCTCGTGGGTGGGAAAAGTGCAAAGCAGCAGTCTGGTTCTATTCAGGATTCACACCTGCAGTGTGAGAACGAGGAGACACCTGACAGGGCATAAAGAAGATTCAGTCTTTTTATCTGAAAGAAAGGGCTCCTTGACACAGTGAGCAAAAAACCTCCAGAAGCTGCTGTCGCAAGGGACGGGAGATGGACCGTATCAACAGATGCAAGGAGCATCAAGACAAATTTGTGGAGAACAAAGCCCACATGCATCAGAGCCTAGATCCTAGCTCTCAAGGAATACGTACAACCAGAAGTGTAAGCAAGCTGCCAATCTGAAGCATGAGCTTTCCAGCCTCCTCCTCTGAATCCTACATTCACTACACGAAGGTGTTGCTTATCCGCACAGCCCAGAGCCCCGGCACGCAGCACTGGCGAAGTGGAAAACATCGAAGAAACTCGTGAAAGAAGAACACACGGCGCTGACGGTGCATCGGGGTGAAAACAAAACGCAAAACCAAAGTAAACCGGCTTTCCTAACGCGTATTCCCCTGTTCGTGTTGTTCGTGTGACAGCCGCTTTCAGACAACTACCAGCAGCTCCACCAGCAGCTCCACTAATCCTCAGCACTGTGTAAATACTGCAGAATTGCCACGGGCTTATATGCAGAGCAGCACTAATGTTATCAGCTCCGATCAATTAGCAGAAAGAGGATCCTAACAGCGGGCTTGTTTTGGTGTCGTCTTAGCACTATTAAACGAAACTGTTTTTAAATTTGGGAATTAGCTGAAACAATGTGGCCCAAACCTGAACTACTGACTCTCATTGGAATCAGACAAGGGCACTGAGATGGAATTTCATTAGATTGTTATTTCCTTGCTCTCCTTTTGACATAGTCAATCTTTCTTGCAGGGTTTACATTAATAAATAATTACCTATGGCAAGAGAAAGAGATGCATAAAAGGCCATACAAGTGCTCTCGTACAGCAGGCAGCCTTTTAAAAACCAAAGATGGAATTGAAAAGTTTCACTAATCCAAGCCTTGTCATCTGCAATGCTGTTGAAATAACCCCCTGAAGCACTGTTGAAAGGCACGACGGAGCAGCGCAGAAAGCAAGAAGCGGTCGACTTCGAGTTGATACTGTCTACCACAAGGGCATCTCTTTGTAGCAAAGATTAAAGTGAGAGCGCTTTTTCCTGAACGCTGTTGACTTATACAACTACCATTCAGCAATTTTACTTTCTTTTTGTGGTCTAGCATGTATTATTAATGTGCAGCCCTTTACAGAACGCACTAAATTCCTTTTGCGTTTAGCACTTACAAAACATACAGAGAGGCAGAAAAAAATTGTCAGTGGTTTTCACAGTCTAAACAATAACAAAGTGCCTCCAGGATCCATTTTAATGAGAAATGCCAGCGTTGCACTGTGGAAGTCTTGAGATGGGCAATGTGTGCAAGCAGATTAATTATAATTTAGGAGGCAGGAAATACATGAGCTTTATAACATTGCTTGTAGAAAATAAATATTATGTTAATCACTGCAAGAGTTGCATTTCCTCAAAGGTGCCATTAACCTATAAATACATGTGCCACATACATTTAGAAAGAGCAGGAAAGGAAAGAGCCCTTGCTCTCTCCCCTCTCCAAAACTACAAGCCAATAGATTTTATTCCCTCGTAACCAGCACTGGCTTTGTGATATCTATTTTGGGGGGGATTTTTTTTTAGGTCGAGATTAGCGGAAGGTTTCCTGGGCTTAGCATAGACCTCAGCAGGCGTGCAGTGTGGCACCCTGCAGTCCTGTGCACGTGCACAGGACAGATTGATGAAGGCTGGCATGCTATGTAAGCGATGGCTTCAATCTGCACTGGAACAGTCACTGACTTTCATGAAGCCTTTACGGGTGACCAAGGGGCGTTTTCTGGTATCTTTTCTGGATTTCTGGGTGACATTTGCAAAGCAAAGCCCTCTCAGTGCCCTGATGCAGGATTTCTGTACTGGAAGAGGCGCTTCTCTGCCTCCAGCAAATCCAGTTGGCAGCTGACACTGGTGTCTGCAGCCTTCCAAATGGTAGATGATAAGAGAGGGGAATTTTAACAATGCGGAGACTTGATTCATAACCTCACTGAGCATATTTGATAACTACAGTGTAATTTCTGGTTGTAATTCAGAGGAGGACTGCATTGTTTTACAAGATAAATGTATTAATCCCTATTCTTCTGTGGTGGGTATCTAGGAGATTAACTACATTGCTGAATGTGTGAATTTGTCTGTGACCAAAACCTGACATGAATACAAACTATATGAATGATTTCTCAGACTCTTTTGTTAGGGACTAATCTCTAGACAGATGTCCACGATATCTGAACAGTCAGTCCCACGCTGTATCATTTATCTGAAATTCGTACCCCAAATAAAACTACTTGCCTACAACTTGTTTGTTCTGTAACTGCTGCATTACCCTCTAACCCGCCTGGATTCACAGCGTTCAGAGGACCTGGGCTCACAGTCAGGCCCTTCTGAAGCGATATGTTCATGATGAAATGGATGTGGTACAGTCCTTTGAATAAGATAGCTTGTTTAAAGTAATACTTTGATAGCTTTCTATAGGAAGGCAGCTCTTGTGAAGTGGAAACATTTTCCATTTACCAGTCAGAAAAGCACAGAAATGTACTTCTTGCTCCTACTACTTCAAATCCCGCCAACAGTACTGATCTTACTCTCCCACCGAAACCTTTATCTTGTCCCAGATCCACAGCAGTCTCACTCCCATGCCTTCCAGCCATGAGATGGTTGGGAGAAGAGGGCTGCTCGCCCCTGGCTGAGCCAGGCACACGGTGGGTAGGACAAAGTCCCAGGCACGTGGGCTCACACCTGAGCCAGAGCTGCTGGCACCAAGAACCCCCCTCTGCCTCGGTGCCACTGCTTTGCAACCCAACTGTTATTAACCCCACTGAAGGTAGGGTTCTTTGTGCTGCACACCCACCAACTGCAGCGTCCACGCCGAGCAAGTGCTTTCCATATCCCAGTGTTATACACAAGGTGACTCAAAGTCCTTTTTTTTTCCCTGGAACTAGCAATATTTGATGCTACTGCAGAGTTGTTAATTCTGTCTCAAATTACATTTCGCAACTTCTGCAATTTTCATATACGCAGGCTGATTCAGGTTCCTCTGAATAGATTAGCTACTTATAAATGTTCAGTTAATCCATACAAATAGATGGCACTAAGGTTGTTCATACACCTTTTTTTTTTCTTTTTTTTTTTCTTTTTTTTTTTTTTTCCCTGCACCTGCCATGGTTACATGATGTGATTTCTTATTTCTGAACAACTTTTACAAGTAAGTGGAAAAAGTGAATAACAAGCAATGCATATTTTGGTTAATTTTGGGGTATCCATGTTAAAATTTGTGAAGCTTTTAGAATAACTGAGTATTTCCCCAAAACCCTTGGCAACCAATTACTTTCAGAAAATGAACTCTGCCTGCACTTGGAATTCAAAAATTCCCTCTCTGGATCCCAGGCACACACAGAGGACACTGCACACAGATACGATCTTCAGAGGAGATGAAACATTATTGTCTTCTGAAAAATAAAGGGAACAAAGCCTTCCTCCCCGAGGCAGCAGATTTTGGTGCTGTGGGCTGGGACGGCAGGCGCCGGAGGACGCAGCGCCCATCCCCTGCTCGGCCGGCACTCGGGCGATGCTTCTCAGTGCTGGGTCACGCTGGGTGGCGGCACCCCCGCCAGCATCACTCCCTCCCCGGCCCCACAAAGGGCAGCAGCAGCCCAGCTCTCCCTCCCCAGCTGCCCAGGTGGAAGGAGGAGATGGTTTCTAATCAGCTTTGAGGCCCGCATCTCGCAGATGCTGGGTTTCCCCAAGCAGTCTTCCACTGTTTGTTTATGCCTAAAGCCAGCTCTGCAGAGAGGAGAGGGCTGGATCGGCAGCAGCGCTGCCCACTGCTTTACACACGCGTGGGTCCCACTGCTCGGCGCTCGCTGCCGTCCCCAGGACAGTCACTGAGCCACTGCCTGGCCCGACAGGAGCCTGCACTGCTGCTGCCGGGCAGAGCTGGGCCAAGCAGCTGCACTGAGGCACAGCTAACGAGCAGCCCAGGGCACAGCTCTCCAATGCAGAGACATCCACCTCGCCATCACTTTATGCGTCTGCAGCCGAGGCACAAAACAATCCCAAAGCCAGCACCGAACTGCATATGCCTACAGCCTCGGCGACACTGCTGTGGCATGGGGAGACCCTGCTGCGGTCCCTTTTCTGGAGCAGTGACTTGAACTGAGCCCCCTGTATCCTGGCTGCCCAGGGACTGATACATCGGTGTGAACTTCCCTCCCCTTGCAGCTACTTGACTTTGTGCAACTAGCTTCAAATGAGTGGAAAAAATCCCCCAGCACATTTTCCCATTCCAGGTAAATGACCTAGCTACACGGTACCCCAACCCATCCCCGAGCAGCTCCAGCAGTGTGGAAAAGGCCCAAAAGCATGCCAGACCCGGTGGCGTGGATTACTCTCCAAACTGGAAGTGGCACAGTTTGAAGTCCCTTCCCCTGAACACAGGCAATGTTTCGTAGGTGTGCCCAAAGCAGCAAGACACCTGGAAGCACGGAGCATGCGGGGCTCGGAGCTGCTCTGGAGCCTCTCTATATCCCTAGCAGCCGAACTACCTCCTCCATGAAGCATTTCAGCCAGCAATATTAAAAACTTCTCTGTTGGAATGAGGGGAACTTTCACAATTGTTATTATTAATTTTAGAATAATTGAGATGCTGTATGGCTATCATTTTCTCAGCAGGACAACAAAATCTTTCAGCTCTGAAATGTTTTAATATGCCCATATGTTTGGCTACAGCTGAGTCCGACTATAAAACTATGACATCTTTTAATTACATTTTAATGAAAGCTGTAACCAATCTAATAGCTCATTTGTTAGTACCTTGTGGGAGAATGAAAAGCACAAGAATGACCTCAGAATTCCTGTTTTCGGAGTCTGTGGAAAGATACGGGACCGTCGTCATGTCACGTTCCTATTAAAAGCCTACTCTGTCAGATTTTATTGGCCAATGACCACAAAGGACATCTACATTTAAACAGTGTTTAAAGGTGTACTCCAATGCGTCTCAGTAGGACAAGTGCTTTCCTCCATTTGTCAGCTTTCTCAAACACCAAAGGAAGCAGAAGATGTTCGAGGGGCGTATGGTCTAGGAGCATGTCTCACTTGCAGGGCTGCCCACTGACTTCATTGAGCTTTGAATCAGGCCTTTACAGAGGCATCTCCTGTTGAGACCTTTCACAAACCCTTCTTCAACACAGTGAGCAGGATCATTTCAGCTATTACATACATTGAAAAAATTGTTTCTGAGCCTTCAATAGACATAATTTCCCCCACCTCTGAAAACTGACATCTCTTTTATATTCATCAACAATAGCATGACTTTTATACCTTGCCTGCCTGCCCTACAGACGAATACAGTCATAATATTCATAATTGCTGCATATTTCTCTAGAGCAAGTGAACTATACCTTGTGGATTCAGGCTTCTAAAGCTCAAGGACAGTCTGGAAGTAGTGGGCTACAAAAAATAAAAATAAAATAAAATAAAATAAAAAATCTACTACTAGGGGAAGAAAAAGTGCTTCATAAAGGAAATCAAGCATTTGGTGGGCATAGTTTGGCCCCTAGTGGATAGTAATTCTCATAGTCACGTTGAATTGGTAAACTTCGCTTAAGCAAAAGCCAGGACAGAAAAACCCTGGAGTCTATATTACCTCTCAGCTTCAAACATGAAGCTTGCTTCAAGCCAAACCTGAGATGAATTTGCAGTTTGCTCACAGGACTGGAAACTAAAAACTGTTTGCCTTCTCTGCAGGACTGCCAATACATTCAAAAAACATCAAAAAAAAAAAAAAAGAATCCTCTTCTTTCCTTTTATGTGACAAAACGTTCATCTGAATGGAAGGGTCACTGAATATTTTCCTATTGCCTTGCTAATTAAGAGGCAAGTAATACTCTTAATTTGCCAAGAAATAAGGTCCTTGTACATCTCATGTTGAGCAAAAAGCTCCAACAAATTACTTGATGGACCCGCATCTATTGCATTTTTGTGGATGCCTGCCATCATTCACCCCAATGGAAACGACGCAGTTTGCTTGCGATTATAGACTCCTATTGATTTCCAATTTTCACCAGACATGCTCGAGTCCCTTGGGATCCACGCATTTTTAGATCTCTATCAGTCTTGCAGTGAAGAAACAACATGGCAGCATAATTGGTGCAGCGTAGCAGTAAGACTCTCCCATTCTGCTTTCAATTTAGTCCCTTACTGCTATTTCTTGTCAGTAGATTCCTTATTGGCGTTAATGGCCTCATAAGGTTCTCAAGGACCAGATTAAACTTTAAAAGGAAGTATATGTATTAGGTCTTCTTAAATTTAATAGCCATTCTCTTAATAGGAATACTATATCCAGAGCTGACTGTACAACATAACATTGGCTTTGTTTAGTTTTCTTCTTCACTAGCAATATCAATTAATGTTCTATGTGTTTCTTTGCTGCTCAGTTACGATGCTAGTGCAATTTTGATCAAAGCGTTTAATGTCAGTAAAGCATGCTCATAACAACTGCATATGTAGTATTAAAGTATGGTATACATAGCCCCAGGTTCTTGCAAGTATGATATTTGCACAGACTACAGTAAAACCAAGTTGATGCATCTATAATGTTCTCCTGTAAGGTGTAAAGGGAAAGTGCATCAGCACTATTTCTGTTTAGAACAGCTCTTTCAGCACAGAATTAATTCTAGCCTTCCTTCACTGATTTTCCTCTGCAACATTTGTGCTCCAGTCCAACAATTTAAACTGCTAACACAGGGTAGGGAACTTGAAGCGTGCTGAAACAATGAAGAACAAAGCATTTGCACAGAGTTCTGCAGAAATCAAATACATTTCTATTTACAAGTGGACAGGGCATAACATTTATTGTTGATGTAGGGGCTCCTCTACATGCAGCAGGCAGCCTGGTGGAGTAGCCAGGTGCTGTTTTTATATGATGGAAGTAGGAATGGTTCTTTAGCCTCTCTGCAGAGCAATGCTATTCGCAGCGTGATGAGGAGTTCCACCAGGAAGCTAGAGCCTGACTTCATCAAGGCACAATCATATACTTATTTGTCTCAGGTAGAGAATTCGGAGATTAACTAACCTCAGAAACATCTTAGAGCAGCAAACCATGCAGAAATAACAGTCGAACCATAGGTGTTGTGCTTTGTTTTACCAGGTAGCCCGACTACAACCTAAACCATTAGTGTTCGATCAAACCATCTGATGCACAGCTTTTCTTACAAAACAAACCCATCTGAGGGGACACACAAGAGGTACTTGTCATCAACTAGAGATGGAGGGAGCACAAATACCCTCACAACCTGTGTGGCTCTCCAGCGCAGATACTTAACTACACGGACAGTAAGGCATTTAAACAAGTGTCAGATGCCGATTCCTGGGAACAGGTGATTACAAATGCCTTGGGACTGCGTTCAAGTGTTTGCAAAGACTTAACTACACATTGCGGGCACCATTAGAACTGAAATAAAGTGCCTAAATGTAGCAATGAGAATCATTATAACCATAATGATCTAAAAATGCAAGCAAAACAATGTTTGTAAGTTGAAGTAACATCTTATGCTAGACAAGGGAATATAGGAGAGGGATAAAAGCAGTTTAGCCATACAAATCTTTCTTCAGACAAGAAATGCCTCAAAGCTTCCTTTGTTTTTTAAACTATGTAAGAATATCTCTGTTCAAAACTCATTGATGTGAAGCGTGGTTACCCACTTGGAAAAAAGTGTTTCAAAATATAGGTGCAAGGCTCCTACTGCACGACATGACAGAAAATAATAAAATAAAATAAAAATACAAAGAAGAAAATATAGTCAGTGGACTCCTTCAGAACTATCAGAATAATGCGGAAGAGCTAGAAGAAAAATGTGTGCCCTGATTATTTGTTATTTTTAAACTAAATTTTAATTGAAAATTTGTAAGTACAGAAAACTCACTGCAGTCACTTTTAAAGATTACATTGCTAATGACAACCTGATTTACTGGTTTGTTTTTGTTTTTTTCCCCCCTCAGTATCAGACTAGGACATAAAGACAGGTCTTTAAGACTTCTTAAAGCCTTGTGCAAACCCCTGCACTCTGCAGAAGCAATCTCCTCCCACTGAAGTCCATCAGGATCAAATAAGACTTAACAAAACAAGATTTACTGGGAATGAAGAAGCAGTGGCCAGGATTTGAATTTCATTCTTGGAGATTGGAATGCAATTATTATTATTATTTAAGATCTACTCTAAAAGAATTGTAGCCAAAAATACTGACAGTAAAAGTAATGATATCTTGGGATAACACCTGACAACTTGAGCTCTTAAATGGTAAAAAGCTCAGCGTCAGTACTCATAGTAGCAGGTGGCATATTTAGCAAAGAGAATAAATGCTCAGCATAGAAACTTGAGGACCAGGTACGCTTTCTCCGAATGAAAATGAGTAACTCCATCACATGAACCAAAGGAAAAAACACATAAGGAAACATAAGCTCATGGTGATTATAGCGTGCAGTCACAATAGAGGACAGTTACAGGATGCTCGCCCTGTGCTCAGGTACATGGAAATGGTAGGTCTGGCATAAGAGCTAGTTTTTATCAAATTATGAATCATCACTTTTGAAAAGATCTTATCTGAATGGTTGGTTTGAAACCCTCTGAAAAGTATTTCCTTGAAATATGTGTCTGAATGTTTATCCAAGTCAGAAACATTCTCAATACTTCAAGTTCAAAGGCAAGCACCAAAACAGATCAAAAATACTAACTTATCAGATGAAAGCATAATGAAACTTTTATTATTATAAAAAGAAATCATAAAAAAAAAATCAGAAACCAACACAAATCTAATTGTGTTGATGTGCTAAAAAAGGGAAATGCTTGACCTGAGGCCAGCGGTGACAACGGGGTGGCCGTACACACGGCCTCCCTCAGGCCACAGGCCTCGGGCCCGGCCTGCACGTGGAGCACTGCCATGCATCGCCCAGCATCGGAATCACAGGGAAAGAACTTGCTGGTGACTCAGAGATCTTGTGAACAGCAACTGAGTTGTAGAAACAAAAAAATCTTTGACATAAACTGTCCTGGAATATTCTGCGATTTCTCTGAAGTAGAGAGAGGCCATTTAAAGCGTCCCTGCTGCAGGCAGAAATGAGGGAGGTATTTCCAGCAAGAGACCCTAACGAAAGTGCTTGGTGTCATCCAGCAACCACTGTCATAGGTTATGCAGGTACAGACACAAATGTTATTTTACAGCTAACCCTGTGTTCACAATGCAGCAAAACGGGCAACCACTGCTAAGTAAAGGTAGTATCCTACATTGTGGATACATACAGGATGAAAACTCTTGAGAAAAAAATAAATAAATAAATACAGAGACCGAATAAGCTACCCTCGTGCAAGGTGTTCCCTTCATTAGTCACAACAGCAAAGCCAGCGGCTCACATTTCAAGTTCAGATGAAAAACAGCTGTGATGAACATGAGGGCAGGCAAATGCTTGGCTCAGTGCACAGCCAGGCCTGCACCAGCCAGGCTATGGCCATCTGGAGGCTGCCTTATTTCAACCACTATTGTTCACCTCTGGAAAACAAGGAGCAGGAAGAGCTCCGTGCCACCTGAAGGGCCTGGTCACAGCTGGGCCACAGTGCTGCAACTGCCACATTGGGCCAGCCCTGAGGCGCCGCGTGAAGGCCAGCACCTCAGCAGCCCTGTGCTGCACTCAGCCCTTCTACAACTACTATCTTGTTGTGTAATTTCTTGTAGCCGAAACTGTGCTTAACCTATGCTCGATCTTCTTCAAGGCACACTGTATTCAAGCTGAGCTGCTCGTGTTGCATTTGCACAGAGAGAGAGAGATGCTGTGCTTGTCTGCAAGCCAAGACAGACAAAGCACTACAGACACTGAAGTTACAATTCTATGCGTAACAACATAGGACACTGCCAACTTGAAATCTGATTAAAAAAATCTGATTTATAGTATTTCTAGGTGTTGTGCCTGACTGAGTTCAAATGAACTCTTAAGAATCATTTTACAGTCATATTTTTCTCTTCTAAGGATGCTTCTGTGCTCTGCTGAGGGTAGTACACATGCAAGGAAAAAAGGACCTGCTTCATCACAGACATGCCACTGCCAACTGTACAAAGCAGTTTCTTAAGAAGCAGAAATAAATAGCCTCTAACCTCTTTCAATTAGATTTGTCTCACATTTAACTACAGCATCTATTTCAGACAGAAGCCAACTTCATATTGTTTACACTAACCTATTAATTACATTAGCATGCATGTTAATATGTGAAATATACGTATATGTGTATATAAAAATAAATACACACAACTGAAGTTGCACAGGAAAACAATACTACCAGGTGTGTGCTGTATAGCCTAGGTGTTAGTACCATAACTTCTGCTCAGCAACAGCAAAGCTTGCAGCACCTCATTGTCATTCAAAAGAGATCGGGGTAATTTTGTATGTCCTTAAGTGGTCTTACTTGTGCTTTAACTTGCAAAATTCAGTGCAATAAATAAGGTGCTGTAGGAATCAAGTCCTACATTTGCTCTCAATTCCTCTTGCCTGTGATAACCTTCTATTAAAAAGCTTTAATAGATGCATTTTAATAAAGCAAAGTTAGATGAGTTTGGATTGAGATCTTTATGAAGTACAGTGATGATCTGTGTGAGAATTTTTATCATTCTAACAATAGAAGAAGCAAAATTATGGAGATATCTGAAATGCAGTAGATTGGTTGTTTTCCATCCTCCCACCTTACCAGTAAGCAAAGACAGGACCTTTCCTTTACAAAAGGTTTTGCCATGGATGTTTCAATTTGATATTTCAAATCTCCCTTATGCAAAGATGACTCCCATGAAATTAACTCCTCTCCGCTCACTGCCGCGTAACATCTCCGTGACAACTCTGGTAATTGCTTTCATTGGGTAAGCAATACTCAGAAAGCATGAATATTCCTTTGTGAAATTCAGCAATTACAAATAACTCGGAGGCTCACGTTGCCCGAGCCCCAGCACTGCACGATGGGGACGGGCTTTATAAGTGGCCATGTGGAGATGATGCTCCAGCCCCACCACGTGCAGAGGATAGATGGCTGGCAGCCTCTTCACTAAAGGAAGCAAGCATTCTCTTATTCTCAATGACTCAAAAACAACACCCTTCACCTTTCAGCTAAAAGTGCTTCCCAGCAGGGCCCCAGCACCCAGGAACCCCAGGGTATGGGGCGAGAGCCAAAAGGGGTGCCCATGCAACGAGAGATGCTCCAGCCCATGCCAGGGAGCACTCAGCACAACCAGCTGCCATGCAGCACTGGCCCAGCACGTTCGGTGGTCAGGGAGCACTGCCTCAGTCCCACCCCCAGCACCAGACCACAGGCACTACTGCAAGTGCCACCACACATTACCATGAGACATAAGGGGACAATGGATGTGGTACAACCGGCGTGCCGAGCATCAGCTGTACTCTGCAGATCTAAATAACAGATTTTCCATCAGGATTGTAGAAAACTTTTGGAAATTAAAACTGCTCTAATACCTCCAAGGGGGAAAAAATAATAAAAAAAAATACTGCTGCCTCTGATGGCTCACACAATACAGCAATGCCTGGATCATCTCAAAATTAAATATACCTTGATATTTGAACTGTTTGGGCTTCAGAGCCTCAGCCTCTGGCATTTCATAATACTTGGGTAATAAACGAACAATCTTATTTTATCAAAAAAAAATATAAAGGGGTTAGGGGTGGGGGGTGCGGAAGAGCGCAGAGGAAATAGTGTCTGTGAAATGGAAACCACAGTTTCAGACACCAGCTCTCATTAATCTTGCTGATGAATAGGATCTTTATAGAAGGAGACCCTGCAGTTGAGAGAATTGAAAGGAAATAGTATGGAAAGTGAAGCTGCAGTTTCTTGTACTAGTTCTTATGTGTTTTAAATTAAGTGGCTTTTGTGGAGGCTCGAGTCAAAGAAAAAAGAAATCCAAGTAATTCTTGCTTTACAAGAGAAATGCACATGGAAGCCACTGATGCTCCTTTTGCTGCAAGCCTTTTTTGGCAAAGAGATTAGATCAAGAACACAGCCAAAAAAGGAATGGAAATGCACTGTTCGGTGATTAGTTTATGACATCCTACCCTATATATAGTGCCTACTTGGCAAACCCTCCTGCAGTTCTGCGTTTTTCATTGCAAGTGGCTTATATCAGTACTGACATCTTGCAGATGTTAGTAGCTTTGATTTTTTTCCCCCATATTGCAAATGAGTTGGCATGGAAACAACTCTTTTCTGGCAACATGACATATGATTCAAGGCAAAATGCATTTAACACAGATGAACAGTTCAGGAATATGCCTATAACAAAAAGTCATCTTGAAAGCTGCTTTGCATTTGTTGGTGTTTATGACAACTTTTTCAAGACAGTCTCTCAAAAAAATAAATAAATAAATAAATAAATCAAGTGATCAAGTGTTTAAGACTGGGTACAAATGACGAATTTCTCATTGCTTGGCGCTGCACACTCCATCTTTGATAGATTTGTTTTAATAAGAAGAAGATAATATTAAGAAAAAAGTGTTGAGAGGTTATTTTCTTATTTTCAAGGAACTGTCGCTGCATTAGTGTCCGTGTTCTTAAGATAGGTGCAGTCAGCTTGGGCCACCCATGCCTGGGGGTGCTGGCAGCCAGCTGAGCACAACCACAGGCAGCAGCAGGAGTAGAGGGCAGCTGTGCGTGGGGTGAGGGCTGGACCAGGACACCACCGAGTCCCTCCCAACCACCATCCCGTGGTGCCTGCAGCAACTGGGACCAAGCAATGAGCTCTCCCCTTGCCTGTCACTGCCTGCTCCAAACTAGTCCAGAGCCTCGGAAAAGGCCTGAGCATCCTTTTCATCCCCCACAGTGATTTAGGAAAAAGCTGAAGGAGCTCTTGTTTCAAGCAAGAGCTGAACCCCCACTTCATGCAACTAGGGCACAGGCAGGAAAAACAAGGGGAGCCTGTGGCTACTTCCCACAGCACACACAAGCTTTATCTTTTAAATAAATTGAAAAGAAAACCACAGTTTTGAAAGTCTCCAGCAGTCTAAAACTTCCACGTATGATGCCTTTAAATACCAGCAAGGTTTCGAAGCAGTAGATGAAGGAGGCGAGCCTGCAGCAGGGAGGAAGAGGAGGGCTTGCGCAGGAAGAGAGGAGAAAGCAAGATGGGAGATGCCTCGTGGGCTGCAGTCAACACTGGATGTGCGAGCAGACCTTCCAGAGCCTGTCCAAACCTAATCCGAACTTCAAACCTTTTGAAATATTATTATTACTGAAGGAGTCTGGCAAGAACTCACCCCAGTGATTTAGAGGAGTCTGAATTCAATAAAATTAGCATTTAAATGAACCCAATTAAGAAATGCTTTAAACTGAGCATGCAAGAAGGGAGCATGGGCGACTTGTCTATTAGAAAGCTGTGGAGTGCTAATGCATGAAGAGACAAGCCCTTATGGGGCTCTGCAGAGAGAGCAGAAAGCACCAGGCTCTGTGGGTTGAATGCACCGCCCATTAGCACACATAGATGTGGTTTACGTTTCATTGTCACTGAAAAAATATTTTGCCTTGTTAAAAGAAGTAGAAACTGATTGCAAAGGATGACAAAAGGATATTAATTACTGCCTGCTCTGTATTTATCTGAATGCTCAAAAAAAAGCAGGTCAGATTATTTTACTAAAGGTACACCATAAACATAAACATCTGCCATGCCACGAGCATGTATGGAAGCATCTTCTACATACTTCGCTTCCAAAGCATGGAGCAGCCCAAATGCAAGAACAGGAAATCCAAACAGACTCCTTTTATTTTACTGGTATTTTAATGCATTTTTTTCCTAATGAACGCATCTGTTTTGGATAAATTGTCCATTAGAGAAAGCTCAAGGTTTTTTTCTGTTGTCGTTGTTGTTTGTTTGTTAGTTTTTTGTGTGTGCATGTGCCATTTTGATTACATTGCTGTTAACACAGTGTTGTATTTACTATTTTAATTTTATCGTTGTTTCTGCCGTCAGCTATTCAGTACGGGAAAAAAAAACTTGCTAGAGTGAGCTTATAATCACAAGTATTTTAATTTATTAAATAAATGACCTAATTGCTTGCCTGAGATCTATTTTTCTTCTTTCTCTTGACCCTATTGAGACTTAATCAGTTTCTTGGTGCTAATTAGGTGTCAGCATTAGTAGCCTGCTAATACATAAGAGATAATGACACCATTGTGCAAGACACAGTGTCCAACACATGACCCTGTTTCCTTAAATTATACCCTAAGGATTCATCGGGAAGCCTAAACACTTCATAGTTTTGCAGCAGCGGCTCCTTCTGAACATGGACAGTGGTACAGATCTGACACAGAAGCGGAGAATTAGACACAAAATGCAGCCTTTCACCATGCAGCACTTCAGTCGGAATTGCGGCTGCTACGCTCTTGTCCCACTTTGTGGATTCATTATGCAGCCTTTGCTTAGTGTAAAAACAAGGACACAAAGAAGGCTTAGGTAACAATTCAGTATTTGTCATGTCGACTAGCAAGCTGGTGGCAGGGAACTGCAACGCACACCTTCCTCAGACACCTCCCTGACCCCATCTGCGTGCTGCCGGAACAGCACATCGCATTTTGTGCCAACGTGTGCTCGCAGGGCTGGGAGACACCCAAAGCAAACCTGGAGCTGCAGCAAGGCCATGGCTGCAGATACCATCAGTTGTGGGCTGGCAGTGCCCCGCAATCACAAGCAAAGCGTCCTCCCCGGGGCCCTCAGGAGAGAAGGGACACAGGGGCAAGAAAAACAGCGGCAGCGAGGGGCACATGCAGCAGCAGCACCGGGATGAGCAGCTGGTGAGAGCGCTGGGGAGGCTCGAGCTGCTTGCTGCCAGAAAAAGTGCAGAGCAGCTTTGTTTTGGGTAGAACGTAACACAGGCCACAGTCAGCAGCACAATGGGCCAGGGCAAGGCACGCATGACAGCCAGGCCTTCCGTAGAAGATGCTGAAAGAAAAAGCAATCTCAAGAAATGTTGGAGAGCCTTTACTGCAGGCCTTCTTCACAAAACTACATCTGGGGCTTGCAGCCCAGTCCAAGAGGGCAAACCCCTGCCAGCAGGAGCCTGCCATGCTCTGAAACATCCTCCAGCATTCAACACCTCAGTTATGTAAACAAGCTTCTGCACTGATCTCAAGTAGCCTCTCAACAACTGAGGGGGAGCAAGAACTGCTGCATCAAAACATCTGAAGATCTTCGTCTGTACTGAGACAGCCTATCCCTGTCCCTCTGCCACAGCACTCAGATTCGTGGTACAAAGGAACAGCACTTAATCCAGTCCTTTGGCATCAGAAAAAAAAAAGAAAAAAGAAAAAAAGAAAAAAAAAATCTCTATTGGTAAGGTTTTTGCATTAGAGTAGGGCCTCAAACATTTTACTGTTAATTCAGTGAATATGCCAGCAGAAATACCTGACAGTACAGAAATGCTGATCAGAGCTGGGGTTCTCAGCTTCTCTGGATCAACACAAGCTCTTGAAGTGCTAAGCACTTCCGGGGGGGGCCCCCCCAAAAAAAGGAAAAAGTTACCTGTCATCTGACAGTTTTATGGTGGCAAAATCTTCTAGAGTTGAGTTGACCTTAAAACATAAATGTGGAAAGCACTGTAGGGGATATGCAGTGAAATTGTGAGCTTTTCGTGATTGTTCGCTCTCAAAACACTGTGACCAGTTATACACCTGAAAGTCACTAAATGCATTTGCTGGTTGATATTTTTTAAGTGCTGTTATGTCTGAGAGGTGTTAATGGTTCATCCATTAGTTGTGACCCAGACTTCACAACTTCACCCTGACTTCATTAGAGCAATTGTGTGGGTTAATGCACTCTACTTTTATCTGGCAGTTAAACCTCCCAGGTTCATTTGTATCAAAGCTGCTGTACAAACGAAGGGTCTCCTTTGAAGGCCATAGCCCTGCAGAAGGATCTTTGAGCTGGGGACAGTTCCTAAGGGGAAGGATAGATTAAGAAGGGAAACCTGCTTCGGGGTGTGAAAAGCAACAGAAGCTCCAGCAAGGAAGAGCACCTGGAAGTGGTCGCACGTCACAGAAGAGCAACAATGCTTTACCAGGGTTTCTGCAAGTGGCCTTTGGACAAGTTAGATTTGTCTGCGTTTCACAAAAAAAAAACCAACAAAACTCTCCTGCAGTGGAGAAGAAGGTACAGTGTCAGCTTCAGTGCATAAGTACAACAAGAATCTGGAATTTATGGGCCAAAATAACTGAAACCTCCAGGCACCACACAGCAGACAGCTTTCGAAATGCAAAGTTAACGGCACGTAAAGCGTGAGGATGGCAAACGCACCTGCTAGCTCCGCAAGAACCGGCACGCACTGATTCCCGTGACCTGGGAGAAAATGCTGCACAAATCAGAGCATGGGCCCAGGGATGCAGTGACGAGCTCACCTACTTTGTAAGGTGAGCACCCAGAAAGAGGTAGGAAGGAAAATAATTGGGCTGCCTGGCTTACCTGGGGGCATCTGTGGAGTCTGTGCTGGCACACAGCATCTCAGAAACACCCCTACTACATCAAACTCTCCACAGTACTGAAGAAATGTGTTGTTAATGATGGATATTTAACTTCATTATTAGTCATGTTAAACATATCCAAATCATAGCACCCAGCTCCACATCATCTTTCATGGGCACTATGCTAACGGAGAAGGAAGCAGCAACCCAGCCCTTCACAACAGATCCACGTTCCCAATGTGCTTTAAGCGTGTATTCAGGCACACCCAGAGACACCCAAATGGGGCCAAACAGGGAAAGAGAAAGAGGAAGACTCTTGGGGTGGCGGCGGTGTTTTTAAAACTCTGAACATATGAAAACGTGTACACAATTTAAATCTGTGGTAGCTCCTGGGGAAATGCATGTGAGATTCTCCACGTGAGAGAAAGCACTTTTATGTAGATATATTGCACTGTTGAACTCACTGTCCCCAAATGGACAACATGGAGCTCCATTTCCTGCATTTAAGGAAAAGAGAATTATCACAACACTATAGCCCAAGAGTAAATTCAGCAATTATAGAAGTTGAAGCATATCCCCAGATTTGTACTCAGCTCCCTGGAGGCAGCAAGCTGAGCAGCACGTCCATAGGCACATGTTGGGGATAGGTATGTGACTACAGCTGTGCAGTAAAGTGGGGTATGAAAGGGGGCTGTGCTTCACTCTTCAGTGTGGGCTTTCATCACTTGGCTCTCATCACATGCACACACATCAAGAGAGTATGTGAATATAACCAGACCACAATTTATTACTAAAGTATACAAGAGACTCTGGTATACACATTGCACCAGTGTAAATATTTATACCACTTACAGGACAATTTAGTAATGACCTTAATTTCACTTGCAAGCCTAGAACTGTGAGGACAAGAGTTAGGTCCTGGCTTAAAGATAAACAGCCCTCCAGGAAGCACAAGAACACCACTTATAAGAAGTGAACTGTATCAACAATCTTGGGGTTAATGAAAGGCTGCTCCCCAGAAGGACCCTCATCCATGGTAAATTGAGGCAGGTCCTGTGGCTGTCCTGTGCTCAGGGAAGATTTCTGCGAGCCCTGGTCCGACTGTGCAGGTCTCCTAAGCTGCTCCCCAGCAGCCTTGCCCACACTAGACTGGTGCTGCTGCAGAATGCCTAGAGAGAGATTTCCTGTAGCAAACTGGGGGAGAAGGTATTACACCTAAAACGATGTTCCTGTTTAGGGAAAAAGTTTATAACCGCACATGGAAACTTGCTGCTTAATATTTCTGGAAAGATGTCCAACATGCAGTATTACCCCTGAGTACCTCGAAGTATTCAGGACCACGCATAGCTCTGCTATGAATTATTCTCTGTAAATATCTTCTATATTTAACCAAAAGAAAACCTGAAATGGTAAAAAAGAGTACCAGACAACATATTTGCCAGAAGCCATGGGAAATAAGAAACAAAAATAAAAATAATAAATAACCCAGAGTCAAATAATAATAGAATGCTAATTAACAAGCTCTTATATTTATTTACCGAATAGATGATAAGTTAACAAATATATGTTTGACCTTTTTAGTCATATTTCTAGCCAGGAAAGTCATGGCTATTAACTGTTACCAGGGTGCCATGGGATTCATGTTCAGAGGCTTCCTTTTCACTTTGTTGTTGTAGCCTCTCATCTTTTACTGACATTACACACCACTCATCACGATCAGTGTCAGAAGCTATAACAGCATCTGTTGCAGTGGCAGCTTCTGCTGGATGAAGAGTCTCCCTCTTTACCTTAAAGAATGTCAATCATTTTTCATCTTCAGCATTCAGACTTGCTCATCAGTTAGTAACAACACTTCCAGCTACACCAAACGTGATTTTTGAATAAACACCGGACTGAGATCATTGGAAATGATTGACAGCATATAAACCACGCTTTTTCAGAAACGAGTAAGAAAGGGAAAAAAAATAAGAAAATCTTTCCCTACTTCTAGTGTTTCACTGTCATTTGAAACAGCTTCTACTTGAGGAGGTGGGGGACAAGAAACTTGATTTGTGACATGTGAAGGCCTCGCAGGTGGCTTTCTGCAAGGTACCTTGCAGAGTCCCCTGCCTCCTTCCTGCTAGGAGCCACACTGGAGAGAGAAGGGGAGGCGTCAGCAGTTACTTAATGATCTTCATTTTCCTTAATTATCCGGCACCTAAGTACCCAGTTAAGTTAGTCCCTATGGAATAGCTGATATTCATTATTCTTGGCATAACTATCCTCTCACAAGCTTTTTTTGTTCATTCTCTGGGAAGCGTTTCCAACCGCACCAGATGCGGACAGGCCTGTGCCACCTCCAGGCGCCCATGTCACACCAAAAGGCCGCCCCGGCCCAGCCTGCTGGGCCCTGACAAGCAGGGACCCTCTGTGGGGAGGGTGCCTATTACCCTGCACAGGAGGCTGGTGCTGTGCCCTGCCTGGCAGATCTGCCTGCAGGCCAGGGGCAGCAGCGGGGACTACTTTTTACCCCCCAGTCCCCGGGTGTGAAGGCACAGCACCATCGTAATGGTGCCGGCTCCTGCTGTGGCCTAGGCCCAGACCCAGCCACACACCCGAGCTCGCCATCTCCCTCACACGTGGAGGATGCAAGTGTCTCCAGAGGAGCGTATGAACGTATGAATCACAGCTTGGAAAATGAAATCGCAGAGAGTTAAACAAGGCAGAAAGCTGAAGGCATTTACACTTCCCTGACTCTTGCACCTGAACATTTAACTCAAAATCTTAGCATTGTTTTTCAAGGTTTTCCTTCAATTTTGCTGCGATCTCAAGGTTTGCTTGTAAGACAAATGTAGTTTCCAAAAGTTGTACTCAAATTGCAGAGGCTTCATACTTTCTCTTTTGCTTTTTTAGGGATTAACCAGTCACTTCATCAGCAAGTGCCTTCTACTCCCGTTAATTAGCAGCTCATCGTATGGTCAGTTGCTGCGGCAGCAGGAAGGTCTTGCTTAGGGCTGGGCACAAGCCCAAGAGGGGAGAGATGCCCAACAGCCCTACAGGAGCTAAACATTTCAGGAAGAAGCTTTCTATGTGGTGGCATTTGCTTTCTTTAATACAACCTAAATATGAAGAAGCTGAGGCCAAGAAGCAGTCGGCATGTGTGAAGCTGCAGAGGGTCTGGGTCACAGGAGCCTGCCTGATACACCACACATCACCACACAATCCCACTGCCAGCGGGCCTCAGCGTCCGCTAAAGGCCTCACCGAAGTTGCACATGGGAAGTTCTCAGACAAATCAGACAGATAGACTAACGTAGCAAAACAGGATCAGAATTTGTCTCCCCCTGCCCTGGAAGCGTACTTTATGATAGCATTTCCTGTAATAACCTTCCCCCCCTCCTCCCCCAAAGCTTCCTGTGCCCTTTGTTTGTAACGCTCAGGTTAGGTGGTTTTTTTTTGTTGTTTGTTTGTTCCTTTGTATTAGTAGTGAGCTTGATACAAACACTGAAAAATTCACTATTAGTTTTAAGTCTTATCTTATAAAAAATACATATTTTTTTCTGATATTGTAAAAAGATGTAGTCTTCTGTCAAGATAGAAAAAGTCAAGGAGTCTCTAGAAACCATCTCTTAGATCATACTCTACGAACAAAGCTCACATCTCCTTCCTTTGCAAACAACAGCAGGACATTAGCTTACCAACCAGCTCCACTGAAGCTACTCAGACCTGCGGGGGCTCCTTATAAATTCTCCCTAGACTGAACAAGATACTTCAATATACAGAGCATAGATGCACCCCAGGCTCCCAGACAGGCTTAGATGGCAACACTTCTTAAGGGTGGATGTTTCTCATCAAAAAGATACTTTTCTGTTTCAACAAAAGCTTTTGAAAATAATAAATAAATAAATCTCCATAAAACTTTTCATTTATTAGGAGACTTCTTAAACTTTGCTTTGATAAGCACACACAGAGCAAATTACAGTCCTTACGCTCTCAAAAAGTGACAATATTAGACCATAAAACACGTACTTTCTCCAGCGGCTTGCATAGATATTTTTCCCTCAACTCAGGAGCAGGTAGTTGAATTACAAACTCACGTGTTCAAAAAAGGAAATCAAAGACCACCTTCTTCACCACCAGAGATTCCTGCTCACCTCCCCAAGTTACAGTGGAGGAAGGGAGGGGCAGGAGGTTATTAGCTCATCTATTCCAGGTGAGCATAATCTGTGTAGTCGCTCTTTCTACACAGCTAGTTTGTGAAAACTCTTCTTTCCCTCCATTTTAATTTAAACAGGGCTCCCAGTACTTAATGAGGGATTGATCACATCCATTGCTTCCTCCAGTCATAGTAATCTTTATTTCCATTCAACCTCCCAATAGCTTTTGGAAGGTCTATGGCCTGGAGCCAAGGGTAGGAGTAGAGTCCCAGCTGAAATTCCACTCCTCTGGTTTACAACAAGTCACAGCGTTAACACAATAGGGAGAACTTAAATCCATAAGATGGATCAAAAAAGCTCCATGTCAAAGTCAGCTGATGCCATATAACTCATTACTGCTTCTTGTGAATGCCATTTCCAGAAAATTCTATTACAGAAAAGGCTCAGGCTTCCTCAGACTGAAGTTGAAGTCATGCTAAAATGCCAGGCTGGATTTTGCTGATTGGCAGATTCAGTGGGTATTCTCTGTTTTTTAAAGAAGGCCCCCTTTTTAAAATGCTCCTGCTTTTGAGTGGCAACTGGGTATTCTCTAAAAGACTCTGGATGTCAGATGCAGGGCAGTCTGAAATCTGTACAGTTTGTTGAAGTGGACAGAAATTACAAATTACCACTTTTTAGTTGCTAATTGGAAGGAGAATTTGGATACTAAGGCTTCTGTTCAGGGCTGTGACCCTAGCTCAGAGTGCTTGGGCCTTTACATCAGTGACACTGGGTTATATTTTCTATTGATCATGTTAAGCTTTTGAAAATATGTATGCAATGCTTATTTTTTCTTACAAAAGGTGCCAAGGAACAAACTAACCCTCTGCAGCTTTTCTGCAAAAGTCATCCAGTCTGACAACTGTACGTTTTCATGGTTTGTTTGCCATGCCTAATGCTCAGCGTTCTTGTCTGAGCTCATGACTGAGTGTACAAATGTGGTGAACATCCCTATTCCCTAAAGTTTAGCACAGCAATTTTGAAAATGATTGTATGAAGAAGGGCTGCTTATAGTGTACAAATGATAAGACTAGGGCTGATACACACAAGGCCAGCAGAGAGCAACTGTTGTTATTACAACCTGCTATTTGTCGAATCTCTTAACTAAGCAATTTTCAGAAATATGAAAAATAACATTGCTCAAAAGTGATACAGAAAATGATAAAAACATTCAAATGTGAGTTAATCTTAAAAGAAAAATGGAAAGCAAAGTCAATACCAGCCTAAAATGACAATGTATTTTGTGAACAAAGAAAAGGATAGGTTAAGTCAATTCTATTGGGCTTTTTAAAATATTTTATTTCTTTTTCCCAATATACTGCTTTTGCATAAATTCAAAGTTCTGGGATAACATCTCCAGAAACAGGAGTCAAATTTTGCTTCATGAGGGTTTTCCTTTGTTTATTTTCTATGTATGTTTTATTAATATTGTAAAGTATAAGGTATTTTAGGATAGATTAGACTGCCATCAGAAAAACATTCAAAGCAAAAATTAAAATTGACAATATTAGTCATTTTCAGTGAAAGAGCTTTCCAGGTCAAGGATTAGTTGCCAAAGAAACATTAGCTGAAGATGCAGCATTATAAATGGTCTTCTCTCAGCCACTTGTACCAGTGGTCGAATAATTCATTTCTTAGTAAGAAATATGATGGTCTATTAGCAGAAAGAAAGATTAGGTGCACATTAATCAAACATTTCAGAGACGTATAAACATGCATATAGCAACCAGGAATATCCCATTATCCTATTCCAGAAGATATATGTAATCAATATTTCAAATATATCTAGTTAGTTTCATACCATTGACTTTTAAGCATTTCTTCTCTGTAAAATAGGCAGGGTTTTCAAAGGCAGCATCACTAATTTCCTGAAGTTCTGTGCTATCCAAATGGACCAGGCCAAAGGAAAAAAAAAAAAAAAAAAAAAAAAAACACAAAAAAATTTCTACCAACAGCTGAAGTCAAAAAGATTGGCCAACTAGTAATATCAGAGTTCTGTTTAAAATGCATTGACTTGAAATAGTGCTGGTTCTTGACTTTTTTCTAGCTGAGGATAGCTTACAAAGCATTGACTTCCTGCCCTCAGCCTCCCCCCCTTCCAAAAAAAAATATATATAAAATAATAAAAAAAAAAGCCAACCAACAATGGAAAAGTGTGAAATATATTTGGTGGAAATCAGTCTGAGGCAGTAATTTGTTGTTTGTACTGTTTGGAAACAGAAGGAGGCATTTGCAAACATAATCTCACTGCTGTTTGCATCAAGTAAATATGTTTTCACTTGATAGTCATTTGCTGGCTTCCAAAAAGCTCTTGGGACAGGGAAAGCCCTTGGGCCCATGGCAACATTTACCTGGTGCTCTGCCGACAGCCCATGTTGCTATTTGATACTTGCAGGAAGAAGAGTTGCTCAAGGTAGAAGACCAGCTCGTCTGTGGATATCAATCAGTAGAACCCAGTGAGCTCGAAGCTTCAGTATGTATCACACTCTTCAGAAAAATAAGCCATTTTTCATAGCTCAAAACTCAAATATTCATTTTGTGCAAAACCTCACATCAAAGAGTGCATCTTTCAAGGGTCGTACCAGCAGTATGTAGTGGGGAAAAAAATGTCTGTTTCAAAGCCAATACCCCCAAACCATTTCTTATAGCCAACAGCTGTGAATTTCAAGAAAATCTCTTAGTGTGGAATTGTCTCACCAGGGTCAAAGGACTGTTATTTAGTTATTTACTAGGATACTTGGAATCAGCATTTTCATAGTTGTGAAAAATTGTGTGTGAAAAAATCCAGACATTTCATGTTGTGGTCTACAAAGCTCAGAGCATGCGGCGTTTCTTTCATTAATTCCGTACATTGCCTCAGGCTTACATAACGTGTACTTCAACACCTTTAATATGGTGGCTCGGTGTCAAGGAGTACGTTTCTGAGTTCAGTCTGTGAAACGTCTGTAGGCATTCGTATTGGACTTATAATATATGTAGAAGTATTGCTGGAAGTTGGCTTCGTCCCAGGCATGGGGGTTTTGACTTCACTCCACACAGCTGTAGCAGAGACACAGGGATGAGTCACGTATTTTCCTTGAAGCAAATGTAGATTCCTCTTGACAGCACTGCTAGATGTTTCTCAGCTCAGAGTTTACCAAGGGGCAGCTTGTATTTGCACAGAAATAGAAAAAGAAAGAAAGAAAAAAAGAGAAGCATCTACTTTAAAAGCAGTGAAGTTGTTGTAGGTCCTGTACAGAAGGTGGCAACAGCACCGGGACCTTCCTGTCCGTTCGTGCAGACCCGGGACCCTTTGCTGGTGTGTGCTCACCCAAACAAGGCTGCAGGACCTGTCACAGGGCTTCAAAACACGGCAGGGCAAAATGCAGGGAGCGCTTTTTTCATGCACATTTTCAAGCTCTTAAGACTCCGTGCAATGTCTGTGAGAGAGGACAGCAGCACTGAGAGACAGCGACCACAGATTGACAGAGAAAAGGAGACTTTCTGCAAAGTCTTCCAGAAAAAAATCGTCAGGACTGTTCTGTTAGGACTCTCACAGGAGGAGTACATGTGGAAACCTTCTTTGGACCTTCAGGGAAGACAACCAGGAGGAACAGGCAGTCCAGCTAACACGTTTGGATTCAGCAACAAAACTTTTGGATTCAGCAACAAAACCAACTGAATGAGGGATACTGGGTCCCTTTAGCTTGAAAACCAGGCAAAAGTTCAAAAAGAATATGAAAATATTTCTAAAACAATTGGAAAAAATATAGCAGCTATGGTTCATACCTGCAGAACTGCATCAAGCAGCACACTCACCTGGTAGCAGTGATTCAGCAAACTGTTTTTTGGTTTGCTTTTTAACTAAGCAGTATGAGAGCTAAATCAAAAAAGGAAAGACGAACATAATGCTTGCTCTTGAACTGAGCTGTTCCCATCTACTGTGCCAGGCCTCTTGCTCTGTTTGCCCACTACCCCGCCAGCTTATCTGCACTGCTCTCATCAGCGGTCCCCGGGGAGCGCGGTGCTCCTGGGCACGGGCACAGCTCCGGCCAGGCTGGGGGGCACCGCTCCTCGGGTGGCCACGAGGCTGGTGCCGCGTGTGGCTCTGCCTTACCCGGCGGCTGCAGGGAGGGAACACCAGTGGCAGGCGTCACTGGGCGCCTCTTGGAGGGGAAATCGCACCTGCGAGGGCTCCAACCGCATGGCTTTATCCAAAAGCGAGACCTCCTGCTCCCGTACACCTTGCGTCTGAACACCCACATGACAAGGGGAAGCTGCTGTATATTGCCCCTGGTGGCGCAATAACAAGTTTAGCAGGGTAACGTTGTGTACCCGGTCTGTACAGGAGGGGTTTTTGGTCTGGTGTACCGAAGAACACTTACCTGACTTCTGCAGAACAGGAAATCTTGCGGGATCAAAGGAGATTCTTGGTCCCTGCAGGTGCAAGGAGGTAACGGATGCTGTATTTTGCCTGTGGATGATCTTTACTGCTCACATTAGCTCTGAAAGGGCCAATAAACAAGACAGAATAATGTGAGACTTTTCAGTTGCTAAGGCAATGAATTAATCAGCATGTATGTGTTCAGCATATTCAGATGATCCTGCCAAGGCCTACACTTCTAGGTGTCCTGCTATATTTTTGCCAGCATGAGAAGGGAGCAGAGGAATTGGCAGAGAATTAAGTGTCAGTTAGGGCTGTAATAAAAATTTTGGAAGGAGAAACCAGCACCTACTGCATACACCACGTTCATGCATTATGTGATGTTATAGCATGCCAGCGAAATGTGGCTCTTTGCCACCATTCTGTGTAACAGCTTCATTTAGCCTAATTATTGAGTATAAAATCCTCTTGTCCAGTAAGAGCTGATTTCTCCTCCCAGAGTTGTGAATCCAGCCTTAACTGTATTCAGTGCATTTGATCAGATTTACAGACCCTGAACCAACTCTGCAGCTGACAAGACATTGCTTCACTTAAATCATTAAATTTCTGTCTATCTCAGGAGCTGGGTTCTTTAAAACCTTCTTCAAGTAAGATGCAAACCAGCCAAGCAGCACCAACTTCATTTCCAAACCCAAGAGCTTCAGTGCATGCTCGGGAGGGTTGAGGCTAGCACAGCAGAGTTGATGTGCATAGATGAGCCCATGGTTTGTAAATGTTTTTTGATGCTGATCAGGCAGTCTGACTTAATGATTGTAAATTAAATACTGTGATGGCTGCTGACACATGCAATTAGTTAAAAAATAAAAATAAAAAACATTTTTAAAAAAGGAAGACAAAGAAAGTTGCGTTGCTTTAGTTTGGAAGATCAGATGAAATGTTTGGGTTTTTTGTTGCATTCCTTTTTACCTACTTAAATAACAAAGATTAGGTCTTTCCTACCATCCTCTTCCGCATGTCAGCAGCTAGCCAAAAAGTCCCTGTCACTTTCCTCAGAGCTGTGGTCATGGCACAGCTTTTGTTTCACAAAGAAGCTTACCTGCTCTATTACCTGAAATGCATGGTAAACATCCAACAAGGTTTAGCCCGATCTGAAACAAAAAGGAGCCTGTAAGAAGGAAATCTACGGCCTGACCTGCAAAGTTGTGCTGGGAAAGAGTTGTACAACCTACTGCCTTAAGCACGCTGCAGGTTATCGTCGTATCTGGAGCTCTGAGCCTGGTCCTTACCCCAATTCCAATCTGGCTTTGTGTGAATGTAAATCTCCTTATCTGCAAAGTGAAGATAATGCTCCTACAGCACAGTGCACAGTGTAGGAGAATTAAATGGATAAAGTTTATAAAGTGTTTTATATGTCAGACAAAGTACATATAAAACCTAAACATCCTTACAGAAAGCCGTGATAGCTGAGTATCGGAAAACTAATAGGGAGAAAGGAATTACAAACCTGGCAGAGAGAACAGGTCTGGTCCTGAACACTAGCGCTTGTGCAAAATCGATTTAACTCAGAGGAGAACAGCCCTAGGCAGGAGGTGCAGGCACCAGGGCAGCGTGGGTGCAGGAAGCAAAGGCTCCCGGGCAGATCACTCTCATCCCTGAATCTCCTATCCAGGAGCAGGTTCGCAGAAGAAGACCATGTGCCTGGGGAATCTAATTAAAAGCCATGTGCAGTTCATTAGCCAGGCTGGCACAGCGTGCAGGTCTGGTCTGCCATCGCAGCCGCAGCTGGGTGCTGGAGGCACGGAGGCAGCCGGAGCAGCCCTGCCTGCCCCGTGCACCCAGGGGCCCACAGCTGCAGCCCTGCCACCCCACCGGGGCTCCAGGAACATGCTGACAGGAAGCAGGGGGCTGATTTAGATGAAGCATTAAATACCAAAGCCATTTGAAGCTCCCAGTTGTTGGCTGAAAGCAGAGCAGTAGTGGAGCATACGCCTATGCCGCATGGATAGCTGAAGCTGTAGCTCTCTCTACAGGCTTCACGCACAGTCGCTGCACAGTCGGAGGCAGCACCACAAAAGCAGAAAGCCTGTCCCAGACCGTAACTGGACAGCCTTCTCTCGGGAATCCTGATCCTCACCTGTCCAGGAGAAAACTCGGCCTTGCTCTCAGCATGCGCTAAAAAGCCTTGGGTTAAGAGAGATTCTCAGCGTAACAATGAAGCGCTGCATTTTTATCTTGCCATTGTGGTGAACAGCTGAGTGATCAAACGGAGAACAGGGAAAAAATAATGAGGAGAAAGAAATGCATCAGTGGCTGCTGCCTGCCTAGGCACTCGCGGCAGCGGGAGGCTGCCCCGCGCTGGGCACCCGCTGCGCTTGTGTGGGGAGCGCCGGAAGAGCAGAGCCCGCTGCTCCCACCACGCGCAGCCGGCGGGCCTGGGGACGGCCAAGGCCTTGCGTGTCCACGTGTGAGGACGTTACAGGGAGCCAGGAGGAAAGGAGGGCTCGTCCCCCCGTGCAGCGCTCCAGCAGGGCAGGAGCTGCAGTGGGGGGCACCGCGTGCGGCCGCTCCATGCTGCGGGCAGCAGTGCCTGCTCGGGATGGGGTATCACTGACGGGGCTAGTCGGTGCCAGCACATCAGCTCGGCACCCAGCAGAGCTCGGGGCAGTGCTGGCCAGGCCCTGGGTGCCACCGCTGTGCCTGCAGGCGTCTCGCAGCCACCCTGCCACCAGGCTGTCCTGGAGGGGGACAGGAGCTGGGGCTCCCGCAGGCTCGGCTGGAGCAGGAAATGCAGCTGTGAAGTCCGGATTCCAGACCTGAAAGAAAATGCTCCATCTCACAGAGCATGAGGACACAGAGGGGCAGACAATTAACTTAAAGCTTCGTTACAGTACACGAGGCTGTAGGCTGCAGCCTGTGCAGACGAGAAGATGACCCGGGAGCACGGCTGTGCGGGGCGGGCTGGGAGCCCCGTGCTGTGCCCGCGCAGGGCCACGCTGCCTCGCAGGGAGGCTGCAGACACCATCGCTGTGGGGCGATGCAGCCCCGCGGGGTGACGGTGACCGCTCCGGCTGACCCTCTGCCACCACCTGTCACGCTGGTGGCACAGCCTTCGGAGGGGACGGGGAAGAAGAGGCCACAGCCTCAACGCAGCTGGGAGCAAGGAGAGGGGCAAGGGCGAATCCAGCTTCAGGCTCGGTCGTTAGTTAACGCTATCACAATGGGGTGTTTTGGTCTGGTCTGGGGGTTTTTCTTGGCTTGTTTGTCAGGTCGGTTGGGTGGGGTTTTTTTGTTTGTTGTTGGTTTTGTTTTCCTATTCCTAATAAATACTCGAGCTGTTAACAATGTAATTTGATGATGCCTTCAGGTTATCTCATTGTAAGAGATTTATTGGGAATATAACCCACATATTTAGAGCTAAGGTGGACAAATATTTTATTTTCTTTTTTATTGCCCCATTATTTATAAAGTTCTCTGTGAATCCTGTAAATACATTTTTTTTCATCTCCCTTCAGAGTTTGTCTTTCTCTTTGGCAAACATTGATTTTTTTTCGTGTTTTTTCCAGTGAACCTTGAAATTAAAATGTCTTTTTTTGTTTAATTTCTTTTTTGTACACTGGACTCATTGTCAGCACAGCAAGAGCAAGGTGCTTTGTTAGATTACTGCTGCTTCAAAGCTACTGAAGGGAAGAGTTGACCACATTTTCTCATATATACATAGTTCCTTCATAAGTTGCAATTATTCTCTTTAAAATACAAAGCCAAACCCAAGCTCTCAGCATATTAATGAAGCATTTTTAATTTTTAGTATTGCAATTTTAAGCAAATTATACCAGTTTTAAGAACTGTAGAATTCTTTTTCCTTTGAGTGGACAAATCATTTGTACAGAGATGGCGATGTACAAAAATAGCCAGGATTGCAGGCAGAAGGAATATCTTTTATTAGACCAGCTGATACAGTTGGAGGGAAAAAAAGCTTTCAGACACACAAGCCCCTTGAAAGCGTTTCTGTTTTTTTTCAACTATGTCAATTGTTCTAATAAAAAATATTACCTCTCCCCTCAAACCTTGCACCCTTCTACCACAGCAGCTACAGCAACACTATTTCTAGCAGAAAAAATGGTTGTTTTTGTATAGCAAAGAAATTATATTGCCATTTTCCCATGTGTTTTTCATCAAAACTAGTCTGTTCCCTTTCTTACAGTAGAGAATTTTTGAAGTATTTTTAGAAAAGAATCATTTTTATGATAATTACTTCGTCATTGCCATTTTATCTGCTATTGCAGAAGTCTCTATTACATAGTCTTGACTAAGAATGTTTTTTTCTTTTGCTAAGTAGACAGAGCACTGTAGGTTATGAAATTAAAGCTTAAATTATAGTAGGGTAAAGTGGCTGGACCCAGGAACACAGATACATTTGTATCCCTGGTTGGCTTGATGTGCCATCAGAAATTTAGGAAATTCTGCCATCTTCAAAATATTCAGCTAAAATGACATCCCCAGTAAATTAAAAGGGTTTGCTTTAGCTTTGTGACCCAGGGACCATTATGCTAAGCAAGTACAACCATCTATGTTCAAAGGGTAAAGAGCAGGTAGTAAGTGTTTAAAGCAGCAAGAGTCGTGTTTTTTTTTTTTTTTTTTAAAAAAAAAAAAGTCTTTAAAAATGGATTGTTCCAGGCTATAATAAACTATGAATTGTATAAGGTTAATTGACAAAATGATACTCGTCTAATGCCGTCTCTGTAATAGCAGTCATTGCTGAATCCATAATTCAGGGGTCTTGCTATATTGACGATTACATTTCCTCAAAAAGACTCCAGTTATTTCCTCAGTCTGTTTAACCTATGGTAATTAATTATAGATTTACAAGTGGTACACAGTCAGATACAGGTATCTGTAACCACTGTGCTACTGGCAAAAAAAAGGCAAGTGCCTGTCTGCAGACGGTGGTGGCCCAGGTATCAGCATGAAGATTCATGCCGTGAGCTGACCTTTGCCTCCATCGCCGTCCGAATCAAAGAGACAGGGCACGTTATGGTAATCAGCCTCGTTTCACGTCTGGCATTCAAGGAAGGGCAGCTTCGCCTCAAGGTTGCTGCACTTAGGTTCAAATCCCATTTTTGCAGAACCTCTGACCCGCAAATCTGATCTATTTTCCCCCAAACTGTATTTCTTATTCAATGAGATACAATATGCTAGCAGTGAACAAACTGGCAACATTTTAAGAATAGTAATAAAAACTCAGTCAAATCTCTTCCATGTATCGCATTCTCAGAGTGCCAGAGATACCCTTTTCACGATATAAAGAATCCTTTTTATTTTATTTATTTATTTTTTTCTAAATGTATCACGCCAAATTAGAGCTATTTGTTTTGGTTGTTTGCTTTTTAAAAAAGCAACAGTTCCCCAGCAGGCTGACAAATGAAGTCACTGGTATTGCTGCTCTGCAGAAAGGATTTGCCAAGCACTGCCATAGGAAGCGGCTTTTGTGAGCAGAATGAAGTGAAGCACGTTCACTTCTATCCTCGCATGCTACAGTTTGTACCCCCCAAAAAATGGCACAGACTTGATAAGAAGGGGCTATTATAATGTCTCCTTAATTACAATTTCTTTTTTTTTTTTTTTTTCAGTGCAAACTTATCAGCAATAACAAAAGATGTTTAAGAAACAAACCTTGTCAAAATAAATGAATTAAGAGCATTCATCCTTTTCCGGAGTGTGAAGGAGTTTGTAAGGTGATAATGAATTCTGTAATGCATTAGCCACACTTCTTAAAATGTGTGTACCACTTCCTCTCTAACTTGCTAAAGTTTTGTCATTCTTGCTGAATCTCCAGTTATGGGCACAAATTAAAAAGATGTGATTGTAATTGGACTTCAAGTAATTCAACTATTATTCTGCCAAAGGCAGGGTGTTTTCTCCGTTTAGAAGCCTGTTAAAACTGCATGAAATCCATATGAAATCCATAGGCTTACTACCACTGGGCTTTGCTACATTACTTGGCAGAGGCTCGTGCTGGAGGAGGTGCAGAGCATCTTATGCTTGCCAGGATTCTGCTGCGGCTCGGGCAGCCCCCACGAGCCTGTCCCAGAAGCTTTTGTGCTGTGCTGCCTGTGACGACTCCACACAACTGGATCCAGCTGCAGTGTTTTACCAAGTCCACCCATCCAACCACTGATTCAGTCCTTCGACAGTCAGGCACCAGCACAATCTCGCGATCCCTGAAGAAGCCCAGCCCCGTAGCTGACTGACTTCATTTTCAAAAAAAAAATCTCAATATTTGCTTTGTGATCCACTTCGCATTCATGATTTTGTCCCTTCACCACTGAAGGAACAGAGTCCCACAGTACACACAACAGATAAGTGGCATTGCTGCTTCCCCTCCAAAAAGCACTTACGGGACAGGCTGCAGACCTTCAGCTGATCCCCTATCTTCCTGTTTCACGACTTTTTCCTGTAGAACATCTCTTCTCTGCAATTCACTGCCAGTCTGGTGTCCTGCTCTATCTCGTCATACCCTTCTTCACTTGAGAGCTCCGGTGAGGTCAGTCCCGGTGGCTGAG
Source organism: Heteronetta atricapilla (assembly GCA_011075105.1). Classification (NCBI taxonomy): domain Eukaryota; kingdom Metazoa; phylum Chordata; class Aves; order Anseriformes; family Anatidae; genus Heteronetta; species Heteronetta atricapilla. The sequence goes on along the minus strand of CM021738.1, from coordinate 2,152,878 downwards.
TGCACACGTTTGAGATGCTCTGGAAACCAAGGAGTGTTTGCCGTGTTTACTGAGGTATGTGTGAATGCAGCAAACCCAACCAAATTTTTAAGAAGCTTAGCTGTTTGCAATCCAGCTCACACGGGGCTGTGGATATCTTCAATCTGTCTATTTTCAGATTCTCACAGAAACTCTCCCCCCTGCTGTTTAGAAACAGCAATAGGCACAAGGAAGTCAATACCACTAGCAGCCCAAACTAAGATTCGAAGGGTCAGAAGTGTGAATTAGCAGGGAAACAAAGGCTTTGGGATTTAGAAGAGATGTATCTGAGGTGAAGGACAAAAAGGGCTGGGCAGATTTCTGGGGAAACGATGAGGCACAACAGGCCAGGACATTGCCCCTGCCCCAGTCTCCCAGTGCTCCCAAGGAAATGCAGTGTGCTCAGGGAGAGTTTTTCCTAAAGCAATACAATCCTGTTATCGCTGAAGTACGTCTGCACTGCGGTGCAGCGTAGAGAGACTCAGGCTACCTGAAAATAAGGGAAATCTGGAAATCCAGCCTGGATGGCCCCTTCACAGCCCCGCACAGCTATTGCTGGTACCCTACCACCGTGCGCGATGCAGACATATCCCTTGCCTGTTGTAAGAACAAAGGATGCAGCAGCAAGGAGGAGATGTGCTGTCTGCAGTTGAGATGGTAGAAAGCATGGAGCTGTGGAGAGGCTGAAATAACTGAGCAACTTTGGGAGCTGCTAACTTACACTGCAGCCATTTCCAACGCCGCAGCCGCCAAATTCAAGGAAGTGCAAAAGCAAATTCACACCAGTTTTATTCATTCACCGGGGAGCAGGACCAACATCTAAGCCCCAAACTTGTGATTAAAACATGTTTTAAGAGTGGCAAATCGGCTCGAACATTTGTGCCCAGAAACCAGTATGCTGTCTGAATACCAATCTCTGCCAGAGATCCAATACGCCATCGGAAGAGTTATTCATGAATGTTGAAAACAATTCCAGCACTGAACCAGCCCAATCTGGGATAATCTTTCCTATTAGATATCTCACTGAACCTGCCAGATTTGCAGTAAAGCACATAGGAATTCTTAGTTAACAATGCAAAAGGCATTTCTTACGTGTAGGATATGCCATACCTGTTGACCAGCAAACTGCACAATGTTCCTTGTGCCTGGGGGACGCAGCATCTCTCCGGCGCAGGAGCCGCTCCTCGGCCGCGTGGCAGGTGCTGCTGGCAAAGACACCGGGGTGTCCCGCGGCTGCACGAGCACAGCTTTCCATTCCTCCACCTTATCACTGCCCATGTGCTCCCCTGGCACTGCGAGCATCTCAGCAATGTTGTCCCTCACTCCTGGGATAAAGTACGTCTTCTCACTCACACGTGGAATAAAATACGTCATTCTTCACCACCAACAGTGGTTCCCATCCTACCGTGACACTCAGTGGTAATTACAGCAGTGTTTGGAGGTTAAGTTGTACTTTCTAAACACTTGGTATTTATAGCGGTAGAACTATTCATGAATTGTCACGTTCACCTAAAATGATTCATGGTTATAATTGGAGAAGACCTTCAACAGGAAAAATTAGGCCATATTGACCCACATAAACAAATTCAGTAAGCCACAAGAAGCTGCTGTAATCTGTTTAAAACAATACTTTGGCAGCATATCACATTACTAGTTTACTGACTGTTCAGTTAGCCCTAACGTAGGGTCCATTTCCCATCAATATATATAATATGTTTCAGTGAAATAAACAAGCGATTTTGTTTGCTGGAGTAAAGCCGGCATGTGCTGCTACTGTGGTTCACATGCCAACGTTAAAAATTCATTATTTTTCGTATGAATTAGGTGAACACTCAAACATCTCTGAAATTCTGCAGTTCGCAGAGGAAAACTCTTGTCTACATAAATTACAAACAAACGTGAAGTCTGGTATTCAACTTAACTGAAAAATAGGCCACAAGAAAATTATCCTCTCTTGCATGTTATTTATAAACTGTACATACGGACCATAGGAAGAACTAACACTATTTCCACTAGTGATGTACATGTAATTTAATATCACCAGTGAAAACTAGAAGTAGTCGAACCAGCTGGGATGAACTCCAAGCACTGTCCATTTTTCAAGTTTTGGACACAAAAACCAGGAGCTAAACAGAGCTCTTTCAGCATCTGCGCACCCGTATATTCTGGAGGAAAGGATGGAAAACCAAAACTGTGTGTAGGGAAAGAAAAAGAACACAGAGAAAGCCAATGTTCCCACACTACCATACTATCAAATTCTCATGAATGGATCCGTTTCTTCACCCAGTCTTAAAGAAAAGAGCTGTGCATATGAAGAGGTATATTGCAGAGTCACAATATACCCTAAATTTCACGCCTCTTCACCTAGTCTTTCTCTGCATAATGCTGTTCCTGGGATCTCACACCTCATCCACTCCGCTGCTCAAAACAAGGTCATAAATGCACTGACCTTGTATCCCGCAAAACCAGAAACATCCCATAGCCTGGTGTTGATTTTTTTCCCTTGAAATCTTTAGACAAGGGGAGAGCATTGACAGCACACGAATCCTGCTGACCTTTAGAGAAACTTCCCCCAAATCTCTGCCTCTTGCACTGAAAGCATGGTAATTTCCCCTGTCTGATTTATGCTTCCTGTTGCAAGCACAGCACAGGCGCCCTAGGTTACTGAAGAAAGGACGAGCCTGAGGAGCCCAATAAACTTTCAAGATACAGCATCCACGGACCAGGGCTCCTGCCCTGAGCCCAGCAGCAGGATCCACAGCATGCCAGCACCCTTGCGTCCTGTTGGAAAGCAAAGGGAACAGTTAGCCAGCCTTACTGTGCATACATCTCTTACTCTCAACTTACACCTCCGTGAAAAGAAAGCTAACGGGTTTACAAAGGGGTCCCACGTTACTGTTTTCCCAGCAGCCTGGGGAGCAGTGTGGTTTGGATTTAGGGACCCCAGCGCTGTGTGGAACTGGACGTAAAAGCAGGCAGCCAGAGGAGCAGGAGAGGGATGAAGTGTAAGCCTGGAGAGAGCAGAGGGAAAGGAACAAGGTGCCCGACCCGGACACCAGCAAGCAGGCCATCTGCTCCACGCAGCCCCACAACTGCTCCCCTTCTCCCGGGCACACAGCTGGGTTATGGCTTCTGCCTCAGGGCTGCTCCTCATGGGCCCCTACAGGCTGGGTTAATCTCACTGGTTCATCATACCTCCCTTTGCTACAGGACTCTGGTTTCCTAAACTGTCACCGGGACACAGCGTACTAGTAATACATCTATATAAAGCAGAGTTCAGCACAGCATTCATTAACAACCACCATAGCGGCCACATTTTTGGATGCAAATGCTGTGCAAGCTAAGGGCTATTTCCACGAAAGCCTTCAAGTTAGATACGTAATTTCTCATTACAAAATTCCCGGTAGGCTCAGATCTCAACAGCTCCGGAAGCCGATGGGGCGGAGCAGAGCAGCAGTGCCCCAGCGCCTGGGGATCCCCCCGCCGGGGCTCCGGGGTGCCCAGCTCAGCACACCAGGGCGGTCGGCGCCGCGCTGCCCGGCCCTGGGCTGGACGCCACACAGATGCTGCCTTCACCGTGCCCACCCCAGCCCGCTGCTCTAAGTGACACGGGGCTGAGGGTAAGGCAGATATTTCAATCCCAGCCCGTCCCCGTTAAAAATAAATAAATAATAATAATAATAATAATAAAATCCTGTTCACGACTTTACATTCATAAATACCCTCACAATGTCAAGGGATGGGGGGTTTTCATCAATTCATTAGATCTGCTCCCATGAATTATTTATATGCAGTGCTAAAAACGGTTCTGAAACATTACAAGAATTCAATATCAGTTTTCACAGTGGGATTTCATCATTTTAGCACTGGAGCATAATAGCCTAATGCAATACTAATACGATATGGTGCTAATAGGGTACAATGAGAGTTCTCTCTAATATGCAAACATTTCCATGTTGCATTATTATTTCTTTTAAGTTAATATGATATGGTGATAATATGATGAAATGAATTAGTTTCATATCGTTGTTTGCATGAGTTGCGCATATTAAAAGAATATTTTCCCCCCTCCCCTCGAATTCACTTGGAATGAGCTTGAAAATTTACCCTGTAGTTATTCTTATGCTAATGAGGCTGTTTAGTAGGAAACACTCCCGCTGTTGCTTAGCCAGCTGAAGAAAGAATAAGCGCGTGTCACCTCTTGCTGGAATAAGAATTTTCCTGGCCTGTTTTGAAAGCCTCTGTCCTAAACATGTTTGCTTTAACATTTCTCACTAGCTCATAGATTCATGGCATATTTATGATAGATTCCCCGGTCAATATTTTCCAGGAGCATTTCCACATCAACAGGAATGTCTTCCAGTTCAGCTGCCGCCTTGTGAAAGGAGCACGCAGTCACGCGCTGCCAGCCCCGATGAACACCGGCTGCGGACCTCACCAGAGACAAGAGGACCTGTGTTTCTCTGCTCCGGGGTCTGCAATGTACCTGCTCCACCCAGAGGGCTGGGAAGAGCGAGATGGCAAACCCACACCCAAGCTCGGGGGTTGCTCACCGTCCTCCTCCCTCCCTCCCTCCCTCCCCAGCACTGCGTGACCTGGCATTTTTCCAGTCCAGCTGTGCTTACACAATGCAAAAGGCCACGCTGGTTTGAAGGTTTTGCCCTTTGCCTCCAAAAGCAGCATATCCAGCAGCCTTGGAAAGGAATCCTTTCTGCACTTTCTGGCGGAGAGCCCTGCTCCCTGGCACGTCGGGCAGACTTGAGGATCCCTTAATTCCCGCTGTGGTGGCAGGCCTACAAGGAGAGGATGCAGGGTTGTCCCAGACATCTGACAGACACTTTGGCATCCCATGCTGGACACGAGCTTCAGGGCCTGGAGCAGCCGAGAAGTCCTGTCCTGACCTTCTGTGAGCATTTTCCTACTGCACTTAAAACACAGAATCTGAAGTGGCTGCAATCGGGCTTCGTTTGGCCCTTTTCTGAGGGACCCCCAGGGCTCACTGCACTTGTCAATAAATTGGCACTGAAGTGTAGAGATTTCTATTTGGGGATGTTGTGGGATTCCCATAGAGGATGATTCAGGAGGACATCCTTAACAGTTCACGTTGGCAACTCTCTCACTGCGCTCCCTGTGGAGCTCCCGTATGGGGTGGCTGAGAGCAACAGCCTCATCTGCCCGCACCCCCATGGCATCCGCATGCAGATCCAGGCATCACCTTCAAATCCCAGCAAATCCAGCTTGACTGAATCTAAACTCAGCTTGTATGACCTTTAATTCACATGGAGTTACCCAGGAAAATTTTACATGCGGGGTTAGCAGTACATGTATAATGCTGAAAACTTCCCCAAATGTTACAGCGGTTTAAAATGTCATAAATAAAAGAGTCCAAAGTTTTTTCATTATCAGATTTCCAAAGCTACTCTACATAATTCCCTGTATAATCCAATCTGAAACTCAGAAGACACTCATGCAGCTGACATTTCCTCTCTGTTTTGAATGGGGATTATTTTTTAAGAGGATACAGAACCTGGAAATATTTCAATAGGTCTGATATTTAAAGCATATTTAATGGCATTTATGTTTTAATCTTCTTATTGACTAAACTTTAAAGAGAGCTGCAAGTAATTCAACAGCGAAAAAAAATAATTAGGCATTAGCTAATAACAAAACAGGCATAGGTAATGGGTCAGTTGATTCGGGAGCAGAACGAGAAAGGCAATGATTGTCAGGGCACCCCAGGGCACCATGCTTCCTATGATTAAGATTTGGAATAGGCAGTCGCATTGTTCACATCTTCCCGACGCTTTGAAAGGTTTCTACAGCTTATGGACTTTGGCTTCACTGTTGGCAACAGAGTGATCAGAAAGCAATGAGCCAAATTCAGCAGATTCCTTATAAATGAGCAGATTAAGGGAGGCGCTGCCAGGCAGAGAGCAGAGGCAGCTGAACTACTCTCATGACTTCCATTCTGTGCTTCCCAGCCTGGATGCAGCCTAGCACCGTCCAAGATCTCTCAGAGGATGACTACTCACGTTAAACAAATCTCACAGAAAATTATACAAAAAGGAACCCATTGTTTTTCTGAGCTCTGGAGTTTTAGAAACTGATTTCAGCCATACCGATCCAACCCCTCTGCCTTAGTGCTGTTGAGAGGCCGGAACTCAGCTGCTGTTGGGTGTTTGAGTTACCGGGCTTCCCTGCTTGGTGGCAGGGCTGGTGCCCTGCTCCCTAAACTTTACATATACTCAGGTTTTGCTTCAGCCCTGAAGGAGCCTGCAGACAGCTCCCTGCTTGTTTTTCTCCTCACATGCTGCCTGGCCCCAAGAGCAAGGAGCTACTTTGTTAGAAGCAAATGTGTTAATTAGCAGTGAACCTGTTTAACCCACGTGCTCTTTCACACAGCTTCATAATGAATCCCAAAAAACCTCAGGTTGTAACACAACTACGCTTTTCCTAGATTAGAGCAGATACTAGTTTTCGTGAAATTAGAGGCAACACTCTAGGAAATGCCTCCTTCCAGTGGGAAGGACACACACTTCCCATGCCCTGGAGCCTGCTACGACTTCCCCACAAAGCCCTGTGTGCGCCCACGCCTTCCCCAGCTTCTCTCAGAGAATCACAAACATCACAGTCATCTCTTACTGCAGTTGTGGAACCAGAGTGGTGTCTACAACCCCATGCGGGGCACGTGGTGCTGGCTGTGATGCGTGACAAGACCCCTTGTAGGCACCAGCTCAAAGCTTGGGCTCTGAGAACAGAAACTCTCCCGAACAGTCCCGTCGTGGTACTCGTATGTCAGGACTCGGGAGCCGCTGCCCAAGGAGAAACCTCACACCGACCATCAAAAAGCACAAATCAGAAGAGATGCATTTTAAAAATTCAAATACGTGCTTATTTCTACACTGATAAATTGATTTTGCAAAAACTTTCTCATGTGGACAAGCCAAATTGACATGATTACTTTCGGATGTCAGTGGGAACAAGTAGGTCTCACAGAACTTAAGCACAGTTAGCCTGGCCATTATTTTGCACTGAAAATCATTTCTTCGTGCCACCATTACCATTGCTTGGTTACTTGTAGAAAACAATTCCAACTATCAGGAAATAATTATGAACAAAGCCCAGTTAATTATACAAGACATCTCAGCTGCCCTAATTAAGGATCAGTTCAATACCGTTCACTTTTTTTTTTTTTTTTTTTTAATTGTGAATAGATTTAGTAGAAGCCCGGCTGATAAACAAATAATGAGACTGGTGCTCCAGAAGGAATCTGATTAATAAAATTATTCACCAATCATTTATTTCCTCCGGTTTATATCATTCTTCCTTCTCCATTAGAACAGGAATAGAAGAATAGGAATTGGACTGACTGGTTTCAAAGACAATGGCCCTTCCCGTCACAAACATCCCACCCTGGTCCTGAGCTTTAAGGCCTTATTTATGCAACTGTGACAAAATCGGGCAACAATTCAGAGTCAAGAAAACACTAACTGCCTGACGTAGCAAAACGTCCCATGCAGAGGGATTCCTTGACCCAACGAGCCTCGCTGACGCTGCTGCAGTTACCCACTGTGCACACCTACAGCATTTATTTTTGGGTCAAACCTGAGAAAATGGTCAGGGCAGAAGAAAACGAAGAGACCAGCCGGTCCTCCCGTCCCTCACCATTTCCCAAGGAGAACTTAGCCTGTCGGCTCCCAGACACAGCGTCATGGGCCCAGAAGCAGGATCACAAAAAGGAGAAACCAAGCCATCCAGCCATGGCTACTGAAATCAGCCCAGAGGACCCCGAGGGAGCGGTGCCTGCAGGGCGTAGCTGGAGAGGAAGGTGGAGAGGAAGGCACCTGGAGCAGGACAGGCTGCTCTTTGCTCTTTGGAGTGCCTGCAGCTGAGTCCCAGCAAACCTTGTCATGTTAGCAGCAGCGCTACGATGGATGACTGCAGTTAAAGCAGGAAAACAACTTCACATCTGTTTTAAACTACAGTCTGTTAGCCTCATATTTTCATAGTAAACTGAAGCAATTCACTTCCTTTTTTTAATGGATTAAAGAAGGAAGTCAGGCATAATGTTTCTACCCTTGTATGATCAATACCTTTAACACACTTATAAATTATTAATATTCTGCTCACAAAAATTAACCACCTCTGAAGGAGCATAATTGCTCAATACAGCTCAAAAGAAAAAACATTTAAGGAAGTAAAAAATTCTTTGCATTTTAAGAAGTTTCTAACAGCTTGCTAGCAGAGCTGCAAAGCTACGCTGCATATTATTCAATGTAGCATATTAATTGTTATTTATTTATTAATTTTTCTTCCTTCTGTGGCATCGTAAAGGGATTTGGCATATAACAGTTTAATCAGTCAAATGCCCACACCATGAAGATTCTCATTACATTCCTCCTAGAAATGAATCTCTCTTCCAGATGGGAAAGCTCTTGGTAAGCGGAAGGGGCTGAGCTGACTGAGGAGTTAGCATAAGTCAATATTATTCAGGACTGGTGCACGCAACATTACACAATATTCCCAGTGCTCACACCACAGTGCCCCTGCTGACATCCTTTCACCGATATTGTTGATAAGTACCATAAAGAGGACATATATCTTGCTGCTAATTAATATCATGTGCAATATTCACTTAGCTGTATTTCATTAGCTGAATTATCAAATTAGATAATAATCTTTCAAAATGCATCTCATTTTCAAAATTTGTGCCTCATTTTCTGAATGAAGAGGAAATACAAAGATCTCAAATCTCTGCCTAGGGACCAAAAACTTTCAGTGTAGCTCTGAATCTGAATTCCTTTTTCCAAGTGCTATTCCTCGTGTGCTAATAAGTTAGAATGAGGTTATCTTGGCCAAAAATGACAGAACCAAACTGTAAAGCCTAAAAATTTATTTTAAAATTTTAGCTAACAGAGAGCAAATGTGCTTCCACACAGGAATCGGTAACTCAGAACAGCACTTCACACCTCGGGTGCTTTCAAGTGTGCATTCCAGGGAGCACTGGAGGGATTACCAGGCTCTCCTTTCTATATCATACTTCTGTGAGCAAAAGGTCTGACAAAGGCAGATCTACTCATATTATATCATCCTTTCTTTAATCAGAATGAATGATAAATATGTTTTTATCTTAACCAATAGATGAAATATTTGATCAAATATTTTGAAGACTTTTATATATATATATAAATATATATGGTTAGGAGGACAGAAATAGCATGGCTTAAAGTTGGTAAAAATAAAACAAACTAAATATAATGAAATTTCACTTGGTCTTTTACACAACTACTCCAGGGCTGCACAGATCCGTAGTTGCTACTAGTGTTTGAGATCCGTTTGCAAGCTGTTTGCACTGAATTAGCAGCAGCCTCATTTCTACATCCATAACCACGTTACCACCTTTGCTGCAGCTATAATGACTGGAAAACTTAATGGAAATTTTGGGGGTATGAAGCACAAACTTTCATTTGAAATTGATCCTTTTCCTCAAGACCATAGCTGCAGCTACAAAGGAGTTATGTTCCTATGAAGGCAGCTTACAGACTACAGGTGCTCACGCCAGGTACACTGACCTTTTTCTTTTCTTTTTTTTTTTCTTTTTTTTTGATGATGTTGGTTTACCATCAGAGGTGCCAGAAAGGTATGAAACTATGAGACCACCAAACTACTACCAGAATTTTCAGTTACCCACTACAAACCAGCCACAAGTGGAGACTCTTTGTTTACCTCCCATGGATCCTTCAAGCTTCCCCTTATTTACTCAGTTTGTGCCGATGCTGGAAAAGCTGTGCCCAATGTTGTTTTAAATAATTCTCTGGTTCTTTACAATCATTTCCTTAAAAAGCATCAATCTATATCTGAAGACAAATGCTGGATTTCAGCAGCCTCTTGTGTAGCCTAGTAAAATAGCAGGAAGAAAAACATATAATTAGCCAGATTAAATTCTCCAACTCAAATATGTTAATAACTTTCATCAATACAAATTTTCACACTGCTAAACAGTGTGAAAACTTAGTGTTTTTTTGTTTGCTTGTTTTGTTTTGTTTTTTTTTTCTAAGTCTAGAGGCAGAGTACACAGTTGCCAATACAGCCAGGAAGTCCAAGCAGACTTAAAAGCAAGAAACTCTGTCACTTGTGTGAACACTAAGAAACTAGCTGTCTTTATACAATTAAAGTTCAAGGTTGCATCTATAATAGGCTTTTCAGCTGTATCTGAAAGAAGATTTAAATTGTTACTCACCCCTAACCTTGTTAGAGATTCATGGTGTTGAGTAGGTAAAACAGAACATACTGAAAGGGTTATAATACATTTACTGAAAGAAAAGGGTCTTGTAGCTAGAGAATATTGTGCAGGGAAACTATAGGCTTCTGGAAATGGTGCGTTTGGTGAGAGGTACGCTCCTTTTGCACCATCCAAATTATTCTTAGGAAATAATTCTTTAGAGAGGCAGTCACGGTCATTTACCAGTTTTATAAAGATGGTTATTTTCCTGTTTATTAAGCAGGGATTTGAAATTATCAGGTTCAGTTAGTTATGAAATGGGTCCTTGTGTTCGATCCAGCCTTGGTAAGGATATGGAAAAGGATTTTCCTTCAGTAATTCAGATAGTTTAGAGAGCTGTGATTACCAGCTGTTGTTCTCCATAACACCCTGTGGGCCCAGAAATGCAGCAAATTCTTCAAGGCATCTCTGGGAGCTCCTGTGGAATAGTGATATGATTGGAGTTGTTTTCGCTTTGATTACAGGATGTTTCTCACACTGTTCATCAAATACAAAAGGATGTGGGAGCTTTAAGTGAAAAGAATAGAGTGATCAAGATCCCACTTTGTTTCAGGACTTACAGAAAAGAGGGTAGAAAAGAGGAAAAGAAAGGGAAAAAAATGAAAAAAAAAAAAAAAAGAAATGAAATGCTAGCAGGTTAGCCTAGACATTTAGAATGACATTAAATAAATAAATAAAAGAGAGAGAGAAAGAGGACATAGAATGGGTAATATTAAGTAATGGCATAATGTCGGAATACTTGCGATGTTTGCTTCCAAGTAGCTAGCAAAGTCATGTTTCCCATTACAGAATAATGCCAGGGCATCACCCCATGATTCAGTCGCGGTCTTCTCTCACTCTTGTCACTGATGAAATACTTCTGTGGCAGCTCTGCAAATTCCACTGTCCAAATCTTCACCTCCAGGAGAGGCCCATATGATCTCTCTTGAAATTTGAAAAACGTCATTTAAAAAGTACATTTCACCCTAGTCTGCTCTTTTTATTTAGAGAATCTGAAAAAGGATGGGAGTATTTAAATGTCTTAAAGGGTTATTCTCACAACATTTTCAAGAAAGCCAAGAACTTCAAAACCCTGCTACATCTGTGCAAATTTTACACTGTACCCAGCACATGCATTTTAAACACCTCCAAAAAATTTGAGTACTTTTTTGACCACAAGGCTTGATAAGCCTCCTGGATGATTATACTTTGGTAATAGGTTAAAGAGGTTAAAAACTTTCAAGAGTCATTTCTTTCTAAAGAAACTTCTTTCTCACATATCATAGACCTGACAGAGCCTGTCAAATGCAAGTTCACTGAAGATACCTTGTAGTTGTCAATACATTAGTGATATTCAATCTTATCATCACAAACTGGTATTTGCAACCCTTATTGGCCTGTGAATTTCACTGCAAAGAACAGATATTTACTACATATTTATATATATGTGTGCAAGACTGCAGGTTCCTGAATTCATATATTGTAAACTATATTAAATATGCTGAAAACTGACTGATGATGAGTGCTGCTCTTGTACACTAATTTCTCTTCTAATCCATGATATGAAAATTCCAGCTAATGGGCTCGTGACAAGACTAAACAGGGGTAATAGCAGACTTAATCAAGAAAACAAATGGGATTCATTAAAAGCTGGCACTCGTCGGATAATCTTTGGAGAGTTCTCACCTCAATCTACATGTCCCCATCAAAAAAAAAAAAAATCTTCAACTCTTTTTATCTCAGGCTCTTGAACCAATTCAGTGGAACTTGGTACTGGAAAATAGATACAGTTAGCTTCAAATTTCTTGTTCCATGTTTTACAGGATGTATCCTCTTTCCAATTCTTTTTATACTCCTTATCGGAGCATTCGCAGGGAAAGGTTAACTACAAGACTCTTCTCACAGCTAAGACAAATTGGCTACAGTTTTCACATCCACCTGTAACAGGTAGCTTAAGACAATCTTGTAGTCATGAAAGTATTTCTTAGCAAATGCCACTAGGGAAATACATATATACATCATCATATACATATTATTATACAAAATATATATATGTATTATACAAAAAGCCTATAAAACCTATGCATTTGATCAAAAAGAGACATCCAGCCACCCTGCACTGCGCACTGTTGCAAGCTGAAAGGCCAGAAATAGAAGACAAATTCTATCCCAAGTTCCAGTTTCAATTCTTTCTTTTTTCAGTGAATGAGGGTAACTCACTAAACAGGTACATATTCAAAATTCAGCTTCAGGTCTGCCATCCCATAAGAAGGAAGAAAAGTTAGAGCAATTACCGCTCTCCTCCAACAGCTATTATCTTGTTAAAGTATGCATATAATTAACAAATAAGCAGATTAATTCACCAAAATCTGTAACTTAAATATTCTTTTAGTCAATATCATTTTATCAAAGATACTGGTAAGGCAACATCTGAACTGCAACAGCTATACATCCAGCCTTGACCTGCTCTGAATTTAAGAGCAATGAAAAAATATATACAACAGAGTTAGCATTTTTCATTTTTCACTGCTTCTAAAAATGCATGTCATCTTGTGTGTAACCTACCTCAGCCCTTTGGGGGCCAAATAAAGACATCACTGATGGCAGAGAAAAGACTTTTGATAAATCTGGGATCAGGAACTGTTACATGTATTCCGTCTGTTTTGTAATGTCCTTTTTCTGCAAAGACATGTTACCTTTTGCTAACATCTGAAGTACCACTGTTAAAAGAAAGGGTTATCTACCTTCTTTTTTCTGCAGTTGCAGAAACCCTGGCTGCTGGTTTATTTGCTCTTATTTGCATCACTCAAACCTTGTTCTGCAAAAGCTTATTTACTCTCGATACCACTTCCTAATTACTTCAGAGAAGTCATATTGTTTTCTCATTATGTTCTTCTAGCTCTCTTCTGAGCAAGGCATATTTTCAGTTAAAGTGTCCAAATTCTTTTCAGGTGGCTGCACCCTCTGCAGCATGTGGCTTTACACAGTGTCTAAATTTGCTAAGGCAATTTGAGCATTATCTGATTGCTAATTAATGTCCTATAATAATTCTGACCTTTAGAAATTGTCTTCTAGCACCGTTGTTTCAGAGGCCTGCTGTGCATATGCTTTTTGTGTGTGAAATTCCTCCACTTACGACTTGTGCTGTCAGAGAACTTGCCTCACTTAAGCATTGCTCGCAAAGGTTGAGAATAGGCTGGGCTAGCATTTTCAAGTTTGTTTTGAGGTTGTTGGCTTTTTTTACCCTCTGTTTGCTCTTGAGGCTTGTTTATCTCAGTTATTCTTTAGAAAACATTCAGAGATGAGTTGGTGGTGGTGTCAACGCGTGCTGCCAGCTGGCAAGCCACATCTGCCCACGAGCCCCGTCCAGTCAGTGTCCCGACACGCGGTCAAGAGCAGGAAGGGCGACGACCACCTGAGAGTTACAGGTGAGCTACAGAGAGCCTGTGCTCTGGACCACTTGGTGCACCAGAACCAGTGCTAACATCCCCGCCGGCCTGGGATGGCCTTCATTCCGGGATGTGGGGGACACCTGGGGGACGTGCTCAGCTCTGCCGCCCCACGAGACAGCCCTCTGCCAAGTGTGAGCACATATAGTCCCCCATGGTACTGCTACTGACCCTGTGTCTAGTGTCCTTCCCTGACAGATGTTAACAATATGGGAATGGCTGTAAAAGGTTTATTACTTGACAACAAAATGAGAAGCTCCCTTTGCAGTGGAGCCACCTGAGAGGTGCAGGACTGCAAACAGCAGTCCGTGCTCCTGCAGCCACAAAGACACCTGGTAACTTACCTGGCCCTGTTGGAAAACTTCAACCCAGGAAAGGCAAACAGCGTGCCACGTCAGGAATTACCATAAAAGCACTCTCTGTGATTCCACCTCAGGAAGAGGTGGTGTTGCAACCTGCTTTCCCTTTCCCACCCCTCAGGCACGTTTTTTGCAGCTGTCAGAAACCTGTACCTGTATGACAGAGCATAAAGCACAAGTAAACTGTCTGTAAGAGAGCAGCTGTAACTGTGTTCACCTGGAAATGGAAAGGGCATGTGAGTAACCAGAGAAATATTCCAAAACATGCTACTGGAAAAGGCATAAAAGCTCGTTGACCCATTCTGTAGTTTCACGAAGGAAGTCAGCGCATTATCAAAGCCTGAAGAACACAAATGGTGCCTTTTTACTCCCAAGGTATTTCTACATTTTTGTTACTGAAAGTGAAATCAGTTATATAAATTCACAATGAACAAGAATATGCATACACCAGGCACACATCAAACACTACCTCAATGTCTTTTACAGCTTTTAGTTTTTGTAAGAAAATTTTTATTCTTCAAAAATCTTTAACATAGCCATAAACTGCCTGTATCAGCTATGATACATGATTATGAAGATATCACATAGGAAATACCTTGGTGCAAATATTATCATAGATAATATTGCAGATATTATCAAGATTATAATCGATATCGAGAGGAAATATTGTACTGAGAGAGACTGTGTTGGGTTAAAGTACCTGCCGTGCAGATATCACTATGTACAATACGTATGTTATTATTTTATTTCATGCCACCTCAGTGCATACTCACGCGGAAGAGCAACGCACATTAACTGCATAAGACTGAAACTCTGTCAATGGGACACTTGTGGCAGTTCACCACCCTTGAGAGAGGCTACATGAGACACACCACATGCTTAAATACATTTTGACCTGGGTAGAGGAACAGCAGACTGCTTAAAACTGAAGCGAAGTGGTCTGCAGCTGACGTGCTATTACACTGAAGCTGGAGGCTGCTCTGTCCTGTCCCCATGCCCCTCTTACCTCCCGTCACGGTCCTCGTGGTGGCAGGGCCTGGGGCCAACGCTCCCCACGTGGCTCCCAGCAGCAGCCCCCTCTGGCCTTGACGTTAGGTTGTCCCTCAGGTGATGACGGCAGGTGTTGAGCTCTTCTATCAGACTCAATTCCAGCTAAGTTTTGGTGAATTCTTCACTTTTGCAGCCTTCTGGTGTTCAGCCTTCAGTTAGCTTGAAAAAAATGCATGCCAGGGCACTCCGAGTGTGGGGACAGGTTGGAAGTGAACAGACTCCTGCCCCTCCGATGGGCTTGCATAAGCTCCCCCAAACTTCCTGCCTGTAGCTGGGGTGGGAGGGCGAGGAAGGGGAGAGAGATGAAGTTGTCCTTTGACATTTTACATCCACGTCTTACTGTGATAACCTTTACAGATAATTTTCCCAGCAGGGAATTTCTTGTGAGCATTTTACCAGTGAAACATCATTAAGTGTTCCTGATGAAAGTAATTTATTACAAAAGTTTTTGGAGGGGTGGAACCAAGACAAATTAGCCACAGAATTTTAGATACAAAGACGTGTTCTTTTTGCACTAATCCTATTACTGTGGATATCTTTTCCAGTATATTTGAAAGCAGCTTCACTTGTGCTGAACTTACTGTTATATATCCAAGATGCTCTTTCTCCAAACTTTAGACAGAGGGAACTGGAAACAATTACCATTAAAAATATCTCAGGGGTTTTGCAGCCCTTCCTGATTTATTTTAAAAATGCTTTTTTCAGCAAGAGATTAAATCTTAATTACATTTTTCCCATTTTAGGATATCTGAAATAGTAAAATTAACCCTACCGCTTCATATATTGCAGCATCATGACCAAATACAACAGCCTGGTTTTAAAGCTTTACCTGTAGATCACAGAACAGTTGAGGTCGGAAGGAACATCTGAAGATCATCAGGTCCAAGACCCCTGCTCAGTGATCTCAGAAGGATAAGATTTTAAATCAGCTTTGTTGTTTTTTTTTGTTGTTGTTGTTGTTGTTGTTGTTGCTGTTGCTGTTTTTGTCTTTCACAATGCAGAAGTGTCACTGTATGCACACACGTGCACTCGCTGAGCCATCCCAAGAGCACGGCAGCGGCCCCGTGCCCGTGAGCACTGCGGTGCCCTCTGCCACCCCAGCAGAGCAGCTTTCTTGCAGGCGTTTCCAGGAGGCTTGGCCAAACCCAGCTCTTCAGAAGTAAATATGCACTCAGATTATTCGGGGCAGTTTCTCTACCTGCCATGGTCGGCTGGTTGCTCCCTCAGCCTCACTCCACACCCTCCTTTTGTGCTTGCCCCCTCACTGACCAGCTTGTCTTTCACTTCCCTCATCTTTCTACTGCACTGATGCTTTCTTATCACCTCCTTCCTCATTCCTCTTCTTCCACCACCTGCCATGGTCAGGCCCATTTTGCCCCTACAGCCCCCAGTTTTCAAGCAGGAGCTGCTCAGAGCAAGGAGCACCCACAGGCAGAGCCCTGCACGCCCCCAGGAGTGGCACAGCCCCAGTTAGCGACAACCCGAGGTATTAGCAGCTCTTACCCAAGCACTGGCTCTCTGATGGCAGGGAAGTCCAGCAGCATCATTTTAAGGCTGCAGAGCTCCAGAGATGCCGCTCTACAACGTTTTGTTTTGTTTTGTAATGGCTGCATTTCACAGACTGATACAGCTGGCTTAACCTACTGTATTTCACTTTTCTGAATTAGATTTTTCTCAGTATTCCCGAGCACCTCCGAAAGCCAGAGCAACACAGCACTGCTGCACACCCCTACAGCACCGTCAGCCCACAGACAGCAGAGTGCCATGGCCGAAGGGAGAAACCCAAACCTGCACGCCAGGAAGATGCCTCACTGCTGTGGGGCAGCTGGCAAAGCTGCTGCTCCTGCTAGAGCAGCCCCTGGGGCTGGGAGGATGGTCTGGGCCCTCACAAGCTGAAATGAGGAAATGTATGTTTTGCAGTGAGGAAGGAGACGTGCAGCTATGGAGCTCAGGAAAGCACACAGCCGTGAGGAGAGGCGAGCACTTGCCCAGCTACGGCTTTGGGAGCCCTGTGAGCATCGCTCCCCAGCTGCACGCCAGGTCCCCAGCTCCGGCTGCGCTCTCAGCACACCTCCTGGCTGCTGCGCCCCCGCTTCCCTTCTCCCCCTGCTCCGTTTTGAATACAAGGCAGTATTTTCTGGAGGAGTGAATTATCTGATACTTATCTCTGACTCCAAGGCCTGTAGGTGCGGTACCCAGCTCCTGAAGCCCCTGGACCTGCAGAAATTTATAGCAGCAGATTGACAGCAAGTTTTTTCTGCAGGTTGTTTATATTATCGTAAGCTGCTTAGGAGGAAAGCTTTAACAGAACACCAGATAAATAGAAAATGGGTTTTAAAACCACCAGTAACTCTTTTTTCTTAACTTGTTCTTGAACAAAAAGTGCTAGCCCTGGGAAAGTACCTCTGGTACTACCTCTGGGTACTTTCCCAGGGAACTAGCACAGAATGCAACCGAGCACAAGAGGCCAAACACCCCCTGCTCAGCTTTTGGCAACAAAAACCTGATTGTAAACCTGGGGGAAGGAGCAGGACACGGGAAGTGAAGGCAGGTAACAAATGCTGGCACTTGGAAATGTGAATAAATAAAGGGCCTTCACTTCTTCTACTAGTTGGATCCCATATCCCGCACTATTACATATCTTAATAGCTATTGATTTTTTCCATGTTTTGCCGACAGCTAGAGAGAAATTTCATTCAAATGAAAAACTCACAAACGTGCAGGCAGTTGCCATGGGTGAAGGAAAGATGAAGTGTTGGGAAACAGATTAAACATAACATTCCCTTTAGCATTGTGCTGGGGTCCCAGTCAGCAAAGAATGACCAGCAGCAACTCCAACAAAAATTATTCGGGTTTAAGGACATAAATAGAGCAGTTATCTTTCATCTACAGTAACACTGAACCGTTGCCTTTTGGGGGGCAAATGCATTTCCACCCATCATTTAATGCATCTTTAACTGCACTAAAGGCTCGCCCTGTCGTGAGAAAGGCAGCACAATGAAGAAGGAACATAAGGTCTCCCAGGTAGCACCCAATGGCAGCTTCTTGTGCTGACCTCTTTGCCAGCATCCCAAGCAAAGGAGGGGCTGACAGCCCATGGAAACCTTCTGTCCAGGAGGTACAGCATAAACATGGTTAGAACAGGACCATTACTTGGGATTTATAGTGATCAAAAAGAAATGAAGCCTTCACAATGGGTGGGGGGGGGGGAATAAAATCAAGTGGTAACTCAATCTGCCCCATTGGATGATATAAAAGAAGAAAGAAATCTGAGAAAAACTGTCCTGTACAAGTGGGGAACACCAGGAAAGAGCAATTCTTTCCTTCTCACTAGTGGCTAGTGGGGACAGACCAAGCAGGATTCCTTTTAAGCATCTGTCATCAGCCTGAAGGATAAAGGTTTTCTCCAGGCAGTGAGAAGACATTGCTTGGCCAGACTCAAGTTCTAGCAGGAAGTTTCCCTGCAAAACACAGAATCTAAATCAGTCATTTGGACTACTGCTGTCTAAAGGAGATACTGAGAGGGAGAGAGAGAGGAACCTGGGAACAGCAGGCAGCTGCCTTGGAAGGGAACCACAAATACAAAAGCAAAGGGGCAGCTGAGTCCTTGTGCAAAACATGGTATAAAGCCTGGAAATTCTCAGATGATAAAAATAACTCAGAGCAAATTCACAACTCATGGCAAATTGAGCAGCAGCAATTCAGAGCGTACTCAATAAATGACTGTATTTCTTCAGTATAGTCTCTAATAATTTAGCATATTAGTTGCTTTATAATAGCAGCCTATTTCCTTATTGACAGCATGCTTAGTTAGGGTAGATAATTAAGATTAACTAATCAAGCTCTTAGTCATTCTTCTAGGGAAAAAAGACAAGAGTGAGATAGCTTTTAGTGCAACTGTGTTAATCCAGGTAATAAGTGTGAGCTCTAAGCTGACCTGTATGGTTGTGCCAGCAGTGCCCGTTCCTCGTGCTCGTGCACAAGGCAGCAGAACACGTAGTAACAGTGGTCTTTGGTATACCACTGCCCTGTGCTACAGGGGGAAGGACTGTGGAGAAGCAGAAATATGGGCAAAAACATGGGAAGGAGCAGAAGCATAAAATGTCCTGAGATGCAGGGAGCCAGGCAGGGGCTCAGGCTGGAAAAGAAAAGCTACTGAAAACAGAAGAGAAGACAAAGCTTTCAGATCTGTTATGCTGCCTTGCCCAGCTGGAGAGTTGGAGGTAGAGCATTTAAAGTGCTAAAGCTTGTTTTCTAGGTAGGGAGACGAGAAAGCAAAGGAGCTGCAAGGTAAAGAAAGTGATCCTATGATGCTAGGGCTTGGGGCAATAGATTCAGTCCACAAATACAGAATTTAGGGTTAGGGTTGTGGTCCCAGCAGGATATTGGCTACTGCTCCTTACACATTTAGTTAATGGGAATAATTGAACAGAAGGGTGAAATGCAAGAAGCAGTGTGTTGGCAGTTCGTACCTAAACGTCTGATCTCTGTAGAAAAAGTAAGTAAACCTCAAAGAGTCATTGATCCCTATCATACTGTCATCCATTCACTTCAGCTCCATATGTCAGTCTAGCTGTCAGTGTTTGTGAAAGGATGAGAGTCCCACTCCTTCAAAGCCACTGCACAAAAATGGAATGGCTGCTTCTGGGCATGTAGAATGTGAATTGGCCGTGTCCTGGGATGAAAATCTGCTCAGGCCCTCTCCAGCATCCATGATGAAACGGGAGGCATTAGGTGAATCAGTGCCTGCTCTCCCCGGCTTTGGGAAAAGCATGCACAGATGGCTCCCTGCTTTCTTCAGCGGTGGCCCCAAACAAGCACCTGAAAATAGACTCTGACCTTTTGATTATACATGGCAAACTTTCCTGCTCTTCTGGCTGCTGCTGTTGAGTTTTCCCAAGCAATATCTAAGCATAAAATAGGAGTGATTTTAAAAGAAAATGG
The DNA here is from genome assembly GCA_011075105.1 of Heteronetta atricapilla. Lineage (NCBI taxonomy): Eukaryota > Metazoa > Chordata > Aves > Anseriformes > Anatidae > Heteronetta > Heteronetta atricapilla. The sequence continues at coordinate 2,132,797 of CM021738.1, read as the reverse complement.
GTTCATCAGGTCAGTGGTAGTGTAATTCTGGAAAGGGTATGAAAGTAGGGAAGTAATGATAATGCACAAATTGAAAGGCTGATATAGTTTGCCATGGCTGCATTGAGGTAAGGAATCGTAAATAAAACTTCCTGTCTGACTGGAACATAATGAGTTCCCTACCATTTAACAGTGGCTACAAAATAAATTAAAAGGAAACACATTCTGATTTTCTTCTCTAGCAGATAGTATCTATTTATTAAGGTAAAGGAACGGTGACAGAGAATACTGCTTCTGCACAACAACACTTGCATTAACTCAGAAGTCCTGGCCACTGCCCAGAGAAACGAAGGAAGGGGGCATGACAGTGGCATGGGAATAAAGTGATCTGAAATTGCTACTGACGGTAAAATAGGGAGAGCTATAGACAGTAAAGGCTTGTCCCTGTATTTCTCACAGCCTGTCTTGTGCTGGAAGGAACAGTGATTTTAGTAAGGGAGAAGGAGAGGGAGAGGATATTTGAAGGCAATTATTGTTTCTGCAGAAGAGGTATTACTATTACTGTTAACTGCATCCGGTGCTTTTATAACTTCACAGTGCCTCAGTAAAGAAGCACTGCTCTGAGGTTTTGGAGTAGACTTGCAAGTGCAGGAAGTACATGAAAGGACAGTGAAAAGCGAAAAGAGAACAATGTGCATAGCCGGTAAAACAGGCCATAGCCAGAGAGGTCGAGCTCAACAAGCCCAGTAAAGGACACACAGCAGCCGAGTTTCTGAATTATGCAACAATTACACAACATATCTCATAAAATAGCACTGAAGATACCCTTTACCTACCCGGTGACTTAAATGCACAACACCAAGCTTCTGCGAACAGGGATATGGCTAAAAACAAGCAAAAAAAAAAAAAATAAAGAACAAAAATTGATTTTTACCTACACGCAACAGGCCTCTGCATAGTTACTTCTCATTCCCTTAAACCTCACTGCAGGCAGGGACCCCATGTCAATCGACTGATCATAACAGGCTTCTATTTCTTATCTAGAGAACAAAATGGAAACTATGGTAACGGAGCTAGACCTAGTAAGGTCCATCAAAGACTGAGAAGGTAACTCAGCCTACCTCCATCTGGAGTCCTTGACCTCTCTGCTGAGACTCCCAACAAGAGGGACACTTCTGGTGACAGTACATATGGAGGTATAATTAATAACTCTGACATAGCCGCAAGCCGCTGCACAATTATTCCTGATTTTCACCTGTGCTGCACTTGACCTCCTGACTTAAAGGCACACATTTCAGGATATACCTCTTAAAAGTATATATAATTTTAGCTTTTATCAGGAACGACACTGAATAATCCAAAGCATTGTGATTTTAGTTGGTAATTTTAGCTCAACCTGTTATGCTTGCCGTAATCTGTGTGTATATGAACCACATCTGGAAATTGTGCCACTGCTGTAACTTAAAACTTCATGTAAAACAGATTTAAAATACAGAAAATATTTCTGAATTTACTGCTTGTACAGATAACCATTTACAGTTTTGCAGATTTCAGTTCTTCTGAAACAACACATAGAAATTCAAAAAAATAGGGTAAGAAACTTACCTCTCCAGCACTTTTCTTTTCCCGCAGGAAGTATGGCAATTTTTATAACACACTCACAGGCAATTTACTGTGACATGACTTAAAAAGTAAAGCTCATTTTTACAGAGTATAGTTTTTTTGCAACATGGTAGAATTCCTGTATGTCTGACAGCACGTGGAATAGTGTACAGAATACCATGTGGATTTAAAGTGACCAAAAGGAGAGTCTAGTTTATAATTATATTTCCTTTTGTTGCAGAACACCAATTCTTTGGGGGGTGGGGGAGCTGGAGAAGGGTGTCTGTGAGCCTCAAGAGAGAAAATAGGTCGTATATTTCAATGAGGAAAGGATGCATTTTGACTTGCTTAGTTTTCCCACAGCTAGAGCAAAAAACTACATTCTGAGCTTAAAAGCAGAGAGCTCGGTGTGGTCAGAAGTAAATAAATCCCCATGCTGTATTTCTACCATTTGCCTTTCCAAGCTGATTTTTTACCTCAACCTTCAAATGTTTCAAAGAGGCTCTTATTACTGAAATTAAAATGAAATGAAATGAAATAAAATAAAAATAAAATAAAATAATAAAATAAAACAAAATAAAATAAAATAAAAGCATACATCATGGCAGAGCACCAAAGATGTTGCAAGTCTGCTCCTCTCCCTGGGCTGTCCAGCAGCTGAATTTGGCTGGAGCCTGGCTGCTGCAGGCATCGCACAGGACAGGGACTGTGCCTACGACGTCGCCTTGGAGCAAAAACCTGCCTCCTGTACGGTTTGTGCAGTGGCAGGGGGTGTAGGTCAGAGCTAAGCTGTAAGTATTTGCACTTACACTTTTTAAAGGCTTTTTTTAAATGAGATCCAGTCACCTCGGAGAAGGTGGGGAGTGGGAACAGGCAGAACCTTGTGTTGTTTAACCCAATAAATGGATCTGAAAGCATTAAAAGCAACAGAAACCAGACACAAGACAAAGTCGGGTAAAGAAACCTGACTGTACTTTACCTTTGCCACTAGATTTGGTAAATTCTGGTTTGGCTGTGCTCCCACCCCCAGTAGCCAAGGAATGTGGCCCCGCAGCCCCTCACAACGTGTTCAGTGTTCTGATTAAGGTACACCATGTAATTCCTACTGTCCCATGATTATTTAGGAGCATTTACATTGGAAAAAAGAGCAAAAGAAGTAACATTTAAAATGTTCAACTATACTTAGGTTTGTTTAGATGTTTGAGAATCTAGGAAACAGTAACTAGGTCAGTTACAATGGAAAGATGGTTTGAGATGTCCAAAATCCAAATTGCCTAGATAAAATCCTTCAAAATACACTTCTTTTTGGTATCGTTATAACGTGTTATAAATGTAACAATGACTGAGACAACTTTCAGCACAAAACCAGCATCATCATTTGGAAGATTTATATGTATGGCAGACTCTAAAATGAAAGAAAAAATAAAAATCTAATTTGTTTTAGGGTAGAAAACAAAATCATAAATAACGTTTTTTTCATGCACATTTGCTGATTACCCACAGCTCTGGAATTTTAAGAACTAGTGTTGGAGAAAGGAAACAACCTGCCAAATGCAATCTAAATTTCAGTTTCAAACGATTCCAGCACCTGTCCCCTAGCATATCAGGCCACCAATACACAGACATGTATCTGTATCATAGCAGCAGCAGACACCAGCCTTATGCACGAATTTTCTCAGAAGTTTCACAGAACTAGCTTTATTCTGGAAATACCACTATCTCATTAATTCTGGATCTCAGTGGACTTCTCAAACACCATGCAAACCAAACATATGGATTAATTGCAGAAAGAATAGACACTATCACTTACCTCTGAAATATAACGGAGATTGCAGAAAAGGCTTGTAAGCAGAATTAAAAGGAGCAGTAATTTCCTTCAATCAGTTTTGAGTTATTACGCACTACCAATTTTCATTAAGACTTCTTGTCTGCTCCTAGACCATACAGTGCCAGGTTAATTTTAGAACTATTGTTACAGCCTGTCTCAGATTTCAGGTCCTCAAACTTTCATAGTTTTTCTGTATAAAAAAGAATTTGTGTTTTACAGTTCCCGGGTATGAGTTTTAAAAAATAAATTTAAAAATAAAACTTTTTTCCTTTCTCCTAGCATCTGTGCACTGACACGCACTGGTCAGTATCACCACAGTGCTGCCATTGCATCTGAGCCACCTGTGGTGTCAGTCTGTGTCATTTTGCCAGTGCTTTGCCACACACGGCATGGTCAGCAGTCGTATCTATACACGTGAATAGAAACTCCCAAACACATCTGCCTGCCATGAAGTTCTAAGAGTTTTAGTGCCTTGCAGAACATGTGCACTGTGCCACAACTACCTCTGCGGGTCCTGGTCTGCCACATTAACGTGTCTAAAAGGAGACAGATGGACAGAGAGACAGATACAGATATACATACACACACGGTTTTCAAGCCCATGATAGCACGGCTTGATTCTCCATACAGATGCGTATGAGGGGCACAGAGGGTGCAGGAAATAGCCTTTTGCAAAGTTCTATTGCACTTTACATACTGCTCTTTTTTTTTTTTTCTTTTTCTTGGATGTACTTTTCAACTTTTGTACATTTTAAAATGAAATAATAGTACATCGATTATAATTGAGTGGTAAAAAACTATTACTTCTCCCTTTGCTAGATGCACAGTATGCATGAGTCAAAGCAGAGATTTGCAGGCTGTGGAGAGATAATTTAAAAGCATAATGGTTGTTACTGTTTGCTTGTGTTACTGAGTTTGTTTTCTTTTCCTTTTTTTTTTTTTGTCATATAATTTTTATTGTGTGTTTTTCTACTCTGGAAGCATTTAAAAAGACTTTATAATCTACAACCTTGTCCTATAAAAGGTCATTAGTTCCACAAATTGTCATTTAAGTTGAACTTTAAATTCTACAGCTTCTCCATTTCAGCCTGTAAGAGATGAGACTGGCAGAGGAAACCAGGAACTGTTCCCAGGTCGAGAACCAAACAAGGTGTGAGGGCCACCTCAGCGGGGTTCGATGGTGTACCTGGCTGAAAGGATGCTCAGCCGCACAGGGTCAGGGAGACACATCCGTAACAGCCATGCTGTGGCTGCACCCTCCCCATCTAACCTTTGGAAGGCTCCAGCCCTTCATCAAAGGCTATTTAAAAATGCGATATGTCCCGCATATCTCTGTTTTTGAAAATATTAACGTAAGATCTAAAGAGTAAAAGGATAGACGAAACCCAAACAAGTAGTGAAGGGATCTTCCACTGTGCCCGGCTGCCTTAGTAAGTTGTTTAAAGCTGTTAATGATACATGGTTTTTAGGAAAGAGAATGGTACTCACATACCCAGTTTTCAGCTCTTACGATCTTCTGTGAGAAGGCTCTTGTCTACTTTTCTGAAGCCGCAGCTACAGGCACAGAGCTGAAATGCAGAGAAGCCAGACCACCACCTTTTAACCTTATTACTAAAAACAAAACCGACCTCACCAGCAGATTTTTAAATGACAGCCCTGGGGGGTGAACCATCCTTTTCTTTTTCTCCATCTCCTCGTCCAGCATGACTTCGGTCAGGTGTATGCTGGGTTGCGGGAAGGAGAAGGAGCAGCGCTACGGGGATGCCGCTTGCAGGGCCTGGGGTGCAACGGGGCTCAGCACCCCCTGAGCAGCAGGGCAGCGTCACCGGGGCCTCTCGCACACGTGTCCGATGCTGCAGTGTTATTCTGCATCTATGGAGCTCTGCCTCATTCGGACTGATGTTTATTCACAATTTGTTACTGCTGTTTTCCACATTTGGAGTCTGCAGGACAAGGCCATTTGTTTGTGGCTGGATTCTCTGTTTCGCTTGAAGATTTGTTTCACATCATGTTGCTCGTGTCCAAGCCGTTGTAAAAAATGTTTGGTGGAAAATTAACGCATAAGCCATAAATAGAACAATTTAGTCCCTGTTTTTATCAGTGCAGACCAACACAGTTCTTAATTGCAAAACTGACCTGGTACTAAAGAAAAGGCCAGCTGTGCCTAATCATCCAGTGGATGGGCCAGAATACACTGAATAAAGGAAATGGAAAGTAACGCCAAAATGTTTTAAGATGTAAAATGACACAACGTTCAATGAACACTTGCCAACATCATCTCTAATTACTGCAGTGATTAAGTAGTAAAGAATTTGGTCCCAAGGGGATTGCAGTTCTGAAGGAAATACGGTGCCATGTGTTACAGATTTTTTTTTTCTTGCAAATCATTATGGAAATTCTGCTTTCTGTGGTTCTCCTAACAAACTCTTTCTTTGCAAAAACCATGCTTCATTTGTGAAGTGCAAAGGGAGTGTAGCTTGCCTGCTTCTGAAGATTTACGTCTTTATTGCCTTATATTCAACTTGCCTTTTTAAAAAATCCTTTTATGTCTCTAAAGAAAGAAGCACAGAAAGCATTATATATTTGCATACTGTAAGGGTTCCTCTCATCCTCACTGAAGAACAAACAGAGAATAGGGGAGGGCTGGATAAAAGCATCAAGACCTTAACACAGCATGGCAATGGCCTAACAAACAGCCAGAGAAACTGCAATTAATGCAAGACCAGTTTAAAATCAGAGTCCTAGGGGACACCTTAGAATGCTCTTAACCACGAGATCAAAAATTTTCCAGCTTAAAAGATACAAAGCACAACAACAACATAGAACAACAACAGCAAAAAAAAACACCCGGAGGTTTAGTAACAAAAGTATTTGAATTGATTTTAATTATGGGTTGCGTTTCAACTTTTTATAGCTCTGGATCAAAATTTCTATTGTACAAGCAAAATATATATTTCACCATAGTATGCTCATGTTTATTGTGTTTTATTCTCTCAGCAGGCATCTCTTCTTTTCATTCTGCAAAGGAAGAGGAAAAATCCTCGTCCTCTTGCAGAGCTAGGAGACAAAGAACAGCAAGGGAATAGCCATGGTCTTCCTTCTCTGTTTTGTCTTGATTTTTTCACATCAGATCCATGCCTCTGTCCTCCTTCTACCCCTTGCTATACAGATCTTCCAAACACACTATTGCATGTTCCACAAAGAAATATTTAGCTCTCACAAAGCACTTTTATCAGTACATCAAAGAGACACAATTATCCCCATTTCACTGGTGCGAAAACCAAGACTCAAACATCATCTGTACGGAATATGCACAGCAGGGAAATAGCACGGTAAGCTCCCAGAATACGAATGCCATATGTATACATTAGAAATGAAGTAGTAAAGAATACAATATTTCTGTCTGCCGGGCAGGATTACAGAGCACAAAGAGGTCAAAAGAGAGAGGGAAGTAAAGGCACCAGTCCCTAACACTCGCGTTTATAGGCTTTCTCTTGTCCTAAGAAAGATATAGAAATGCTGCTGCAGAATCAACCATAAACTATTTACAACAAGACCAATTGATTTCACATGTAGCTTTTAGAGAAAAACACTACATGTGATTAGACGTGAGGGAGAAATGTCCACATAGCCAGATAGTGTCTGCCAGCTGTACACCGAAAGCTTGGCCACGTTGCCAGGTATGTGGTAACATGCAACTGCAAAACAAAAAACAAAATTCCATTGTTTTTAGCCTGACTACGGCAGCAAATTAAAATGCTTCCTCTTGCTTCTTCGTAGATATGAGGTTTAGCTGGAAAGGCAACAGATGCTCTGAATCTGAGTGTTTAAAATGAGACATTGAGACACTTCCTCCTTAGCCAAGTTGCTACGAGTACGGGAGAAGATGCTCTTTTTTTCCTCAGAGTTGAATAAGATGTTAAACTTAGTTTTCTAAGCTCGCTTCATGAATCATTCATGATCATGTACAAATCATCATGAACTCACAAGCTTCCTGGTCAAGAGCACTGAACCAGCAAGAATATTTAGGGAGATTTAATGGGAATGACAAAACAGTTAAAAATGTGACTAAAGGGATCATAAACAGTAAGTGAATTCATTGGACCAGACAGAACACTTATCAGTTGATTCAGTCCCATTTGCACTATCAGCAATGTTGATAATAAAAGTACTGCAGATTTTGCAAAGAACTTCAGATTCTCAAATTCTTTCTATATTTTAATGCGTCTGTAGTTGTTATTTCTGTGAAGGGAATCGTGCCATCCTGGTGCGCTCATGACTCACTGAAAATCTGTTTTGAGACTTATCGGTATGATGTAAGTCATGCCAAGAGAAACACTAATTTAGGATAAAATAGATCCAATTGTGTTTATGGTGACCAACAAACATTTAATAAGTTTTGTCTAAAAAACAAATAAAATCTGACAAGATAACCAGATTTAGAAGAAAATGGGTTAGCTGATCACCAACAGTGTCGAACTAACACCAAATATTGGGAAGGCACTGAATGCAAAAGTCTCTGTGCCATTTTTACTGTTCCCTTTTAGGTTCTAACTCAATTAGAAGGTGCGTGCATTTCTGTGGCATCTGCTCCTCATTATCATGCTGAGGGAGGCGACAGAGGACAGAAAGAGGGGTTAGGGGAGGCCACGCCGAGGAAAAATGAAGACGACAACCTTAGAGGTTGTAAAGGGAACAAAGATGATGTACCCTGCTTTGAAAATTGCCAGGTGAGTGCTAGCTTATGACAATCCTACCTTCAAGACCCTGGCCAATGCCATGAGGGCGGTCAGCCAGGAGCACTAAGTGCATGCCCAAGGCGGGACTGCCTTAACCTCCTTGCACCAAATCCTTCAGCACAGCCTCCATAACTCCCAAACAATAGGTCTAGCTCTTTTTACTTTTAATGTCTACTGTAATTGCATATAACCTCTGAGCAAATACAGGAGTGATTTCAAAAAGAACGTGCAGGGTCATCTTCACAGGCTCCCAACTCCTCAGGGCTAGATTCCTCTATACTCAAATGCTTGCAATCAGTCTAAGGTTTTGGCTACCTCCAAACTACACGGCTGCTTTCTGGTAGCACTATAGCAAGCTCCTAGAGGCCTCATTCAGCTGGGCATCTGCTGCAGAAAAAGGACACGAGACCAGGAGCGGGAACATTCTCAACATCAAACTGTACTCTCTGTCCCCCGCCTTGAAGGAGAATGGAAAAGCCATTCTCTTGTCCTTCTCAAATCCCATAATATCTCCGTGACGCTGTCAAAATACAGGAACTATTGTAATCAGACCTCATCTATGTCAATTTCATACAAACCGAGTGCTCCCAAAACGCAATGAGAAATTAATCTATTCTACAGCTTGCTACTTCCTATTTTTGTCTGAGGCTTAGGTATAGTGGACAGAAATAAATTAAAATATTGATAGATTAAGAAACACAGAATCATTTAGGTAAGCTTGAGTGTTTTAATTTTTAAAAAGGCAGCAATGTCTAAAAATATCTCAAAATCAGTCCTTTATGTTAAATAATAACTGCTTGTGATTTCTATTAAAAGATGGATAGTTTTCTTTTTAACTAACTGTGTTAAAAGATAATCAGGAGGTTGGTTTTTTTTTCATATTTTAGGTTCGTGCACTTGTAAAAATAAAAATCGCCTGGTTCCTAAACTGCTCTAAATTGCATTTATACAGAAATGTAAGTAAACTTTCACCTTTTTGAAAGAGTAAAATCTATGTATTGCTTTGAAAAGGGCACTAAATGGCTCCTGCATTTAGGACAGGATGGCAAACCCTTTTTACTGCAATGTCTGAGATTATGCTGCTGGCCTTTGCTGTGATGTCAAGCGTTGGCCTTTGTGGCATTGCAATTTCCCTTTCAGAAAAAAGTTGGTATTTGTGAAGCAGATTGCACTGAATGAAATTTGCAGTCTCTGATGCCTGCTAGTGGGACATTTGTTACATGCTCTGCTCTGAATGTAGTAATACATATTTCAACGTGGCACTGCTTCTGCAAAAGATTAAAAACCTCTTAGTCCTGTGAGACTTGTGTCAGCATCTGATTTCATGTGCAAGGTAATCTTTAAATATTAATATGGAGCAAGGTCATGCTCTCTTTAACCCCCAAAATGGAGTTAGTAAATCATGATCTGGCAGTAAAAATATACAGGGCACATCAGTATTTGTTTAGGGCAAAATCTAAATTTAAATTAAACTAAATTGGCAACTGGTATTTTTATAATCACATATATGTAATATATTACCTGTGGGCAGGGGAGCACCATGGATACCCTATGAAGCTGTAGTTGAAAAACATTTATTAGAGGGATATTAATAAAATCACCCCCATTGACAGCAGAGAAAGTGGCATCTGAAATACCAGAGAGATAAATCTAAAGTGGGAATTCAGAAGCTCTTGTGGCAAATCCACTGCTGTCAGATCTCTGTTGACTGCAGCAGAACAAGTCACTTTACACCAGATGAGCAGGAGCCTTTTGGGCTCTCGTCTAAGCTGAACCACTGATTTATGGCGTGACACTAGTAGTCTTTTTGACCTCTTTACATGGCACTCATCCTACCAAGCAACAGGGGAGGGGGAAGTGATGGACCTTGCTGGAAACTAGATGATAGACCCATACAGACTTTCCCTAGGCAAAATAAAACATTTCATAGTTAAATTTCTTCAGAGGGGCTGATGGGTTAGACTTGTAATTCTATATACACTGCCATTACATGTTATCTGGAGCTCAGCTCCCAGTGCAGCTGAGGTTCATGCCACACATAACTAACCACATTTGTTTTGCTGCCAGGGGATCTCCCTGGCTGTGGAGATGGGGAATGGCTTTATCCTACAAAAGAGAGCCAGTTGAACTCTGTGAGGAGTCAGTATTGTGAGACCATGACCTTTCATACAAAATACTTAGAGAGCAACTGAGCAGTAGCAGAGTCTGGGGAGTGAAAGAGTCTTCATCTGAGCATTGGGAAATAAAGGGAGACAAATCATTTAAATTTAAAAACACAGAAAGTGTGCTTGCTAAATAGGCAGTGAATGTGTGATCCTCATTTAGAACAAGGAACAGCTTATTTTAGCTTTAGCATGTAATGATTTGAACTACTGAATGGGCAAGATTTTCTTTACGGAAGCATCTGAGACAAAAGGTCCTCGTAAATAATCAGCTAAAGTAGCTCTACTTTGCTCTTTGCTCTGCTTCCTAAAGTTGCCAACTATTTGAAGTTATGCATATAAATTTTGCAATGTGGACTGCTGAGTCCACTGGGAGATGTGCTAAGGCTTTTAAACCCATTTCCCTTGGCCCTTTTACTTTGGTCTGAGTCCAGAAGTGTTTTATGGGCCTCGTCTGTGAAGGTAATGGGTGTCTCTGGATCAGGTCAAGCAGGCTCCATTACACCAGACACAAGTCAGTCAGTGGGAAGTATTCTGTATAGACTTGGAGTCTCCAAGAAGCAACATCTACAGTTAAGCCTCTAACTCTACAAAGTGATTAAAATGCTTAAATCAGTCAATGTCACCATTCGGGCCAGGTTGCTCAGCTCAGAGAAGCCATAACGTGAGCTTCAGCAGGGAAGATCCTCCCAGAGCTCAGAGAGCATTAAACCACCCGGTGGTGGCGGTTTCCAGCCCGCAATTTGTGCGCGCTCGGAGATCTGTGGGTTCGTTCTAAAGGCTCTGCAGTGATAGCAAGGAAAATTTTATTTTCAGTAGGCTTAACTTTGTTATACAGGTGCCCACACCTCCACTGGAAGCTTTCTTAGAAATCCACAAGTAAAGTCTGAATTAAGACCTTGCTCTCATATGTAACAATTTGATACTAATACTTTGCGATTCTTTATTCACAGATGGATTTTTCAGTAGGTTCCGAAATTGCTTTCAAAGCACGTTTCCAATTCTCACTAAGCAGCTCTCACCTGCTAAAAACTCACTGGGGTTATTTTGTAATGTTTAAAAACGTATGGAAACCCAGTCCTGCCATGCATTGCCTCACAGAATTCAAGCTCTGAGCAACAACTGGCCTTCCTCTGAGGAGGATGCAGGAGCAAAGAAACAGGGCAGTGGGCAACGAGGACATCGAGAGAGAAAAACAAAACAAAACAAAACACAAATTATCCAGCAAAATTCAAGACTGAGAGAAGATTAGGGAGGAGGATGGAGATGATTTCCATCTGAGGATGGAGACTACATTACAGTCCCTCAGCAGGACAGAGAAGTCAAAGTTGGGGGAAACCTGTCAAAGCCTTGCTTTCCAACAAAGGCAGCAGAATAGCAGTTTGGGGAGCTCATTTTAGCCATACGAAGCTGCAGCTGTGCAGCTGGCAGAGCGAGAAGGTGTCAGTGGCACAAGGAGTGGCCTTGGCACCGGACTGCTGCCACACCGGCGTGCTTCCAGCACAGAACGGGCTCAGAATGGTCAGGAAGGGGCTGGGGAAGAGGAAGGTGCAGACAGCCACCAGGCTGGGGCTGGAGCACCCGAAGAAGCCTTCAGAAGCCAAACCTCCTTCAGGAGAAGGGTTGTGGCTTGTCAGGAGCAGAATCAATGACAAAACAGAAATTAGCATGATTTTAAATATTCATCTAAAATACGCTATAAATCTCTTTGCCCTTGGAAGAGCCAGAACAAAAGACAAGCACAAAACTGCAAGCAAATGCAGAAGTCTCCATCTCGCTGTGCAGGCAGATGGAGTTATTTAGTCAATCCTCTACTGTCTTCTCTGGGCTACAACGAAAAGACAAAGAAAAAAAAGCTGCCCAAAGTTTCAGTCAATATTTACCTCTTGGGTTAATAAATTGTGATTCTGACCTCAACAAAAGTCAATATCTTCTGATTATTATATGCAGGCACCTTTTTTATTTGTCCTCAGTCATTGTATAATGAGTCACCTGTTTCCACTGGCAACTTCACTTTAATTTTGAATGTCTGAATTGAACAATCATTTATACTCAAAAAGCAAAAGACAAAATTACTATAAACCAGAGCTGCAAAATGTGGACTGAGGTTGCTATTTCTAGTGAATAAGTGAGCTTGGGCAGGGGGCAGAAGGGATCAAGGATTAAACACAAAAAATAGACATTTAAAATCCTCTTTTAAATACCTCTGAGTGACAAGGAGCAGAGAGAGGAAAGTCCTGAACTTTGCTATTAAATACAATAAGGCTGCAAGTGTGGGAGGGAAGAAAAGACAACAACCTGGCCTGACTGGTGAACTTGTTTTAATGGAACATCATTAATTTTTCCCCCAGAAAACAAAAATAAGAGCAATGCCAGAAAATATACATCAAGGGCAACAAGGACAGACGGGAACACCTGCAGGTCACAGAGGCAGACCTGAGCAAAGGCCACCACAACTCAGTCCTTCGTTAAAGGTGGCCTGGGCCAGCACTGGAGGGAGAAAGCTCAGAGCATTAGTCTTATAATTATGCAATGTTTTATGTAATACCACAGGTGTGCACTCTGCTTTCGTGGAAGAAATCAAAAAGCGCAGCCTCCCCCTGCAAGATCAAGAATCAGCTAGAATCACATTTTGGCTCTTCAACTTCTCATTTTTCTAACATCCCCCACTGACTATAATAAAAACGTCCTTTGGGCTTACAAACCTTGTGATGCTGGAAAGATTTTTCACCCACACAACCCACTATTCTCATCTCTTTTTTAAAAAGTTACTTTACCGGTTTAAGTTTGTCTGACAACATTTTACTATTAATCACACTCTGGCAAACAGTGGTGAGAGCAGCACACCTCTAGCTTAAGGAAAGCTCTTTCTGAACAGTGAAAGTTCAGAAAGAGCAAATTATGATCAAAACAATCATGATCTGGCTAACTTTGTGAACACCTAATTAATAAATCCCATACAGACCCATCTTTGCACATTTGCTCTAAAAGCCAGACTCTCTATCTGCACCGCACTACTCTCATACCACGCTACCTTGTGCTGTAAACAAAAAACAGCTCATTATGCCCAAAGCAGGTCATGTTGTACTCCTGGGAAAAGCCACAGACATGTTATTTTCATGCTAGAAAAGAAGCTGCTTTTCAGATGGGACGTTCGACCCATCTGTTTAGCCATTCAACAGATATTTTTATTATTACCTGTTAATATCGTGCTTATTTTCTGTAATATTTTAAAGGCATATCTCATTCAGAAGAAGTGGAGTTGCTCTGCTTTAGTTTTGGAGAATGTATGCCATCATAAATAGATTTTCCTGTTTACTTCACAAAGCTGGTTTACAGCTCACTTGCTATAAACATGTTTTACATGGAGACCAGCAGACATAAAAAAGTCATTTAGACTGTTTATAGACCAAAAATCAGCTGATTTTCTGATATAAAAATACAAAATTTATGAAAATAAAAATCTGCTTCTCCCCAAGAAGTTACAACCCGGAATGTGACAATGTGAAAGCTTGATGGATTAAAGGTTCATTTGATATCATCAGACCTGTTCCTACTGAATTCAAATGTTTTCCACCATTAACACAGTTGAGATCCTCTATTTCCACCTAATGATCTGTATCAGTAGCTGCCACCATTATCACATCGGTACCAGCAGGCAGAGGTTGACTTGTGCATATTCATACAGGAAGGGTGGAAACTGTCTCTTATGAACAGAAATGGATGAAGTTTCAGTAAATTTGAATACATTGGTGGACCCTTTGTGGCTATGTAGGACTTTAATCAACAGCCTTCATAATGGAGTGAAAATGGAAACCAGTTTGAACTTCTTATAGTCAATAGACAGAGACAACTGCAAGAAGGTGGCAAAGCATCACGAGATGCTGCTCTTTCGTAAAACCCAACACGCCCCCAGGGAAATGCTTACTTTGGAAAAGAAATCCTCAGCAGGGAGCAGAGCAGAACTTGGGCCCAGGCTCTGGACGAGGTCATTGTCCCTCCCTGCCCTGTGCAGAAGGCAGCTCTGCTCTTGGCACAAACTGCTCCAGGAGCCATCCCTAGGGCTGCTGCTGCACTGCACCCACTACGAAGGGCTGCGAGGAATGCGGGCTTGGGTTTCTTCTGAAATTTCACCGCAAGCCAGTGCAAAGAGCAGAGAATATTCTTGATGTGTTTATTGTAGCCTGGGCTGCTAAGAGATTCAGCAAAGTGCCCTAATTTAGCTGAAGCTCGTGAATCCTAAAGAAATGTAAGAGGGTCTTGTGAAAGAAGGCAGGAGGCAGATGGTTTCTGCAGTGAAAACTGGAGATGGCTTTTGTTAGAGACTTTCGGAGGTGATGAAGGATTGTTTCTACTGGCAGCCAAGATCTTAACAGATATAAACGTTACAAACCAGTAATTTAACACTTATTTCTTCAGTCACTCTGACTATGTTTTATACATTATTTTAATTAATAGGTTTAATATTTTGAGCTGGATGAATTTCTGTTTTCTTCTATGCTCTGCCTCTTTATTTTTCCAAGCAATAACCCAACATATAATGCAGTCATCAGACCATAATTGAATGGACTAAAAAATAAGAATCATAAAAATACTTGTTTACAATATAAAGCTTGGATTAATATTCACAAGTGTTTGAAAGCACTGAAAGAATATTTGCAGTCTCCTCCTTTCTAGTCAAGTAAATCTTTGCTTTATGCAGAAAATAGTATTCAATAAAGAATATATTCTAAATTTTGAATTATATAAAAATCACAACACGTCCTTTTTTGCTCCTCTAAAATTCAATAAATAGTTCAATAGATCTTCTTTATTCCTTTCACCCTTTCAGGGAAAAAAGTGATTCTTAGGCAAAGAGCTTGCAGGCCAAATTTCAATTTGAAAATAATCTTTATGGCTGAGTTATAAAACAATGAGAATAAGGGTTTATGATGTGAAAGTTGATGCAGACTTTACTGTTTTGGCATGATTGGTGAAGCTATATTAAAAACAAATAAATGTAAAACAACAACAACAGAAAAAAAAAAAAAAGCAGCAATGCACAAAACAGGCGTTCTAGACCCTTTGACTAAACAATAGAAGCTGTATGCTATCATGGCCATATAAATCCAAAGTCTTAAACCACTCCACCCTTATTATCTCTACCAAAAGAAAAATGTCTATAATAATACATATATTGACTTTTGCTTTTTGGTCAATAAGAAGATTTACTGCCCCACTCTTCAGTCAATTGTAACCTCTTTGGGTCAACAAATCTCGATACTGATCTCAATAGAAGTCAATACCTGCTTATTACTTACCTCCACATTTAGACACCTATCACAAATTCTTATGGGCATTCCCTCGACAAGAAGAAATGAATATTTTCTCTTTAGTTTCTATACAAAATAAGCTTATGTACTTTTCATGAAGACAGTCTATTTAAAGCCATGAAATGATGCTGTATTTTCAGAAAACAATGTTATACATGAATTTCTGTAGCTAGTGACTGAAGTTGCTTAGCTTCTCTGTGTTGTTTCCTTAAAAAGTCGCAGACTGACCTTCTTGTAACTCCTATTTTCCTCCCACATAAAATGCAATTGAGCAATCTGACATTTTGTCCTCACTAACCAAGAAAGGCAAATAACAGTAAAAATTAAAAAGCTAGTTGCGAGTAATTATACACGAACAAGCGTGCCAGTTCAACACAGAAATGTAACAATTTCTTTCTCAGTTGCATTTGTGTAAGGCTAGCATAGAAAAAAAAAAAAAAAAAAAAAGAAAAAGAAACTTAAAGCCCCCCATCACATCTCAGTTTGTGTATGAATCAAATCTGTTCTTTCACAGAAAGTTGGACTCCAGATACGCTGTTCAGCACCTGAAGTGTCAAAAGGCTTGCTATAAGACACTCAAAAGAGGATTTCATGTCTTATACGTAAACAGATTAAATGGACATTTATTTACCATGTAATCCAAAGACTTACATTAAAACTTTAACATAGAGCCAGCTAATAAGGAATACATTTTAAAATACTGTCTCATTGGATTTTGTTCTGAAAACTGGATTACTTAATTTTTGCATGTGTTCAGAATGAAAATTGAGAAAATACTGGTACGGAAGTCTGAAACACACGGCAAGGAAATGTCAACAGTGGCAGAAGTTATACTGAAAAGTGCCTTTACAAATGTCTTGGACAGCCACAAGAAACATCACTGCACTGGTCTCCTGGTCCTTTCCAGTTGCACATGCAGTATAATATTAGTTGTGTCAAACATAGCAGACAACAGATGGAGCAATGATCCTAACCTTAAATATTATTATTTTCTTACCTTCTCTTAAATTTTTCCATTCTGAACATCAAAGACAGCAGTGTTCATATTCCCAGCATTAAAAAGAGTGAGAGAGAGAAACCAGGAAAAGACTATAACTGAGACTGAAACATAAAATCTATTTTTAATTTTTAGCCTAATCAGAGTAACTCATGTAACACCACTTAATGGCCTGCTTAATGTTAGACATTCCCATCACTGTCCCATAACATCTGCATTATCTGAGGTAAGATGAGAATACACGATCTGCTATGATTTTGCTTTATTGTATTTGCCATTTATACCCCAGTCTGGAAAAAATCCATAAAGTGAAATTTTAGGTGCAGTTTACGCACAGAAGGCCCCACTCTGCACTCTTTTACCCCAGTTTTGTATATACCCGGAGTACAAAAGAGGTACAACATGAAAAGCATGGCTGCACTTACCTAAGAACTGTATTTGACTAACGAGTTAAGGCAATTCAGAAATTAAATCGTTTTTCAGGCTAAAAAAAAGAAAAAAAAAAAAAAAGAAAAAAGTATTGTTTATAGGATGTGATAGTAGGCCTAAAACAACAACAATAAAATACATTTTGAGCTTTTTAAAAATAAAGCTATATTGATTTTCATAATGTAAGGCATTAGACTACTTAGATAGACACAACTGTCATGAAAAAGATCCAGGCTGAGAAACACCAATAAAACTCCCATTCATCTACTTAGTCAAATGGCCTGGTGAAAGGTCAAGCAAGGTTAGCGTGCTCTGTCCAGCGCTTGATATTCCTGCAGGATGACAGGATATCCTTCACAACCAGCTTTAATGATGTCCCTGACCGTCAGGTGAAGGCCACGTGCTCCCTGGGCATGGGCAATGCAGCAGGGAGGCACTGAGAGCCTCCCACCACCTGTCATGGCCTGTCCCCAGCTGAGCCCAATCTGAAGTAAAATAGTGAGGATTACATGTATGGAACCTGACTGTGAAGAACTTCCTTCTAAAGAACTGGTATCAGCTAAACCATCTCCAAATTAAAATATTAGTGCATTCGTAAGTGATAGTGATTAAAGCAAGTGGACTTCAGAACACGGTATTATGAAGGACGACAGTAATGGATGGATGAAATACCAACAGAAACGCAGCAGAGTCAACAAAGATCAAGTGCCAGAGTGAGGGAACGTAAAGGAAAGAGGAAGAAACAAGAGAAAATTTCTTGAGGGCAAAAATAAGGTTAAAGAATGATCATTAATGTGCTACTGACACTCCACAGTTATAATGAGAACTGTGCAAATGAATACATAATAAAGAATTATAATAATAGTTGGGTAGCATCAGCTGGATGGGAAGAGGCAGAGGACAATAGGAGGATCGGTCTAATAACAGACATTCTGCCCTGACTGTGGCAAAGGCCTTGGAAGATGCTCACAGGAAAGAAATCTCCATGGAGATTCATGAAAGCCGTTCCTTATTATTATTTTTCAGACGATTTCTACCCCTGAACAAGCCCCGAGGCCCATTCAGACTTCCTGAAGGTCCTAGAATGTGAAACCTAACTTTGAATTGTGGAGAGCTTAAGCGTAAGTGGTGTTTTACCACCCTCTGAAGGAGGTGGGCTATCTCCAGGTCTACCTGCTGAGGGGCTTTGCAGCTCTCTTACCTTGCCCAGCAATCTCCCGTGCATTTTAAAATACCATTTACACTTAAAACTGCCATGCCTGAGGTTGTGGTTTCAAAGTATCTTCACTTCATATTATTGACCAAACACCAGATTATGGATCAGCGTTTTTATAGAGCAGAGAGGGACACGGTGATGGGGGGGGGAATACTGAAATGTTTGGTTTTACTCCATGCTAATGCATGCACCACTTATTTTCTGAAACAGAGTTCAGATAGGACAGACATCTTTGTCACTATTTGCAAAACCTGAGCTCCCTCATTTACTAATTTCTATAGCTGCAGAATTAATAGGACTGATTACAGCTAGCATTTGACTTGATTGCATTTTAATTGAAAATCTTCAGCTGTATTAAAGATTTTCTACTATCAGCCTTTCACATGACAAGAGATGATGAGGCTGATGGAGCTACCAATGCAGCCAAATTTTAAGTGGAGTTTTGACTGTGAGGGTTATTGCTATAGGAACCTCTTGAGTTCCAGCACATATGTCACGAGCAGAAAGCAGAAAGTACTATTGTGTTATGTATTCCATTCAAGCTTCTCACTTGGAAATAGCTATGATTGTCATCCTTGGCCAGGTTTAAATTGACATTTTTATCACAACATTCCTGGCATGGTACTGCAAATTACTTGCTTGTGAGTAGTTATCAACTAGCAAATATTTAAAAAGAGGTTGGCTGATTAAAATTATATGACAAGAGCTATATAGAAACAACAAAATAACTAAAGGCTGCAAATATTCTTTTAAAGATATATATTTTCTAAGAAAGAAAACCTATACATGCGGATGAGCCATAAATCCCACATCTTCATTTAATATTTGATCATCAGAAAGCTAATAATTAAAACTGGGAAGGTTAGTTTGGTCAAGTTTTACAGCTGAGCGCACTCCCTGAACATGCTCAAATCAACACTTATGAGATTAATTTATAAGCTCTTCAAATTCTGAACCTCCAAGGTTTATGCTATCTGTGCATTGTTTGCATAATGTAGTTTTGCGCTGCTAAAGCACTGCCTGTAAAGGGATTATTTTCATATTCAGCACATTAAAGATACAGCACAATTCATAGATATCGCACTGTGTTTATGCCTGAGATAGCAGGTAAAGTGTCTCTTGTTCTGATTATCCATGAAGCAAACCTAGGAACGTGGATGTTTTGGGAGAGAGTGTACCCTTAGTGAAATTAATTCCCCAATGGTTTTATTAAAGTCTGCAAATTGCATTATTTTCCCATCATATTTGAAATATTGCACTTCCTTAATGCTTGCTCTAACCCATGGCATGCCATCTTCCCTGGGGTGTCTAGACATGGTGTCTTAGATTTATGTGTATGATCTCAGTGTGTTACAACATCACTCCTGACTAATGCATTATTACGATACTTACATATATTCCCAAGTGTCACTGTATTGATTAGAAAATCACCAATCTGCATATGCACACCATCTGTGCTTCAGAGAAGCAAAACATGCAGGATAACATTTGCTTTACTCAAAGGGAAATTCACATACTACTAAAAGAACAAATGGGAACTCTTTTTTATGTTTTGTTTTGTCAAATAACAAAGAAAATGAACACTATTTTTGCAAAACAACAGCTCATGCCTGACAGTTAAAAACAGAAGCGTTTTCCTCACTACACAGCCAGGAGATCTACCTTTTGTAACAACATGTAAATAATCTACCTTTTAGAGATCACAACGCAGAAGCAAAGGATACTGCTGCAATGAATTTAAAAAATCTCAGTTCAAATGCAACAACAGGGGACTTTTCAGCAGAACTGGCTGTAGTCAGCAGCGAGTCCTTTCTCAGCTGAAAGCTCCAAGAGTGGTTGTAAAAGATGAATGAGGCCCTTGCTTACAGGGGTGAAATGCTTTTAAAGGACAAGAATCTGCTTATCTTTGATTGATTGCTCAGTCTGATACTTTCCTTTATAAAGTTTATTGACTACAAGCCCATAAATCAAAGAAAAACAAATCACAGGTTCAATTTTGGGGGCATTGACATCCTGCCATCTTGCAGCAATAGCTTAGAAGTCACAGGGCAGGGAAAAGGAGGGATACGGGGGACTCATGGAGACAAAAGCATCTACTTGAGGTAAGCCATTATTTCAAATGTTTGAAAATGATTATTCATTTATGTCCCCATAACACTTTTAAGTCCAAAGACGCAGACAACCAAGGTACACTGATCATTTTTTGAAGTCTTTAAATGCTAAATTTGCAGTGAAGAAACATACTTTCCACTGTGTTGCGGTCTCTTGCCAGTTCTGCTAGATTACAGTCGCATTCCTACACATTTCTCACGCTTTGTAAGGATGCTACTTTTACAATTTAAACTATCAAAGCAAGAATCAGAGTTCTTTCAGGGGGATTTAAGGGTTTGGAAAGATCAAGATCGCTATACTGAAAGCACCCCCACCCACACAGAAAAATAGTTGCATGAAAGGGAAGTCCTAACCATAGATCTTGCTCATATGTGGCATACGGTATAATATGACAGCACAATAATATAGATTAATTTGTGCTGTTGACCTTGACACACTATTCTATTGTGTCTTCTTTTAAAGTCAGTGCTCGGGTCACTAGAACATCTGGTGTGTAACAAAAAAATCCCATTCTGAAGTGCTAAATGTGTTGAAACAAATGGTACTGTACTATCATTATGCAGTGCAACCTCTCAGTTAGGGGTCTAATTTCCAGGCTACCCTGACTGAACTACATTATTATTAGTGGTTTTATAATTCACATCTTGCCACAGTACACAAAATACCTCATTATCAAAAGTAGCCTTTTAAAAGCTGGATTGGGTTCCATGTAAGCAGGACTGACTGTCGCTTTCTTTTCATTTTATCTTTAGAGACATCTGGAAGGGTTCAGCCTGCACACTGCTGAGCATCCTGGCCCCAGCCCAGCAGAGCACTTTAGCATGCTCGTGTATTTATACACACAAATAGCCCTCTTTATTTTAGCAGGACTTGCTGTTAAGTTACATGTGCACTACGTTACCTTGCTGAATGTAAGAAGTGGGTCCACCACATCAGCTAGGAAGCGTGCAGCTCTCGGTATTGCCTTCTCCCCATTTTACACTGTCTTCTTTTCATACTGTGCTCGGATCTAAGCTGGTGCTCAACACAGGGAACAGCTGCCTGGTGGAGCCATTTATTGGAAGACTGAAGATCAGGGAGGCAATCGGTGGCAAAGAACATGCAACTTCATTTCACGGGCATATCTCCATGATGTTTAACATGCAAAAAGATGAAACAAAATATAGATATTTTGCCCCACAGCATCTTCTAGCACATTGCCACCCGACACCGCTGCCATCCCCATTCCTCTCTACCACCACTCAGCGTGCTCTTTGCTCCCCAGCAGAGATTCTCCACGTAACAAAACATGTTATCTCTGCAGCATCCTAGGGAACCTCACAGCACTCCCCTGGAAAGTACGAATGATTTCCAGCAGTCTGATAACCTTCACCTGACCTGAGGCGGACCACAAGCTCTATTAGCATTTCAGCTTTCCCAATTAGTAGAGAGGAACACCAGTCCAAGCCCGACTTCTCCAACTCTGTTGTGTTTGTGCTGAGAGGCATGGTGGGTTGACTCTCCTCCTCTTTGCAAAGCTTCCCACCATTTATATCCCAGCAAAGCAAGTACAAATTGTTACTGATCTACTTTTTCACCTGATTTGCACACTTGCTATGCAAGTACAGGCAGAAAGGAATCAGTCCAAGAAATATACCAGTAGTTGAGTACCACGTATCTGACACAGCTTTTTTTTTTTTTTTTTTTTTTTTTTTTTTTTCTTTTTTTTTTTGATCAGGTGGTGGTGTGGTTTAACCCAGTCAGCAGCTAAACACCCCACAGCCCTTCACTCACCCTCCCACCTCTCTCTCTGGGATGGGGGAGAGAAACGGGAAAGTGAAGCCTGTGGGTTGAAATAAAGACAGTTTCTTAAGACAGGGAAATAATAATACTGGCAATAATACTACTACTACTAATAATAATGTGTATGAAACAAGTGATGCACAAAGCAATTGCTCACCACCCACTGACCGATGCCCAGCACAACCCCGAGCAGCCAGCCCCCCTCACCCTGGCTAGCCACCCCTATATATTGTTCAGCATGACCCCATAAGGTATGGAATACCCCTTTGGCCAGTTGGGGTCAGCTGTCCTGGGGCTGTCCCCTCCCAGCTCTTGCTGCACCCCCAGCCTGCCCGCTGGCAGGACAGAGCGAGGAGCTGAAAAGTCCTTGGCTTGGTGTAAGCACTGCTCTGCAGCAATTAAAACATCAGCATGTTATCAGCACTCTTCTCATCCTAATCCAAAACACAGCACCCTACCAGCTACTAGGAGGAAAAATAACTCTGTCCTAACTGAAACCAGGACATATATCCACCCCTTATTCCATACCATTTATGTCATGCTCAGGTTACACTCTTTCCAATACATTCTAATTAATCACCATTTTCATCTACGGTATATAGCAATCGTGGTAGTGATGACATACAATATATAATAATTAACAGAATACAATTGAACTCATTGACTGTTCTCACCCAGTATTAAATCCCCTTGAGGTACACAACGGACCTCCCCATTCTTTTGCATTACCCACCAAATGCATCCAGGTCCCTGAGCAAAAGCAATCCCATGAATGGGTTTGCCTTTTCCTGGGGCAGGAGTAGCCCAGACTGTTTTACCCAGCATGTTTCTTACATGCACTACAGGAACTTTATCCCCTTCTACTGTGCGTAGCAGGTTTGATTGGGCTGGTCCAGCTCGGTTGGCAGATCCCCTCGTATTGACTAACCAGGTGGCCTTTGCCAGATGCGTATCCCAGTTTTTGAATGTCCCAGCACCCATTGCTTTCAGTGTAGTCTTTAACAGTCCATTGTATCGCTCAACTTTACCGGAGGCTGGTGCATGATAGGGGATGTGATACACCATGTGATACACCCACTCAATACCATGTTCTTTGGCCCAAGTGTCTATAAGGTTTTTTCAGAAATGAGTCCCATTGTCTGACTCAATTCTTTCTGGGGTGCCATGTCGCCATAGGACTTGCTTTTCAAGGCCCAGGATAGTGTTTCGGGCGGTGGCATGGGGCACAGGATATGTTTCCAGCCATCTGGTGATTGCTTCCACCATTGTAAGTACGTGGCGCTTGCCGTTGCGGGTTTGAGGGAGTGTGATGTAATCAATCTGCCAGGCCTCTCCATATTTATATTTCAGCCATCGTGCTCCATACCAAAGAGGTTTTGACCGTTTGGCTTGCTTGATTGCAGCACGTTTCACAGTCATGAATAACCTGTGCTATAGTGGTCATGGTTAGGTCCACCCCTTGGTCACAAGCCCATCTGTATGTTGCATCTCTACATTGATGGTCCGAGGTGTCATGGGCCCATCGGGCTATAAATAATTCACCCTTATGTTGCCAGTCCAGGTCCACCTGAGCCACTTCAATCTTAGCAGCCTGATCCACCTGCTGGTTGTTTTGATGTTCTTCAGTAGCCCAAATCTTGGGCACATGAGCATCTACGTGGTGTACCTTTACAACCAGGTTCTCTACCCGGGCAGCAATATCTTGCCACAATGCAACAGCCCAGATGGGTTTGCCCCTGCGCTACCAATTGTTCTAACCACCCCCACAGGGCATTTGCTACCATCCATTAATCAGTATTACAATAGAGAACTGGCCACTTTTCTCGTTCAGCAATATCTAAAGCCAGCTGGATGGCTTTCACTTCTGCAAATTGACTCGATTCACCTTCTCCCTCAGCAGCTTCTGCAGCTCGTCGTGTAGGACTCCATACAGCAGCTTTCTATCTCCGATGCCTTCCCACAATACAACAGGATCCATCAGTGAACAGGGCATATTTCTTCTCATTTTCTGGTAGCTTGTTGTACAGTGGGGCTTCTTCAGCACAGACCACCTCCTCTGATGATATCCCAAAGTATTTGCCTTCTGGCCAGTCCATAACAACTTCCAAGATTCCTGGACGACTGGGGTTTCCTATTCGAGCAACCCCACAAGAGAAGGGTCCTCCGAGAGACTGAGCAAGGTAGACAACTGTTTAATATCATCTGTCTCTAAGGCAGCTACACCAAAAGCCCACCAGAGCCTTTTGGGGTCCTTGAAACGTCCTCTTCTAAGACAGTCTATGCCAAGAATGCATGGAGCATCCGGGCCAGTCACAATACAGTGTTTTTGCCACTCATTCCCAGTTAGACTCACTTCAGCCTCCAATACAGTTAACTGCTGGGATCCCCCCGTCACCCCATAAATACGGATGGGTTCTGGCCCTTTATAGCTTGATAGCATTACAGTACACTGTGCTCTGGTGTCTACTAAAGCCTAATGCTTCTGTGCGTCTGACGTGCCAGGCCATCGAATCCACACAGTTCAATAAACTCGATTGTCCCTGCCTCCCCCTGGCTGGAGGCAGGGCCCCTCTAATCCTGGTCAGAATCTTCATTTCTGTGTCTAAAGGACTGCCTGCTGGAAGCTGGAGCAGCAAACTTTTCAGAGAACCCCTTTTCCCCATTGTTTTCTTTTGCAACTCACATACCTGTGCCTCTAGGGTCGAGGTAGATTTTCCATCCCACTTTCTCATGTCCTCTCCATGGTCATGTAGGTAAAACCACAGGGTGGCACGGGGTGTGTACCCACCATATCGTCTTCCTTGCACAGATGAATGCTTACCCCTGATAGCTGAGACACTGGTTTGTACAGGTGGGGAGGAAAATAAGCTCTCTTTAAGTTGGTGGACCTTTTCAGAAAGTTTCTCCACAGCCGAGATGCAGGCCTGTATGGAAGAGGAGAGACGTTCTTTGTACTGCTGGAGTTGTTTAGCTAATTCATCCACTGTGGGTTCCTCATCCTCTTTCCAGGCCATATGCCAATGAGCTGGCATATGATGATGGTGCACTTCATACAAACTTTCGCCATATGGGTCATGTACACTTGACTTAATTTGGATCTGTGGATATTTGTCTGTTGTCTAGGTCCTCATAAATCACCTCCTGTAAGGCTAATTCCCTCAGGTACTGGATTCCCTTCTCCATAGCGGTCCACTTGCCTGGTAGAAAGTGCTTCCTTGTAGGGATACCTTTCCCTCACAGCTGACAGGAGACGCCTCCAGAGGCTGTAAGGCCATGCTCCATCTCCAATTGCTTTGTCAATGCCTGCATCTCTAGCAAGGGATCCCAGCCGCCTGGCTTCCCTGCCCTCTAATTCCACACAATTGGCTCCAGTGTCCCAGCCCCGGAGCAGCCAGGTGACAAGCTGCTCACCTATGCAGCGACCAAAATCTTTTTGCACATCTTGTAGCTCACACTGGTATAGCTTTCAGGTAATTACTGTTGATTTTTCGACATCCGCATCTTCATCCTGCTGCATCTCTGATGGACCAGCCTCATTTTCTCTATACCTAGACCTAGCAGAAGACTCTCTGTGTTCTAAACGACCTGAGTCTCTATACCATTTTTTCACCTTGTCTACAGGGGCAACTTGCACTGCTACAGCTCGTTTCTCTGGCCCAGCCACAGGGTCTGCCACAGGGGTTGGAATACCTGCTGGGCCCATCACAGGGGCTGGAGCGGCTGCGGGAGCCATTGTAGGGATTGGAGTGGCCACTGGGCCTGTCACAGGGCTTGGAGTGGCCGCAGAGTCTGTCACTAGGTTGACAGCAGCATCAATTGCAGCTCGATAGGCATAGGCCAGACCCCAGCACGCCACAGTGATTTGTGTCTCTTTGGAACTGCCAGAGTCATGACACCCTTTTTTCAAGTATTCTGCCAGTTTTTTAGAATTTTGCAGTTGTTCAGGGGTGAATTTCCAAAACAATGGAGGTGTCCACAGCCCTAGAAACCTGCCCATATCCTCCCACACTCCCTGCCACTCACAACTATCCTGCCTCAGGACAGATCTCTGGATGAGATTCCTAAGTAGTTGTTCAATCTTAAACAAACCTGAAGTGCATTCAGGAGACATAATATTAGCACCATGCTAGTCTGAACATCCCAAGGATATTCAACATCCCGGAGAACTATCGTGACTAATCCTTAATCGCAAAAAATCCTCACAATCAGGAGCATGCAGAAGTACTATTGGCTTTTATGAACTAAAATGTGTGAATCATATTGCCTGAGGAGGGACTGGTACCTCCAGCTTTTAAGAAAAGGGTACATTTATAAGGAGAGTACGTGTGTGTGTTTATAAAGAGCAAGAGAGATGTGCATGCTGAGCCAAGCAAAGACGGGGTGGCAGTAAGCTGCCGGAGGTCATTTGGCACATAAAAGTAACGGCCCAGAAAATGCCTTTGACTCACAGCAGGGCTGGAGGAGGAGGACATGGCTGTAACGCTGAGACGTGGGCCAAGGTGAAGTCATTTCCAGTTGTTTTAAATGAGATTTCTGCTGCAAGGTCCCAGCTGATCTCCATGAGAAGTTCATAGGCAGTTGCTGAGAAGTAAAAAGAAAAAAAAAAAAAAGACTGACATCACTGAATGAGAAGACAGCATCCAGCAATCAATCGCCGAAGACCTAATCTCATTAACTCCTTCTAAGATTTCAGCTGTCAGTCTGCAGTCAGCAGCTAGAAGTGAACTGAGTACAATGAATGAGACATCTTTTAAACATCTTTTAAACATTACTGTTTCAGGCCATCTACCTGATCTTTTATACTTGTTTGTTCTGCAGTTTCTTAGAAGTTACAACTGCTGAAGGAAGTACAGAAAATTCAGAAAAAAAAAAATAAAAAATCTGCTCTCCTATGCAGCTTCATGTCGCTGGGTCAGTGATTAACAAAGACAAGGTCCTACTGCAGGGAAGCTAAATGGAGTTCATTATGGACATGAAAGTTAGTGGGGCCAAAAAGGTGAGGCTAGAGGAAAGAGGATGAAATAAGAGCCTAACAAGTGTGGATTTTACTTCCTCAATACAATAAGAAAAGCTTTTAACTACCAACTACTATTTTAAAAAATCTAGGTAACAGTGACTTTAAGATAGATATTGTCCTATACACTATCCTGCATATACTTAGGAAAATTAGTATTACAATGTATTACTTTTTAAAAAAAAAAAAAAGTCATGTTTTTATGAGTAATCTTTTTTCTATGTGTCTCTTGCAGTTTTGACTGAAAAATTGTTTTTGCAATTTTCTGGAAAAATTAAGGAAATGGAAACTAAGCTGAATACTATTTCTGTAGAGTAGAATGATGCCCATTGAACCTGGACAGAGACATCTGCCTCAAAGCCACCACAAAATTATGAGCCATTGTCACCAGTGCTCATTGCTGGAGTGCCAGGGGAATGCCAGTGCTTCCTGGGGGTGCTTCCCCGCAGCAGCCTGCTAGAAGGACACTACAAACAACTTGCTCCTATACCCACTGACAGAACTTGGAGCTGCAGCCAGCAGACACTGAGATATGAGAGGATTTTCTCAGCCCTGAGATCTGCAAGCGATAGTTTGGGTCTCACATGCAGATGATTTTTGGCCAGGCACTGCAGCACTGAGCATCTGAGCAACATAATGAGAGCCAACTCTAACTTCAGCTTGTCGTATTTACCCCCAGAAATCAATAGTGAGTAATTGCTCACTAAAGGTCTAAAATGGACTTTAGACCTTTTACAAGATACCATTTAGGAGATGATCTGTTGTCCAAGCAACCCTTAGAATAGACAGGAAGAATCAGATGTTAAAGTAAATTAACGTGGCATTAACTTGTCTCCATCAGCTTGTCGATGGAAGGGAATTCAACAAGCAGCACATCCTAGAAGAGGGAAACTGTCCCTGTTTGCACGATTGTGCAAAGTCAACCTCAAAATAAAGCAAAAAGATCTGACAACTGACTGGTACAATGGGCACAAAAAGCTCCTTACAGTGAACACCCCTGAATGACTGCAGCCTCAGCAGAGAAGATATGGGATGAAACAAGGCAAGTCTGAACAAATCAGATAAGAAGAAAAAGGAGCAAATGGCCAAAAATGCAAGCTTTTGGTCATCTTTAACATATGAACGTCAATGAAACTTCCTGGACCTTACAGCCACTTTGCTCTTCAGAAAGCAAACGGGAGTTTGAAATGAGGCCTTTGATTTACATTTTCAAGTATTTAGGTGAAAAAATTGGCTTGTAATAGGAAAAGAAAAAGAGCTACTATACTGACACATGGTGACAATCATTATAAGAACTATTGCTAAACCATGTGAGTTCTTGAAAATATCATACTTTAACTTTGCTCCCACTGTTAAAGGTTCTCAGACTTGAAGAGAAAATGAAGAACCTAGTTTGTTATTTTGCTCAGATAATAACAGTTATAAAAATAGATTAACTGTCAGTATCATGAATTAATATCACAGTAGTACAGAGGCTTAAATAACAGACTGAGGCCATAAGGAAAGAAACAGGAACACAAAGCTCATGCTTTGACCTGGGAAAGGATAACCATAACACTACTGTGGATAAATGTTTACATGTTTAATAATTCTGTTTGCTTTAAAAATCTGCATTTTTTTGTTGTTTTATTCTACATATAGAACAAATCATTTTGTTCTACATATAGAGAGAGCTTTTGCTGTTAAAGCATAACATGCTAGCTACAAAAGCTAATGCTCAAGTTAAAAAATCTACAGCTTTTACTTCATGGTACAGCTTTCAATTTCTTTTTTTATTTCTTTTTTTTTTTTTTTTTTAAAAAAAAAAAAGGAACCTCTGAACATCTAAATGATAACGTGTTTCAAGTAGCTGCTCCTTCCCTGGAGTTGAACAAAATTGAAAAGATCAAAGTTAGTGTAGTCTTGTTCAAAGGTGAAGAGGTGAAATCTTATGTGTGCTGGAGGATCAGAGCAAA
This sequence comes from Heteronetta atricapilla, assembly GCA_011075105.1. Classification (NCBI taxonomy): domain Eukaryota; kingdom Metazoa; phylum Chordata; class Aves; order Anseriformes; family Anatidae; genus Heteronetta; species Heteronetta atricapilla. The sequence continues at coordinate 2,103,670 of CM021738.1, read as the reverse complement.
TAGAAATGTACAATGCTTAGTGTGCGACACCTGAAGCCCACTTTCATCAAGGTACCTCATTTTCATTTGAATTCAGAATGTTTCTCATTTTATGGTAAAATAAGGAACAACACAGGATTAGTCTGGTTACAGAAGAGCAGAAGCCCTTCCCCAGCGCTGAAAAGTAAACATCAGTAAAAGGTGAAAATGGTCAATTTTTTTTTAGAATGACTAAATTCACCACATTACATTCTACATTCCTTCTTTAAGTAGCATTTATATAATTGAGTAAGATGAAGCCATTACACCCACGATGTTTCAAGTATCATAATGCTGTTGATAGTTGAAGAGTTTCTTGAAAAAACACTGTGTTTTGAAGGGGGCTGCAGAGAGGGGCATCTAAAAAGGGTATGTTTTTTTCTCATAAAATCTCATGTGACTGATGCGCCCTGACATAATGTATCATGATGAAATACAGCTGCCAAAAAAGAACTTCAAATGATGCCCTTTTTCTCGAGAAAAAAAAAAAAAAAAAAAAAAAAAAGTGATAAGAAAATAGGCACCTTTTCAGCAAAAGCTTTTAAAGCTTTAAAAGCATGGCAACCAGTGAAAAGGTTCTCAGGTAAAGGCTTCTTTACTCAATTTTGTCTAAGTAGCTAGAAGCTAAATGGGGGGGAAAGGGTATGGAAAATAATGCTGCAGCCTCTGTGAGAACCACATCCTGAGCACGAAGCATCCATGACACAGGAAGACAAGATTTTAATATCTTTGTCCCACAGTGGTATTTCAAACACACTGGAAAGTCAGTTTCCAAATTAGTGGAAATTGTGCTACATTACCCTAACAGTGTTGATCTCAAAATGTTTTAGCATAAACCTGGACTTGAACATGGCAAACTGGTCACACACACACACAAACATTCAGAAACCAACCAAAGATCCACTTTTCAATTTTCCTTTTTTTCTTTTTTGAATATGTAGAATTTCTTTTGCATATTTTCCTGTATAAAGGCTGTTATTATATAAATTCCAGCCTGTACTCCACTGCTTTAAAGCAGTAACTATTATTGTCTGTTATGGGTCAAACCTTGACCTGGAAATCAGGTCTGCTCAGGAGTACTATATAAGTCTTTTATATACAGCCCTCCTAGGAGCAATTCCACACAGCTATCTGCCAAAGCATGTTTCCCAAGGACTCACACAGCACATCCACATTCAAATTCCTGTTTTGTTTTCTTTCAAACCTCAACTCTGCTAGAAAAATCTGCTAAAAATAAAATTAAGGAAAAAAAAAAAAGCACCATTTAGTCTTCAGTGGTAGTTCTGGAAAATGAAAGCCTGCAAACAAAGCAAGCAGAAGCACTAGGATCTGCAGGCTGTGCATGATCTGGGGTTGAGAGAGACAAAGGTGACAAGACATCCAAAGAAAAGATCCAAACATTAAGACAGCACATGCAGAGAGTGGCTAACTCTGGTACAATACATGTACATGAGACCAGATTCAACTGAATCTTTCACCAAACTTACCTTATACTAGATCAGAAATTATGTTCAAACTTGGAAAACTTCAGGATTGTCAATTGGCACACACATTTCTATTTGTTCACTTCAGCATATAAACTTGCACCTCCCTCTACCATGAAATATGATCTAAAATATATATAAACAGCTCCCAAAGACGTGACCTTTAGGACACGCATCTTTCTGTTTCCTACGTGTTAGTACAAGTCTTAGATAGTTCATACATGTTAGTACAAGGCTTAGAAAGAGGAATCAAGCCCTCATGATTCCCTGCTTATCTGAGTTTCAGATCACCATTTTTTATTTTACCATTGGAGTACTGAAAGAATTGATCTCATGTCCTATATCTATATCCAGCCTCCCAAGATTAACCTGAACAGATAACTGTGAAAGTACCATAGGTAGATTAAATCTCTCTGCTACTGAGACCTTCTATATGTTTCAAAAGAAACATTAGATTGACAAAATACCTAAGGATCAGCCATGTTGCGTAGCACGGAGTGGCTGACTTGCAAACAGAGGTAGTGCCGACTGTGTGTTTTTACGCTGGAGTTCGCTCTCGCATTTTGGTGGCAGGCAGACAGTCGTGTTTGCTTCTTTGAAAGGGGTGATCTGCTGGGATTTCAGATTTCTTCTGAAGTACTCTGCAGAACTGACTTCAGTTACTTCTCTAACCAAATATTTCTGCAGTGTTCACATGCTTCAAGCAAAGCTCCCAAGCTTCCCTACAAACCGCTATCCTAAAAAAATCACAGACGACATGTTGTATGCATAAGGATGGCTTTTAGTCATTAAAGACTACGCAAAGAGCACTGTATTTGGAGACATGGCTTCCATTTCATACGTGACTCTCCCATTTGTCTGTATAACAGAAAGCCCTCAGAAAGCATTCAGCTGGTCGCTATTTTGGTACTCATGACACAGACGGATTCCGGTAAGGTGGGATAATAGGTCAGATGTATCATACTGTTATTGTTCCTTTCTGTATTTGTATTTGTTATGGACTATAAACCCTGATGATCCAATAAAGGGCTGTGACCATGAATCCCAATTGGCTGCACAGTGCTATTTCATGGTGGGGCGAGTCCAGTGGTAACGAATTCAGTCAACATAATGATTTCAGTTTCACTGCGTTGCTCTGCTTCCTGGGAACCTGCAGAAGATAAGTGAGTGTGTCACGATCATAAATTCAGACACATACAACATTAAAATATCTTACGGAGCTTTAAGTCCCCGTGAAATGTCAAACTAATAAATATGGTGATCATATTTGCTATTTGGCAAAAATATTAATTAACTAGGAAAAGTTAATAAAAATATATTCCCCAAAATTATGCAACAGACAAAATATTTTTTTCTTATTCATGGTTATATGAATGCAAAATGCCATGGATTCTTCATCTTTAATACCTAAGGGATTTATAAGCATATTGCATCCATAAAACTTGGTTCATCAGTACAGTACACAGCCCAGATATGCATATTTAATTACTCTGAAAGTAATTTACTTGTACAGATGGTGGTATTAGAAGGTCTTACTTCAATTTAAATTACTTCTATTTGAAAAATAATGTTATTTTGCTATGAATCTTGAGTGAAGAATTCACTCTTATTACAGATGAATAATACTTGACAATCGTAATTAATCTGTGACTAATCTAATACTTCCTCAATAAACATTTTGTTTCGGATTTTACCACGCGGAGCACCCTCTTTCCAGGAGGCCGATCTAGCAGCGCTTCGGATCCAAACCCACTTATCCTGGGGGGGCCTGGCCTGCCCTGGGGGTAACAACACAGAACGCCGCAGATGTTAAACATCCCCGAGACCTCCCGAGGAACAGAGGCACTGCAAACCCGCTTGCCTCTTTCTGCAGGTTAAGTGGGGATTAAGGAAAACACACGGGGGTCCCTGGCAGGGCGCTCAGGGTGGTGCTAGCTCCCCGCTGCCATCCCCCCACGCACACCACCCCATTTCCAGCAGCACGCATCAGCCGAGCCTCGGCACCCGGCAGCACGCTATGCCACCTCCTACACCCACACTGGGAAAACACGGACGCTTCCCGAAGCGAGGCTGTTTGCTTGTACGTCTCCTTCCACGTGTTTGTGAGACTTTCTGCAGGGATCGCCTGCCTGCTGCCTGTGTTACGGCGCTGGCAGGCTCGGAGGCCTGCCTGCCTTACGGCCTCAGAGGCCGCGCACGCACCGTGTGCCACTGGGGTTGCCATGGCAAGCGTTCATGTTTTATTGAAGACTAAATGGCCACAACCCACCTAAAGGGCTCCCAAGTGGCCCTAAAATGTGTTCTGTCTTCCCTTTGCATAGTCTCTGTCCACAGAACGAGGTGATTTTGGACAGCCAACTCAGTGTGGGGGACCCACCTGGAAAAAGGCACTTTATTCCTTTTATCTATACAACTTCAGCCTCTTGGCCTGGATTTAATACAACAAACTGGCCGTTGTGGAGGTGGTGCTGAAAAGGCTCCGTGTTCCCAAAGAGCCCTGCAGGAGCTGGATATGCTGGGCAGCTGCAGCCCTGAGCCCCTGCAAGCCCAGAAGCCCCATACGCCTTTGTTAAACTAAAATGGGGGAAAAAACACTTCTCCCCATCCCCACAGCGCTGGGCTGACACCGCAGACTCAACAACGGTGCTTCCACCACACTGGCATGCTGGCTATAACCCTTCAAAGACCCACGACAGCCACACGTGAAAGGCAGAGGCTCAGCATAGGATTAAAAATCCCCTGCAGCGCAGCTGGTCACGTGCAGTCCAGCCGCAAGCACGCCAGACAGTGTGACCATGAGGCTTTGGTAGAAGGGAGGAGACTTGGTCATGGCAGCCAGGTGATGCCAGCATCTCTGCGTGTGTGTGTGTGCCTTCCACTGGGTAGGAGAAGGAGGCGAGGACAGTGCAGGTGACAGTAGGGCTGTGGCTGGCCTTGCAACAGCAGTAAGGGGTGGCAGAGAGCGCGGCACAGGTCCCCCGGGTGGGACAGCGGGGAGGTGAGGGCCCCGAGCAGCAGTTCCGCAGGAAGAAGCAGGAGGACGACAGAAGGTGAGGCAGGCACTTGTAGGAGAGGCAGTTCACAGGTGCACGCTGTAGGATAGTTGTAGCTGAACTGCTCTTAATTATGAAATTCCTCTTTGAAACCAGCCACTTTAAAGCATGGAAATTCAAGGCTACAGTTTCTATTTTATAACGCAGAGTCAAAAGCCGAAAACAGAAGTATCTTAAAACAGTTGTGTCCCTTCTTCTCACACAATTTCACACACGTGCTTGTACGCATATAAAGTCAACCCTAAACACAAGGTCCATAGTAAGTTTTTCAACAAAATAATCCTTTAGACACAGATAAATCAAGCAATAAAGACACTGGGATATCATAGAACCATTAAAAACATCACAACAGTTAACAAGCCTGCTTGCTTCCAGAAAAAATAGCGGTGAATAATCATCCTCCAGTTAACACTTAAAAAAAATATCCCTGATGTTGCTTTCCTAAAAATGATGGGAGTGGAAACACTGCTTTCTTGGCAGGTTATTTTCATTTTGATAAGAGAAATAACCCAGGGAAAGATGGAAAAAAAAAAAAAAAAAGAATAAATAACCATGAGGGGGAAAAAAATCCTTGATAATTATGCTGTTGCCTCTGCTTTTCTCACTATCAGTTTCCTCTCCTGTACCACACTGTGCCAAGCCACTCTCTGGCAGGGCATCCTCTAGATGAATCAGCACAGTGGCACGTGGACTCTCTCATGTACATCAGAGGCACAGAGGAGGTGTTTGATATTGTATTTATGAACAAATCAGAGACAAGAGCTTGGCAGGGTTGGTTTTTTTTTTTTTTTTTTTTTTTTTTTGGAGGAGAAGAAGAACTAAGGGAAAGAAGATTGTATGTCAGCTTTGGAGAAAAAAACACTTCATCATCTTTTTAAATTTCATATTAACTACAGATTCTGTTCAGCCTCATCCTCTATGTAATAAACTAAAACAGCACACACATAATCTGTACATTTATCCATCTCTCAGAAAACACAGTATGAGAGACAACCTGTTCTCATCGGGGCTTCTTTGCCCGTCACACCGCTGCACACAAGGGCGGAGGGCGGGCAGTGGGCACAGCGCGCTGCCAGGCAAACACAGCCTGGTGCTGCGTCCCCAGCCCAGCACACAGCTTTTCTTAGCACAGGAGAAACTCCGTGCTGGCAGTAGTATCATAAAGATTCATTCACTTCACTAAAGCAACATCGACAGATTATGCCCCCAGGCCTGCACGCCACCACCTCTTCATAGGCAGAGCCTCATACTTGGTTTTCTCCTGTCTGCAAAGCCTCACCTGTAAACCTTTTTTTGTTTTGTTTTGGTTTGGTTTTTTTCCCTTTTCAAAATAGGAAAACCAGATATGGGAACCATTAATCACACAAGCAATAACCTTTAATGCCAGCTGAGGGGGAAGACGGAAGCTGAAGGAGACGAGGACAAGACAGTCTAGCACATCTGCTGATGAACTAACAATATTACATCTGCAACTGAACTGTAGATCATATCAGATCATCATAAAGAATGAAAATTGTTATCTTTCAAATATTTCATGGGTAAAACACTTTAGTCGGTAGATCATCAGGCACATAAAATACTGATACATGCATATAAGCTATTGTATACCTCAGACACAGGATTTAGTTGCTAAAATGGGGTGTGTGGGGTGAGGGAGTGCTCCGGTGGAAGAAAAAATATCTCCAGCATGCCTCCTGTAGCTCCTGCTTCCTAGCCAACAGCCTTGCAGCAACTGAGACTTGAAAACAAAACTGGAACCTTCTGCTGTGGTGAAGAAATCAGAAAGGCAAGCACTTTGCCATTCCAGGCTGTGAAGAACACAATAAATACACAGTTACAAAGGCTGGTCAAACACTTCAGAGCTTGACTGTATAGTTTCAGAGGGACTAAGGCCTGGAGGACTAGCTACAGTCAGCCTTACCTGTAAAATAGTAGCAACGAAAGGGAACCCACTGGCCTCCAACATCAGGCCACCAGCTGAGTGAATTAGAATAGTTCAGTTGGAAGGGACCTGCAAAGATCATCAAGTCCAACTGTGTGACCACTTCAGGGCTAACCAAAGTTAAAGCATACCGTCGAGGGCATTGTCCCAATGCCTCTTGAACGCTGACAGGCACAGGGCATCAACCACCTTTCTAAGAAGCCTGTTCCAGCATTCGACCATCCTCACGTTACAGAAATCCTTCCTCATGCCCAATCTGAACCTCCCCTGGCACAGCTTTGTGCCGTCCCTCGTGTCCTGTTGTCAGTTCCCAGAGAGCAGGGGCCAGCAGCACGTTCCTCTGGCCTTCCCTGCCTCAGGACATTGCAGAGAGCAGTAGGGTCACCTTCAGCCTTCTCTTCTCCAGACTGAACAAACCAAGTGCACTCAGCTTCTCTGTACAGGACATGCCTTCTAGAGTGGGGAACATCTTCTACAGAGCCATGCAATTTTGATAGGTCATCCACCAGTCCCAACAGAAGTCCTTTCCAATGCCTAATTACCTCACCCTCAAAAATGTGTTACTTATCAATTTTTTATTTTCCTAGCTTTAATTGCAATCATTGGATCTTTCTATACACATTTTTCACATCCTGGGATGTGTTCCAAGTCCTCAGGTAGCAGGCATCTTCACTGGACGTAGGTACTTACATAGCTGAGTTAATAGACTGACCTGGCTCTCATTGTACAATCACAATTCCCAGACCTCAAATCATTCCTTCCATTCTTTTAAACCTACTTGAATTTTTTCACCATCTTTTCACTTGACAGAGTACTCCAGAAGAAGGATCACCAAGAAAATACAGGGAGGTCATTCCAATTCCTTGCTGTTGGTTTGTCACACTTTTTCAATAGACGAACACACAAGTATGATCTGCCTAGCCTCCTCAAAGGAACAAAATGCTTTGTGTTGATTTTTTTTTTTTTAATTAAAAATGGTGTTCTGCGCTCAAATTCCAACACTGTTGGTGATAAGAAAATGCATCATTAAATAAAAGATTGATTTCCCCTTGTGTTGCTTAAATGAGTAAAAGTGCTTACAGCAAGACAGGGATGCAGATTTCAGGGGGAGTGAATGAATGCATGACTCAGAATGAGCGTGTGTGGGTATGCCTGAACATAAGGATGCACCTGGGGACATGTTTTCCTTGTCTGTACGTATATGAACTTTCTGAACATCAGACTACTACAGTGAAACTACGCAAGACTTTGAGCACTTCCCTTAAACAAACTTTGAAAACTTACTTAAACTGCAGTCAAGTACAGATTCTTTAAAAAACAGAAAATAATCAGTAATGTTAACTGAGTCTGATTTTATGTTTGGATTTGACTCTGTACCCAAAACTGGATTTTTATTAAAAATAATCAGTGTTTATTTATCTATTAATAGATTGCTTATTGCACCTAATTTTATATTACAGATGCCAGTCTGAGAAATTAGGTATTACTTTTAGGTGTTGTAAAAGCATAAATTAAAGGAGGTATTCTACATAGCACTGCACACAACATGTCTCTGGTGCACTCACTATTTTTCTCTGACAAAATGTCTGTAAAACACCTAGGCTGATAGTGCTTTAGCTGGCTATGTACTAAGAAAGCTGAAGCTTCTGTCAACCGTATGAAATTAAAAGACAGAAGACCATGACCCTTGGTGTCTTGATTACACAAACCAGGAAAAAAAAAAAATCAAGAACTACCAGTAAGAATCTTAAAATATGCCAGATGCACGGTGTAAGTGCTGCTACAAGTTACTGCAAGCGAAAGGTGTTGCTTTCAGATTTGGAAACGCCTACTACAGAATAACCTCTACGTCAATGTGTTTGCAGCTTTGCAACATTCATTTCTAAATGAATTACTTTATGGAGAAAACCAAAAGGCAGAAAACTAAAGAAATAGGGGTCAAATTCCTCCTGTGAGATCTACCTTGTAAAATTATCCAGAATGTAATAATACCGTGTTATTGACTTAAGCACAGTTCCCTGTGACATGCTGCAGCTGACCTGTAATTTTTATCCTACATGTTGCCAGCACTATTAAAATGACACTTGTGAATGTAAATTAAGCTCACAAAGGGGACAGATTGTATGATTCTGGTTTCTCTCAGATGCCTGTAGGCTATCACAGGTTCCATATGTGAAGTAATTATGTTCACTGAAGGAAAGAATAAATGCTGTCAAATTGTGTAGTGAGAGAGAAAGCAGCTATTATATTGCAGTAGTCACTGGAGCATTGCCTCTGAAAGTGGAAAGACGTATAAGAAAATAATAATAAAATAGAAAAACTGGTGCAGCACTATATTAAATATAACCTTTAAATGAGTATCTGCTTTTGAATATATATTACACAAAGTTAATATTTCACAAATAAAAGCATTTCAACTATAACAGCATTTTCTCCCTCACATCCAGAGGGCAGGGCGCAGAGCGCCTACCAGCGGGAGAGAGGGCAGATGAGCGCCCTGCAGCTGCCGGTGGGACACGGCCCTGTCCCTTTCCCACCTGTGCCCACCTCCTGTCCCCAACCTGCTCACATGGGACAGCAGCCAGCAGCCTTCTTGGCCCCCTGCAGCAGCGCCTGTCCCCACCAGGAGGTACCGGTGGTGGCCCATTTCACGGGGCCAGCTCCACGCCCAGCAGCAACCTGCCTCTCCGGGTGTGATGCAAACGTTTTGCTGCACTCCTGAACAGCACCGACCTAAGGCAAGAAGCACCAAACGCATTTGCTGAAGGAACAACGCAACACAAAGGGCCACGTCTGCAGGCAGCGCTGTTACGCTTGGACCAACACCTCCTCCATGAGCCTACCTCGAGGCAGCACTGCCCACCAAAGCTGGCACCCACGCCTAACAGGTGAGGCAACGGCACTGGTGTGTCACACCAAAACTGCAGCTTGTTGGCAACGCTTCCATTTGTGTAACGTTACTTCGCATTTCTGGTTTTGTGGAAAGAGACACTATCCATTTCTGAGGTTTCTTCGGAGAAGCACTGCCAGGCAGCGGAGTCTCCTTGGACGCCACCTTACCGACCGCCTGCTGCATTGGCCATTTCCCACCAGGGAGCTCGGGGCTCCAGCAACTCGCTACCGCCTCGTCCAAGGCCAGCTTGCAACAAGCTCAGCACAGAGCAACATCCAGACCCGCACACGAACTCAGAGCAAACCCTCTGCCCGTGCGCCGAGGCTGCCCTACCGCTCACAGCCCTGCCAGCACGTTGAGAAGCCAGCCATGGCTAGCTGCAGCCAGCTGGCCGCCTTTCATGCTCCTCAGCTCCTGCAAGGAGGGGGCTGAGGTGCTGGGGGCCAGTCTACCCAGGCAGAGCACAACTCAAACACGGGGCAAGGCGACAGAGCTGCGGGCAGGGCTGCCCCCACGGCTGCCCGTCACGAGCAGGGGGCATGCACGAGGACGCGCTCCCTGCCAGCAGCTCCCTGGCAGGCGAGTGCCGGGGGGGCAGAGGGGTGCTCGTGCCTCAGTGAATCACTGCATTTTGCAGGCTATTAATACCAATTCGTCACGGATGGACAGGCAGCTAGATGGGCAGACAGACAGCCTGCCTGTTTTCAATTAAATGCAGTAGCAGCCGTACAATACACCACCGCAACTTCTTCTTTAAATAAAAAATTGAAATCAACTACCATTTCCTAAGCAGCTCCAAACTATTAAACAATTGCTTGCAGGGTGGCTCGTATCACACAGGAGGCTGAAATGTAAGGTAGAAATGAGAGTTTTTTTTTTTTTTCCTCGTTCACAGCATTGACAGCAGCTATAATGTATGACTCCTTTGGATGCACCGTGGCAGCAGCAGGGCGAGGATCATCCGGCGCTATTCACTAGTGAAATTGTTCCGCACAAAAAAGAGAGAGCCGAACCAAAGATCTCGCAGCCATGGCAGGAAAGAGGGAGGGAGAGAAAGATGTGGTTTGCTCTTCCAGTTTTAATAAGGATTTGTGGGGTAATGTTGTGTAAAGCTAATACAGCTGGATCTTTAATAATAATAACTAGAACCAACTCTCCATGTTAACTGACCTTTAAATATTATTGTCCCTTTCAGTTTTACCAAAAAGAAATTTACTTCATGAAAGATGTTATTCAACTCTGTTTAAAGATCCAATAGGCTAAAATATGCTAAACTGACATTTAGAATTATCTCATAACACTTTTTACGATAACTCGTATTATTTCCATGTGATTTGAATGTGACATTTATTATTTTTTTTTAAGTGTATTTTGAAACCATTTCAAATAATAGCCAGATATTGCCTGGACATTCAGGTTATCTGTAATGATATTAGGACCTTTCTCAACAGCTGAGTAATTACTTCCTTATTACGCTCAAGGTAACTTGGAATCACATGCCCAGCCTGAGATTTAAACCTGCATCACACAGGCAAGGGAAGCATCCAGACTGACATTTTACATACCTAACCACATTTTTTATAATAAGGAGAGCATCTGTGCTATATTGCCTTGATAATCTGTGAAATGAAGACAACTGGGAGCACCAGAAAGTATACATATATATATAATAAATCCGTTGCGTTAAGGGCAGAGGGGCTCGAGTACAGGTAGACGTATTGATTCTCTCAAGTGTCGCTATTGCAACCATCTCCCCGGGCAGCAAGGCACGGCAGCGTGCCGGAGCCTCGGCTACTGCTGCAGGGCTGAGCGTGCAGCACTGCACATTGCACCCTGCCTGCCCACGGAGGACAGGAGCAAGAAGGACAAAAAGAGGAGAGAGGTTCCCAACCTGATGCCCTTCAACTGGGCAGAAAGACCGAGGGGTTACCCAGTGATAGCAAAGGCACAAGTAACCCTTCATTTTTTAATGCTATGCTTTCTTACCTTGCAGCGTCACTTTCCATGCTGGGGACCTGCCTGCCCCAGGCAACGCACGCCACAGCCCGGCCACCCCACTGGCAGTGGGTCCCTTTCTTCAGGCATCCCACAGCCCCAAAGGGAAGGGAACGAGAGTCCCAGGAGGCAGGCACAGCCCCAGGAGTACGGGGATGCTCTACACTAGCTTCAACTCATTACATGTGTGAATCAGAACAGATTGCCTGCATTCCGACAACACAGACAAGTGAAGACATGGTAAGCATCAGATCAGTAATAAACATCATCCAGCAACCTGTTTATGCGCTCCTATTTTTAGTATTTCATAACGAAAGAGAAAGACTTGGTCACTTATGTGACAAAATGCTGCTAAATGATTAAAAGTAGCACACAGTCAGCAAAGAACCAAATTAAAAGCCACCCAAAGAGAAGCAAAGACAGAAAGGATGGATTAAATAATAAGAGGAAAAGTCTGTAATATTTTCCATAAACACATGCTAGTTGCAACATGATCACAGGATGTGTTTTAGGTTCAGGTCAGCTCTGATTTCAACCACAATATTTTTAACATTAGGAATCTAAAGCAGAAAAAAACTAATTTTTAATTGGATATTGCAGTTCATTTCAATTCACCTGGCAGCAAAGTACATGCAAAATCTAAACATAAGACTTCAATAAAATACATGAGATAATCACAGCGTATCTAACACTGGCGGGTAGCTCTAGCGTGGAAACAAACTATCAGTATTGCATCTTCCAATGAATTAAAAAAATGTATTATCCTTCTTCTTATTTCAACATTTGTTTTGTGAGTTCTGGTAAATTCTAGGTCAGATATTGTACACTAGACAACAGAAACAACTAATTATGTTAGAAATCCACAGCGATAAGGAAACTGCACAATAAATACATTATATCCAGGCAACAGCAGAAGCGAAGTTTTTATTTCATTTGCTGTGGATTGCATAAGTTGGTAAATGTTTTCTGGCAAGTGTCCTTCAAATTCCAAAAATAATGCATCTATTTCATAGCATTATCTCATTTCTATTATATTTGTTTATATCTCTGCAGTGAAACCATATTGTTATTAAGGCTATCATTTTAATAGAAAATTGCATTAGCTTTTAAAACCCTGTTCTATTTTATGTATACATAAATAGGAACGTTAAGATCATGTGAGATTCCCATTTGTCCTTGCTATACTCTTGACACTGGTAAGTGCAAGCAGAGCACCAAGCCTTTACAGGTACTTAAAATATTGCCCCCTTTGATTAGCTGTGCAGAAATCTGCTCTGCTTCTAGCATGCAAAATCTCACCCTGCTGGCTATATGCTCAAAATGTGCCAACATGGTGCTTCTCTTTACCTTCGATCACCAATATGGGTGCATCTCTGTCTCCATCGGCATGGTAAAGCAAGGCAGAGTCCACCAGAAGACTGATTTTTGAAGGTATTTGGGTGGCTGACGACAGACAACAAGGTGGCTGCAGCCCAGACAGCTCCTGGGGAAAAACAAGACACGCTGTCACTATGAGGCAGGCTCAAGCAATGTGCAGCACCCAAATTTCTCTTCGGGTGGACTTTGGGCAATTGTTCCTGAGCGTGCAATGTAGACACCTGCTCTCCATACCAGCGTGTCTTCCCAGCGACAGCAGGAGCTCACGTATTTTCTTGGATAGGGTGGAATTTAATTTCAGTCTCTCTAAATGTTTTACCGAGCACTGTTGTGTTTCTTACCCGCTGCTGGAGCACCCAGTAGTCCGGGGAATGCAACTGCACCAGATATCCCCGGTGTACACCATGTAACCAGGGCTGAGGTGCAGTGCTGTGCTCTGAGAAAACCCAGAAGAGTCAGGTCTATAAAGTGAGTCGGGACAATAACAATATTAATCACAATCCTTTGAACGAAAGTGGAATTAAATACAAATTTTTTGTTTATGTAGCACGCGCTGAGCGGCAGCAAGTCAGCAGCAGCCATTGTGGTCTGGTTTAACTGCCTCACATCTGGAGAACATTATTACAGAATCATCAGCGACTTGGCCAGTACCCAATACGGAAGCAAATTTACGCTCTTTTCTCTAAATATCAGCACAGCCTCGCCGAAACATGCACATTTCTCTTTTCTCTTCTTGAAACGTCCTCTTAAGTAGTTTCAATATTGTAGAATTTAGATGGGATAAACCACTTGTTTCTGTTTAGAGAGCAAACAAAATTGGATCAAAATAAACTGATTCTAAACACTTCATTTTAGCAAAGATAGTTTACGAGAATCCATGGTAAAGACAGTTATTCCAATTTTTTAAACAACATAATTAAATAGCATTTCACAGTATAAAAGTAAGAAACAGATTACCAGAAAGTCTAAAACCAAATGCCGTTTTTCTATTTAAATACTTACACATAAATATGTGCCTATCACAGTTACAACCAATTTTATAAGAAGTATAATTTGGTCTTTATTATTGTTGCTGTGCTTGAAAAGAACCTCTCTACTTATGAAGAATCTTTTTTTTTCTTTTTTTCTTTTTTCCTATAGTAATGAAAAAACACAGTTGTCAGCCTAATATCCTGACATTCAGGATGCCAGCCTGTCTCTACTGGAGTCAGATGTGAAAATAAATAGATATTAAACTGTCAGTCAATGAAATTACAAAGTCAAGAACAGCTCTAGCTGAGATCCTGTGTGTTCTGTTTGATGGACACAGGTGTTTAAGTGTTATGAAATCCAGCAGAGCCTCAGAGTGAATAATGCACCTTCCAGCAGTCCCGCATTAGCCAAAAGAGCTGCAAGGAGCTTCCCTGTCATCCTGAAGCCACCGAACAATCGATGTGGTCTCACAAAGAGGCCAGAGAGGCCTTTCGGGTTTATCGGAGCTAAAAATCCGAGAAGTCTTACAGCTTGTGTCACAGCGTATGTCCAGGAATCAAAGCTACGCTCCTCTAAAACTGCAAAGGTCAGTCCCACTGGCTTTGCATACAAATCGGAGGCAGACACCCAAAATCTACATCATTTATTTATTATTCATAAGGCACTTAAAGTCAATCATCTGTCACTAATAAACATTAACACTATTAAAAATTAATGATCATCCTACAGCATGCCGAGACAGATTCCTCTTTCCGTTTAATAAGTATTGGAGCAAAGCACGTTGCGTTCGTTTACCAATTCTTAAAGTGTTTATGTGCTATATAATATTGCTATTTTGGCTCCTCCTCCATGCCCCGATGACCCGCCTCCTCCTGGGATGCCAAGAAATGATCAGTCAAGTGCGAGGAGCTTGAAAGGATGGGTTTAGACACACATATGTATCTGCAGAGATGAAAAGAAATCACGGATTCGAGGTTATCACACGGCACACATCATAAGCCTTTGCAATTACGGCGCTTTTTGTCTCCCCCTCCACTCTCCGCTAAACCATACGGTGTCGGCAACAGGGGACACGCGCTCCTGTGGTCTCTGCCGGGCAGAGGGTCCCGGCTCAGGTACCACACCAGAGGTGGACAATGAGGCTGGAAATAGCAGCTCCAATGAGACTGCCCGAGAGCCTCACAAGCTGGAACAAGAAAAGGCCTCCTGAAGTGCAACTGAAAGAGGCGACTCCACCAAAGGTCTGCACGGTGTCGCAGGGCACTTTCTTCTCTTAGTGGGTGGGAGGCAAAGACGACTGCTAGAGATGAAGAAACAGCTTGCACCTTAACCCTCAAAGAGGACATTCCCTCTAGAAGAGAAAACGAGCCCAGGCCCTTCATCTTTTGTGTTCAACTTTCAAATATAAATCTTGGGGAATACATTTTCCCCTTGCCTTTATCCCACTTCTGTCTTGTACAGACAAGCGTTGTAAGACGGCACTGCCTCCTAACACACACATAGTGCTTTGTCCTGTTCTTCATTTTAGCAATTACTAAATTGTGGGAGTTTTGTAAGTATGTGACAGGTGATCACATGATACACAGCTGATTTTGTTAAAATTGCGATAAATAAATCTAACTAAACCTGCACTCAAGAACAGTCTATGAGTGTGTGCATCAAATGAAACTAACCCCATGTTCCTTTGAGTTACATCAAGCTGCTAAAAACAAGCTAAACTTAAGGTCTCAATATTAATGACACAGTGGGAAAACTTGTCAAGATGGGAGATGTATTAATCTTCCTCTCGCAATTTACCCCTTAATATTTCACTGCCACATCATTTTTCATACAGAAACTATGATTTAAGAAAGAGAAAAGGGTTCTAAGTAGGATTGAAGGACTAGGATTCAATCCCCCTGCTTTCTTTCCTTACCCACGTCTCACGTGAACTAACTAATGAAGATTAGCAAAGAAAGCTTCGCAGGCTATCAGAGCTAGAAATGTACAGACAGAATGGAAAAGCATAATGCCACAGCACCACAGGCGCTGCACCAAGGACTGGAGGGGATCACGTTACATATGCACTGCCCTCATATCAGCTTCTGACATTGCAAATGAACCTTGGTGCCATTAGAAAAAAAAGTTGTTATCCAAATTTAGTTCAGCATTTCAGGGAGCAGAAAGTCAAGAAGTGGCTCATGCAATTTCCTCATCAAGATCTGACAAATGCATTTTTATTTTATTTTTTTCGGACCAGTAAGGACTGATACAGGGCCCGGTTCACCATTTTTACATGTGCGTATCGGCAGTATTTCCGCAGAGCCACACAGCCATCGGCAGCTCCATGAGCAATGACCTGGGAACCCAGACTGAATCCTGCAGCCTAACACACACCAATAAGCCCCACAGAAGCTCTAATTATATGGTTTTGAACAGAATTAAGTCAGAAAGCCTTCTAAATCTCAGGCTGTAAACCTTGCTGCTTTGAACAGTATTTTTTAGTCATACCATCTTGTTCTGCTGCCCATTCTCTACTGCCAACAGGCTTTGTCCTAATTTGTCTCTTTTTTAGCTTAGAATTCATGCACTGTGAAGCCAAGTTGTTCTCTTAAGGATGGTGGAAATTACAGTTGAGGAAAGATATATTAAAGCATCATTATTCAAACATAAAAATGCAATGAAATTGTTAACCAGCTTTCCCTAAGGTGAAGGTGTTTATTGTTAAGTTTTTGCAGCACAATTACATTCAAACAGAGAAATGCTAGGCTAAAATAAAGCATTTATTTTCTCAATCTACCAAGGAGAAATGGAAAAACACTTTGCAAGTAAGCTGCCTCATAGCAAATACTTGCCCTTAAAGCTTTTCCATTAAAACATTAGATTTTTAAGAATAATTTTGAGAAAATGAGGCAGCTAAAATACAGCACCTTATTTTCCTTTCTGAATAACTTTCACTGACTTTCTGCGGTGGGTAGGTTTGGAATTTGTATTCACAAACAAAACCTGATGCTTCTTTACATTGCGCGCCCCCCTTTCCACAGACGTGCTGCAGTCAGCACAGCACAGACATCTGCAGCCACCAGCCGTGTCACACGTACATCGGGGTGTCTATTTCCCCACTGCCCTTCCCACGAACGCTCCCAGAACCACGGGGGCTGCACACTGCAGGATTTCCTGAGCATGTCACGTGAAGTTGAACTGCACTTTGGATGGGGCAGTGGCATGCAGGACGCCCAATGCTGCCACGAGGTGCGGGGCATGGTGAGGTGTCTGTCAGGTTGGTGACACCACGGACACAGCCCTTCCTGACAGCCCCGGGTACCCTGAGGCGGCTCAGGGCAGCACCAGCCCGCAGCAGGGGACATTCACATTAAATACAGCCAGGGACTTCCTTTTTTTCTGCTGGCACAGATGACTCGGAGGATAACCGAGCAGGACGTGCTAGAGCCCATTCTGGGCCACGAGAAACAGCAACACTGCAGCTCCACTCCTCCTAAACATAACCAAGGGCTGCTATCTATCTCTTTCCTACAATTGCTGGACCACAGACTATGGGCCATCTGCCCGCAGATGAGTATCACAATCTGTGAACAATCATAGACAGGATATTTCATCTTAGGAAATGGCAAAGTTAATAATAATAATAATAAAAAAAAGGTACTAAAAAAAAGGCAGAAAACAATCAAAACACAAACAACAAAACTGTGCTCGGTCGTTGCATGGAGCCCTTAGCCCCAGCAGTGCTTTTTTCCCTCACTCACCACCATTCACAACTGCAGAGCAGAGATGATTGCTGCTGCTGCTGCTGAGGCCATGGTGGGTGCATCTTCAGCCCACCTCCTGCAGACCAAAGCACCTGAGAGCCTTCTCCATGCCCAGATATGCGAGTCTGCTGCCACACGGAGAGGGGTGCTTCCACCACAACACAGCTCCAGCTCGTGCCCTGGGTGGGAGACGACAAGGCCCTCACACAGCTGGAGTGAGCTTTCCCCGGGTGCCTCTGCCGTGCTCTGGGTGGGAGCCTCCAAGGATGCCCAGCGGTCCTGGACAAGGGGAGCAGCTGGGGATGGCGCTGCTGGGCTGCTGCACACAGCCCGTGCATTGCAGGGCACAAGGCGTGGAGCAAGAGGAACCATGCACATGCAAAATATCCTGCATCAGCCTCCAGCACAGCCTGAGCAATTAGTGGTTTGTTATAACAGCGCAACGGTACTGAAAGTAAAAATCCAACTGCCTTAAAACAACAGATACTCTCAATTCATTTCTAATTTATGCATTCTTGTCATATAAAAGCCACTTGCTTAAGCTGCTTTTCTATCTATTTGCAGTCTGTTCAGACACACAATGCTCAGTAGGGGTCTGTCTCCATGATTCATTGGCTCAGATTTCCTATAGAGTTTACATGATGTCTACTAAGCCCCATACAGTTTTGTATCCATTATAACCAGGGACAAGCAAGCAGGGCTCGGGAGGCTGAGCATCCATCTAAGAATAGCTTCCTGTCTTCCAGCTTTCTTCACAACAAATGAACAATGGTTACATTTTACAGGCTAGCACTGCATGGTGAGGGGAAATTATAGGAACTTGTCTGAGTTAAATAAGGGAAGAAGCATTTAGAGTGAAGCTCCTTAAATGAGCAGGTCAATAACTAGTTTACTGAGACCAAGGCACATAGCTAATGAGAGAATAAAGAATTATTCTTGTCAAGAGAGAAAAAGATGCTGCCCTAGTTTTGTGTTAAATAATTACATTCATTATGTTTAGGACAGCCCTGCAAGTGGTCTTTTGCACTAGTAAATTCATTAGCAAAGCTAATAGGCAAACTACTATTGGGGCAAATTTAAACGATTGCAATAGGATGGATGGTAAAGATGGGGAAAGGTAGTATGAGAGCTAAGAGCCAAAGTCAGCTTTAAGTCTAATTGAATTTATCTTCTCATCAACTTTAAGGCCTCCTTCTGGGCTTGAAACAAGGAGAGGAAAAGCCATTGAAACCAAAGGATATTCACTTGATTGGATTTGTTGCTAGCTTTTCCAGCTTAAAAAGCTGTCTTAGCTGACCTCTTGACACATGAGAACAATTATAAATCCAAGAAAAATTTAAATGTTAACTAAACTAGCTCAGTTTCCAAATGACACAGGACCTCAAATGTGTCAGGAAGCCATCCCCAAGTAGAAATACTGGAAAGAGTAACAAGGCTTTGCAGTTTACCTGACAGTTGGTGAAACTTAGTGGGACAAGGGGAAGGTAGGATGCAACTTCTCTAGACATGAGCTGCAGAGGAGGACCAGGGGAGGACAAGGAGAGCAGCAGTGCATGGCCCTGTGTTAGCACTGCAGAGCAGTGGTGTTCCTCCCTGGCGAGCACTGGTGGTGGTGGCCCCCGTGCCCACTCCCAGCAAAAGTTCCCCGAGGCCATCCAGAGGTTGTGGTCCTCCTGGCAGCTGGCTGGGGAGCCATGGAGGCTGACCCTGGTGGGTGCACACAGCCTTGCTGAGGCAGCTGAGGTTGTGTGGTCTGGATGCTAATGCTACAGCTTGGAGGGGGAACACACCTTTAAATTACAGAGGGGAGACAGTTGTCCTCCTTTCTGCACCATGGTTCACACTGAGGAGCAGTCTCAGGGAACGCAAGCCAGATTTTGGGTGACCATAAACTGGGAGACAGAGCCTGGGAGTGTCCTCATGGGCTCTAGCTGCTCGTGCAGGTTCTGCCCACGGCGGCATGCTGAGGTGGTCTGAAGCAGGCATCCAAAACACACACAGTAATATACATCGAGTCCTTTGGTGTGCACATGGATTTCATTTGTGCCACACATCTTCCTGGGACAGGCACAGCTTAGGTTCAGCATGCCATGAAAGCACAGGGGGCTGTCAGACCCTTCTGATTCAGGCTGGCTATGCATTCATGCAGACACCAGTGCAATAGCTATGTTTAGCAAAGGTTTTCTCCACAGATAAATTTCAGATAAAGAGGTTAGAATCTGATAAAATCACCAGAGGAGCCACAGGCATAAGTACCTCTTCTTTAATCACACCTTGCCTAGACCGCAACCACAGAAGCTCCATAGACAGACATACAGCACATCAAGGTGAGCCTGGAGAATTAAGGAAATCAATTTAGCGAGCCTATGGAGTTCAGCAGTGGCATGTGTGGGGCCATACAAGCCACAGTGGCACTCGTGGCAGCATCAGTGCTAGCCCCATTGCCAGGTCAGCCTACACGGCCTGCAGCACAGCCTCTGCTGGTCGGGGGTCATGGGCAGTGGAGACAGCTTCTGTTCTGGCCCTGAAAGAGCAGGAAGGACTTTTTCATTACTATTTATTTTAAAACACTTTTAGCATTTTAGAATAGAGATTCCAAATTGCTTTTTTCTACTAAAAATGAAACGTGTCATGATTGCAAAAGGATAGTTATTAAAACAAGAGAAAAAGAATCCAAAACTATTTAAGCTTTTTTCTTTAGATGTAAAATAAAAGGTCTTTAAAAATAAAATAAATAAATAAATAAATAAAAACATCATTTCAACTGTCTCATTCAGGTTCAGCCAGGTCAGGTTTGTCACAAAACCAAAAAGCTGTTATACATCAAATCTGCGTCCATCTGTTTTAAACGGACACTCAAGAGTATTAGCCAAAGGCATCCAGAAAGCAGCTTTTCAGTAATTGAATTTGGGAAAGACAGAAAAGAAGTAACAACAATGATACCCATATCTGAAAAAAAAATAAAAATAAAAACATTCTTTGCCAAGTGGAAATGGGAATAAATGTTCTTGGCTACTGCTGCAGCCTGAAAAGCCAGAAGGAGCCCGAGACTCCCCAGTAAACCTAGTTTTAAAACTTCCTCAGCTGATCTCTCATTTCTTCTGGCTAGTTGCCTTATCCAGTCAAGTTAGAAAATCAGGATCTAACTCTCAGTGAGAAATTGGACAGATATTGTGCATCTGAAGAAAAAGAACCAGAGAATTAAATGTCGAAAGGCTCTCCTCCTTCATCATTGCTTTTGAAAATGTCTAAATTACCCTGGCAACGTTTCCTAGCTGTTATGTGAGCAGCAGCATGTCTTCTCATTTTGCCCAGAGAAGCTGTGGATGCCCCTTCCCTGGAGGTGTTCAAGACCAGGTTGGACAAGGCCCTGGGCAACCTGATCTAGGGGGTGGCATGGCAAGGGAGGTGGAACAAGAGGATCATTAAGGTCCCTTCCAACCCAAGCCGTTCTGTGATTCTCATGAACATGGGCATACTACAGGTGCCGCAGCTTGACCCTCATTTTTGCCCCTCTGCACGTACCACAGATGGGTCTAATAAACACAAACCAACAGCTTCCCAGAGGAGAGTTTTAGGTGCTAGGAGCTGCTTGTTCACCACCACTCCAAAACGTGTGACCATTACATCCATCCACCAACCCTGCCAGCAACTCTAGTATGTGGAGTGCAGTATGAAAGGCCTGTTGACAGAAGAAAACCAGTGATCAGCAACCTTCTTCCTCTACATTCTTTCGTGCATCTACAGCCTTCAAAACCAGACTGGAAAGGTGAAAAAATAATTAAAAAAAAAATCTGAGGTCTCCTGAAAGTGACAGATTTTCCTTCCTAATGAATTTTTAACTAATCATTTCCATGGGAAAGATGAAAGCTGGAAGATAACTGTTAAGCGTGCAGGAAAGGTGTCAAGAGGTGTTTCACCAAGGACAGGATTAACACTAAGTAGGGAGAATCTGGCATCTTGTTGTCCCAGAGGTCAAGAGTAGACCTGGCCTTTCTCACTAGATTTTTTGCCAGCTATTAAGCAATATAAACACATTATGCACTCTTTATATTTAGAGAGTCTAAAAGTTCAATTATATGGCTGTTCAAGGATTGTTATGGTCAGAAAAGTGACTCTATAAAAATGTCCCCTTGTTCTTGCACTTATGTGCTTCCTAAAGTGTCTGCTCTCTTGTCAATATACATCCATATTGCTCATTAATGTTAATATGAGTGAGCTATGCCAATCAGAATATATCGGTCCCTTAAGTCATACCTATTTTTCCTGCTAGGAAAGCAAACTCTTTATCTCAATAACCATGAGAAAGCCAGCACAGGTGTGCAACAGTAATATGCATTATATTTTGCCTCATGCTGTGTCACCACTGGTGAAACTTTATTCTCATTCCAGAACTTGTACACTTGCTGAAGGTTAGTGATGAAGTGCAGTGCAGGTCATAAACAATCAAGCTTCATTTTCCACAACTAGACAGAGCAGTAGGCACTTAGGAAAAAAAAAATTATACTAGCTTGTAAATGAAACAATTTAATATGGAAGTAGCTGATGGCAAATAAACATTGAATGCCAAGGCAAATTCTCTGTCACTAACTGTATTCTGTTCCTTTCAAAGCTAGTGAACTAGAATTTATTCAATCCTACCAAACAAACCAGTTTAGAATGTGAAATATATCCTTAAGAAGGAAGAACACTGTGCTCTTTCCTGATAAAAACCTTTTTCTACAGACAGTACACTAGCTAGGTCTAAACATGTGCAACTCTTGCTAAGATTTTCCAGCTACATAGCTGGAAACACACTATGCTGCCTTTCTTCAATATTTATTCAGTCATTTTTGTGGTAAAACCTCTTTAAAAGAGCAGAGCCTAAATGATATGAATGGCAAAACATCTCCTTGTCTAGTTCCTTCAGCTACCTTCCAAATACATAGGTTGTTCCTCCAAATTTACGATGTTTTTATATATGCTTTGGACAAACATTTCTTTTTTAACCTCCATGATCATACTTGTTACTTACTGCAGTAAATGGTGCTTGAGACCAGTCTCTTCTAGTAGCTAAGATTTTATTTTCTGCCTTTCTGCTGCTAGAAAGATTCATTGTGTATAGACTCCCATTGACAGGTGAATGCAGTCTCCATGATGCATCAGCAGAAGATTTCAGTTTTTATCAATAAGTTTAGCCATAGAAATCTATATGTACCTCTGAGAAGCACTGGCTCCAAACAAAATCAAGTTGAAACCAAAGAAACTTGTGAAAAGACTTCTATACTTCAAAACTGTGATCTCTATACTGGGAACAGCAGTGGAGCAAGGGCTCTGGGCATCTGTTGTATCTCCATCCTTGGTGTTTTACAGGATGGGACTAAAAGAGGCTCTGAACAACCTGGTCTGGCCTCAGGCTGGCCCTGCTTTGAGCAGGAGGTCAGACCTGAGCCCTCCTGCAGTCCCTTCCCACCAAACTTACCATGTAATTGTGCAGCCTGAGGTCTCATTCATCTTACCCTGCCATGCAGGTAAAAAGACCAACCTACAGCTCAGCTTTGCAGCATTTGGGTCTAAGGGAAGAAAAAAAACCACACCAAATGACATTGGGCATAATATTTCTAAACTTGTGATGGAAAAGCTAGCTAACATAACCGTATCTGAATTCAATTATTTTGTTTAATGTAACACATTATACTACAATTTCATACGATCTATATTCTTGCCCTCTAAGACTAAGGATAACCTATAGATTCTAAATTTTCAATTTATCCCTAAACAATACTAATGGTTGTTCACAGCAGACACAGCTTTGTCAGATGGGACAATTTGGGAAATTTGTGGAAGAACATCTCCATCTAACTGCCTACCTGTAAATGAGAAATCAGCATTCCTCCCAAGGGACAAAGGCTGAGGTTAATTAGGTGATCACTGAACAATGCATGTAAAGCTTTTATTGCGAAACATGACTTTACAAGGAAATGCATGTGCATGCCCACCTTGCCACAGTCTGATGAAAAGTGAAGGAGAGTACAGTACATACCGCCAAATGGATGACGACTTCATATAACTTGTTCTGAAAGAAAGCAGCCTGTTGTTTACCACATTTATCGACAATCTGTGAAAGTAGACCAGAAATCAGTCTAATTACCAGAGTGCCAGTTGTGCTTGTTAACACCAGCTTTGTGACCAAATGTTATTCCACAGTTGTCACATCACAAGAAGGTTTCATTACTAACATAATAGTGAACAAGATCACATGCCTGGCTATTGATTGATCTGCCACACAAAGGAAGGACATTGTTGTCTCTATTATAACCAGTTACATCTTTGTCTGCTTGTATAATATGCGCTGGAATGTATCATGAGCAGTTGCTGCACCATTTCCTAATTTCTTCCTGTTAGCCCATTAACAGCCCATTATGACTTGCAGGCTTCACCACCAGAGAAGAAATGACCTTGCCATAATTTCAGTCTTCTACAATCTTCAAAAAGCTGTTTTCATCAACCCCCTCCCCCAGCGTATTGAAAGCCTACAAGGATTGAGACTTATTCATTTGCTTTATAAATATATCATTTCTGTCAAATAGAAAAGACATTTTAATTCTTTTCAGATGCAATTAGGTTACACTGCAGGAATAATAGAAATATTCATCATTGCTGGCCCTGAAAGAACTACATCTTAGACCAGAGAAATATTCTACTAACAAGCACCTCAAGCAAAATGAACTAAAATTGACCCTTGGACCATGAAGATATTGCTTTCTATTCACTGACCAGTCATAAACACAAACAATAGCTTTCAGGCTTGTTGTTAATATTAAAAATGAACAGTCTTGTTTATTTTTCTATGAACTCAATAAATATTATAATATAAAAGTGGATTTGTTTATCATTGTGAGCCTACGGAAAAACAAGCATGCCTCATCATCTTATCTGATGATGAATGATTTATCAGGCAGAACGTGAATCTGCTTCTGAGTCTATTTTCTTGTTTATGCTTGTTGAACAGATACGATTTAATGAAGAATATAAAGTACTTAAAAATCTGTCTACCATTAATAGTTTAATTAAACTGACATGTACTTCAGAAACAGAGAGACAGAAAACATTAATTTTGGCTATAAAGGGCATGGCATTATTAAAGTGCAATTAAAAACAACATTCACTTACAATTAATAGCTAAAACAATTTAATTATTTAGCATTTGATTGTCAGTTCGGGCTAACTTAGCCACACTAAGGTAGATGTGTTCATTGGTCCTCTTTGAAGTACATTACGCGGCTACCATTACACTGCAAGGACCCAAGCACAAGCTAACAAATCTCTCCTGAGCAATATTTCAGTGTAAATCCCCTGACAAACATCTCTCTGTGCTATTATCCCCTGGTCTCTCCAGTGCCCTTGTGGTGCCTGTCTCCCACAGGAGCCCTCCCTGACCTCTCCACTGGGGCAGGTAACAGTCCCTGCTGAGGCTAGTTCAAAGACTAGGGGCTGACTGGTGAGATGGCTCTTGGCTTTTAGATCACTTGTCCTCAGTAAAATCATTAATTTGGGTCCCTCAAATGTATACAGGCAGCTGTTTTCTTCCTAAACTGAATGTGTCTCTTACAGCTTTCTCTTTTCATCAAACTTGATCGAAAGTGGCCAATTGACTCAACAGTTATTTGAGAGAAGGTGCTGAAAGAGAGGAACAAAGAAAAGCAGCTCACCCACACAGGTCTCAATTCTTTTGGCAACAGGACAAAAAAAAAAAATCTACTGCAAAATTCAAAGTTAAAATCTGATGGTGTAAAGTGAGAGTTTGCCAAATAAATGCTGTAGGTCCACTTCCCGGAAGCATAGTCCTTCCTCAGCAAAGTAATGTTAGAAATTTCATGGAAATCCAACTATGTTTTTTAATAGCACAGCAACAAACACATCTAGAAATTTCATCAGAATTTCAGGATCAGAAGAAAATCCAGGCCCCAGACTTGAAATGCAGGACTAGTCTGAATAAAGGGATTCCGTTCCTTAAGAGAGGCTTTGAAATTTGTTTTAGAGCGATATTGAGAATAAAATTCAGGTTTTTCAACTTTCAAAGCAAAAGTGAGAGAGCACTGTCCCTCAGTAACCAGCACAGCTACTGCAAAGCCATCCATTTGCAACTGAAATAACCACGTCTGGATTTCATCACTCGCCAATACGCTAGGCACCACTAGATAGCTGGCTGTTCTGGGACGTGTGCTTGACAAAGTTTGATTTGAATTATTTCTTCCTGAGAAACTATTTCATTGAAAAATTATCAAGAAACTTGAATTTTAACCACAGTTTTTAAAAAACAGATGTTACACTTTTCATAGGCAGAATCTCACGGCAAGTTCCCCTTCTCTCAGCAGGACTTCACAGCTCTCAGACAATCACTCATACATGCAAACGGCAGGATCAACATCTTATTAAAAAAGTACACTTATTCATGAACGCAGTCTGGAGCAGATGTAGTTTAAGGATAATTTAACTAGCTCCTGTAAATTTGGTTTGCTTGTTTCCTTAGTAGCTGAGGTGCACGAGTGGTTGCAACTGGTCCTGCAAATAGTATGATATAGCACTATATAGTACTATATTACCAACCCAGGAGGATAGGGGAAGAAAAAAAAAAGGACAAAAATATATATATATATATAAAAATCAGGAAAAATAAACAAACTTGCCAGCCTTGCAGGGATTGCTTGCACACTCGGCACTCAGGCCTGAGGTTGGCTCCAACCAGCTCCAGGCCTTTCTGCCACACTGCCAGTCGGATGAAGGAACAGCAGAGGACTTCACCTGGAGCTCTGGTGACAGATGAATATATTGGAAAACTGCAAAAAGGACAAAACAGTTTTATTCTTGTTTTTACAGAGAGTGTTTTAATGACAAAGATTTGTTACGGTGCACCTGTAAATAATGAGAACAGAACTAGTAAGTACAAAGCAATGTATTCCTGCACTTAAATTTCTCCAAGGAGAACATTAAATTTATCTTGATTTCAACTTCTCTTAAATTTATCTGTGGAAAAATGTAAATGAAGAGGGAAATGGCAAAGGGTCGGAGTTAGTAGTGTTCATCAGTTGTTTTGTTTTAGTGTCTTCCTTTACCTTTTTCCCCCGCTAAATAATAGTCTTATTTTCAATGCAGTCGCTATGCCTGCCACCTTCACATAAAAACACCTGCACTGACACAACGTAGGCTTTGAATTCAATTATCCCCCAACAGAGCAAATACATTCATAAATGGTCAGAGCTAAAGCATTTCAGCCCACTAAAATAAATGATAAGAACTGATGTTCATTTGAAGGTCTTGTGAGGAGTTCCTCAACTGAGCTTGTTGAGCATTCGCTGGAAAGATCCCAGATACTGTCACCATAAATCTGAGACTTGATTACATTGTGCTAATCAGAAAAGGGTGATTCCTCAGGGTTTGGGCTCTGCAAAGTCTAACCACATTAAAACCTTAGTCATTCTCTATTTAAAACATATAACTCATATACACTTGCAGTCTAACATAGACCACTGGAGTATGTAGAACTGAGTATAAAGTCTGGAAGCAGATTTGAAAGAAAAACCAAGAAAGAGAGATCCTATACGCTACTGGATGTAAGCTAGAACTAAAATCACTCATGCCTGAACTGAGCTTCTTTGGTCACATGTGATTTTGCATCAAATTGCTAGCTCCATTGGTAATCACATGTTTTCATGTATGGAACAAAACACTGGCAATTACTGAGTTTATTTTCTTCATGGTTTATTCGCTGTTATGTGACTAATGTAGCCTAGAAATTCAAATATTTCATGAAGTACTATATAAAGAAAAGGTTGAAATTTGCAGTCATTTAAATGGCAGAACATCGTATCCCACAATATTTTAAGTTTATATACCAAACTCCACTCATTCAAAATATTCTTCAGATTTTTTTTCAAATGATACTTTTACTTACAAGTCTACAAGTAATATATTTACAATATCGTTTAAGAAGATATTGTATTTTTGTATTAAGATATATTGTATTAAGATATTTAAGAAGATTTGTATTTCTAGTTCATTTTTAATAGTGCAAAATTACAGTAAAGTACTATGGACTTCTAGTTAATGGTTTGCCCCAAATAAGACTTCAGCAAAGTATGTTTGAAGCACACACTGATATGGAGCCTTTTAGACAAAACTTTCTTAAAGTATAGGATTCTCTAGGTTGCTTTGCAATTGAAATCAAAGTACTGGATGTAGATTTTGCTATTATTGTGTTTAAATTAAGCTTGAAATGCCATAAAACTGAAATAAAATCAGAAGCTGAGCAGCATGTTGTTTGGTTTCTGAATATTAAATGCAATCAAAAGGTAATGGTACTTATAGATTTTTCATATACAAACAGATTTATGGAACTGATGAAAACCATTTGCCCATTGAGCTTCAACAATTAGATCCTTTCTTCAGTGAAAAATCAAATAAGCTTACTCAGGGAGCTTCTTTGGTTCAGTGCTACAGGTATACAGGATTTATACTTAAAGGGCTACTATCTGGTTAAGACACGCTTTTAAAAACCAAGTAACTTAACAAATGTCACTTAAGATAATGAAATACAGAACAAAAAAATAAAGTTCAGAGTGTTCACAGCTGATAAAAAAGAGCAAGTCAGCAAGTTTCATTTTCATTGCTAATCACTTACTTTCAGGTTTGCATACATGAGAATGAAATTACAACACTTGAAGGCAATAGTATTTATTTCTACAGATCAGTATCTTTATATACTTTATTTTTATAATTTTATGTAAATGTTGCTGTTAATGTGACATTCCTGGAAAGCTTTTTTCACTTCAGAAAATCTCAGCTGTTTCTGATTCCTCTAAGCAACCTTCCCTGTCAGTATGAGAAGGCAGTTTATTGACCCAGGATTTTCTCACAATAGCTCTTCAAAAATTAGGATTTATGAGATGTGCATTAAGAAAATATGGAAAATTGTACTGCAGGTTTTAGGAGCCCTGGTGCCTTCACAAGATGCATGATGTCTCTCCCCTTCTTCAGTCTCACAAGAATGCTAAATACGGATAAAGAAATCCCTTCTTTCAGGGGAGGAGAAAAAAAGCCCACCCACACCCTTAAAATACCAGATCGTGTCAAAACTGTGGGAAGGTTTTAGATGCTGTCGGCTGTGGCTTTATATTCACGTTCAGCTTGCCAATATTTTGGGTAGTATTCTGACGCTGAGTTTTGATCCTTTAGGGACCTCCTATCCTCCAGGCTCAGGTTTGACTCAGTATTGGAAATGCCAGGACAGCAGCTGCTCCAAGAGCAATCTGGATAAATTTTCACAAGAGCAGCTTTTCCGGCAATATTTTAAACCAATTTGAACTGAGAAAAACAGGGAGAAAATAAAAAGATAAACACAGATCAGGCAGAGGAACCCTGGAAGGGAAACATGGAAACCAGAAGAGGAATGGGAAAATGAGCACACGTGGAAGGACTGGGGAGCCAAGTGGGGAAACTGAGAGAAACACTTGGAAAAAAAATCTGAGGAGCAGAAGGCTGACAGAGAAGGCAAACCTGCAAGGGGAAAAAAATGAAAAGGGCTAAAGTACAAACACAAAGAGGAACTTAAAAATAAAAAATAATGCTGAAAGGAAGCAGGGAAAGGACAAAGGCTAGAGCCAGAAACTAGTGAGGTGCTATATAAATATCAACAGGCAAAGAGAGAGTAAAGAAGGTAAATTAAAAACAGAGATCCAAAAATCAAGGCAGATTTTTTTACAGAACAAAAGCCCAACTTATACAGCTTCACCAAGTTTACAGAAAATTAGTTCTGGGGAAAGCCTGAGACGAGCAATGAGATGCACACATCCTTTACCTTCAGAACCTGGGTTCAGGTTAACAGAGCCGCTATTTATAGTGAGCCCAAAAATAAGCATCCAGCCTATCAGAACTGCTAAGAAGGACATTATGTAGCTACTGCCTTCTCCCCACGAGCAATGCAATCTCCTTCTTTTGTGTTCTGCTTTTCAGAAGAGGAGGAAAAAACAGGCAAAACATAATTTACAGTCTTGGTTTATCTGTATCCACAGCCCATCTGCTTACTCCAACCGCAGCAGAATGTGTATGTGTGCATTCAGAGAGATGGCTGTCATTAGACCAATGAAGTTAACCAACGGATAAAAGCCAGGATCAGATCAGTAATAAAGTTTACACTTCATTATGAATGTCAAAATCCTTGTGTGTTTTTTGTTTTCATGAGTATTTAGCTTATTGAATTTCACGAGCAAAACCGTCTCCAGTGAGCATTCAGCAATCATGGAAGCTCTAGCATTCAGTATTGAAACCTGAAAACACAGATTTCCTTAATAAATGTACAGAATTAGAAAAACTGGACATATTAAAATACATCTCTGTATTCATGCATGTACGATGATTGGATTCATGTCTCATCAAATTTACATTGTGGAATCTGAATATAGTATGATTAGACATTATTTTAACCACTACATTACAATACAATTTAAAATAAAATGACCCTTCATATCACACTAATATCAGTGTTTTAAATAACAAAGGGGATTTTTTTTTAAATAAAGGAAAGGATTAGCATTTAGTTTCAATCAGTATACGCAATGCTGTACCAGTTGGTGTCTCAAAGATTCAGGATTTTATTAATATTCCAGAGATGCATTTGTGTTGCCTCTGGGTACACTGAAAAGCCACTTAAACTGCACTTAAAGCAGCACTACAGGATCAAATTGATGTGCATCAACCATTTACAATAAAACTTGATTATTATAAAGGCATACATATTTGCATAATTACATGTTTGATTTTTTGATAATGCAGCATACACTACAAAATGTTGCTTCATGTAGAAAGGCATCGTCAAAAAGCACCATCTGCTGTAGTGTTTAATGCACTGCAATGTTTGAAAAATTCTGAAGGTAGATTTGTGTGAATCAAAGGGGAGAGCAAAAGAGTTTTGGTAGAACAAGAGGCTTGGGGCTGGAGGATGGGACACTGAACAGTTTGGACTTTTTGTTAGGCTGTCATCTGTTTCTCTAGCTATTTTAAATATAATTGTCAGTGGAGAAAGGTAAAAGACAACAGAGCAGCACATGCTATGGTCCTCAGAAAGTAGGAGCCAGAACTTGAGACCACTTGGCATAAACAATTTTGATGTTTTTATTCAAAGCAAAAATTTCAGTGTCTAATATATGTAATGAAGTACTCACATTTGGAAGGAAAGCATACTGCACAGACAGTGTATTCAGACACTTACTACTTGGACAAGAGTGAATCCTTTTAAAGAAATCTCTGCTAGACATCAGAATAGTTTAAAAGGCAGAACTTGAAAGCAAAACTATTTCCTTATTTGCTCAATTCAAAAGGACAAACAAACTGTTCCTCGGTAATATCTGACTGTGAATTGTAACAAAAGCACAATACCTTCAGGTCCAGGAAGCCCAATGCTAAGATCGCTGCAGCAAAAGCGTATGTTGGAGTAAGAGAAGCAGTTGGCACTCCAAGACTCAGCACGTTTAGTCCAAAGTTCTCATATCCTAAAAACATGCATCACTTTGATTAGCGCTACATGTCTATAATTTTAATATCTGAGGCTTTCTTACTCGAAATGGATTTTGAGTAAGACATTAATCAAATATAGCTGTAGCTGTTTTTAATATTCTGATATCTCAATGAGTTTGTACGTATGCATCCAGAACACACTAAGAACGGGCTAGTTGCGGCCTTTTCCTAGACTGTTGCTACCTCTGAGCTATGCTGTGAATATTTTTGGATGCTGTGCTGAGTGGTAAAGTGCACCACAAAGCCAAGACAGAGAAGATCTGGCAGAGAAGTCAATAGGCATGAATTAGCCCATTGCTTCCCAGTAGGAGCTCATTCCTCCACAAATTGGCCTTTGGTAAGCAGTGTGATTCATTGCTCAGGGACTGGATTACAAACTGAAACCAGCTGCCAGAACCTGGGCAACTAATTTCCTTTCTCCATGCTTTCCATTTTCCTTCCTCCTGACTTTTTCACATCACATCAGTGGAAAATATAACACACTTTGGGACACGGAGTTTTTCATAATACAAGGTTCCAGCACGTTGGGCATTAAGCACAGTTTATCTCTATGGGTACCTCTAGGTGTACCAGGATACAAACAACAGTTGGATTATATGCCATATATGGGACAAATACCAAGTCTTTGTGTTGTTAAACAAAGCATCTCTAACAACACAATCTGACTATAAAGTCCAGCAGTCAAGAACAGCATCTGGCTCTGTCCAGTGACACAAAAGAGCTTCAGAAACAGGCAAAACTGGACCCAGAAGCCTAAAGGAAGACTGTGTTGGAGTATGTGTGAATGCAAATACATCAAACCTTCTGTGCTCAAACCACATCCTGTATGTAAATTCATTGAAACCAAAGTGATGACCACAGAGCTTCAAGCCCTAAAGCTGCATTACTGGCCTGTTAGCTTACCTGGCATCTGGACTAAAGTGAATTTACATTTCTACCAAGAAATTAACCACTGCTGTATAGTTATGAGATACGTTTTGTCTCACCTTGTAAGGCAGGATCTGCTTGACTCCTCTGTTGTACACAAGGTTTTAAAACATCTAGGTCCCTTACCCTGGCTCATCAAGTACAATTATAGCTTGGGGATCAGAGATGCTGAACACCCACACTCCCATTGACCTAGTGCTATGAAATCCAGTCCCTCTGAAAAAACAAATCTTGTGTATCATGCAAAGAGTATAAAGCATTTTTTAAATAACTAATACCGTTGTGTGCACATAGTTCAAGAAAACAGAAATATTTATCCTTCAGTACTTTCCCACACCCATCATTTACCGAGTTGAACCACACTGCAATACAATGCCGTGCTGTTCTCTCTGCCTGCACGTGACACAGAATCTGTGTGGTTTTCTGCTCCTCAGGTACCCATACTGAAAAGCTAACAAAGTATTTATAGCATAATATTGAAAATAGCCCCAAACTATAACAGAGCATCAAAAACATTTGCATTTCTCTCCCAGTAAAGGCTCTAAGCACATTTGGTCACAGCACCGAAAGGGGAAACAAAACCAGGCAGGCAAACAGAAATCTCTAGAAACAATGAGGCTCCCTTTTGTGCCTTAATATTCTGCTCTTGGTGAGCTTTCCTAACAAAGTCTGCACTAATCGTTGCTGGAATCAGCACAGCAGCGACTGCCAAGCACAGTCTTTTTCTCCACCCTCTCTGCACTAGGCAGACAGGGTTTTTCATTACATATATCATTTTCAACTTGCTGCAGTGATTCCACAAAGACAGGAGGATTTAGAAAGCTAATGAATGGGGGTGGGGAGCGGGCTAGGATTGGAGCTTCTGTGCTAATGTCTAAGGCTACATACCCAGAGTGGCTTCACACACGGGGCATTGCCACTGATTTTATTTTCATTGCATGGCACTGACAGACTTTGACAGCCAAATCATTCATCTCAAGTTAATAAATCAAAGTAAAGAGTGGGGGTGGGGGCATTTGTTTGAACATTTAGTGCTACAGGATTTAGGGCAAGGCTCACTGGGCACTGCCTTGCCCGGATTCTTATCGTGCTGCAATGACAGCAAAATTGTTTATCTTTTAGTTGCTAATTAAGGACGGAACTGAGGAAGAATATGTTTGGTCTGAATATACTATATCGTCAAGGGACTTTTTGCTACATCATAATGAGATGCCATAGATGCTGTAACTCAGTACTGTCTACAAGTCTCTTGTCATTTTATTATTTGGAAAAAAATTGATCTTGCCAGTTAATTGACCTAAAGTTGGTAGTTTATAAATAAGATTAACCTGAAAGAGAAACTCACGTACACACAAAACAAAAAGATCACATCCCTTCCCAAGGTCCCTACAGCCACAAAATGCTCCATTTCACTGATATCAATACTGCTGCTACAATACAGCAGTTTTGTGCATCTAACCCCCTTTTTGCAGACATGTCATCAATATTGCCTGCCACCTGGGAGAACAGGCTATACTGATTACAAAATACCAGTTCTATAAATCTGTTAATTTTAATGATAAAACAGGATATTTTAGTCTTTCTTGTCCCTGAAGAACCAAGAACAATTGCAGACTGATTGTGAACCAATTAAGGACCAAAAAGCTTCAAGTTGTGAATATCATTTCTTTTCTTAGAGAAAAAAATAATAATAAAATAAATAAATAAAGAATTATCTTAAGAATTAACCTTGGTCTTACTTCTTGGTATAATAACTTGGATGTGGGTGAAGATAATTCAGATCTGAGCAATGAATTAGGACTTCAAATTCCTCGATCCGTAGTCCTTGCCAGATCTTAGTCAGCTGATACTTTCATGACCCTCATCATCGGCACGTCAGGCAGAGGGGGCATCAAGCACTACATCAGTGAATAACAGCATACAGGCAAGCACAAGTGGCTTCGGTCCTTGGGTGTTCTCTGTAATACCTCAGCACAAGTTAGTAACTGCTAGTTACAGGCAGGGGCTTCGCTTCAGTCCTAATTGCACCAATTCCCCCCTCCCATAAATGCAAACAGTGGGGCAACAGGGGCACTCCCAGGTCTGGTAGGGGCTTTGAGGTGTTCTCCAGATCTGGTGTAGCAATCTGCTCCCACTGTGGCAGATGGACACTGTCCCAAGAGCTGAACGGAAACTAAATGAGTCAGTTGGCGACTTTTACTTCGTATTTAAGGGTAGACTATTCCCTCCAGTTGTATCCTGCTGCCAATGCTCAGTTAATAGGCTCCTGCAGTGAATAACATCATGTGCTCTGTCAATTATTAATAACGAGACAAGCGTTTTCACATCAGAATGCCGCCTTGTAATGTGATGAGCCTGTATCATATTAGTGCATCAAAGCACAGACTGGGAACATTAGTAGTTTACTAAGTGAACTTTGAACAGGATTTGTTCCCCAAACAGTCTGCTGAGTACTAATATTCACAAATTTTGTAAATAGCACATGTCTCTTTATTGGCAATATTTTAGAATACATTTTATATTTTAGGTGGTTGATTTACTGCTACCTTGCATTTATTCTAACACATCATTGATCCCCTGTCTCATACATCAGATTTAGTTACTTCTTTATTGTATAATTTCTAGGTGACAGTGGCTATCCAGGACAGAAACAGCTGATGGATCTAATTTGATTTTGCCCTTATACCAGCAGAAGTTCACTTACTAGTTCACTTACTCAGAATTCATTGATCACTTGAAGGTCTTCTGGGATTGTGAAATCTCATTCTCGGTGTCTTTTCCAATTGTCAAAGCACAGACTCAATACTGCATCTGACATCCTCGCAGCCTGCCTCATTCTGCATAACACAGCAGTCAACCATGGGGTTATAGTCAATGATGGGGCTCTCATAAAGGATGACAAGGCTAACTCCTACTGACTTCAGACATGGGAAAAAGGTAGATCTTTCTGAAAGGTGGGTTTACGGATGATAAGCGAGGGGCAGCTCACTGACAGCCATATCTTTAAACAAGGGCAAGAAAGAATCGGGAAAGGAAGATGGGAGACAAAAACGGCAATAGCAAAGGAAGAAGAAATCACAGAAGTAGTTTTACCTGAAGATCCATGAGCTTAAAAATCAAAGAAATGGTACTATTTAGCATAGCAAGATGATTGAATTCCTTTATCTCTTACTGTTCTTAGCTAAAACACAATATAATGTCCTGTGCACAACCCATTCAGTTCAACAGAGACAGCAAGCCTCACAGAGGATACTGTCAGAACAATAATCACTTTTAAAGTGGTTGTAAAGATCTTCTAGTCACTAAGCACACACAAAGAGGCAAGAGGAGGTTAATGAAACTTGAAGAACTGTTTGTGCTCAGTAAGGTTACTTCATCTTGAGTTTTTGAGTACAGATAAGGTGGAAAAGAGAGATATGGGGAAGGTGGATGACATTTCAAAGAAGCAGTATTAAAGTTCTCCATTGCAAGAATAAAGATCACTTTTTTTTTGGTCAACAGCAAATACATTCATTGTCATCTGGAGAAACAAGAGACGGTTCCTGTAATACACGAGAATTCTGAACCATGAGCTAATACAATTTTTCAAACATGCATTGGTATTTAGGGTCAACAGTTTTGGAACAAATGCATTCATTACCAGATACGAGTGAGTTTCTATCACAGAAACAAACATTAGAATCTGCCAGACCTGCTTTAATCGCAAACTGTTTCCTGAAAGCATTCAACAGCCTAATTTCAAACTGTTCAAGCACCTGAGTTTTCGTTTCTACTCTCTGAACAGTATTAAAGAGCCTAACACTCAACTGTTTGGGGTAACATTTCTCTGATACACATTGCCCATCTTCTCTTTTTTAGCTCATCCTTAGGAAGTCATGAAATATTTCTCAATTTATGTGTTTGAAACCCATCCGCAGTCATCAGCTGCCACATCAACTTTTCTTAATCTTGTTTATGTTCAAACAGGAGCTAATACACCATCAAGAGACTTGGTCAATAGTTCCAAAATGGCAAAAATATGAGGAAAAAAGAATGAGGAATTACACAACTAGCAACATGGTATTTAAAATCCCCGTTGGCTTGCAGAGCATGATACTCCTATTCACAACTGTTCCTTTATTTCAAATGGAATTTTATTTAAGCAAAAAGAAAGCATAGCTTCTGAATAAGAGCCAAAGCTTTGGAGCAGAAGATGAATGATCCCATACTTAACATCACTACTCTGAGCTATGATCATTCACTATTTTGCTACAAACATCCTGTGCAGCCTTATTCAACTTGCTTAGGGTTTTCTGTGGCTTAATCCCACATCTTTGAGATAAGTATGACTTAGCTGCCCTATCTCACAGGCACACAGTGAGGATAAATATATTAAAGAAGAATTAATATATCACAATATAGTGATAGGAGTTCAATACCCTGAGTATGGAGTCATTTATCTTTTTGTCTCCCAGATCAAGCACAGTTTCTGTATTTGTGCAACAGTAAAAGCCTAATCTACTAATACATACAGAAAGCAAACAGCATCTCCAGCCATACATTTTTATATATGAAACCATGAACAAAAACAAACCTGTAAGTGGAAACATGGGAGTAGAAAAGAACAGAATTTGTTCCTTTATTACAATGGGCTTAAAACATGGGTAATAGCTACAAACTAGACACAACTAAGTAAATCCATTAATTCCAACACAGTAAAATAGAAAACACAACAAACCCTAAAAAATGTATATCAAAGTCATAAATATATATATATATATATATGTTGAGACATATTTTAAAAATCCCTCCTAAAGATGTCTTGTATAAGGAATACGCTGAAATTTACTAGCATATGCATTATATATTGTTCCCAGAATGAAACCTCCAAACTTCTTGCTGAGCCCACCCTTTCCATAAAATAGCTTTACTAGAGTCTAGCAACGTTAGGAAAAAAGTGAAGCTAATGTCTATACCTCCGATTAAAAAGTCAATCACATGTTGCTTAGTGATTATTGTGTAATGTACTATAAAAAAATGAGTTTTCACCAAATATTCAAAATTATAGATTTATTCAGACTCCCAGAGAAAAATCAAACTTGTAAATTGTGCAGATTAGATATCCAATAAAATATTTATTGTTGCACAACGTGTATTGTTAACTGTGTTGACTACTTTTCACCAAGGTGCCAGAGAAATGAAAAATTAACCAGTGTGGAATATAAAACAGTTTTTTTCAAGTCCTAGAGCTAGTTCATGAGCATACAAAACAGATTGTATTCAGAGCTGTAATATAGAAATTTTTCAGTGAGGACGACACTGGAGCTGAATACCTGACAGCAGAACAAAACAGAGAACAGCATTAAAGCTGTGGAGCTGAGGTGCTGCATGCAAATGCAGGAAGACCTGAATTAGTAATGTTGAAGGTGTAGCTAAAGTAGACAGTGGCTATGTCAATGAATGTTTTAATGACATCTTACTAGTTTAAGGACTAACAAGTGCATATATGCTGCCTAATGGAATCCTGCTATACAGTCCAAAATCTCTTTGCGTTTATAAAACAAGTAAATATTTGAATATGCTTCTTTGCAATTTCATAAACTGGCCTATGAAAACCACATGATTTGAGGTATACGTTCATGTTTCCAGAGTTAAACAGGGACAAACAATACCCCATTGTCCCTATATATTTTTTTTTTCAAAATTTATATTTTTTTCAAAATTATTCATTTAAACTGTGGCTACAGGGCATCGAGCATCGGTCATGCTGTAAAAGGGAAAAGTT
Source organism: Heteronetta atricapilla (assembly GCA_011075105.1). Taxonomy (NCBI): domain Eukaryota; kingdom Metazoa; phylum Chordata; class Aves; order Anseriformes; family Anatidae; genus Heteronetta; species Heteronetta atricapilla. The sequence goes on along the minus strand of CM021738.1, from coordinate 2,065,948 downwards.
GACTGTAAATATATATATATATAAAATAACCCATGAATTGCAGCTCAAACTACTGGCTACTTAGCATCGTAATGCTGGGGCTTCAAACGTACGTCTTTGTTTGCATACCTCTCACTATATTCGTTTTGAGAAGACCTTCAAAATTTCCCCACACAGGAGCACGATAACCAGCAGGTTGGTGGCTGCAAGCACTGGTGGAGCTGTGGGTGTCACCCTGGCTGTGTGCTGGTCCTTGCAGGAGGACAGACATCTGACCTGCCCTCCCCGTTCTCAAAGTCATGGCTAAAATAAATAAATAAATAAATAAATGCAACAATAACCTGGAGCGATGGAGGTCGTCCCTGCCCTTGCTCCTTCTATCTTAGCTTCTTCACAACTATGCACAGGGTGAGTGTATGTTGGCCCAATGAAACTGAAAAAGCAGCATCTGAGCTCAATCCGCCTCTTTTGCTGTGTCGCAGCTGAAGCCATGCTCCTGGCTCTCTTCTTCGAGGGAAGAGGGTCACTCCAGCTGGTGTGTCCCCCCTTAGTCCACAGAAAAACAGCAGAGCGACCTGGGCTGCTGAGGGGGGCAAGGAGGGTTTGCCTCCTAACCCGCAGCCCTCCTTGCAGCTCAGTGGTGCTGAAGACACGATGAGGAGCTACCTCACAAGAATGTAGGTTGCTTGTTAAAGCAGGAATTTAACAGATAGCTATCTTCATCCTCTAGCTCTAACTGGTTGCACTCACAGCCTCACCAGGGGCGATCCATGATGCTGGCTGCTGTGTGCAGTAGGGGATCTCCAGCTGCTCAGATGGCATCCCCAGCTGGCCCCAGAGAGTCAGCACTTTGGGAAGGGTCTTTCTTTCCCTTGCCGAACCCAGGCAGAACAGCCAGTCTGGCCAGAGGGAAAGCAGCTCCTCTGAAATAACTCATCCACTAGCCAGGAGACACCTCAGTCCTGCAGCACCTACTGTGAGCAAAGGTGCTGGCGGAGCTGAGGTCAGGGAGCAGGGACACCCACCCAGCAGCTGCGCAGGGAGGGACGGGAGAGGTATCGGCTCCAAAATGCCCCCAGCAGCTGAGCTGCAGCCCCAGCCCTCACACAAGGAGTAGCAAAAGGACCAAATGAAAAGCTTGCAGGCAGACAAAGTTTGAGCTAGGGGCAAAGCCAAATCATAACTTGGATAAACTATGGACAAAACAATTGCTGTTTTATTTTAATTTAGTTCTGACGGCAAGCACCAGGCTTGCTGCAGTGCTGCTCTCTAACCTGCAGCCCAGGTAAAGCCCCAGCGGTCTCCAAAGCACACCTAGCTCTAACTCCATGTGAGAGATTCATTTCTGCATGGCAGCAATGCCAAAGGATGTGGGGGTATTAACCAACACATCCAGATTAAACATTCTCGTCGGATCGTGCAGTTGCCGCATTTTCAAATGCTCGTTCTGTCAGCATTTTATACCTGCACATTTTCAAAATCTTTTTTGATTTACGCTGAAGCAGCTGGATTATACCATCAACCAGCATGAACTTGATGCAAAACACTAGTATTGTCTGCTCGTTCCTGTTGTGTGCAGAAAGAGACTGGGAGCACACATGTACCTGAATGAGCAAAAACCCTATTTCATCATCTTTCTGCTTAGACAGACTAAAGCTTGGAGTCCCACTGTGTACCTATAGGAGTGCAAGTCCAGATCCAAGACTGGATGTCTGAAACTAGGTTACTACATCAATGCTTGATGCCTTAAAAAAAAATGCCATTATCATAAGAAATTGAAGCTCTTGGACTGCTTTTTTTTTTTTTTTTTTTTTGAGGCCAGTCACAAATGCTGTGCATTGAGTGTTTTTGTATGCATCTGATTTTAGAAATCTTGGACTAGAACCAAACCCATCTAGATATCTAAATGCACTGAGGAGCAGAAGCAAAAGCAAACAGCCCTGGACTGCTGCACAAACGGGCAGGCTGCAACCCAGCACAGGCAGCAATTCCAACCTGCTGACCTACTGGTGAGGAAGGAACTTCATTGCTCAGCGTAGATGGGCACAGCACGGGAAATATGCAGCTTTTTAGACACAAAGAGGAAGGATTACAAATATTATATAGAATAAAGATGTACAGTGTTTCAAGTCATGCATCTCCATGGAACAAAGCTTTTATAAAAAATAAATAAATGAAAATTATATACTTTTTTTTTTCCTGAGACTGCAGGCTCCCCTAGAGACTTCAAGGGATTATTAGTCAGCCTTAGACCAAAGGCTGCCAGATGCTGCCAGAGACCTGGCTGCTTGCCGGGGAGCTTCAGGCCTTTCCAAGAGGGCAAGGTAGGGCAGCTGGAGCCTACAGGGTATAGAGCTCCCCAGAGAGACTTTTTGTCGTCATTAGTTTCATGTAAATGTCTTCTTCATAAGACTCCATTTGAGACTCACTTAAGTTTTCCACCAAGAGATTTTATTACAGGGAAATTAGTGCCATTTTTCTTTCTTTTGACTGTGTCCCTGACTTGAAAAGTCTTACAAATATCTGGCGCTCATTTAACCATCGCTACCCCTGTGTTAACAAACACAACACTCTTCAGTTTGTCTTTAACAAATTAACTCAGACCACCAGCTAGAAAAGCTCTCATTCCCTGCCTCCATAAATTCTTTCATTTGCCCCATGAATTTCCCAAAGGCGAGGAAACTGACAGCTGAACTGTTTTTTTCACCTTCCTCTAAATTCTTTCGAGCTTGAATTTTAGAATCTGAGGTTCAAACTTCACTCATCTCCATATGAAAGTACTGTGAGGTTGAACTTTTATCAAACAGATGCCCGTTGACAAGAAGCAATTTACCATCAAGAAATGTATGTATGAGGACGTTTCCTTCCTCACCTCTAGCACAGTCCCCTTCCCAGTCTCATACAACACCTACACACGTGGCACCTGCTCTTCTCAGATGTGTGCTACTGCTGCAGCCATGCGAGCCGAACTGTTGTAGGAAGTGCTACAGGGACAGTGTATGATTTTACTTGTGTATATTTTTCAGTCTGTCATGAAGTGCAAACAAACAAACAAAATAATCAAAACAACGTGTGGAGTCAAGTTCTTGTACATCTAAAGGGCTGCTTGTTCAAAGCTATGGGAACTCTTGCATGGGAAGAGCACAGACTTCAGTGTCGGATGACATAATGCACCAAAAAAGTTCACTTCTGCGACTGTTTATTTCCCAGAGAGTGCTAGCAGAGGTGGCTGAGGCCTATGGAAATATGAAGCATATTATTTTAAAGGGGGAGGGGGATTATTTTCTCTAATCTGGAACTGAGTAACTGCCGAGGAGGCCAGCCCCAAGTGCAGGCAGCTCCTGAGGTCCCATCTGTGCTGGGCGCAGGGGTGGCCACCGCCTCTGCTCCCCACGCCCACGAAGCAGCCCAACTCGCACGACTGCTGGGATGCTGGGGATGCACAGCCAGCACCAGAGAGATGTGAACCACAGAACTGCATCCCCAGCTGATCAGCCCCTCTGACCGTGCTCTGCCATGATTTGTAGTGAGACTCAGACCTCCTTATAAGAGGGGGAGAACTACTAGAAGAAACAGTAACTTCACTACTTGACCTACTGGCCATGCTTCTTTTGATGCAGCCCAGCGTATGGTTGGCTTTCTGGGCTGCAAGCACACATTGCTGGCTCACGGTGAGTTAACCAACCATTAACCAACACCTCCAAGTTCTTCTCCTCAGGGCTGCCCTTAATGCATTCTCTGCCCAGCCTCTATTTGTGCTTGGGATTGCCCCAACCGTGGTGCAGAACCTTGCAGTTTTTTTTTTTTTGTTTTTTTTTTTTTTAAAAAAAAGGTTAATAACCAGTCTACATAGAAGAGATTATTTTCCTTCTTTTTGTTTTCCAGAAACGGATAGAAAGATGGAGATACAGACATATATATAAATATAAATATATTTAATTATTGAAGAGAAGAGCTCCTTTAAGTGTAGCGACCCATTTACACATCAGGAGTCTAACAGACATCCTGCTTCAATTCAGAATGGGCCTGAATGAAAATAAAGGATGAACAATTTACCAGAATTGAATGAGGCCTTAATAAGAGGTAGACGATTCTCACTTTGTATGAAAGATACGGTGCTTCCTTTCTCATACCACTGACTCAGAACAGGTGACCTCAGGTTGTGGTTAAACACAAAGAAAAAAAAAAATGGCATATTGTTGACAGATGCAGCTCCAGTTTAGACACAAAATACTGGATTTGGTTCAAGCAGGTGATGCTAATCTACAGAGTTACCATAAGGAGGTATTTTCCTTTGATTTAAGGACACACCGTTGTTCCTTGCTACATTTTCCATGAAATAGGCAGGCACATATACAGCAGCATGCAAACACCGTCTGAAATGAGCAGTTCCCCCTTCCTTATGGCCACCTCCACACCAGCCGGCACAAGTCCCCGCTCCCCATGACACATGGTTGAATGTTCCCTTCCTGAGGGCACCTGTCACGACCCAAGCACAGTGTGAGGGCAGAGGCTCCGCACATGGCCCTAGGACAGCTTCTCAGCCAGCCCAGGCACATGTGTATGGAACCTAAACTACAACGTTCAGACTGGACAACCTGGTGCGTCCAGCAGCTTGTTAATATTTTAATAATAATTTAGAGTATGTGAATAAAAAGCACGTGTTACCAGTCCTCTGTGCACATCCTGGTTACGCATGTGCATACTCTATTACAAAATGAAAAGGAACAAGCATTTACCTTAAATTCTAACACCGAGTTCTGACTTCACCAAGCACAGCTTAATGCCACAGTGCTGAGACATGAGACAGATGGGATAGATAGATCCGATGTGCTACAAATAAAATCTAAAACTGAACTTTTAAATATTCATTCTGAACTATAAAGAGAGCTGTGGCTTTTGTGCACTACAGATGGCTTGGAAATTCAGTGCAAACAAAGGACCAATTTTTGAATACTCATAGCTGCTCTACCATAATAGCTGGAGGCCCAAAACTCCAGGGGTTTGAGATGATTCAACTCGATCCTCTTACCTGCCAAATTTCATCAAAGCAACATTGCTTTTAGCATCTTATAGGGATGAAAGAAGTATGAATAGTGTCTTTTTTTTTAATGAAATGTGGACTGCTTAAGCTTGGAACAAAAAATTACAATATGAATGGAAAGTGCAAGGTAAAGGGGAAAATGTCTTTTTTATCATAGACACTAAAGCATAGTATAAGATGAAATCTGTACTTTTTATAGATTGAAAGGTTAAACAGATATATTTGGTAGATTTAGATAAATGAAGGAAATAAAACAAAACAAAACAACAACAAAAAAGCATAATAAAAATCCCTGCCAGTCATAATCAATGAGAAACTGATGATTGCCAAGTACAGCCTTAGGTTTAAATCCAGGAGAGAGACATATGTTTCTTTGTAAGGTAGCAGGGCATGACCTCATCAATCAGAGATTATCCTCTGCATAATAGTTTACAGAAAGAAACCACTAATGCCAACTTCTCATCTGCCTTCCAGACAACAGCAAGCTGATACTAATACAGCTGGAAAGGGAATAAAGTCATATAACACAGTTGCTAATGCCACACACTGCAGCATTTACACAGCAGTGCAAGGAGTGCAGCATCTGTGGTGAAAACCATACAGACATTTCCATTTTAATCTGTTTTCTGTTGCTATTAGCCACTTCCTGAAGCCTTTGATTTTAGAGAGGATGCTCACTCTCCTTTTGTATGTGTTTGAGTTTCTACAAGAATCAAACAGAAAAGCAAGATACAGACGTGGAGAAGCAGAGTGCCTGCACGGGAGCAGGGACCACCCCAGGGGCACCCCTGAACTGCACATGCTCTTCCAAGTGTACAAGCTATGGAGACAAACATGCAGTGCTGAATCACAGCTAGCAGCCAGGCTTATGGATATTCATGAAGCACCACTGCCAACCGCAATGAGATAACGCAAAAGAATCAAAGGAGAAGGCATGAGGTACTTGATGGAATATCTAAGAGTTGTGTAATGACAGCAGGTGCCAAGAGACGGTCATAGACTGATATCAAGTGATGGGTGAGAGGTAGAATAGGCTGACAACAATCAGATTACACTATCAGTGATATCAAGGGATTTAGTAGTGGAAGGATGCATCCACAGAGGCTGCCTAGCTGGCATGAGATGCTAGGGAGAGGGTGGTTTGGATGGATGGAAGCAGATATTGCCTTGATTGTCAAGATTAGAGAAAAAGATGTGAAAAATCAAGATAAGATGATAGGAGTTGAGGCAAGCATTTTAATTGCTCCCAGCCAAGACATAAGTGGCAGCTTATATCAGGGAGCCAGTTTACCAGTCTTGGGAATAGCACAAGGTCGGAGGTCTGAACTCAAGAAGAGACCTGCAACCTTGCAGAAGAGAGGCAGGGTCCTAGCACTGTCTGCAGACAGAGAGAAAGGAGGTCATAGCAAGGCTTGAGGAGGCAAGCAGAAAGACCAGGGACTCCCTTTCAGTTGTGTCAGGCTGACAGATCCGTCAGAGGATGAACAGAGACTTCAGCCTGCACAGGTGGCAGCTTGAAACACTGGCTTCATCTCTGTTTGCAGCAAAGGCAAAGAGTGGGAGACAAGCAGAGGGGAAAGGGCAGGATCCTGTAGAAAGAGGTTTTCCAGTGACCTCACTGTCCTTTTGAGAGTAACAGCTTTCCAGGACAGCGTGTCCCAACAGGATACTTAAATGCCTTCAGCACAGTACAATATTTGAAGATAAAACCATACAACTTCTCATGAAATCTGCCTCCAATAAAAACATCTTTATTGCCCTGGGCTAATGTGTAAGTTAGCGAGAGATTATGGTTCATCTTCTATAGCCATTTTATGTAATATGAAAAAAAAATCCATAGGGACCTTGTCTGTTAGTCCTCTAAAACATAAAATACAGTCTTAAGCTACACTTCCATCATGGTAATAGGCTACCAGCTATTTTCCTAAACCCTCAGACTCATCTCTGTCAGTCTAGGAAGACTGAGAAAACCTGACTTAATCACCTCCTTGTGACTCACTGCACCGTGCCCCTTCCTTTTGAACACATATAAATCCTAATTATTTTTTAATCCTTCACTAGAACACCAGCAAAATGACAGCTACACTCGCAGCATACAAATGTGGACGTGTACAGGAACGAAAGCTGGGGCCAGGGGGGCTCTCCTGCGGGGGAGCTGCATGTCGCCAGTGGGACTCAGCACAGGGGACCTCTGCCTCTCCAGCAGTAGTTCTCTTGCAACTTCTGCTCATCTTCTGGAGGGGCAGCAAGCATTAAAACAAGGCTACAGCCTTGTTATTCAAGAGTATTGCGGCCAGTGATACAAATGGCTTAAACCTAGCCCTTACCTGAGTTTGGTTGTCTGCATAAACAACTCACCAAAATCCTTAGTAACCTTAAAATCCTGAGATGATTTCAGTCATCACAAATACCTTTTGTGTATGTGTGTTTGGCTCAGACTACAGCTTAAGTTCTGCCCTCCTCTGTTGCAAAGACTTGAAACCGAGCTATTTATAATCAACAAAATGTTCAGTGGGAACCAGGGCAAGGAGGCGTTATTTTTGTTGGTCTGTTGCCTTCTCTAAAATCTGTAATATGACAATTCACGCATTCAAATCACAAAAAGCAGCAGGAATTTCACCAGTTTGCTGTCTAACGCTCTTAAACCGCCCCACATGTACTAACAAAACTGGCGCAGCCTAAAAGGCCTGGCCCCAGACAGCTCCTGCAGGCCTGTGGAGATGTGGGCTGGGACCAGGGGCACCACATAAGCAGGTGCTGCTCTGGATTTCCCTGTCTTCCACCAGGAAATGGAGGTGAAACAGAAATCACACGTTGCTATGGCCTCAAAGGTGCTGCCTGCCCCTGGCTCCCCCACCAGTAGCCCTGGCTAGTGAGGACATAGAGGATCTCAGTTGCAGGTTGATGCTGGCTGCAGCTTTGACATTCAAATCTAGGAGCCAAGCTGCGGCCCCTCCACAAGAATAAGCCCCTCCTGGTCATGACAGAGTTTCCCCCAGTTTATATAATGACAGTTCAGGAAAATGAAATTTCAGGTAATCTGGAATCTGCTGCTCAAGCCCTCACAGTTTCAGAGATGTCTGCCTTCCTTACGGCTGCACCACCACATGCCAGCCCTGAGGGACACCAGCAACTGAATTTGCACCTCATGGCATAGCAGCAAGCCCCACTGATCCCTTCCACATGTAATCCTAGAGGGATTGTGGACTGAGGTGACAGGTTCACTAGGTGACCCAACATGGCCTACAACCACACTCCCTTTTTTCCCAAGCTATCTTGTGACTTCTACCAAAGAAGCCTCTTTGCTTTTCTTGATAAACCAGAAACTATAACATACTGTCACAAGTGATGGATATACATGCACACAGATAGCGGGTTCATTCCACGTATGTGGAACACCCTGGATTCCCAATTACAGAATATCTGAAGTTGCAAATGATCCATGAGGATCATCAAGTCCAACTCATACCTCCACACAGGGCAGCCTATGTGTTAATCCATATATCTTAGAGCACTATCTACACGCTTCTTGAAAGGATGGGTCCAGTTCCTAAAGCTGTCCTTACAAGAACAGCAAAACAGGACCTGTGCTCATCATAAGCTTTGTGGCCCTCTCAAGCACAAATCGCAATTTAAGTGTTAGCTTCTATATTATTATCCCCCAACACTTTCAGACAACGGCTTGAACCACAAGCATCTCACAGCTCTTCTTCCCCAGTTCTGTTCCACATGCAGTTTCCTTTTCTGTCATGAAAATAAACAAGCCAGAGGCAGCTTGTGCTGCCTACTTTAACGTCCCAATTCCCTGGCCTATGAAAGACTATCTGCATCACAGTGTATTTCTGTCCAAACCCTAGCAGTTAACTCTCCCCCAGGAGCTGCATGTTATTGGGGAGAGAAGCACTGCAAAAGCAGACGCCTCACTGCAGTCATTCATACACTGGATCACTGATTCTGGGAGACCAACACGATAAACATGGCCCTAGCTGCTTCCTGTGTTATCACAGGAATCTTAAAAAAGCACTCTTATAAAACGTACTTTAATCGGAATAACTTTTTAATTTGCAATTTTAAATGTGAGCATGTTATAACTTGTAGCTGAACATTTCTATAAAGATAATTACATATGGCAAGACAGAAAAACTTTTTAAAACATTTTCTCTTGAATGTGTGCCTGAATTCATTTACAACTGTTGCTGCTTTAAACACTTCAGGCAGAATAAGTGGATGGCACTAAACAGCTTAGCTGCAATTATTATGGAATGTCTGAGGTATAATTTCCCCTGCGGTTTTGTTAGGCGTACAAAATTCATAATTCTGATTTGTGGCAGGTACTTATTACCCATCGCAGGTGGAGATATGCAAATATTATTCTAGTAGGGGTGAACAGCCTTTATTTCAGTATTCAGCTATTAACGAGATTTGTGAGCCTGGTACTCCGGGGCCATTTAATTAATTAGATGGTACAGATAAAATATAAATTGTTTTGTAGGCTACACAATTCCAGTTCTAGAAGATATAAAATATGGCTAAATGAACTTAGTATAGACTGATTTGTTGTTTCATGTATGGCACAGGGTACAGGCAAATCCTGCTCATTATTTTTCTTCAATAATAATCCTGGACAGAATATTTCTGTCAAGTATTACAGGAAAGAGTTGTTATTTATTTGTCATTACTAGTAAGAATATCTATCAGTTAACCTTTTATTTAAAACTGCTGGCATGCATAAAACAAAGAAAAACAGGCATGTTCTTTTATGCAAATCCAATATATGCACGTTTGGAATGAGCACACATTTTGAAGACATGCAGATTTGGTAGTATATTATTGTCTCAAGGACTGACACTTGTATGTTAAATAAATCATTTCCATGGTGCAGATAAGCCATATTTGCAAAGGGAAAACAGAGGGAGAATCTACAGCATCATTTTAGCATCTAGATCTTAAAATAATTCTATTGATTGGTCAATTCATGAAATTCCTTTTCCTACGTGTGGTCTCTTGACAACTCCAGAAGATTTTGGAAAATTATGAACACAGGAAATGGTGGGAAAGGGAGGGGAAGGAAAAATAATAATAAAAAAAAAAAAAAATAAACACATTTATTCCTCAAAGTGATAGCTCTAGTGGTCACAATAAAAGAATCAACATTTACGAGGAGTTAACAGCAAACTACATGTTGCGAAATTCACCCTGCCCTTATATGGAGGAAATAAAATGCAAGATGCATGAGGCTGGAAATTGTTAGCAAACTGTCAGCATTTAAAGGCAGGCATTGACCATTATATTAGATCTAAATTGTGGGTAAAAAACTACACTACACAATTACCGTACTCTAAACATTGAATGAAAACCAGTTACTTTTACTGAAGTAGGAGTATAATCAGTAGTCAGCTTTATTGGTTTATTGAACATATTTTGGGGTCCATTCCAGCTGTCTTTATTAGCTCTAATGCAAATGATTTTTACGCTGCTATTTTGCCAAGCCCTGGTAGCTGTAGTACTGCAAACACACCCCTCTGCTTTCTGTCTGCTGGGGATTTACTGACAAATATGATAAAGAGTACATAAAATGAATAACAATATAAAACTAGTGCCATACTGGAAAACGAAAACTAACAGAGGGAAATTGTATTGTAAGCATTAAGAGCTATTGTACGGTTTTGTACAATATAACTCAAAAACACACAAGTTCAAAATTAACTATCTATCAGGAATCACTCTGGTCATTTCTCCGTAGAGGGGGACATGGAGCTGCATCGCAGCCAGCACATCACGTGCTATTTTGGTGGGGCACAGCCCCACCTCTGCTGCTTACCTGCATCCCTGGGGATGTACCCAGTACACAAAAGCATCACCGGCCTCGCTTCTCACCCGGCCTCTGCAAAGATCCCCACGGTTGGCAAGAAGAGGAAGAGACTGGTAGAGATGGAAACAGGCTGGTACAGACCAAGCAGGAGAACATCAGGTGCCCGAGTGATGTCTAAAAGACAAAAGGATGGAATTTAATTCAAAGAAAATGCCTTTGACTTTGGAAGCATCTTGCACAGGAGAGGTGCAAACCTGGTCTCTTTGAACATGGCAAGATGTGACCGAGGAATCTGGCTGCGTAAATAATTTTAGCTATAATTTTAATTGTAAGACAGAGAGTAGAAACAAGTCAAGTGAGGAGGAATTGACTGGGTCTTGAAGAAAAGGGCCAGTCATACTTTGTGGGTGAAAAGAATTGATCACATAAGAAATTCTTTGTGGCTCAATTTTCAGTGAGAAAAGCCAATTGTGTTTTCAGTGAGATTCCCTGAAGCTGAGGAGACTTGAAAACCATGGAGATGTATGGAGAAATGAGCTGTGGGTAACTGAGTCTGACAAAGGGGTTTCCAGGGCAGGAGAGCCACGCGTGTTTTGGTCACAGCAACAGACATGCAGCTTTGTGGCTTGTCTGAATTGCCAATTTTGCATTTTGCGCACTGAGAAACACAGAAATCTGTGGTGCCAGTGTAAGGGACATGTCCTCATGTTGCACTTGTGTCAGCATCTGGGAACACTGCATTATTCAACTCAAAAGCAAACCCTGCAAGCAGGCAACAGAGGTTGAGTGAGTAGCTTGTATGGACAAACAGAATAGATGTTCAGTGAAAACGCTAGAAAAAAAAAATCTCCAAGGAGAAAAATGTATTTGGTTAGACACCTAATAAGATAGATGGCAGCGTTATGTACAGAAGAGCTGTAACAGAACCTTAAGAAATACCTAAAATGTTCAGACACAGCGAGCCAAAGATACCTGTATGCTTCTGTCAAAGTGCCGAAGAGCATCAAAATAGCTCCAACCTCATCTCTCGCAGCTGTGCAGATTAGCAGGACGTGGCCTGCATCTGCTCCACATAACAGCAAAATGCTTGTAGGGGGGTGGAAAAGAAGCACAGATTTCCAAAGAATAAATACACCAGAATAATATTCTGCATTTAAATGCCTTAAATTGGATAAATAGTACCCCATGGGTAGAACCCATAAAAGGCCATTCCTAAGGAAGATGAAGTCTAGAAAGCAGTTTTAATTAAATCTTTCCAAGGACTCCATAAAAATCGAAGCCCAGCAGCAGTGTTCCATGTAGTACCACAATGACAGCCCTGAGCTACACAGTCCAAAATGGAGGAGGCATGCAAGCACATAGCATTTTTTTTTCCCAGGTATACACACAAACACATCGTTAGTTCAAAATCAATGCACAAATGAGAGATGTGATCAGAGCATTACATTTACTCACAGTAACACAGAGAGAACTGCAATGAACCTAAGGCAGTTCCTGAGAGGTGGAGGAGAGCAGTGCTGCGGCGGGCAATTGATTCCTCTGAACACAGAGGAAACCGCTGCCTGCTGGTAGGTGATTATTACCAGCATTTTTTCAGAATAATGTAAGTAAGCAACATTTTAGGTAGCACTGTAATACCCACCAGGCACAGTATTTGCAAAGAGATAACAGAGCAAAATGCGTATCTGAGGAACCTCCGCAGCGCACAGCTGGCGCTCCCCCTGCTACATGCTCACCAGGCAAGCCTGGAACTGCATGCGGAGAGCTGGGCAGATACCCACCTACGTGGGAGCCAGGGTTTTCCTGAACAAATGCTGTCACTTGAGACACCACTGCTTCAATGCATGCCAGGAAGCAGGCTCTGCTCATCCCCTTAGTGACAGGCAAAAGATTAAATTGGTGAAAAAATCCCTTCGCTTGCCTCAAGCAGGATAAGGGAGGGATGGAAGGGGAAATTGTAATATGATAAGAACATCAACACGCTGAAAATTGTCAGAAGAAATTCCTTTGTGACCACAGTGCTCTGGTACGCCAAACCAAGAAAAAGCCAGGCCCAGTAAACTAACCCCAAAACAGGCTGGCTGCTGGCTGGGAAGTGTCGCAGTCCCTTGAGACCACGTCCCAGCACAGCACGAGGGGGCCAGGACCCGCCGGGTGCTGAGCAGGGCAGAGCCCCTCAGTGCCACAGCCGCTGCCTGCTGCTGTGCCAGGGCGCCAAGATGAGCAGCTCTACTTACTGCACATCCAGATGAAAGCACACCCTGCCAGCCCACGAGCACGGCATGTTTGCACCCCTGTTGTTTACAAGTCCTGGCCACCGCGCAGAGCTGGATAAGGGCTGACTGTCTTTTTGGAGAGCACTAGAAATCACCCTAAAGCTCTGTGCTGTAAGTATAGGTGATGAGCTAAAGCAAGAGCAATGGACATGACATTACCTTAGGTGAAAAACCCAATCAAATAAGCAGCCTAAAGCAAAGCAGCACCCAGCCCCATCAAACCACCACTTCGTCAGCGATTCCCCCTCTCCCCTGCCTCCTGCTCAAGCAGCAGTGCTTGTTCAATATCTAGTGCTTTACAGGCTGCATGCTCCCCAGCCCCCAGTGTCTGGCAGAGCTGCAAACAGGACTTTGGCAAGATAAGATCAATTATACACACTATGCAAGCATTCAAAAATTAATGGAACTAATCTGCTGGTTTCACCTGTCAGGAGGTAAATTAATGATCTTTGCAATGTGAAAGCAGCAAATAGAAGAAACTCAGAACTGCACACTTTCAAATACACCCTCATCTCCCTTTGTCAAACTTAAAGCTTAGTCGCATCCAAAGGGCTGCAGGGAGGTTTGAGAAACACATGTTCTCCCTCTACGATTTAATCATGGTGCAAGCAAAAGGCAGGTTCTTCAACAAGCCGATGGTTGTGTTGAACATGAAACGGCATCACCCAAACCCCTGGCACAGGCCAGTGCCCATGGGAATACATGCAGGGAGACTGACAGTGTAGGCTACCGAAGCCTTTCCTTAATCTTTAACAAGCAACTGAGGTTGTACAGCCCTACAGCCAGATCTTCTTGTGCACCTGAAAGACTGGTACAGTTACCAACACGTCACCGGTGTTACTCACCCGAGGGGCAAGCTTGCTTTATAAAACCAAACATTGCTTTCCCCAGTCCTGCCCCCCCTCTCCCTCCTTTCTCCTGGCAGCTCTATAATACTGCCACATAAACACAAGCCACTGTAAAGTTGCTACAGGAGCTGATGCTCCGTGAGATAAAAGCCAGGCTGCCCGAGGATCACTTCCCTAAAATGGGCACCATGTGCCTGCCTGCTCCCCCTCAAACACAGCAACGAAGCACACCAGGACTTCATCCTTAGTGTTGAACACGGGATAGATACAAGAGAACAGAAAACAAACCCACCAATATATGACATTTTTTCTAACTTCTTCATGGTCTTCTTTGTGAGGGAAAAGGAGAGCAATTCCTCTGGGGTAAGACGTCATTCCATGACCCTAAACACAGAGCATTACATCAGGTTACGGATATTGACATGAGAGTCAGAACCTGCTGCTATTAGCTAAAAGCCTGATTTTAACTTTTTTATCATTATTATGTCTCTTCCCCTCTATGCACCATGCACACCACCACTAATTTGCTGTATGAATGAAATGGCTTGAATGCTCTGAGCTCAGAAAAGAATTTCTCTGAAGATGCTGAAACTAACAAGTTGAAACAAAATGAAAGGATTATACTTCACTTTCTACTGATTTTGCTCATCTTTTTTTAAGCCTTCAGATTCTAGGTTGTACCTAACCTTTCTGCTTCACGCAGCACTGTCGTTACAGTGCAGATCAGCGGAAGCCACTCAGCCCCCACCAGGCACATCATGCCCTCCACAAAGTCCATCACCACAGGAGGAAAGTTCCCAAAACCCCGTGCAAAACCACAGCATTTCAAACCCGAGCTGTGTATTTATGTAACTCCCCGAAATGATTCTGCTATTCTCTGGAAAGGGGTCAGCTTTCCTTCCTATCCCGTAAGGAGAGCCATGACCCCCGTGCTCAGCCTCCACGCGGAATTTGAACACAGGGCGATGGAGAACCTCAGCGTGTGGCTGTGATATGATCTTTTTTTCCAAATGCACTCGAGACTGAATTTTGCATTTTACCAAAACATCGCACTTTAGAGAATGCAGCACAGTTTCAGGAGAAAAACATGCTTTTGAGAACTTTTCTTGATATTTATTCCCCAACTTTTTATGTATTTGCCTCAGGCCGTTTTCTTGTCTCCAGCTCAGATGGTGAATAATTCCTTTGTCTTTTGCACTGTTCATATCTTGAAGGCACTATTGATTAGGAACGGGCCCTTTGGCTCTCCCCACATTCTATACATCTCTTGGTATCACTTTCATCAAGTTATTATTTCTGTTGTTTTCTGTAGAAACTGTTTTCTCCTCCTGCCCTTCCACCTTCTTTCCAAAAGCTGGGAACAGGGGAGAAGGAACTGTTAACGCTCCTCTGCTTACACTGGCATTTCTGCTAGCGCTGAACCTGAACCTTGGCATAGTTCATACCTAACTGCTGCTCCAGGCTTGCTGACTCTGCCTTCAACAGCCTCATGGTAAACTGCAGTGACTGTTCTAAAAGAACAGTTCTGCTCAGAAGTTCCTTAGCAATGTCAGATTAGTAAAGTTCCTCTTAAAAACAAAAGATAACAAACCCTCTTTGTTCTGAGAGAATTCACAGTAACGCTCATTATTATTCTGCCAGCTCATCCCTTAGCAACAGTCTTGCTGCAGCCCCACTGGAAAGACTAATACATTTTATTTATATTTATATTTTACATGTACAATTCTGGGAGGAATACTAAAGACTAACAATTATTTATTCTTCTCGTTTTGCAACATACGGAGTTCTTCCCATTTAAGCTTTATATAAAGTATTCGTTCTTCTTTAATCTCGACTGCTATCTTTCTTGGTCATACCCCTGTTCTCACTATAATCAAAATCCTTCCCACCTCAATCCCCCCTTTACCCTCTGCCTCTTGCTCCCACAGAGCATTCACTTCTGTGAATGAGATGGAGGCAGATGAAAGATAGGGTTGTTTTCTTCTGTTTCTCTTATTATTTTATCAAAAGCTTATCATTTTCTCCAAGAATTGAAGTGGCACATGGTATGGTCAAAGGCTAAGAGTAGTTTATCACATTTTCACCTCAGCACATTACAATTCGCTTGCACGCAGTCTACTTTTAGCGCATTTTAAATAATATATTCTATTCCCCGAACAACGTCTTGGATTGACATCAGCATCTCCACCAGACAAGTCTGCCTCAGTGCCCATGCTCTGCGCAGCTCTACCAGTAATGCCCTGCGCTGCACATCCCATCGCACCGGGAACGCGCTTCGCTTCCAGCCTCAGCGCCGTGCTTCTCCTGGAGGACCTCCCCCGAGCAGCACCTGGATTGCATTCAGCCCTGCAGAAGGTTATTTGCTTTTGGACAGCCCCAGCCCTGGCTCCCTGCGGTCAGAGGGTGCGTCACCGCGAGGGTGCAGCTTCTAGGACACAGGGCGCCCTGTCACAGGAATCGTGTCCTGCCTTTCCTGGGAACAAGTCTCTTTTTTGCCTTTGATCTACGCAGGATTTGCCCACGAGTTACCCAGAGGGGAATTAAAAGCAAACAAATCCCCAGGCTATCAGGAAGCCTCGGTTTCCTCCCCCAGTTTCTGGCTGCTATCCTCATTCCATAGCTCCTTCAACACACAAACACGTTCAGATTTTGGCTTGTCTGTGTTCATATGTAAAAAGAGGACTGCCTGGCCCCTTGCCCTTTTAACAGCAAAGACTGGTACCAAAAAAAAAAAAAATAAAAATGTTTTCTATAAAATAATTACGCCACATGGTGAGGCATAGTTTTGTGTTTTGTTTTAATCACTTTTAGCACCCCAAATTGCTACAGTAATGCTGACATGTACCATAAGGTAGCTTTTTGACTATTATACTGTAATTTTGTCTCTTTGCATGCAAGTTTGAAGTGGCCTGTCGTGGCTGAAGGTAATACCTGTACGTGGGCTAACTGTGCTGCCTTTGGTAGGTACCACAGTATCCCTCTAATATTCTACCAGAGCTGCTAACGGTGCAATCACGCTTTTGTATGGTTTAAGATAAAATGGGAGTCTTTCATTTTCTTCCCTAGGTTCCAACTGTTAGCACCACTACCCTGCGTTGTTAAATTATTATTAATTGCACCAAGCTATCTCAAAGAACTTTGCAAAAAGTTATTACAAAAAAAGTCACCATGAAGACGTTCTTTTCAGTCTCCACTAGTTCTCCAGAAACAAAACAGTAGTAACAAAAAATAAATAAATAAATCATAAAATCTTGCCTCCATCAAAAATATATTTGTTGGCATTTGTCAAGTATTTGTTTGTCTATAGAGATGCAAAGATAGATTTGCTTAGCCTCCATCACTGTTAAAGACATGCTTACCTGCAGCAGAATTAAATCTGTCAGAAATTCGCAGCCGGCACTTACAGCAAGTCTGTAATTATGTGCAGGGTCAGATGTGTCATTCCAGCATCCCTGAAGCGCTCATTCTGAGTTCTAACATGCTGTCCCTTGGAAGATCGACGTACACAAGAGAATTTTCTGTTTGTAACCCTGAGGAACAGGAAGACCCTCGTGCTTTCAGTTACACACATGCTGTCCCAGCAGAAGGCACTATTTTCATATATTTTCCTAAGGTTTCTGCTTTCTTCATACCAAAATACATTGCAAATGGAGAATGAAGAGGATATTTAAAGGACGTATTTTTCCACAACCAGACCCACAAATCGAACGATGCCAGGGAAGCATGTAAAACCAGAGGGCGAAATAGGGTGAGGGCCCCCCACCTCACAGGACGATGGCCCCCGTGAATGCCCATCCCCATGCAGCGCCAGGGCAGCTGCTGCCCACCTAGTGCCAGTCTGCTGGGACATTATCATGACCCTGTTACCACCTTCAGATAGATCATTTACTCTTTGCTCATCTTAAAACAGAACCGAGGAGCTTGTAGCAATATCCTTCAGTCCCAGCATTACTGGAGGTCAGTAAGAGATGCTGGATAAGCTGTAAAGCCTGCCTGATTCTCCTACACCCTGCAAACGTGATTTTTGGTGAGTTCATCATAGCTCGCTGCCCAGGTACGGAGAAGCTTCAGCTATCAGCCAGTTCCCTCCTCCCTGTCGTTCAGACAAGGGGCTGCTATGTTTCGATTGCTGATGCTGTAAGTATGGCTTTGGTCAATCATCTGCACTGAAGGCACAAAGGAAAAATCCACCCCAACCAAACACCCAGCAGGAATTTGTTCAGTTGGTATTTTTAGTGGAAAGCAGCGATTTGTTTGATCACCCTGCCACAAAATAACATGGTTACATCACACACCGACTTTCTTACCCAGAGGTAGCAGGTTCTTGTTAGAGCTTTCTGCCAGGGAAACGGCTCCATGCACGGCATTGTCCTGCTGCCTTCTGAACAGCCTTCAGGAGCTCGAGTGTCATCCTCTGTTGGCAAGAACCGCTAACGAGCCTGTGAAAAATTTAGAGGTGAGGTCCTATAATTTTGCCCAATGTCTTAGGCTTCTTAAGGCTTTTGTTCTTGCCATTCATATTAAAAAACACAGTAGTATTAACATCACTTTAGCTTCCACTGAGGTTTTTGCAGTACACGTACACATGCAAGTCAGAGTAAGACGTTTGTATACAGCACATCTATCTAGCATATGGCAGCTTGACACACATTTTCCATTAGTCTTTGGCAAATTAACCTTAACAAGTTCAAAACTTGTTTTCCAGGAGTTTTAAGAAAAATCAAGCAACTCAATCACACATCTGTAAAAAATAATTCAGTGCTAAATGGAAGATTTCACAGCTTATCCATACGAGATACTAGCAGGAGAGAAATAACTACAGAGAAGGGTAAGCCTCTGCCGAGGAAAGCTCTCTTTGTGCTACCAGCAGAGACCTCAGACAAGTTCAGTCGGACGTCAGCAGCGGTGGGTTTGCCTTTAGACACCTCATACCTGGAAATCCAGGTTTTCCTAGCTGCACCACTGAAGAGAAGTGGAAAATGTTAAATAAATACAGGCAGTTATGCAGAAAGGTTTCCTTTAGTGCCGTTTGCATAGTAAAACCCTATGTGGAGCAACCCCTTCCCATCACTTCCTTGGCTCGCTGACCGAATGACGAAGACAATCCTCTTGTGTCTGCCTGGGGGCTGCCGGCAGCGGGCAGCAGAGCAGCTGTGGCAAGGCAGCGGCATGCGGAGAGGTGCCACGGGCTGCCCAGGGCTGGGAGTGCCTGCTGCAGGGCTCCCTCCGACAGAAACCCGAACGAGGTGTGGGTAAAGCCCTCGTACGACAGGCAAGCAGATGACAGGTAGGCCGAGTTGATGCGCGACTCAGGTTAGCACCAGTAATTTAGGCAGAGAGGTTTTATAGCATGTAAAGATTATTGTGTCTATTTGGTTGTAGGAACATCCATACAAAAGCAGGTCAAAAGCAGTAAGAGCACAGCTGGATTTATTACGGAAGATTTTATGACATTTTTATTTGTGGGGTGGTTTTGTTTGTTTGTTTGTTTGTTGTTTTTTTGGTTTTTTAACTCCTAAAGCATAACTTTTTGGTGTGACAACTCCAAGCCAAATATTATCTATAAAACAAAAGGGGGGATATTTTGGCTAACAGTCTCTTACTCTCTTTTTGAATGTCAGCACATCTCTCATGGGCAGATTCCAGAAATTCAAGAGCAACCAGCTGGTTGCGTAACAGCGATGCCCAAAATACGCTCTGCAACTTAAGGCATCACAACAGAAGAGGAGTGGGTGGCTCGAAGATGCGAACAACGTCGACTCACCCTTGTCACTTTGCTGGGTGGACATTCAAGAACATCACCTGGAAGAGAGCAGAGCGCAGCCCACCCCGGCACGACAACCCTGCACATAGCAGCATCCTGCAGATACTGCTCGAGCCGTGCATAAAAACAGTGCTGTATTTTAGAAGAGCTGATTTTAAAATTTATGTAATAGAAATGAATAGAAAACGCTGAGAATAATTTGATTGCAGCATTTCCTTTGGGAATGTTTTATCTCCACATACAATACTCATTTGGTTTTGAAACTTCAGCGCAGGGTTTTTCTTTATTCTTAATTAGGCACTTTACATATCACCTCTTCTAAACCTACATCCAATTTCTTCTATGGTTAAGATTTTTTTTTCCTTATTCAGTAGCTTTCCCACTTAAAAACAGCATTGCAAGAAGTGTTCCCAGTTACAGGTGTGCAATTCAGTCATCAGGGATATGTAGATAACAAATTATCCACAGTTTCAGATTTTCCCCACCTAGTTTGTAGCTACCGGAACAAAACCTTGCCTGACAATAGTATTTTTATGAAATCTTAGCTCCTGTCCACAGAACAGCACTGGTTTAGGAGATGTGCTATAAGTGAGTGTTTATATTCTGAATTTCTGAGAAAAGAAAGCGTTATCCCCATAAGATAACAGGAAACTTTCTTTGGGAGATGGCAGCAGGACAAGTTACAGTCAGGTGTCACAGCTTTTACATAAAAATAAGGGGGTTTTAATATGTAATTATAACAAATAAAGCACAAGCAGCTGAATGCTGAGAGAGGAAGACCTTGGTACTTGTGTCTGTCAGCAGGACAGCATCACCTCCACAGCCGTGCAAGGGCAAGGAGCAGGGGTGTGCACTTACACCTGTCGGGCGTGCAAACAGCAGGGCCATGAGAGCAGGGAGGAGGTCGTGGTCCTCGCATCACAGAGCATCCTGCTCTTCGGAGGATCACCCCTTTGTGGCTGTCTGAGGCTAGCCAGAAAGGCAGCTGTGCTTCCAGCTCAACACCAGGGCCAACAGCCTTCTTAGGGGAGCTTCTGACAGCACGAGGGCTGGTACAATGGTGCTGGTCGGTTTAGCAGCGCTGGAAATCTGAAAATGCCAAATTACAGTTTAATTTTTCCTCCATATTTCATTACCAAGATACTAACAGTATCAACGGGATTAATTTGATGATGGGATTAAAGAGGTCTTAACACCTTTTAATGAGACCAATCATATTCCTAAAAAATATATGAAACTATCAGGAGGGAGTCAGGGGAACAATTGGAGAATAGGTTTAACATAAGTGCCAAACTTGGTGCCCGTAAAACATTGCTGGCAGAGTATTTTAATTCACTTGAATCCCCACATAGTACAGTCTGGAAATCCATTAATGAGAAAACTACAGTATTCCAGTTTCAAAATGAAAAGGCATCACAGTAATTAATGTCCCTGCTCCGGTGTCTGAGGGGAGAGTGCTCGGGCAGGCAGCATTTCCAAGCAAACGGGAGGCTGACAGCCACAGCAGCGGCAAGCTCAGCAAAGGAGAGCCCTGGTAAATGGCAGGTACCTGCTAACCCCCAGTATGTGCAGCAGAGCGTGGCTTTGGCCAGCTTCGCTAGAAACAGCCCTGTTATCAGCTGGTTACCTGAAACACTGCCCCCAGCAAGCACCGTGAGGGATCGGATGCAAATGAAAGTGTGCTCTGTGCCATGCAGGAGGTGGTGAGGATAATCATCATATGAAGAATAACACAAATCCTGAAGAACCAAAACTATGAAATCCAGGACCAACTAATAAGGAAGAGGGGAAAAAATAATAGGGGAACTTCTTATAAACCACAAATTAATCATAAAACAAAAGTTATTCAGCTTCTTTCTATATTTGATTACATAAGGTCTTCCTACAAAACCCCATCCCACAATAGAATAAATCTGAATAAAAAGCAAGGAAATTGTTCTGTTATTGCAGATACTAATCAAAAAATTACATTCATTTTAAAAAAATAATAATTTTTAAAAAGGTAATTATATTCCCAAGACATTTTTGTGCTCCAGCGCAGTAATTTTTACTTTCTCAGCAGGGGATGAGGTTTAGTGTCCCTTTTTGCATGAACATGCCGGCTCACAATTTCAGATGTTGATTCAAAGTTCAAGTGAGCCTCCTGTTCCCTGGTTGTTCCTTTTCCTAGGACGATAATGTTCACAGCTTATTGTTTCCCAAATTCACAGACCCTCCCTTCTACTCTCAGGAAGCTCAGAGCACTCTGCAGTTTCGATATCAGGTCGTCCTGTCCCCCTTTCTCCCTCTACAAATGCAAGAGCAGAATTATTTGTACAGCCTTATTTTATTTTTATTTTTTAAACCGCTATGTCAAGCTTATTTTTTTTCACATCAGCTCAGTTGGATTGCAGATTTAGAAGAAGCGGCATTCTGAGCAGGAGGCGACACCGCAGGTGACAGCACGGCCCACTTGCTAAGCACCCCCCTCCCCGAGTGCTACGGGTAGCAGAGCCTGGTGCACCGACGCCTCCCAGTACCCCACCGCCGCTGCACCGAGCCACCCTGGTCCTTGCTGGTGGTCCAACCTGGCTGGTCCTTGCAGCCAGGTTGCCATTAACAATGGCCCCGGGAGAGGCTGCGGCCCCCGCTCTCTGCGCTTGCAAGGCACCAGGCCGCTGCGCCTTGCACTGCAGAGCACCCACGGGCAGGTCCCTCCTGCCGGCGGTCACAGCACCCGGAGCGCACGCAGGGCTCGAGGAGCAGGACCTCGATGATCTTGAGGTCTCTTCCAACCTAGAAATTCTGTGATATGAGCCGGTCCCGCTTCTCCCTTTCTGCACCACGACCAAACGCCCTCGCCGGCAGCGAGTGGACACTGACCGCTGCCAGCACAGGGCGGGGAGATGTTGCGGCGGGTCCTAGCAATCCTGCAGCACTTCCCCAGGTCTCTCCTCCTCCTTGCAGCTGATTCCAGTTGTACTCCTTTAGGTGGCCTCCTCCTGGCACCCAAAACCCACTCTGCCTGTCAGCCCAAGCTCCTTTTCCCTACAGACACCTAACATTCCCCATCCCAGCTGCAACTGTACCTCTCTGTTTGTTGCCCCATGTCAGTTTAATGCCACATTGCCTTCTGACTTCCTTGGGTGTCACCTTCCTACTGATTAGCGCTGCTCCAGCCTGATCAAGGCAAACAGGATTATTCGAGATAATTAACATTTCTATAGGGCACTGACAATTACACACAGATTTGAAACCCAGAATACAAAAGAGCAGCACCAATTACAATTCTAGGAGGATTTTCATTCATTACTATGTTTACTTGCAAACATGAAATTAGTGATGCCTAGATTAAGATTAGAAACAACATGAGCTGCTCTCACCAAAATAAATAAATAAATAAAATCCTTTCAAGTATATTTCAAGCACAATGCATGCGAGATCTCCAAATATAAGAAATGGTTGTATCACAGATAATCTAATGCAGAACAGTTTTATCTTAATGGTGGAAGTGCAGCTACACAGAACAGAGAAAAAGGCTTGTTGGTCTAATTGATTTTTTTTACTAACAATATACTTTAAAAAAGAAGAGGCAGGATAACCTGTAAAACGTTGTAATATTTAAACTAAACTTGAAATCCACCTCAATTCTTATGCTAGTAGCAAAGTTCAGCTGTATAATTCGGAATATTTTTTAACCCCTCCTCAAGAGATGCCGAGGAAAGGCTGGTAAGCAGAGTTTGTCTTGTCTCACAAAATTGTATTTGAATAGTAAAATTGAACTTAATTGTTGGAATTCAATTTAAAAGGTAATTTTGCTATATGCCAGCAGTTACAGGAAGAATACAGTGTACCGAAGGCAAAGTTCTATCTGAGCCCTGCAAAGACAGTACTTTTTCCTGTAAATCCTGATCGATGACACGAACCCAACCACTGGGATTTAAAATAAAAAAAAATCAGAAAAAAAAACATTCATGGTAAAAATCCTGAAGGAGATTCTAAGAGAAGAAAATCCTAGCAGCAGCCAGCAGCACTTCGTAAGCCAGAAACAACCAACAGGAGCCACACATATGGCATGCTTCCCTCCAGCAAAAAGCCCCGCGACCTGAAGACAGCAACTGTGAGCAACTACAAGCCCCCCGCCTTCAGCCTGACCAGCCAGCAGCGGGACAGATCACAGGGACCTAATGAAAACATGATCGGAAATACATTTGAAACCAGGGTTTTAATTGAAATCTATTCAGTGAAGCTCTCGGAAGACAGCATGTGTTTTTCTTTAAGCCCAGTTCCCCACTCCAAGCCACGACCACCCAAGGTCCCGGGGAGGACCCACTCACACGGTCTCGGGTCGCAGAGAAATTCCCAGCTGCTACAGGGTGCTGCCCTGCCTGGCCCGCCTTGGCCTCTGCCCAAACGTGACGACAAGGACACACATTTTTATCTTTCTTCTAAGGTAGTTTGAAGATACTCAAAATTCTTCTCGGTTTTGATAATGGTGAACAAAGGTACGGCTCTTTTGAGGACTGTGACCATAACACCCATCAATTTTTGGTACTGCACGCGCGTGCACACACATACATGGCATTATTTCCTTTTTTTCCAGGCCTGCTTTTCTGTTGTTGTTGTTTTCATCTCTACAGATGTTAAGCTGCTCGGCTCCAGCTCTGAGTCCATGCAAAAGCTACCACGCTGGGTCTCAAGCCTTCGCTAGAGTCTTGGATTTTCTTCCTGTCACCGCACGCATAATAACGCCTACCACGCTCAGTTACAATGAACGTAATAGCAGACCCAGTACTACCGACCCAGTAAAGGCAATAAATACCAATAAAGCAGAAAGGGGCTTAAGCCGGACTTGACTTGTCAGGCTCACAAGACCACCAGCACCCCCGCTTGGGGGGAGCAGCCGCCTCAGGCTGCAGCCCCTGAAACAGCGGCAGGGCGGGCGCTGCCCCGGGCTGCCAGAAGGCTTGGGGGTATGGTTTCTAAAACCTTATTTTAAGTTGATTACCGTCCTCCGTTGTAGGGCAACCGTGGAAGAATCACAATAAAAGCCATAAGCCAGACCCGTTATTGAAGAGGAAGTGAAAAAAAAAATAATATTTTGATTCCAGACCTAAATTTAGACCACGACAAGTTTGAAGCGAATTCTCGAAGTAGTGAGCAGAGTTCTTTCTCACCTCTTCTTGTTTACAGTCTCTTAGACTGGGATCCCACACTACCAGTGTCACACAGGATGTCATTTTTTCTCTTGGCAAGTAAACACATGTGAAAGAGAAGGCATTGCATTTATAATGATAGCAACAGAACTCGCTAACATAGCTTTTACCAGGTTTCAAAGGGACAACGTCAGCTTTCTGATGTACTACGCAATGTCTCCTAGCTTCACATGTGTTTTTCCACCCTGCTGAGCACAGTTTAAAATGCAGAAGTACCATAACTCAATATTAGACTATTTCACAGTACCATTCGAGAACAGAACAACAACAACCATTCAGAACAGAAGAAACAACATTAAAAGCAGCGAAATAAATCAAGTGAATCATCTGAAAATAAAATTAGGGCATAAATAAAACAAAAGTAAGGCCAGGAATAGACAGTCTGTCTCCTCTTTCCCTCCTGGGACAGATTTCTTTTAGTACGGCTTCAGTCACTCGCCGTGACATTTCCTGGGACTCCCCGGAGCCCTGGCAGCCGGGCCGGGATGGAGCAGAGAAGTTGGAAGGCACCGCGTAGCATTTACTTAGCGGGAAACATGGGAAAACAGCCGCGCTCTTACAGCACAGGATACCTGTGCATTTCCTAAGGACTGTCTTAACCATTGATTTAAAGTGTAATTAGTTTTCAGGCATCTTTTTGTTGTTTGATTTTTTCTTTTTTTACCAAACCTCAAAACGCATCTGCTCAGCACTTTGGTACATTAGCTCTCTTTCAGCCTCGATTCTCCCCGAGTCAGTCTCTCTCCCTCCAGCACACAGCCAGCACCAGGCTGCTCACCTCCTGCTCCTAACTCAGCTCCTTCATTGGAAATAATTTCCCCATTTCTTCTCCGATATTATCTGCAGTGATGGATGGCCAGTGGCTGCTCTGCTCCTACGGCAGCTGGCACCGGGAGGGAGAGGCAGGGCTGCTGCAGAGCACCCGAGCCGCGCTGCCACCAAACACACAGAGCCAGACTCCACTTCAGCCACTCCCTGAGGATGAGCAGTGAGGGCTGGCTTGTCGGGGGCATCTCTGTGTTCAAAAGCCAGAGCTCACAGCACAAGCAAGTTTGGAGATCGCTTTCTGTCATGAAAGGGGAGCTTGAGGGGCTCCTCTTCCTCACCAGGGTACACACCCCGGTTTGGGAGGGAATGATTCAGGAGTACGTTAGCAAAATACAATAGCCAGAGATACAATTTGTCCTAAAAAAGAAAGGGAGAGAAAAGGAGTTATGCTAAAGGCAGTCCTGAAGGGAGCAAACTTCTATTTCTTGTAAAAGAAATGAAAGGTTATTACTTCTACATGACAAGAATAACATTTTTAACGTTCTTCTTTTCAATAATAGCAGCTAAATTCTCACAGGATTCAATGTTTACACTCAGAAATCAATTTTTCCCTTTTATTAAAAAATTATGTACAGTAAATTGCCGCTACAACACAGTCTACATTGTTTAACATACCCTGCTTTGATTTACTGTTCCATTCATAATCTGCTGATGATTAAGCGTCTCAAAAACAATCCACTAGCCTTTCTAAGTGATATCAAGTTGTTTGTTTTTAATCTGCTGAAAATCATCCTGTAGACAGATGCATTATTGAGGAATTACATTTTAATTTATTTTCATGCAGTGCCTGTGATGGGCATTTGGATTAACAGGGTATGATAATGCTTCTTTATGCCTGTATCTATTCAAATCAGAAATTACCTGCATACACCGTCTCTGATGGTGGTCAAAAAATGTACAAAGAGCTGAGAACAGTGCTTCTTAATATCACACAGCCCTGCTGCTCATCAATGAGTCTTTTTCTGTTCTAATGCTTTTGTCATGTATATGAAAGTCATTATGTAGTTTAGAAAACAGGAGATGAAGTGAAAGAGGAAGATCAGGAACCTGGGATGCATTAATATTCTACCAGCGTCAAAGATATTTCCCTCGAGGGGCTCCTACAGGCCACACTGTTATTACAGTGCCTATCCATTATCTTGTGCTGTACTTGGTATTAAGACAATAATGGAGAGAATAGGATTATGTGCAGATGATAGGAAATGCGAAGGCAATTCAGCAAGATAGGAAATGAATGGAGACATGATTCTTTCATCGAAGCTAGGGATGGTTTAGCATAGGGTAAGGGAGAAGATAAATGAAGCAAAATGAAATCTTTACAGGTTAGCTAGGGTAAAACGAGTGTTTACATAGAATCCGATGAGTTTAACCTTTTTGATACAGAATATCGCAGCATCTTTCTTTAAAGCACCGTGTATGTCCCTTCAGAGGTCTGTTTTAATCTGAAAACTTACTCGACACACATGGGGGAACGGCCAGTGTTAATTCGATAGAGGTGGCCTTATACAGTGGATAACCCTTTAATTCACTCTAAAAAAGGGAAAATTCTTATCACCACTCCAGGTTTCTGCTTTTCAACTGCAGGCTAGAAAAACTGCCTCCCGCACAAACTGCCTGCTAGACAAACAGGCAAAATAACATCAAAACAGCAATAAAGAAGGATTGAGCATAACTGGATTGCTGATCCCACTTCTAAAAGCTCACGTTGTTTCACTATTGCACACTTTTAATTCCTCATCCCACAGCCTGTGGCTGATACCAAGTAACAAAGGCTAATGATTTTAGGAGGCCAGCAATGCATTATGATGGTGATAAACAAAGACAGGACCAGACTGTCATTTACAGACGTTTCCCTGGCTTATGTCTGTCATTTTTTTAATTAGGATAAATCACATACACGCATTTGTTATAACAGCACAATGCCAACAGAGATCATTTTTGCTCCCTAAAGCACAACCACAATTTTATTCTTTTTAAGCTGTGCTTGGAGGCTTCCCTGCCGTCGGGTTAAAACCCAGCAACGTCCTTCGGCAGCACGATGTGCGCAGATGCAGGCAGGCATCGCAGCGGCGCCAGGCAGCTCCCACGACCCCGCAGCACACGCGCTGCCTACGGGCTTGACTGTGGAACGGGAACAGTTTGCACAGCAGCGATTAACGTGCACTTCCCAGAACCCATCCACCAAGCTGTGCTCTCCAAGTCCAACCCAGCACCCTCGCTGGCGCTCTGGCTGCCAAGTGAGGCAACGTGCCCTCACGCAGAGCAGGGCTCCGCACCAGAAATGCTTGTGCTGTCGGCCTCAGCACGCAGGCCTGGCCCTGTGGCGTGGGCGGCCGCCAGCGTGGCTCCATGCTGCTCTCTGCTGTCTCCCGCTCACCAGCTCTTCTGCTGCTCCCTTTGTCTCGGCCCCGCCGTTTGCCCACCGTGGCTTAAATTTTGGCATGCCTTGGCTGGCAGTGCCGGCTGAGCCGCAGGGCCGTGCGTGTTGGCTGCAGGCCCTGCTCATGGCTGGGCTCCCCCTGCTCACCCCACAACCTCGCCCCTGCCCACTTGCCCCGCGAGGCTGTTCTTGTGGAGTTTTTTCATCCAAAAATGAGTAGAAAACGAAGCCACAGCCCAGCGCAATTAACACGAATGTGACACAAGGACCTGGTCCCCACCAGCTGGGCTGGACCCAGCACTGAACATTCCCAGAGGCAATGAAAGACAGGCAAGGAGCTGCTGTGACAAACCCCAACAGAGGAAGGCTGGAAAGTGACAAATTGCAATTCTGGCACACGGGGCTGGTAGCCCCAAAGCATTCCACATACAGAAAATAGCACAGGTCCACATAGCATGGGGTAAAGTAAGCAAAACAACCCAGCTCTGAGCTCACCTTGTACCAGTGACATCCTCCTTTACATTTTTTTCTCCTTCCCTGTGATTAATAGACATTAAATTCAGCCCCTCCACACTTGCGTGTCACCCCAGCAGGGGCATGGCTCCAGCTGAAGACAGGTCCCTCCTGGCTGCCCCGGGAGCAAGCAGAGCATCGCCCAGTGCCCAAGACCAGCTTTTCCGAAGGACTTCTGAGAGAAGGCATTTCTGTGAGAAACACAGAATTAGCAGATTTAGAGAATTAGGAATTTACCCATGAATTCTCCATAAAAGACAAATACAGAAGACTACACAGCAACAGTGGAGCTACATGTCAAGAGCGCCCCTTCACAAGGACACCTTGGCTGCACCAGGGTGCTCTGCTTGCCCCCTCACACTGGGCAATGCCACATACCCCCAAAGATTTGCTAAAAACACTGCGAAGTAAACTGTCCACGTAAGAGTGGACCAAACTACATTGTACAGCTGGCTGCTGACTTGAAGAAGAGTGTTTATGACCCTGTTTTAATGTTACTTAAGATAATGGACACATTTATATAAATGTCTCATTACGTTTTGAATTAAGTAGAGCCTAGACTGTCCCATAACAACACATGGGGGCAATGAGAGATAATAACACATTATGTCCTTTTATCTCATCACCTCAGTCTCATGCAATGCTACCAGTTTTTATATTACCAGAAGTAGTTAACAAGGATGGTCAGTTTAATCAATCTGCTTTCCTTACTACTTTGTACATGTCTGTTGCTTTCTCAGCTGAACGCAGACTTACTCATGAGTGAGAGAAGCGTCTCTGTGAGTTAAACTTCACCCATTTCTTATATTAGTATTTTGTATCAGAAATTAAAGGCAATCAGTTGATGAAGCCACTTCCAAAAAATACGGATTAAGCACTTTCCAAATCGCTTCTTCAGTACGATCAGGTGTGATTGCACTGAATGACCCCAAGCGTGCCCCAGCATGGGGCCAGACGCACTGCTTTGCTTTGCCGCACTGTATTTTATTGTCTGATTTCAGAAACAGGTTGGTGATTTTTCAAGGAGGAAAACCCCAGGAGGGTTTTGACCTAAGGCTGAGAGCTGTGCGAGTGATGCCACAGCCAGCTTCCCAAAAGCAACTCACGCCCGGAGCTCTGCAGCAAGGCCTAGCAGCGCCCGTCCCCGTGCCTCCAGCCTTCCCCTCAGGAAGGGGCCGCCTTAGCCTTGTGGCTCCTCTGTTCACAGGAGGCCCTCATACCAGGGACGTGGCAGGAGGGCATCACTTGCTGGGTATTGACACAAATGGGGACTCGCACACCCCTCATAGCCTCTCATTCAACTCTGGCCAAAGTTTGTGAGCCCTCATCTGCTGGGCCGTGCGGGTGTGCAGGCAGAACAGCATCTTTCAAGCTGGCCACAGACTGGACAGCCCTGGAGATATTTCAGCTTCTCAAGTCCATATTCACATACACAAATTTGGATGAGTAGGGATCAGTAAAATTGTTATAAATTGTTATTAAAAAAATGCTATAATTCAATGGCTGGAGTTCACTCTCACAAGGAAATTCCAGGCTTGAGAAGATTGTTTTCTTGCTCGCTTCCCCCAAGGAACATGTACATAGGCTAGAGAGCCAAGGTTTACGGGAGGAGGCAATATCTTTTATGAGACCAGCTATTAGAGTTGGGGGAAAAATATACAGGCAAATAAGCCCTTCTTTAGGTCTGAAACAGAGGTTGCAAACTGCAGTAAAAACACGTTGGGAAGACGTGCTCTGGGATGAAGTTATTATATTATCAATTAGATGATATGAGAGGAAAAGACAACTAGCACCTGTGGAGCAGCAGGCAGCTCCTGCACAGGGAGCCATGTTGAGGTCACTCACTCCTGTGGGACAGAGAAATGAGAGAAACAGAAAAACAAGATAGTCGGATACAATTGAAAAGTTAGCGGGAAAGGAATGAAAATCATAATGTCATAAACTAACCTTTCTGTTGGGCCCCTGCTACTCAGCATCTTCATTTGCAGGTTCTTTCTTTGGTATATTTTGTAAATCTGCTTTGAGAACCAGAATGCCAGAATGGGCAGATTATTTTCTGAAAAATGTTTATCCTGTGATGATGGTGTTTCTGTACCCCTTGATTGCCTGAAGGAAATAATTTTGGTGTGTAGGGCTCATCAATTTCCACTCACACCATTTCCACAGCCCCACCTGGTGCAGTGGGTAAAGCCTGGTACAGTGCTGGTACCTATGTGCAGGATGCACACGCTGTGGAAAAATATCCTGACTACAAAAAGACTACACAGTAGTGCCACATTGCCTCTTAATTGTTCTGATATTTTTGTGATAAACACATACTCTTAATCAGTGTCCCCCCCCTTTTTTTTCATGGCTTTGACTTTATTCATTGAATTATTGAAAAATAATTTACCTATGAGCAGCAGATTAGCTGTTTCTTTTCTGCTTTGCCTAATACATTCAAAATCGTTCTGGACGCTGTCATAAAGGCCAGTCCAAAACACTTTTTACTATGTAGTCCTGTCTATGGAAAAAAAAAATGTATTTTTGAAACAATTTCTTCTGTAATAATTAAGAACTGAAATTTCATTAAAAAAATAAAATACCAATTATAGAAATGAATATCCCCTTTTGCGCTCCTCCATTACAAAGCAGAAATACATTATATATACTGCTTGCCATAAGAATAGTTTCATTGCTAAACAAAGAGCTCAGAACATCTTTGTGAACATGAAATGATTACTGAAACACTAACTACTCCATAATTCAGCTGTACCTTCCCTGCCTACCAACCTGTTGAATCCTTACTCTGGAAAAAGGATAAGTTTAGAAGCACAGAGCAAGCAAGAAAACAGTATCTTGGATTACAGAAACATTACCAATTCTCGTCTTAGACAGGGATTCAGCCTTGTTTGGTTGGATCCAAGAGACATCAGATGCCACCTTTCCGCTGACCCCAACAACTTCCAGCTCAGACCCACCACCTCATTAAGATGATTCCAGTGTTTCCAAGCACACAGCTGCTACGGACAAAGCTGTCCATAACAAATGACCACTACCTACACCCAATTCCCTTAACTATGAAATATATTAAAAGGGAATTACAGACCGCATTTATTAAAAGAGCCAGCAAGGACAACAAAGGAAGCATAACATCAAGACGAAGCACACTTAACCAGAAATATTTTGCTTCCGCGAGCATGCACCTGGCTCACAGATAGTGCATTATTAGTCCGATACCCATGAACCGACACTCCCGCTTGTTTTCATTTCTCCTCTAATTGTGAGGAGCCGCTGAGTGCAGTGTGCCCATCCAGCAGCACCCCAAGAGCCTTTTCCAGTGAGAGCTGTCTCCTTCCACAGCGAGCACCGAGGATGCTGGTGGCGCTCAGACCTGCCCAGGATGGGGCCAGAGATCGTTGGGGCGTTAGTACCTCAGTTCCCCACTCCACTAAGGCCCACTCATCTGAGCCCATCAAAAGACCTTAAAGGGAGTGTTTTCGTACATCTAAAATCAGGCTGTATTTTGGTTGACATCATTTACCCTCTTCTGAAAGACAACATTTTCCGTGGCAGGTGACAAGCACCACCTCCATGCTCTACCGTAGATGCCGCTAATTAAACCACAGTGAAATTCAGGTAATTAGCAACCTTTTCTAACACGGCAGGTTACTTATTCTCAACCTTTTTCCAGATGAAAGGGTGCTTCAACATTTAAAAAGTCTACTACT
Source organism: Heteronetta atricapilla (assembly GCA_011075105.1). Taxonomy (NCBI): domain Eukaryota; kingdom Metazoa; phylum Chordata; class Aves; order Anseriformes; family Anatidae; genus Heteronetta; species Heteronetta atricapilla. Next base: position 2,033,599 of record CM021738.1, on the reverse strand, counting down.
TTCCATGCTTTTAAAAGTATTTTCTATTCTAACGGTAAGAAGAGGAGAAAAGCACACCGAGCAGATGACATCGGGTACTGAAAGCAGGGGAAGCATTTATCAGCAGTGTTTCTTAGCATTTTGCATCACTTGACCACAGGAATACCAAAAATACTATGTTCAATCTCTCCGTCTAAGACAGTCTCTCATCATAATGACATGGCATTTTTATTACACTTTGACAACAAAAGTAGATTTTAGCAGTAGATATACAGGCTCGATGTCTATATATCCTTGAGAGAGACTGTTATAACTTTCAGAATGTATTACATTACCAAAATCTGGTATGTGGTGAATGCTCTAATACACCACATGTTGCTGATGTTTCTGCAGAAGCAGACTTGATTATATTTAGGGGTAACGTAGAGATGGCATCATTACTGGGATGGTTGCATGCCTATCCCTTAACATACACTGTGTATCCACCAAAACCATCTCTAGCTCTGCTGGCTGAGACCTCTGCCCACGTATGTCCATTTAAACCTATGCATCCCTACTGACAGTTCAGGAGATGAAGTCATGCATTTTTTTAAGGTAAAAAAAAAGTTGTAAACCAGGAGGTTTGGTTCCAGGTCTTGCATAAAGGAACTGCCACATTTGCCTTCTTTCTCTAGAATATCTATGGCTATCGGTCAAAACAGTAGTCATTCATAGCAGAGAACACAAAAAACTTCCTTCCCCTTTTTCTCCTGAATTACAACCAGAGCTGTGCCCTCATCCCCTTCCAGTCACTCTCTGCAGCATTCAGCTGGGTTCTGAGAAGGGCACAAAGCAGGACAGGGTTGCCAAAGCTACTGGGCCGAGGGACCACAGCTGACCCTCACTCAGTACACTGCAATTCATCTGGGCACTGGACAGCACGGCTGCAACTTTTGCTCTCTGCTGCCTAAAGTCTTTGAACGTCCCTAATTACCAGTAGGCAGCTGTTCTCCCCCTTCTTCCTCCCATACGCACCTCTAATCACACTTCTCCCTCATCAAGCTGAGAGCTCTGCAGGGGTTAACCCTGAAAAATTTTTACAGTAAAGGCAGCTTTTATTGTAGTGGCAATTACAGAAAAAGAAAAAGCAATTTAGTCTTTTATGTAGCTCACAGTTTCATTAATGCCATACACTTTTAGCCGACTGAAGTTGTTATGCATTAACTCAAAAAGGCACGGTACGCAAACACTGCTAAAAAAAAATGCAGGGCAAACTTTAACTTCTCAAATACAGGCTTAATTCCTCAAATACCAGTAATGCTTTTTATATGACAGCTTTATTAGTGTTTGAAGCTTCAGGCCAAACTCACTGTGAAGTAAACTGCTCAAATGAGTCTGCAGAAACAAGGAAGAAAGATTTAAACAATCTGCAAAGAACCCCTCATACCTCTTTTTTTAGCGGGGAGCTCTGCTTCTACTGCTTGCTGCACCTTCCATCACCTCAAATGGAGACAAAAGGAACTTAGAAAAAAGGCAATCCACCGCAGCAGTAGTGGTTATGTGGCAGCACAGACTTGCCAATTTAACCTATACAGCCTGTGCTTCCCCTCCTCTAGGAATGGCAACACACAAAACAGCAGCCCTTCAGCACTTCTGGTGCACCCACTTCATTTCTGAATGTATTTTCCTTCTCACTAAGAATCACAGAGTCACAGAATCACAGAATTTCTAGGCTGGAAGAGACCTCCAAGATCACCGAGTCCAACCTCTGACCTAACACTAACAGTCCCCACTAAACCATATCCCTAAGCTCTACATCTAAACGTCTTCTAAAGACCTCCAGGGATGGTGACTCCACCACTTCCCCGGGCAGCCCGTTCCAATGTCTAACAACCCTTTCGGTAAAGAAGTTCTTCCTAACATCCAACCTAAACCTCCCCTGGCGCAACTTAAGCCCATTCCCCCTCGTCCTGTCACTGGGCACGGGGGAGAACAGACCAACCCCCACCTCGCTACAGCCTCCCTTGAGGTACCTGTAGAGAGCGATAAGGTCGCCCCTGAGCCTCCTCTTCTCCAGGCTGAACAAGCCCAGCTCCCTCAGCCGCTCCTCACAGGACTTGTTCTCCAGGCCCCTCACCAGCTTCGTCGTCCTTCTCTGGACCCGCTCAAGCACCTCCATGTCCTTGTAATGAGGGGCCCAAAACTGAACACAGTACTTGAGGTGCGGCCTCACCAGAGCCGAGTACAGGGGGACGATCACCTCCCTAGCCCTGCTGGTCACACTGCTTCTTATACAGGCCAGGATGCCGTTGGCCTTCTTGGCCACCTGAGCACACTGCTGGCTCATATTCAGCCGACTATCAACCATCACTCCCAGGTCCTTCTCTGCCTGGCAGCTCTCCAACCCCTCATCTCCCAGCCTGTAGCTCTGCTTGGGGTTGTTGTGCCCCCGGTGCAGGACCCGGCACTTGGCCTTGTTGAACTTCATGTAGTTGACCTCAGCCCATCGGTGCAGCCTATCCAGATCCTCCTGCAGAGCCTTCCTGCCCTCGAGCAGATCCACACACGCACCTAACTTGGTGTTGTCTGCAAACTTACTGAGGGTGCACTCAATGCCCTCATCCAGATCATCGATGAAGATATTAAAGAGGACCGGCCCCAGCACTGAGCCCAGGGGAACGCCACTAGTGACCGGCCTCCAACTGGACTTGACTCCATTTACCACGACTCTTTGGGCCCGGCTATCCAGCCAGTTTCTGACCCAACGAAGCGTGCGCCAGTCCAAGCCAAGAGCAGCCAGTTTCCTGAGGAGAATGCTGTGGGAAATGGTGCCAAAAGCCTTGCTGAAGTCAAGGTAGACCACATCCACAGCCTTTCCCTCATCCACCAAGCACATCACTTTGTCGTAGAAGGAGATGAGATTCGTCAAGCAGGACCTGCCCTTCATAAACCCATGCTGAAGAGATTTCTTCAGCCACAGAAAGGAACAGCCCACTGTGCTCAGCCTTGCTAGATCATCTTATGTTAACAACCCATGGCAACTCACCAGCCTAACATAATCTAAGCATAAGGTGATTTGCTGAACACCAAGGCCTGGTATGGAAGACCAAGAAGTTTCTGTGGGACTTCCTGTTCACAGTAGCTTCACAGAGTTGTCAACAGTGTCCCTAAACAGCTGGTACTTACCATTCAGGAGGCAAGCATCATTCCTAAGAAATCTTCCATTACCTTTGCCTTGGTAGCAGCAGCAAAAACCGGGATGCCCCTGTGTGCCAGTGGTGCTCTAAGCTGTTCATAAGTGGACTTCCATAATCCTGGTTTCTGCCAACATTTTGCACCATTGCATGCCTCCAGCACTATCTTGTCCTGTCATTGCCATTTGTCTGACATTAAAAACATTCCTCAAAGAAAATTGTTCCAAAGACATGCTGGAAAACTGGCTGGTCAGTGTTTCTCCTCCCTTTTTTCCCATCAGGTATCAATTGCAAGTTCTCCGTGCAAGTTCAGAGATGCTTCTGGGATTCTGCTGACATCGTGTTAGGCAAATTTCTCCGAAGTGACTGGTATCATTTTATATCTTTGGACTGAAAAAAAAGCACAGATGATGATTACACAAAGACTAATCACAGAGGTTATTTTTGTTAACATTCAAGTCCCGAAATTCCAGAGTCTGGAATTCTGAATGAAGAAGAGTCACTGGTGTTGTAGTGTCCAACACGTGAGCAGATATCAAGCACTTATTCTGAGGCTTTCCAAATATTTCCGGGCAGTACAGTTGCAAATAAGAAATTAACTCTGTTACGCTGTGGGATCAGGGTATGTAAGTGCAGTTTATGAAAGAGTTCTCACCTATCACTTCACATTGTTACACAAAAACCCACATCAAGTTACGGGCATGACTACGTTTTAAATAAAGCTTGTACCATACCTCTGTGTATAGGCTTTTGTTTGTTTGCTGCTTGGTTTTTCGTTTGTTTGGTTTGGGGCGGGGGGGGAGTCCTTTTTTTTTTTCCCTGCAAGAGATCATTCAGGCAAGTTAAGATGAGTCAGCTAAACCCATGATAATAATGCATGTAAGTTAAAATACATTAAATTCCTGTGTGGATATTGTCACTGAGAAGTGGTCTGGCTTTAGTGTAAAAGAGGATTAAGCTACCATGAACTAAGGCCATTTTCCTTCTGAATTAGATCATCCACAGAAGAGCTTAAACCCCTCTAGCTTTGATGCGCTTACTTCACACTTCTCATTCTTCTGAATTTTCCTACAGTTGGAACAATCCTTGTTTAAACAAAAATCTCCCCTTCTATATATTTCTGGTTGATATTAAACTAAATTACATTTCCTGCTTACCTGGTTCGCAAAAAAAAAAAAAAAAAAAAAGAAAAGAAAGAAACAAACAAACAAAACAAAAAAACCAGCTAATGCTTTTGTAGAGGAAAGACATCCTTTTGTAGAGGAAAGTGACAACAGCATGCCCAGAGCCTGGGACACCCAACAACTGATCACCATCTTCAGCGCTCAACTTAGCTGTTGCACATCTTGAAAAGCAAACAACAAAGCAACACAACTTTATATCAGTCTTATATCCCATCTGAAAACATCTCTTTAGATAGGAAAAGGCAGACAAACAAGGTAGTCTCATGAGACGAGGTTGTGATGGAAAGCATCTGGCAGCTGTCCTCTAAAAGAATGAGCGGGGCAGGCATGGCACCGGGGTGCCCTGTCACCGAACAAGGATACATTTTTAGGGGTTAAATAAGGTGCATTCTGAAATTTACCCATCCCAGCCTAACAGCTGAAATGCTAACTAATGCACCAGGAAGAGTACACACTTTTGCAGCCTGAAACCAACTCAGGTGTTAGTTTATCTGAATGATAAATTTTACATGACTGAAAGGAAATTGATACAATTCATGTTCCCAAGTACTGATAAGTAATTGAGATGTGGCTAGCAAACACATAGAAAATAAAGTAAAATATATATATATATTAAACAAATATTCCCCTTGAACACTAAACAGCGGGTTGGCTTCAAATGGGTCAGGGAACAGACAGCACTATGATACAAAAAGGTGTTTTTGTTGTAAATGCTGCCTTTAGTTTTCTCCACAGCAGATATAGGCACATATCTGTAACACATATTTTGCACTAACATACCCATTACTATTCCCTACAGATCTGAGCTTCTAACAGCAATAGCAGGGAAGTTTAAGAAAAGTCTAACATAGACAGAGGTGTTGAGCTTCCGTACTTCATTTTTTATCATTTCCAGTGTTTGCCCTTATTATTCCTTGACCTTCTCAAACAGAAAGAGAAAGGATCTGCCTACTCAAAGAGGACTGCAGCTGCCAGCCCCACTGCTGTCCTCACACCTGCAATCCAGATGTCAGCTACAGCAGCAGCCCCAAGCTCCTGGAGAAGGAGGCAGCTCTGTTGCCAGCAGTCCTGCAGGAGAGCACCAGGAACTGCTGTTGCTTCTACTCCTGGCTGGCTACGATCATCTCCTCCATGCATCTCCGAAGAAGTAGTAACAAGTCCAGGTTTCTGCACACTACTGTCTTACAGCACTTCACCAGTGAAAATCTGGGTAGTTCCTCTGATCTTGCGATGGTACTCCGATCTACATCAGGCTAAGTGACAGACAGGTCTGGTATCAGAATCGGCCACAAATTCAGCAAAAGTAATAAAGCTGCAAGGAAAAGACTGTATATTTATTGCTCATGAACTAGGGAATCTGCTACATTCACATGTGCTGGTAGAACGTTTTTAATTGGCTCAACCATTTCCTGCAAGAAAACAGGCCATTCAGATCATTTTTTCTACAGGTCTCTCCTTCACAATTGCACAAGCCAAGCCAGAAAGAGCACCCCTACAAGTCCACAAATGTAAGACCCTTCATACTAGCTTATAGCACAGATTTCTGCTTGCAAGTTACTTTCCTGACATACCCACCCAGCATGCTGGGATTGCAGTTTGCACTGCACTGTATTAAATCATTTTGTTATTATTATAATAAAGATGTATTGGATCCATACAGCTGAACGTTTTCCCATGCAATGACTCTGGAGAGCAGACTCACTGGAGTGAAAATTAACAACTATGTCACCCTGTTCCTCTGTCTGACCTGGCCTGAATCTTCTTGCATGCCTGCAGAGCCCCTCAGCGTCCCTCCCGCTGCCCTGCAACCCCAGATCCCAAGGAATGATATGAGAGCTCTGCCTGGAAGGGGACTGCTCCTTCTCCCAGGCTGTCCTGACTGCCAGGCACACTGCAAGCCACAAGGGTTTGTCTCTCCTCGAGCTATCTTCCTTCTCCACTTGCTGGGATTTGCTAGCGATGGGGTCTGAGTTGGGACCGAGCTAAGATGTTTGGCCTGGACCACCCAACGTACACATGCCAGGTTCTGCCTGGCACAGCGGGAAGCTTCTGTATCGCAGGGAAACATTACCTGGGGGTATGTGTGCCTGCAGACATTCATTCCGTATTCCTCTTGCAAAACTATCTTCAGGATCTACACCACTCTATGATTATCTGAATGCCATTCAATCTACCTCTAACTTGAGTAGCCTACGTATATTTGCATGCATATTGTAAGCATTATACTAAATGAGATGGGACTGCCTGTGTAATCATGCCATGACTTTCCCTCAGGGAAACCTGGTAAAATTATGTTCCATTACATTTGTAAAATACTACCCATTAAAAGCAGGAATAAAACTTTTATGTTCATGTGAAACAAAGCAGAAAAGATTCTCCACCCTGTAACTTACATCAATTTTGATATGAAAGAACCATTTTCCAGGCAAGCAGGGATTTCGAATTTGAGCTCCGTAACACGCACTTTCAGCTTTGATAGCTTGACTGTTAAGCCTCTTCCCAAAATTCTTTTTTCTTAATATTATAAAAAACCACAGATCAAAAACAGTTCATCTGCCTTGAAGAGAAGAGACAGTAAGCGTGGAAAAATCTTTCTTGGTGAGCTTTCCTTATTTAGAGCAGTCTATGTCACAAAATAGAAAAAACCTGTTTCCTATACAGTAGCGTTCAGTGTCCTTTACTCTTGCTGCTGCTGAATTCATTGTTTTAATTCCTTGATGCTCTGGCAAACCTTCAAGTATGCCATAGGAGAATTTTGAAAATGAAGCATTCATTTGGAAGTCACGCAGTGGTGATATATACACACAGCTTCAATTTAAACCATTATTGCATACCATCCTTTTCCTTTTATAATAATCCATTAAATGCTTTCAAGTATGGAGAAGGAATAGCAACCTGTAGATCTGAATGGAGCCCAGATGACCTATAAAACACATCCTGCCTCACTGCCTGACTTGTTCCAGCTCTCATCGCTAATGGTTGCTGTTGTTATTCCTCCATCCAGACAACCACACACATCAATTATACCTTCTTCTGGGTCACGAATACATTTTCTTAGGCAACCTTTTTGTCTTAATGCATAATGCTTTTTCTTCAACCTGTGAACAAAGTTGAAGGTCTCAATACTAAAAAAAATAATAATAAAAATATTACTTTTTCTTAAACTGTGTTGATAATTGGAAAACACCTACATGAAAAATCAGAAGATACAGCTTTCTGAACTATTTCAAAGTGCATGTTTAGCCCATATATTGGCTCTCTATTACACCAAATGCGCTGGGCAGTTGTAGGTGAACATTTTTTCTTTTGTTATACCACTCCCTGGCACCACAGCTATAATTAAATGTCCTTTGCCTTCCCTATTTTATGACACTTACAGTTCAGTCATCTTAATTGGACTTTCCTTGGTATACAAATGCCTGGCTCAGAAGCAAAACTTTTCCTCTGTGAAGCAAACTCACTCTGAGCTCTCGATGACTCTTAGAGAAGAGAGGGTGGCAGCTGCACACGTTCCAGGAATTCCATCAGCACACTGTGAGAACCGTGTTAATTCCCAGTCTCCCAACCCTTCTACCCAATCTGTGCTTTCACTCACCACATTTTTAAGAGAGCTGTGTTTTTGATCCATGCGAGGACAGAGGTAGCCTTAAAGCAAAGCTGAAGCTGGAGGGGAGGCCGTAGCTTCGCATTCCTGCGCTTCACATGCTCACCAGTTTTAGGTCTTCACAGCAGTCAGTGGGACCATTTAGCAGAATCCTATTCAGATCTACAAAAACCAGGGGAAAAATATTATTTCAACAGGGGTTTCTGGTTGGCTGATCGGTTTGTTTGTTTGCAAAGGCAAGGGGGTGTGTTAAGTTTAAACTTTATTATAACTAAGCCTATATAAATGCAAATACTGTTTCTGTAGATATAATTTCATAAAGCAAAACTATCCACAATCTTTAGCAGTGAAATTCAAGTGGCAACTGTGACAAGCAAAGAAAAATGAATGCAGTTAACTTCAGCCATCCCTGCTCATCTGAAAGCTTGTGTCAGTTCCTAAATAAGCTTTTCATTTTTCTATTCAGTCTGCTGATCTTTGTTGATTTACAGCATGAATGAGCATGGCACATTGCAACTTGTATAGTATATTTTTCCTAAATAATAAAACATTTATTGCAGACCCATCAAGCCTGCTACCAGCTTTGAATTATTATGGCTGTGAAGTGCCATGTTAACAACTCATTTACATTGCTGCAGAAGACTCTGCATTAGCACCACACATAATTTAATCCCAATCACGAGAGGGGACTCCTCAGAATATATCCCGAGCTGATGATAAATTACAGCTTGATGCCATTTTTCTAATCAACCTCTCCCCAAGATCGGGCTGCCTCCTTCAAGTCCATCCCACCCCTCACTGCGCACAGTGTACAGCTCGCAGCTGAACGAGCCACTTCCACTTGCCCTCCACCTCAGCCAGCCCCAGCTCCAGGTCCTTCCTCTGCTGGAAGAAGAAAAAGGAGAAGAAATTATGTTTAGAGCTGCAATGATGTGATGCTGCCACTCACACCTGCTGCAGGTTTCCAGAGGAAACATCAGGAAGAAGCAGGAACATCGGAGGAAGAAGCTCCTGCTGCTGTACTCACATGGGTGGCTAAAGCAATTAAAATATATATATATATATATATTAAAAAGCAGAGGGAAAAATCCCCCGGGATATAAATTATTCTCCTAGTGCTCATCAGAAAAGATCCTATTCTTGCATATGTTCCTAAAGTAGGTTGGATGGTATTGCAAAGCCTGTTTTAGGCAACCATAAATAAAATTATAACAGACAAACTTTACTGGAAAGAAAAGTGAGATTAAATGTGTGGATTTTAACATGATATATAATGTTTAAGGAGTAATCCAAAATACCAGTGGTTTAATGCTGAGGATAACTCTGACTTATTGTACAGAGGAGCCTGCCTGGAACAAGGCAACTTCATTTTTAATTGGGTAAAACAAACTTGTATAGAAGCAGAAAGCATCATTTATAAACATACCCTAAGCCAGTACCCAATTCATCTCCCTGTTTTCTACCTCACTAAATACAGGTTCAGGTTTATAAACCAGGCCTACAGCTCTAACACACACAGGCAACAGGTTTCTTCTCAGCCATGATCTTCCACAACAGGTCTGGCAAAGCTAGGGGATTTGGAGGCAACTTTTTAAAATCACAGGTCTGCGGCTGCTTTGAAAACTTCACGGGTGAACGTTATTAAGCACTGACCACTCGGTTTGTGTCTCCTTAGTCACAGACCATGCCCAGCTTAACTCCTCTTGCTAACAGGATTACTTGGCACACACAGGACGAGCTGAAACCCACCTTCACGTGAGCGTCATGCGCTTTGCAGCAATTGCCCTGTGGCCACAGCGAGGCGGGAGCCGACAGCAGAGGAATGGGGATGCTGCTCAGCACGCAGGGGACATACTGCAGGTGTCTCAGAGATGGTGGTGTGGTGGCAGAGTGGGCACAAGCTCCACGGCACGCAGCACAGCTGCCACCGTGTCACCCTGCAGCTTCTCTGTAGCTAGCTGTACCGCAGTATCCCCAAAATAGGCTTACCGACCCTAAGCGTGGTTTTGCACGGACCCCTGGGGACACGCTCATGTGCATAAAATGCCCAGGTTACAACCACTTCTGCACTGCCATACCCAGGTTTTGCTAGACACCCACAAGCCAATGCACACGTGATTGTTCCTGGAGGGCTTATGACTTTTATAAATGAGACCAAGAAAATAAAACTGCAACAGTATTGTTTCAAGGTCTTAAAATTTATTTCAATTACTTATGAGAAACACTGCCTTTTCTGAACACCATTTAGTTTGTGTCCAGTAGGTCCAAATTCTTCCTGCACAATCTTACTTTGTTATCTAATATAATCTAATATCTCCATATAGAGATATATAATATCAATATAATCCAATATCTAATAAAATCTTTTTATCAACATGTTGCTAGCCTCTCTAGTTCTCTCTGGACCAAGATTTCCCTAAGAAATGCTTTGTACCACATCAGGCACCAGTCCTTGGCTGTGACTATTTGAATAATTTGATCCCCTCAGTCTTTTCTTAAGACATTTCAAGGTAGGTGAACCTATTAGCATGCGGAAGTGTCACTGTCATTTTCTGAATCCTTGAGATTGCTTATAATAGAGGACAGAATTTTTCTTCTTATCTATTAGCTTCACTTGCAAAAACGTTGTTTTTCTTTTTTCCTGTAGAGAAAATGTTGGTTTTCTCTGTAGTACCCAGGATGAGTACTGACTTCATTCACTTGAAAAAGACTCCTACTCGAGCTCCGTTTCCACCCGCTTCCAGGAACAGACTACACACCAGCCAAGTGCAGTGCACCTTACCATCTTAAACTAAACAAGCCGGCACCTTGCCCCTGAAAGTTGCCTCTCTCAGTCCAGCAAATCCAACCAGACCATTGCAGGTACGCGTGCTACATCCAACATTCACACGGGCTGTCCTAACTAGCATCCACGAGGGACAGCAGAGGCCATAGGAAAGCAGTAGCCGTACAGTACAAACTGCTAAATCTGGCTGATAGAGAAGTACTCCTGCACGAGGCCACTTCGTTGTTATTCTGAAAATCGTATGATTGAAAACTACAACCAGAAAAACCCTATCTTACAAAAAAATGGCATTTAATATATTAAATCTAGCGCAATTTCAACGTCCCTTCCACATGAATACACTTCTTCTGCTTTATTTCACGTAAATTACCCAGTTAAAAATTATTTGAACAGGAAGGCACAAATAAGGGAGCATTATTGTTTGCTGGTTGACTAGATAAGGAGTTAAACATCTAGAGGTGAAGTGGAGGACAATTAACGTTCTAGCCTGCTCAATTATCATACAATGCCCACTTCTCAGGGAATTAGAGTTATTATGATCTACTCCTGTGAATAAAGGAGAATTTTAACTCTCAGAGGGAAATGCAATAGTTTTTGAAATAATCTTTTCATGAGATTGTGGCTTTATCAGTTATATTTTAGAGTCAGTATACACACTTGTGTATCATAGGATAGGAACTAAAGACACACTTGTAATTTTAATTTTAGCTCTCATATTCTTAGTTCGTTTCTCTTTGTTCTAGAAAGCAAAGGAAAAATTAGATTACTTTTTCAATTTTCTGTTTTTGTAAAATATTACCAGAAATCTAATATCTCAATAAAGATATAAATAATGATTTGAGTGACATAAATTCAACACAAATGGTTTTCCAATGCAAATGAACACCCAATGAAAGTAGTCTTGATGACACTCAAGTGTTGAAACACTCAAGGGAAATTCAAATACAGCTTCAAAGATAAGGAAAAAAACAAAGAGGACATTTGAAATTTCACGTGATCTAGTAAAATGTTTGTATTAATTTTTATATAAAAATATTCTTTGAATATTTGGATGGAAGTTCTTCGAGCCTTTATCAACAGAATTGCTGATTTTCTCTACAGTTGCCAGGTTTCCGACTTTCATGGTCATTTTCTCAGCAGACAGAACAAACCTAAATATATGATAGTTTTAAAGCAGCCTGACCACAAAAGAAAGCTTCAGGAGGCCCAAATAGTGGACCATATGTGATATCAAATGGGCAAGCCATTAACATCAGCTGTGAACATATTGTACCAACTGGGAATGAAAATAAAACATTCAACTACCAACTGTTATAATCTGTAAATAGTCAAACCAATTCCTCTGGGTTCCAAAAATACATGAATAGGGTGACTCATTGGGGCCCCATTGTCCTGCTCATAGGTAATGGGGTATATTTGGTCCTAGAGTAAAAAAAAATAGTAGTTACTGAGATCTGATATCAGACACAGTCCCTGTACATTGTACTACTGGGCCTTCTGAAACTATAACTGAAGATTACACATTAAGGATTATGAAATACAGAATTATTTTGAAGCAACTTTTCTGTGTACAATGCACAACACCAATTTAAAAAATCCCCTTTGTAAATTATGTTGAGAAACTAGCAGAATACTAGAAAATTTATAGAGGGCATCAAACTGCTGAGAACTCATTGTACAGCTGGCAAGTGCACTCCTACCTACTAGTTGCTTCACGTTTAATAATGTATGTTATGAACAGATGGATAGAATGTCAATAAGGTTCTCCATATCATCAGTGGTAATGAAATACTGGACTTTGAATGCTTAATAACACAGAAAACAAAAAGCCTGGAGGAAATTTGTCAATGTCATGCATGCAATACTTTAGCAGTGCTTTAACACTGTTAGTGTGAGGCCATATGTTTCTTCTAACAGCATCTACTGTAGCTGGGTGCCAAATAAAAAGTTTGACACTTTTTTTTTAAAACTCTTGCAACATGTTAAGAGCAAATACCCTGCGAATCAGTCAAGCACAGTAGTCAGCAGAAGCGCAATATCATTACTCTTTTTATTTCATTTCTCAATGAAAAGAAGCTAAGGGAAACGTGCTAGTAAACATTGTTCTTTATACCTGTTTAAGAAATACACTTGAAAGTAATCTCTTAAAAATTAAATACAGAAATAAAGGCACTGAATTATGTGTATTAGGCAGTAAATCTCACTGGCAAGAGCTGTGGAAGATGTAAGTCTGGAAAATATTACAAGCATAAGTAAAGCAGAAATGTACACAGCAGAGTCTAGAAATCAGGCACAGAAAAATGAATAAAAGTTATCTTGGGTAAATGTCTGGTAAAACATCTAGGGAAAATGCCCGGGAATAGTCAAAAGGAAGAGGAGAGCAGAAAGCTGCTGTTGTGAACAAGAGATGCACACCTGGGGATAAGCACACCGGGTACAGACTTTAACTGTGACATGGATGGAAAAGTGGCCTGGTGATCAGAAGCACCAAGGCTAACAGTGGCACCTGGGGTGTAATTCCCCCCTCACATGCTCCTTGAGGAAACACACTGCTCAGGACTACGTAAGACAGCAGATCACTGCTGCAGGTAGTCCTCTACAAGACGTAGAGAAAGATCTCAAGTTCAGAAACCCAGCTGGAATTTTAAGTATATGGTGTCAGCAGAAATCATTGCAAGTTTAACTACTGATTTGAGGGAACAAATGATTAGACCAGTGCTGGGTATATAACAGCCTGAAAAATCCTGGGGAATGGTTCAAGTTCTTTGAGCAGTAAAAACACACAGAATCACAGAATTTCTAGGTTGGAAGAGACCTCAAGATCATCGAGTCCAACCTCTGACCTAACACTAACAGTCCCCACTAAACCATATCCCCAAGCTCTACATCTAAACGTCTTCTAAAGACCTCCAGGGATGGTGACTCCACCACTTCCCTGGGCAGCCCGTTCCAGTGCCTAACAACCCTTTTGGTAAAGAAGTTCTTCCTAACATCCAACCTAAAACTCCCCTGGCACAACTTAAGCCCATTCCCCCTCGTCCTGTCACCAGGCACGTGGGAGAACAGACCAACCCCCACCTCGCTACAGCCTCCTCTAAGGTACCTGTAGAGAGCAATAAGGTCGCCCCTGAGCCTCCTCTTCTCCAGGCTGAACAAGCCCAGCTCCCTCAGCCGCTCCTCATAGGACTTGTTCTCCAGGCCCCTCACCAGCTTCGTCGCCCTTCTCTGGACTCGCTCAAGCACCTCCATGTCCTTCTTGTAGCGAGGGGCCCACCTTATGACTCACCCACAAGTGAGGGACATATGGTGCCTTCCTGCCCCACACTGCTTCTCCCAAACCATCCCCAGCCCAGTGTCCCCAGCCACAAAGCCCACAGGCACTCGCTGTGCTACCAGCCAGGCCACTAAACGTGCCCCGGCTGCTTCCAAGGCACAGGACCACCGTGGGATGCTGGTGTCTTTGGGACCTTTACCACCGCCAGACTCAGCTGTGAAAATGCCCAGTGTGTTTGAAAATAATTAGAGAAGGCTGAGAGACAGGCAGCATTTCCTTAGAAAAGCAAGCTAGAAATAACAGCACCAACAACAGCTACTCCTCCAAACGTGAATAGCTTGTAAACCATCTCACTTACCCTCCATTCTCTGTAAGCCAGGACTAACACTTAGTGCTAATAACAATAACTTTGCACTAAAAAGAAAGTAAATTTTTTCAGCTGCTGACAGTAGAAGGCCTTACAGCACCAATATCCATTGGCACCCAGCAGCAGACTCTCGGCTTCCCTCGCACAGCACAGAAAGCTGCAGGGAAGCACAGGGCCTGCCTGTCAGCGTGGGTAGTGCACCAGCTCATCCGCACTGCCAGCTGGCACGGGGAGCCCCCTTCTGCCACCGTGACCCGTGAGAAGGTGGGACCAGGCTGGCAAGTCTACCTGAGAACTTGTCCCAGCTCTCTGCATTTTCCTGCACGGACACACGTTGGTTTAGTTTCCTAAATAAGGAACTAAAAGACAGCTGAGGGCTTCCAAACCGGACCTCAGGCTATAGCGCAGCATCACCCTCCTCCTCCTGCCTTCTGTTTCACCTGGAAATACCCTGAGTACTGACCACAACAGTTACATTTGCAGGAATGAAGCAAATTTTATGCAAGCTCCAGAAGTACAAAAACTAATAGGGATGCAAGTTTTCTGTGGAGCACAAGACTGAGGTAGGAGATAAAGAACTGAATAGCAGTAGGGGGTCCTCATTCAGCATGGCCACAGGAGCTGTGCATCGAGAAGCAAAGCAAAGGAGCTTTTCTCAAAGCACTGATAAAATCATTCTATCAGATTTCTCTTAGCTAGAATCTCATATGTATGTTGGACCCTGAGAAAAAGAACCCGGAGAAAATGCTGTGGTGAGCATCTTTCTGCAGTATGGTTTGATAGTAAATGTCATTCTCAGCCTAGAAGGTCTTAGGTGGGTTTTTCAAAACCAAAAGCATATTGATAGCTGAGGAAAGTTTCAAGAACAACTTCTTAAGGGAAAAGTATAATAATCTATAAATATTTCAAGTGTGTAAAGCCATCAAGGGAAAGGGATAAAACTAGAAATAATGGAAAGAAAAAGCTTAAGCTCAATAGAGTATCGGGAAAATCTTCCTGACAGCGAGATGTATTAGCCTGTGAAATAGTCTCCCAAGGAGAGATATGGAAGCTTTCACTTGGGATTTTGAAAACTAAAGTTGACATAACACTAAAAAAATGTTCTCTAAGAAATAATCCTACATTGGCAGAAAAATGGACTGAATGATCTATTGTCTTTTCTCTTTCAAAGTTTCTTCACCCTTTGATGATTTGGTAACACGTCGTAAACAGCCAAAGATTATCGGAAAGGAGCTTCTTCAATTAATATGATGAATAACAAGATTACAAAGGTCATCATTGTGAAAGCCTGTTACAAAGAATCTCTTCAAATGTGGCAAAGCAGATGCTTTTCAGACAACGGGATTTTTTCCCAAAACTTGTGAAATATGACCTCAATCCAGTTTTTAAGTACATGCTTAATTTTAAGTATCCCATTAATTCAAAGACAGTCCAAACCTACAAGATGAAGCAAACTTGTAAGAAAAGGGCTTTCCAAGAGTCCTTGTAAAATTCCCCATTCTCAACATAACCCTGCCAAGCGTTGCACGCCATCAAGCAAACAAATAATGTTTATTACACATTTATTGGCACCTTTCAAACCTGCCACTGACAGGGACAGCCTAAGCTAGCTCAGAGCTTGTATTTTGATCACTGGTCGAAACCACACATCTTCCTGCACTAATTCCTATTTAATCTAACCCACATGACACTGTGAACAGCGTTAATGAATATTATAGTCTGTCATACTGCCTTGTACACCACAAAAAAAAAAGGAAAAGATGCTGAAAATACTGTGGGAAGTGTACTGTGAATTATGTTCTGCATGTCCATCTTGAAATTGTCCTATCTTATCATACAATTAAGTCACCACCAATATTAATATTTAGCAGATAGTCTATTTCATTCACTGCCTCAGATCACTGATGGATAATTAAATATTAGGGCCATGGAAATGATTTGTTTACCGGTTCAGCACCTGAGAAGGAAAATAGAAATCAGTACATATAACCGATAGGAAATTTCTTGCCAAAACAAAAATTCCAGACCATTACATTTAGGATCACCAAAAAAATGGAATTTCTTTTCTATTTCTCCCCCTCTGAAAAGGGGGCGTTTTGATATAGATATAAATAGATATGGCAATAGATATAAAAGGTATGGCAAGCATCACTCAGTAGGGTTTGCTTTTGTGTGGCAGCATGGCACCAAGGAGGGCTGGACGAGCCGCCCGTGTGCCACAGCAAAGTTCCCTCCAGCGTGGCCAGGCTATGCTGGTGGAGGGCACGGGCTTTGTACCCCACAGATGTGCTGCATCGCTGAGACCACGCTGGTACCCATATGGGCACGATCCCTGAGCGGGCATTACCAGCAGCTGCCACGCAAACCAGGAGCTAGTGGAAAGCCAGGGTTGTGCTTCTCTTGTGAAAACACCTGAGGAACTTAGCAAGAATAAATCAATCAGAATGAGCAGACTTAGCTTGGAGCACCTGGAGACTGTAACAGAAAACGTTAGTCCATCCAGACCTTTAAGGAATTAGTTCTACAGCAGAGAGAGACGCAACTTATTAAATATTTTGACGTCAGTAAGTTGTGAATTATTTCTTCTAGGAGCATTACTGAGGGTAAATCAGGGCTGTTTTGGAAGGAACTCTCCATTTATGTGCTTTAAACATCAATGTGCTATTTGTTTATTTTGAAGAAACACATCCTTTACACGCATGAACCATATAGCGTACATCCATAAGAATAAGATTACCACGTATTTTACTGTCCAAGAATCTTCAAGGATTAGGTAATCCCAGAGCACAGATAGCCCTTGGTCCCTAAGTCATGACTTTGAATCCTCCACCCCCTGCCACCAGTACTTTTTCCCAGAATAACTCTCCAGTTTGGGAGAAATACAAAACCCCAGAGCGCCAAGGAGGCACTGCTCAGCCCTGTCAACCTCAGGCACCCCCGCCTATAAGCAGCAAGAGCAGGAGGAGGAGAAGAATTTGCTCATGGGCTGCCCCATCAGCAGCCATGCACCCCACTGCCTAGTGACCACTGCTCCCCTTCTTCTCACCGTGCCCCTTCCCACCCTTCACATCTTTTCTTCCCAACCCCCAAACTTTATTTTCCTCTCTTATTATAAGACTTTTCATAGGGTTGTTTTATTATTATTATTTTTCTCTGAGTTTTACAGCTGGCACATCATCCCCTGCTGCACTAAATCAACACTTCTGAAAGCAGCAGCCTTCGAGTGACTGACTGGAGCTGCTGCTCGTGGAAGTGTCAATTTGGTGCAGCAGGGGATGGTGTCGCAGCTGCAGAATGAGAAGAGAGGCCCTATTTTATGTTTTAAAATGGTAAAAATGCCAGAGGGGAGGGAAATCTATACAAAATATAAAGAGTGTAGAACAAAGAAACAGAAGAGGAAGAAGAGAAAAAGGGGCCAGAAGGAAGAAAGAAAAGGAAAAAATGACACTGCACAGTGGAACAAAATCATTGGTAAACAAGACGCCAGATTTTTGAAAGGGGGTGCTTTCAAACAGGTCACGTGCACATCACAGATACAAACCTACTAGAAGTATCCTTCCACTTTGGGGAGAAAGTCTGGTTCATTAAGCTTAAATTATTCTCTTAATTAACTATACCCATGATAGGTTGTGATGTGCTTTTAAGCACAAATGCTGTGGCTAAAAGCAAAATTATTTCACAGAGATTGATTTTTATGAAGAGATTTCAAAGTAGAAGACCAAGCATCCTCCACTGAGAAATTTGCATCAACAAAAGCAAACAGAAGTTTCACCTCCTGAAGTCAATTGGGCACACCCAAACCTAACACTCTCTAGAGGCTCCCCACTGGCAAAGGATGTACCTATTATTTTGACAGCTGAAAGAAAAATAAACCAAAAACATAGACCCCAAAGAAGAAATCTCAAAAAAAAAAAAGTGTTTTTCACATTATGTGACCATGTAAATTCATCCAATGCATATTTCAAATACCACAAGCATTAACTTTTTGCTTTTAAATGATGCCTTTTGTTTCTTCTAATCTTTGTGTGGGAGCTGCTGCTTTACTTGCTCTCTATTAACTTTCCAAAGCATGCTTGCAGTAAGGGAAAATATAGCTGGGGGCTGTATAGCCCCAAGATATTTTCAAACACAGTGTGCCATTCAAAACTTCAGATAAATGCACCATTTAAATCAACAAGTGAAACCACCTCTCCTGAGCTGGCAGCAGAGCTTGCAGCACACAGTGCCTCCAAAGTTCTTCCCTTCTAGGTCACTTTGTACATGCCAAAGTGATCTCTCTTTTTGTCTGTACTGCTTTTCGTTACCATCAACACCAGTCCAGATAATAGTCAAAAGAAAAAACAAAATGCAATAAAAAAGTGGACAGAACTAAAAATCAGAAACCAAACAAGTAGCCCTTGATATTCAGGGGCTAGACATTCCCTAGTAGGAACATTCCTCTTTGTATCACTTGGAGATGAGGCAAGCCGGCTTCACGTGCTTTACACAAAAAGTTTCAACAATTTCTCTTTAAAATGTTTATGGAGAGCTCCAAATTTAACCCCCCAATAAACCAAGTCCCAGTGTTGTCATAAGTCTGACGGTCAATGCCCAAGGTGTAGGCTGTACACACCTGCAAGACTGGGACTCTTCCTTGCACTTCATCCCCTGGTGCAGCACATCTCAGCTCTCCCGCTGCCTGTTACCTGCTCCCTCAGGGTGGGTGCCCAGCCACAGCTGCTTCTCTCCAACTTCTGAGCTCCTCGTCCCCACATCAGGAGAAAACAACAAATTTTTGCCGGGCGCAAGGCAAAGGAGGACCAAGCCAGGGGATGAAGGAGCATATTTGCAGGACAGATTTTAGATGTGGTTTCAAAACTTCAGAAAGATTTACCGTAAGAATTCTCTACCTCTCTTCTGCCCGCTTCTTTTCCAAATTGGGTTGCACCTGGCCCTCTGCTCTGATCATTATCCTGTTGTCCATCACACACAACCCACTTGATAGAGAGTTCTAAAAGGACGAAAAACATTATTTTCTTCCAAATTTGTTAAATTAAAACACAAATACAAAAGAGCCCCCCCCACAAACACACACACACACACACAAATCAAGCTCCATCTACATCAATATTTAAGTCAATATTCAATATGCAGTAGCTTAGGCATGTGGTCTTGCCTCTCTGGTGGTTAGACTACAATAGAAATAGCAGGCCAATTATTAAATAAGGAACTTCTTAACAGAGCCGTTGGGTGCTAAAGAACCCATATTAGAACCGTAATATTAATCTTGCTAGAACCTTATGTCATCTCAGTATGTTGTATCAATATATGGATTCACCAGTTTGACTGGATAGCTTTGTTTAGGCTTGCTCTAACCATATACAAGAAGATCCTCTGGATCAAGTACAGCTTGCAAGTCTGTTACAGGCTCAGACCATATAAAACGTATCTTTTGTATAAGCAAGAGCAGAAGATGTCTCCCATTCATTAACTCAAGTACATCTTCGCTAATCCTAGTTCTTGCAGCATTCCTAAAGTAACTGAAAAATTTAAAGACATCACACTGACATTAAGCAGATTAATAATTATCAAATTATCCTTCCAGTACCTAAAGGGGGACTACAGGAAAGCTGGGGAAGGACTTTGTTTGGGTGTGTAGTGACAGGACAAGGGGGAATGGCTTTAAACTAAAAAAAAAAAAAAAAAAAAAAAAAGGTAAATTTAGATATTAGGAAGAAATTCTTTACTCAGAGGATGGTGAGGCACTGGAACAGGTTGCCCAGGGAAGCTGCGGATGCCCCATCCCTGGAGGTGCTCAAGGCCAGGCTGGAGGGGGCCGTGAGCACTTTAGCAGCTCCCGCTCCCCCTCAGCCAGCCCCTGCGGCAGCCTCAGACGGTGCATCGTGCCATAAACACTTCTGGGTTACTTCAACAGCGCTCTCCAGCACAAAGAGGGGAAAAAATTAATATCAATTAATTGTCAGCAAAACGACAATTCTGAAAGCGGAGCAAATATTTATTTTCCAACAAGTGTGTTGTTATGGAAACAGCTGCGAGCTGCCGTTTGTTGGGACACATGGCGCCAAGGCCCCGGCGCAGGGCTCCCCAGGCAGCCCCCGCGCCCTGCGAGGGCAGCACCCGGCAGCAGCTCGGCCCGGAGGGAACGGGGCAGGAAGGGGGGAGAGCGGGAGGGCAGCGCTAAGTCCTGGGGAGCTGCTGCAAGGCACGCCGGAGCGATTCCGACACACTTCGTAAGTACCAAGTTCTTGCTAATTGGCTCAAAATAGCAGGTCGTCCCGCGTGAAGAGATGAAAAACACAACACGGCATTTCTGCTACAGGGAGAAGCCCCCCGAAATAAACTCAGTGCTTCTCATTACAGCTGTATTTTTTTTTCTAGGTAATAAACAGCTGACCTGCAGATACTTGGTTACACGTGCTGCGATGACGACTGAAGGCAGCATCACTCCACAAGCTGCATGTGAGAGAGGCCAGTGAGTGCTCTGCAGAGCCCCGTCCCACAGCAGAGCTGCTGGAGCAGAGCCGAGCCGTCCTTGTCCTGCACAGGCCCAGGACCTCGCTCAGTGCGGGGCTGAACAGGGACACAGGTGCCTTCCAGGAGGGCCTTTGTCCAGGTTTTCATTACAAGAGCTCATTTCTCCTCTTAAAACTTCAGCAGACCTGGTAGAAAGCAAACAAGAAAACCCGATGAGATCTAGCCATGTAACACGCTTATTTTACTCATAACAAATCATTCCTTGATCTTTTTGGCATGATAAAAATTTGTTTTGCCTAAGTAATTAGGCAAATTAATTTTGTTTCCAAGTTTTTGTTATTAGAGCATTTGTATACTAAATACACAGTGCATACATACCTGAGCACGTTCAGCTAGTATTCAGATGGAAGAGCAAGAGAATTCCTTTCCAAAAAAGTTCAATATTTCATTCCAATTATAAAAGAAACCAAATCTCCAAGCGCTGGAGTACGATGTAGCTACCCTGGAGAATAGATATTTGGTTTTCCAACCAGCACTACGGGTTAGTAATTGAACAGCTGCAGAAAAGAGAGAGGAAACAAACATACCAACAAATTAGTTTTCAAACCTATGTTCGCAGGAAAATTTCTACTCTATTGTGCTTTTGGTCACAACACATGAAAACCCAGTTCCTCACTTACTTCTGTGATCTTCTACAAAACAGATTAGAGTCGTCCAAAGCAATTTAATTTATTATATTGTATAATCCCTCACTCAGAGGGGCAAGTTAAGCACATAGCCCAAGTACTTGAAGAACTGAAGTCTATCCACAACTGCTAGGATTGTTAGAACCCGTGGCTTAATTCATTTATTAAACAGATGTCAGCCTTTTTGGAAAAAAAAAAAATCTATGTTCTATGGGAGGACACTCCTGTTGTTTGATTATCTTTAAGTGCCTGGGTCATCACTAATATTCCAAACAAGGTATCAGTCAAAAGGACAAGGCACAATTTTAACACAGCTGTTTTAGAACTGGAAACCCTACTTGTATATTTTCAGAGAGAATGGGGGAATACATCATAAAATATGAATTTAATTTTTATATGCGTATGAGCATCTGTATATCCATGTACAGTCTTCAACACTGAAATCATAAATGTTTCAATGCATCGGCTGCATTTGTTCATTTCACATTTTCCAGGGAGGAAGAAAAAGAAGGTTCTTTACTGCAGTACAAAGAAGGATGTTCTAATACCAAAAGATCCAATTAAAATAATAGGGCCATTTATTTCAGTAGGATTTCACACGTACAAGAGAAATGCTAACCCTTGGGAGAATGTTCTCAGTTCATTTAACAATATATGTTTCCTCCGATATGAAAACTTTAGCTTTTGCACTGTAACATCATTGCTAACAAGGCACACGGATATATCTCGTAAGTAGATGGAAACGTGAATGCGGGGAGAATGATAATAGTTCTTTATCCATAATGCACTCATCTCGGGATACACATGCATCTGTTTCGTACTCACGCTGGGTAGTTTTTTCCTCTCCGTGCATTTAATAAACACTCGAGAAAGTCTCTGTATTCTGAAAGACAATAAAAAGATTAGTAAAGAACTAAAAGAGATCGCCGAGGAAAAGAACTATGAAATGAAATGGAGAATTTATATTCCGCACCCATGACTGCCAGAACATTTGTAAAGGGCCCTGGCAGACAGCTTTTCTCCAGCAGCCAACAGAGTGATCTGCTCCCAGGCTGCAGCTCCCCGTACACCTGGGGCCGTGACTCAGCCCGTCGGGCTGGAGGATGCTGCAGGCAGGCACGGCCCCGGCGTGGCCACCTCTCCTCCCGGCCGTCACAGCACGCCACGCCACCGGGAGGGCAATGCTGGGTGCCCAACGTGCACAACGCCACCAGGGCGAAACACGGGTGGGTGCCATGCCACCAGCACCCTCCCGCGCTGCCTGCACATTGCTAAGGACAGGCGGTCCCCTCAGTGCTGCTGGCGACGGCACCATGCCTGCAGCTGCAGCCCAGGAGGTGCTGTCCGGGCAGAGCGGGCTGGGTGGATGTGTTTAGCAGCAAGGCTGAAATCATGGGGCCTACCTCACAGTTTCGCGTATCCAAACAGAAATCTACTCAAAAATGGGCTTCCCAGGGTGGAACTCTTTCTATCGTTCAGCTAGAGATATTCAGGACTGGGATCTGATGTCAGTGAACGTTTGGTCAAGTCTGGGGTTTTGAATGTTGCAATTAACTCACGTTGCAAATCTCCCTGTTTAATTTTCTCTGTAACAGAAAGTTGCAAATCGACCAGTCGAGCCATTAATGAGATTCACTTCTGGAGATCTGTTCCCACCGCCTGTCAGCACACAAATATTTCTGCCTAACCACGAGGACAAACGTAACGCTAAGATTGGAAAGATCAAATCCCTGAAAGAATTAAGGCAATAATCTCAAATCACAGATGCAGCCCTACAGCCAAAATGTCAAAATTACGTCCACCCAGTTCAGGACGGAAACGTGAAGGATGCGATTAGGCAGTTCGTGCAGCGCACGGAAGGGACAGCCCTCTAGGAAAAAGTTGGTCTCTGAGTGCTTTTCTCTGCAATACGCCACTTGTGAGCCCAGAACAACAGACTTGCACGTGCCTCGTGTATTTGATCGACTCCATAAGGTTTTCATCCAAATTCAAAATATAACTGTGTTTAGATATATTTGAACATTTTATTGCATTTAGTGATGAGATATGAATTTTTACTGAGAGAACCTGGGGCATATAACATTGCCAGATCATTCCAAACAAGTTAATTCTGAAACGGGCTTGAATCAATAACACAAAAGAGGCAGTAAAGCCAATTTTTAAGGTAGTCACGGTTGCATAAAATAATATCAAGACAGTCAGATTGAAAGCTCCGTGCATCACAAATATAATTTGCAACCAACTCTAAGCACAAAGAGGAAATAGATAGATAGGTGGAAGATACAGATAAAAAACAAATGATACATAGGACAAAAGAAACTGCTGGTAAAGAAAGAACACAGAGTAATTGCCATCCAATATGGGGGGAGGGAAGCATGCCGTGCAAGTAGTTCAAGGTAAATAGAATGCTTTTCTTTCATTTAGGCTTTAAAACTGTTATGAAAAGGCTCTCTTCTCACTCGGTCTATAAGGCATAGACAGACAGGGAATGAATGTATAAATAAGTATGTCACTGCAATACTTCGCTTTTAATGAAAATGGATTTTTAATGATCCAAAAAGCTGCATTTCTTTCCGACTTGCTCCATTTTCAGGCTACCCACAGGAAGCAGGTAGAGCAAATGCACTTGTTTTCCATCTCCTTCACCAAATCCCAGGATGACCACGCATCCAGGGAAAATAAATAAATAAATAAATAAATAAAGTGGCCATTATGCAGAGCAGATCCAGAAAAGCTGCAAGCCTTTCATTGTTTTTCTTGAACTCCAAGAGCTGCGTGGCACTGCTGCGCCTCTCCTGCAGCAGCCCTGTGCAGGTTACCTTGGTCTCCAGCTGCACAAGCGAAGGCAGGCGAGCGGCTCTGCTCCTTCCCGGGCCCTCCACCTGAAGGAGGCTTGTTAGCAGCACGCTGCTCCTCCCGCCCCCCAAAGCGGGCACGCTGTGCTCAAGTGCCCTGCCTGAAGCTCTGAGCACACAAATACCGGAGGATTTAGTTGGCAGATGAAGAAGAGCCACGAGGGAAAGAGACTGATGCAATCCTCCTCATCAGGGCACAAGGAGTTCTTCTTTCCCATGGCAAAGATCCTGTTACAGTCAGTAATAAAAACCACACTGGAAAATGTGTCCTAATGCAGTAACAATAACATTTCACATTCGGAAATTCTCAGGTAATCTTTGTGCAACAGACATTATTTGGGGGAAAAAATCCCCACGTTTATTTCCCATGTTTTTACTTCTTTCAAATATCAGAAAGCACAAGAAGGAACCAAGAATGAGAACAATGCTGATGAGAGAGAGCATGACTGAGGTGCTACACAGCCAGTTAAAAAACACGCTGGTCCACCTAATGAGGCAAAGGGATACAGCCTCACGAAGGGCTCCACAGAAGCAGAATCAAATGGTTCTCTTTCTTAAAAACATTAAAAAAAAAAAAGAAAAACATTTGTCAGGCACTCCCAAACTCATGTTTTCCATTTTGTCTGCTGTCCTTGCTCAGAACGCCTGCCAATTAATATTTACCAAATGTCTCTCCCTTCTTCATTTAAATCGGTTCAAAAACTGCACCTGTTTCATGAGACCTATGTGAGCTTCTGACAGCTGGTATTTGAGGAAAAAAACAAGTTAAAGTTCCTAAAAAATATATCCTAGCTATCAACGTTAGGCTGGAGTCAAGCAAAGCAGAGCTAAGATTAGCTGTGCGAGTACAAGACACCAGCAGAGCACACGTGGGTAGCCAGCTTCTCTGAGGCTCTGTCCCACGTCAACAGGGCTTGACATGCAGCAAGGCAGCCCGCAACAATTTAGAGGGACCTGGAGACACCGACACGGGGCAAACAGCAAGGTTGTGGCTGCTTAGTTCCACTAGAAACCAGGCAAAAATAAAAGAATACAAATCTGTAAAAGTGCCACAATTTCCAAAAGATCAAGCTTCAGAAAGCCACAGTGTTCAAAGCCAGGCTTCATTTTAAGCAGCAAAATGTAACAGGCCAGTTAAGAGAAGAGCTCCAAAATCCAGCAACAGCTACTGTGGACAGCAGCCAGAGGATTCAGCAGAAGCCAAGGCACAGACAGCTAGAGCCACTTGCCAAAGTACAGATTCAGTCCAAACTTCACTTAAAATAAAGTTGTTATCAGTGCTGTGGTATTGGAGAGGAAAGGAACCAGATTTGCCCTAAAAAGGCTGGACCAGACGTGAGCAAAAAGCCAAAGGGAAATAGGGTTGTAAAAGTGGTATCCCTCATCAGGTCAGAATTCGCCATGATTTTGAAAAATCCTAATATTTAGGAAAAGAAAGAACACAACGATCAAATAGGGCACTTCCTTTTAAAAATGCAGTTAAATTGCCAGTTCCACCAGGGGCAACTTATCAGGATGAAAATAATATGGGAAACGTATAAAACAGTATCTGTTGTGTTATTAAATACTGCTCATATGTAGTTTCTGACAGTAGACTTAGTGTGCTGTCCCTGCTTGTTCTTTGCTCATCCGTTTTAGCCTTTCTTTTGCAGTCTCTTTGCAGGCTTGTCTAAGGGCACACCAGCACTGAGCACACGTTTAAGCAGATACTGCCCGTAGCCTGTGTTGCACCCTCAAGTATTTTCTGAATCAAGCCCATCACTTCCTAAGTCATGCTCCTTTCCATTCATTTGCTAATATAAAACTTACAGTACTTTATACAGGAGCTCTTCCAGATTATCTAGGTAACGGGTAATTGCACAAGGACAGGTAAATCTTGTTAAAAGTATCCCAAATAAGTGGCCGAGGCGTGGGGTGGGTAATGACCAACTTGCTGCCAGCTGCTGGTCTTTGCCCCAGGCACAGGGACCGAGCAGCGACCCTGCCCGGCACGGGTCCACGCTCATTTCTGTGGTGCACCAGATACCTCCGAGCATCCTTCAAATAGGGTCCAGTTCCCTTGTATGCCATAGCTCACACAAACTAGCTCCTTATATACCACTATCGAGCCGACAGATAATTGAAAGAATTTATAACATAAAAGGCATTTTAATGTGCTAATTTCAAGTACCTTATTCGACTGATATCATTTCTCTAAAGCAATACCTCCTACCCCCGGGTTGTATTTGTTAATTCTGGATGCAAATGCATCCTTTTCTCACTAAGACAGCATTTTAGTAGTTATGCCCACACATTTTTAAATTCTTATTAAATACTAGTCAAGGACATAATTTTATCATTAAGTAAGGTGTGGGGTTAATCGCAGATGCAGACGATTTACTTTCTGTATGTTTTGCAGGCATTTTGGAGAAGGCAAGTTAAACAATGCTCATTTAATGTAAGTTTACTTTCACTGACAAGACTACTTCTCAATGTGAGAGACAAGTCAGCCAAACTAAGAAACAAAAGGAGCCACCCAGCACAGTCAGCACTAACTACACCCAATAGCCATCAAGATAAGAGTTTTCTCCATCACCGCTCACGACAGAAGTGATGGGAATCTCAGCACGAGAAACATCGCCGTCTCTGCATGCACCTCGTGAGGCCTCTGTTTTCTGCTCGCTGTACTCCTCCGACCTGCCCACCTCTCTGCCTCCGTGTTTCCTCGGGTCTCCGCGTCTCGGACTCCGCACAGAGCCCTCCCTGAGGCAGGGTCCCACGGCACGGTGCCCGCAGGGTCTCAGCCTCGCCGCTCCCACACCCAGCCTGGATCAGGCCACAGCTGCGCCTTCCTCACCCCTTCGAAACCTGCCCAAGCCCGGGGCCACTCGGGAGTCACCACAGGCAAAACTCACAACTCGTTTCAGTTTTGAACTACACAAAAAAAAACGCCTATCAGCCCAAAACTCAGCCTCTTTCCAGCCTCAGAAATTAATCCCAAACTTTTCTATGAGCTTCTAAAATAAACGTGTCAGCTGAGAGTGATTTTTTCTGCTTTATTTTTCAGTGTATGGATCGTTACAGAATTATCTTCAAAAACCTGCAGCTTTCAGTCCCCAACAATCAGCTCAGTGCTGACTACTTTGGTCGATTTTTGCATTTGCTTCTCTCTTTTAAGCATAAACAGCTATGCAACTGACACTCGTGTGCACAAGTGTAGAGGAATGCCAGCAATTTGAAAAGAAATCGGTTTTCTTTTTTGCTACTCAGATGTTGTTACCTGTGTTAATGCAACTCCTAAGTGCCTGAGCTTGTTTTTAATTTTTATTTTTTTAAACAGACTACTTTTTGTTTTTAAAATGTTTTTTATTCCCCTGTTGCTGGAAAAAAAAAGGTGTGTGTACAAACTCTCTTATGAAATGCTTTAAAAGCTAAACAACAGAGAAAAAATAATAATAATAATAATACTCCCTCCCACCTTTCATTTACACCTGTCTTAGAAATCCTGTGAATATGTTGGTTAGACATTCGGGTAATGTGGATAAAGGAATGTTTAGACAGCAGTAACTTAACGTTGTTCCCATACTTTAAATCTCACAACCACCTGTGAAAACAGTCCTGTTTAACTCCTGGAAACACTCCTCAGAACAACCAGCCCGAGTAAGACTTTCTGGAGAGCACAGGTGAAGTTCTGAATTCCCAGATGCAATAAGGCAAAGGACCACAGTAACCATAATTCAAAGAATCCCTATTCAGATTTTTTAGCACTTCTTTAAGAGGTTGACACAGTAGTAGTTATATCCATAAATAAGGTGCTTTTATTACAATCTAACAAAATCAAGACTGTAACAGTGATTAATTTTTTTTAATAACCTCAGTGCTTGAAGACTTCCCATCTTAATAGGGCAATTGTGCATCAGCGTCGTGTTCCAGCAGAACTATTAGTCTCTGTGCTGTGCTAGGCTAATTGCGGTCTAATGGTTTACACTACCATAATAGCACTAAATATTTTACTAAATGGAGTACAGTATCTAAAGTGATGTAAACCGTTCGAGGCTGGAGGACTTTATATTCAAAGATTAAAAATAAAGTGTTGTGTTTATTTCTTCTCTGAATTGAGAGTAACAAAATTGTCAAAATTCGATTCTTAATAAACCTGGTAGAAGGTTGAAACCCTCTCCTTCTGGAGAAGGAGGGATTAACAGAGATTAAAAATTGCAGCATAAAAGGATCTGATAAAATATGAAAAATATTGTGATGTTTTAACACTCGGATCTACCAGGCTCATGCAATTCGCATAGCCAGATTACCGAAGGCGTTACCAGATTCATTGAACTGTTTTTTTGTTAGTGTTATTTCAGAATTTTTCGTTATTTACTAGGACAAAACAACAACAAAACAAAAAATTCCCTTGCAGGTGTTGCATGTGCTAAGCCTGACCTAAATAGCCCTAGATTTGTGAGAAGCAATATCAGCAATATCAGCGGGTCTAGTGAGACGCCAGCCCGCCGCAGCCGCGCGCCCTTCCCAAGGAGCCCCTGCCCAGCTCGACCAGCCCTCAAAATGCCCCCGAACAGCAAGGCTGCATGCCAGTAACCCGCTGCGGCCCCAAGATGAAATTCTTTAAGCATTCAGAATATTCTTATTCACGACAACCATTCTGTGAATTAAATTGCGCTACTTACATAACGAAGGGCTACTGAGCCAGGTAAGGGCGTGCTAAACCTCGCCACTACCACGCAACGGTAACTCTGAGCGCAGCCCGTAACACATCCTGCCTTACTGCCCTGAAACAGCCTAACTCCTGTAGTGGCCCTGAAGTTAACACGAGAACCGTTCTAACATCCCAAGGCTGCCTCAGAGCTCCAGAAATGTAATTGTTTAATAGTTCTTCTAAACAGAATGCGTAGTTCTTCCTGGGTCTTGGTTTATTCACTATTTTGAAACGATATCCTTTTTAGTTTTAAGGTGGGAAACCCTTTAAACTGAAAAATTTCCAGTGTTTTTCAAACGGAGTTTTCTTAGAAAATAAAAGTTTTTTTAAAATAACTGAAAATCAACCCATTTGGTTCAGAAAGGGTCTTTCAAATTCAGAATATAAAACCCAAAATCTTGTGTGCTACCGACATTTTCCTACAACACCGATCCACATTAAAATGTTGATAAAGATACACTCTTTAGCATTGACAGAACGTTTTGCATAGCTCATAACCCCTTGATCTAGGGACTGCCAAGATCTATGGTCATTTCTTGCCTGGAGAAGAAATCCATTATTTTAGAACAGGATAAAACAAAGCTTGTCTTTTAATTCTCACAATTGTACTTGGAAAAAATATGTAAATGTAAAATACATGAAATAACGAGTTAAGCAATTTGCATGCTAGATAATCCTTGTGTGTACACAGAGGTGCCAATAACAGAGTGGTTCCTTGCTTGCACAGGAGAAGTCTCCAAGATGCTGCTTCCTCCTGCTGACACGGCACAGGGTGAAAACCAAGCCCTGGCCAGGTGTGAGAGCAACTCTCCAGCAGCAAACACTCCCACAGGGGTTAATATCGCCTCTGGACTAAGAAAAAAGTAAATTGAAAATACTTTGATAAGGGGAAAAAAAGTTACTTTACCAAATTTCTTCCCCGAAATATTATTTTTCCTGAAGAACCTTGAAAATTTTGCTTGGACTTCTGTCCCCATCAGGAAATGTTGTTGTTGTCGTTTTAATAAAAATAAAAACAAAAGCAGAATGACAGTAGAAAAATCTGTTCTCTGGAGCTCTCAGAAAGGATTTATTTTTGCAATATACAGGCCTAACCTATTACTCTTGGATAATTACCGTGCATAATATTCTAATTTCACAGAGAAATTTAATTTTAATTTACAGTTTAATTGTCCTACTTTAGGTAAGCCTGGCACCTGTGTCACTTTGTGACTTATAACTGTAATCCTCATTTAATTATTTACTTCGAGGGAGCATTTTAATTATGGCCATTTCTATGTGTCTAGAGTAACTTACACTTGAGAGTAGTGAAAGTTTACACAGCAGACTGCTCACCTACGTTTCCACTAGCTGTGGCTCTCTGTGCACGTGTCCCGGCTGCAGAAACCACTGCTTGCAGAGCCATGGTACTTTCTTCATCTCTGGCAGACGCCCGGTTGTACACGGACACTCTTCTGCCCCGCTTTCAAAGCAGACGCTCAAATCTACATCCCAAGAAAGCAGTTTGGGTGGAGTTTTTCCACCACAGAGCAGAAGCTGAAATGAAATGGGATGTTTTACAAGCACTCCCAGCATCTCTCCTCCCTCCCACCCGTGCTCTTAAAAATCCACGTTACCAAGAGGACAGGCAGCAGCCCGCAGGGTTTCCCAGCCCTCAAAGCCCTGCGGGACCGGCAGCGCTCACAGGGCCGTGGCACCCATCCCAGCTCTCGGAGCCCACAGCCCAGCCCCACAGCATTGCCCTGCCAGGGGGGGATTGCATCCAGGGCTCCTGAGATCTGCATTGATAAGTGATAAGGGCAAGGTCCCCAGCTGAAATATAAATGAGAAGATAACGACTTCTCACCTCTAAGTTTGACCCTCCAAATAATCTTTGGGCGAAGGAGCAGCCGTGCAGCACTGGCTCCGTGGGGAGGCTGACACCACGACCTGCATCCATGGTGGGCAGTAACAGAGGCCCGGGGACCGTGATGAAATGCAGAGCAGGAGCTTTCTTCTGCTTTATTGCACCAGATTTGAGCAACCGGTGATTTATGGGTTTCCTGAGCTGAGGGCTGCATGTCAGCTGTCACTTTTAATAGCCATCACTCAACCAATCTTCCACGAATTTACCTAATATCTTTGCAATCTCTTTATATTTCCGGCTTCCCAAGTATCACTTGTGGTAGCGAGCTCCACCATTTAATCTATCGCGTTAAATATATATAGAAATATATTGCTTTAAATCTGACAGATCTGTGAGTTTGTCTGCTATCGCAGGATCATCGGTGCAGTAACCTTAACTTCCAGAACAGACATTTCATCACTGCGTGAGCCGCACTACGCAGCTTTCCTGCGCTGCAACATGCAATATTTATTCTTCCCCCTTCCTAAAATACAGCCGTGGCAGGCTTAAACCTACGGTTTGTCTGCAGCCTCAGAGCATCCTGAGCTTGGCCAGGCTCCCTAACAACTGAGGGTGCTTGGCACCTTTCAGCACTGAGGATATCATGTTTCCCATCTGAAATTGCTTACCTCATCAGTCACTAAGGGCTCAGTTTGGAAGTCATTAAAAATAATGAGAACACTGGCACTTGTCCCAGCAATAATGGCATTGGATTCGGTGTTACTTTTCTACTTTAAGACATTTGTATATATCCACAGATCATTTAACTCTTATCTTTATACTAGCTTTAATGAAACTAATGGCTGTTGGAACTGTGGGCTTTCTATTCTACTTTTTATTTAAATAAGTGTCTGCCCACTCCATCATAAAGTGACACAAACACTTGCACAGCATATTGCATCACGAACGCCCCAAAGTGTTTACCAGGATTGCCATATCCATCACTAAAATGCAAGCACTTCTCAGTCAATAAACACTTCAGCTGACAATAAAGTCACAAGAGAGTTTTCAGGAGGAAAACTGACGAGCAACAAATCTAATTTATCCAAAACAAATTTAGAACCAGCACTGCTGGTGGAGTCTCCCAGTGTCCTGCATTTTCCTCTCCATCTGTATTTATTGCAGCATTTTTCCTCGTAGCACCATGCAAAAAGACTGACTCCATAGCAATGCACCGAGTAGCAGCATCACTCCTGCAGGGTCTGTATTTTACAGGCTTTGACAAGATAATGAGCCCTCAGTAATATGCTGCAGGCCATCACAAACCGCAGCTTTAAAGAGTTTCATTAATCCCCTCAAAATAGAAAATACTGATTGTTGCAAAATGCATATTAAAACTTTAAAACCCTTGCCCTTATTTTCAACATCTACTTCAGGACTAATGTAAAATTTCTCACTGCTACAATTTCCCTGTTAAGAACAAGCCTGAATTACATTCTTTGAAATAAATAACAGTAATATAAAACTGAAAAAATACCATCTTCCTTCGATACATCCATTTGATTACTCTAAGCATATATTTAAGCTATACATGAAAAACAGACCCGCTCAGGTAAATGGATTCGATAGACCCAGTACATCTGCACTGCCAAAGCGAGATACCTCAGGCTCCCAGTCACGGTGATACGAACATTTTGGTATCATCTGCTCACAGATAAGATACCTCAGAGATGCACAGGTCTCAAACTCCAGGAGCCCTGGAAGACTACCCACACTACGAGAAGTCCAGAAACCCTGGAGTGCTGCTGAAAACCAAATCCTCTTCTCAAAATCAGTAGGGCTTAATATGACTTAACTCACTACTGCACCTAGATGGGACCGTAAAATTAAAAGGCAGATATGGGTCAAACAATAATTCTGCACATAAAAATACTGCAAGTACCAGATTTGTTGGAAAGTGCTCTTCATAATGTTAATTTTAAGTGTTCTGATGTTATTATCCGCATACGGGAAAAATCTGAAGAATATTACCATTGCATAAAACAAAATAGTTATAATCTTCCAAAAGCCTCTTTGGTTAGGCAAATGAGCTACTCATTTATTAAAATATCTATTTTTAAGGCTGTTAAATGTTTAATACCTTCACAAAGTATTTTCTTTGCACTTATTTTTAGATGGTGGACAAAGTCTGTTTTAGGAACACATGTTGCTAATATTCCCATTGGTTTGTGCAGCACCTCTTATCTAAAAATACTTTATGGTATGTTAAAAATAGCTTACAAAGCCAGAACAAATAAATAAATTAAAAATAAATAAATAAATAAAAGTCACCCAGCCATCCCTAGCAGCACACAGCATATCATGAAGTTGACTTTACTTTCGTCTATTAAATTTGTGATCAACTTAAAAGATATCTACTAAACGTCCACAGAACTACTGGTTCCAGCCACACAATTTAACCAGCACGTGTAAATGTTTAGGCACTGTGAATAGTTTCACCATTTTAAGACATGAGAATGTCCCTACACAGCTCAAATAAAAAGTGAAGACCAATTTAACAATTGATTTGAGGACAATACAGAAAACGCCAAGAATTAATTAAATCTTGAAACTTTCAATTAAAATAGATATATTTTCAGAATATTTGGAAAATTCTATTATATATTCTCTTGCTGTAAATGATGAAATGAGGAAAACAGCTTTGTGAGAAACCTGAAGCTTGCCTGTGGTTCATTCTGCAATTAATTGATATGAGTACGTTGGTTAAATCAAGCTAAATGACAGCTAGCTGCTCCACAAGGTAGAAGTGTACCAGAGTAAGAGGCTTTCAAATAATCAGATCAGTGCAGATGTTGTTCCTTTGGAACTTTAGAAATACATTAAAAGGCATTTATATTTGCATCTTCAGAACAATAAGGTGACAAAAAAGGATGACAACTAATTCATACTTAGAAACTTGAGATCACAGGAGCTGCAGTAGCAGTGGAGAGTTTCGCTATAAGAGCAAGCCAGCATTTTTGTATAGATTCTCTTCTGGAGAGAGATTAAATGATTTTTTTATTTATAACTATTATCTCAATTGTCCCTCTCCTATCATCCCCAAGGAAAGAGAAGACAGCTCAGTGCCTCTGTTTCTCCCATCCCCTCCTACCACATCTGGCTGTGCCGACCTGAAGGCACCCTGCTCTCCAAGGTGCTCCTTTGCACACTGAAATGGGAATGACACATAAGAGAACTCAAGGAAGCCTGATAATCTCATAAAAAATTGCATGGAATAACTACTGTTAAGGTCTTCTAAGAATCCTGTCTTTGCTTTGTGCAAATGCACAGGGTTTATAACCATTAAACAAGCGAGGAAGAACTGAAGCTGGATTTGTTAACGTCTGTGGTGCAGGGGAGCCTGGTTGTTTGGCATTTTTTGTTGGTGGTGGTTGGTTGGGTTTTGTTTTCTTGTTGTCTGTTTGTTTGATCTTGGTTGGTTGGTTGGTGATAGAAATTCAGCACCAGGCAATGCAGGAAAAAAAAAAAAAAAACTCCCTTTTGTTTTGATGTAAGCTTCAGTGTTGACTAAAGTGCAGGTTTTAAGACCTGCTCTTAGGAGCAAAAATAATGTAAATGCTCTAAAAACTACACACCTAAGCCCGAACACTACAGCAATGGGGAATACATGTTCCTGGGCTGTACAGATGGCTCCCTTACAAGAAAAACAGCACAACTCTCCCTGCAGTTAAGGTAGGTCTCACCCTTTTTCATATTAGTGCTGGTTTGTTTTCTACCCTCCTCCTTCCTGCCCTCTCAAGCATGGCAACCCAGGCAGCCAGTACAAACAGATAGGACCTTGCTGTCCATCTCAGCTCCCTCCCTTTCACTCCTTTTTGGTTATTTTTCATTGTTTTACAAGCATCAAAATGAGAACTCTGCCCAAGATGCTGCTTGTGTCAAACAACGTGTGGCACTTGGTGAACCTGAGCACTGGGCATTCACTTACAGCTTTCATCAAGCTGATCCTCAACAGTGGCAGCCCAGAAGGTAGAGCTAACACTCAGTGTCGTCACAAGGACAAAGTGCATGGAGAACGCTGGCATCTCTCCAGAATACGCTGATTCCAAGGCTGTCCTGAGAACAGAGATCAGAAAGGAAATGGCCTTAAGAACATATGAGGTAAGATTACAACCAAGTTCATGTTCACACATGAATTAACAAAAAAATAAAGATGAGTATTTAAACTCAGAACATGTCCTTCCTCTCACCTGTCAAATCTTTCCAAAGACTTCATGTAGAAAATTGAATTTCTAACATCCAAACACTTCTTAAGAATACAGATATTCAACCACAGCAATGACTTTATTCTTTGTTTCCCACAACCACTCAGTCACCCAGGTCAGGCTACCTGCCCAAAATACTCCACGCCAGTAGAAAAGCCAGGCCTTTGGTTTTCAGATCCAAACATTTGCCAAGTGTTCAGCCCCGAAGACATTTTCAGACAATTAGTTCAGAAGCTGTGCACAATTTAATCAGAAGTTTTAAACTCTGATTGTACAATTAAACACAGTATATTCTTGCAGTTGTAATTTATCATGCTGCTCCTGTGTCAAGTAATCCGGCCAACAAAACTGCCTGGTACCTAGGAGTGGAGAAATGAGGAGGATAATGTTCTGCAGGAAAGCAGGTCTATCTAACATTTTCCAATGCTAAAAATACCCTTGGGACTTGTTCTGATATCTTGTAATTATGTGCACATATCCTGATTTATGGTGCATGTCTCCCAGCTCAAGGAAGTATGCACTCTGCCTCATATCTTGCCCTATTTATGAGTAAAATACTTGATTCCGTAATGTCATAAAAGAGAGGACAGGCTCATTGCACATGTTACTATTGATTTCATATGAGCATGGGGCATAATCTAATGATCCTTTTCAGCTGAGGATAAATATGCACAATTTAGCCTTAAACAGAGTCAGCATCAGATCATTTCAACTGCTGCCTTTGAGAAATGTGGCTGAGATGCTGAAGACTGCCAGTGTCCAGCCTCCTTTCTAAGTCTGGTGGAGAGTGTGGGAAAGGAGGAGACGAGCAGGTTGGGAAAAGGACAGGAAGAGTTAGCACCTGTGTATCAAGAAACACAACTTCTCCAGGCCAAATCTGTGAATTCATGTCCCTTCGCCCCTACCCCATCTCCACATTACCCTGCTCTCCCACTGGGCAGCAATGAACAAAACAAAATCCTCTTGGCAAAGGGCTGAGGTGGTTGATAGCGAAATAGGTATGCATCTCAGTTGTGAAGATTACTGAAAACATCGTAACCAATAGGCAGATACAGCTCCTTGTCACTTACACAGTCTCAAAAGGAGGAGGGGTGGCCTGGCTTAGACCAAGAGGCCAGATCTCCAGTCCCTAACCCTGCTCTGCAATCCTCACACAACCTCGGGCATGTGGCTGAAGTCCTCTCTGTAACAAGACATGGAAAGCAAAATAGCAACCAAACCCATACGCAATGCTCTGAGGTTTGAGACGTTAATGGTGTCCAAACAAATGTTGATCCTATGTTTTTTTTTTTAAAAAAAAAGTCTTCATTATTATTTTAAAACATCCTTTTGTGTGTTTATATATAATTATCATTTTCAGCCAGATTCCAGATGAAATAACGTGCAAATTTAGCATTGTAACGTGCTTTTCTATAGTTATTTCACGCTGGTATATAAAGTGAAATGTAGCTTCAACAACTCTATTTCCCTATTTCCCCACACATGCAGAAGCCACCAAAGTTGATGGAAAAGCAACAACCTAGTGGTGAATTTGTATCTGTCCTGCTTTCTCGGGAAAGTTCACATAGGTAGATACGCAGCCAATTTAATGAAGAAAAACCTACGCAAATAGAAATAAAGAAGTGACAAAGGTTCTTGGTAAACTTTTTTTAAACAATATAATTTGTACGATGTTCACATTCTAAACATTTTTAAGAAAATGAAAGTGAAAATGCAAATGAAAGCTCCTGACCTCTTTCTACAAATAATCCCAGCATTCACATCTGTTACCAGTGTCTGCATTGCTGCTGAAGTAAGACGTTTGGTTTTGCTGGGAGGGAGTGGGAGGGGAGCACCCCACTAACATTTTTTTAATGTTCCTTATTTCAGAAGACTCAGCTTCTTAAACAGCCTAGGGCTCTATTACATGTCATGCATCAGATGCAGCCTAGAAATGTTTATTCACCCAAAGCCATTGAGGTGCTGTGACAGTGAGGAGCAAAACCCAGATTTCTTGAGACACAATCCCACATTTTAATGACAATCAATACCTTCCTCCTTCTACAAGTGAGCTCCTGATTATTAGCAACCTTGATGAATGGCAAGCTGAACACTGGATCAGGTGAAGTACTAGGCATTGCCTCTGCTGCCAGTGTTTTGCTGAACTGGATGCAGAAAAGCAGGAGTAGATATTTTTAATTATCTCACTTTGACTAGACCATGGAAATAAAGTTCTCAGCAGCAGCCTGTCAATGCAAATGTGTAACTCAGAAAGAGAATAGATTAAAAGGAAGGGGCGGGGCAGGGTGCAAATATTCTGAAGAGCAGATAGGAGGATTTAATTCCTTGGTTTCTGTGCAAAATCTTGTAAGATTATCTTGAGGAGAAATGAACAAACATTCTTCAACTACATAGTTACATGGAGGCAAGGAGATACTGCAGCTAAGCGTGATGCATCTTTTCAATACTCAGTACTCTCTGTTTAGTCATGGTCATCATTTTGGATTAAGCAGCAGAAGTTACGAGACTGTTGCTTGGTTTTCCCTCCTTCACACACACCGCCCGACAGCCCCTCACCGAAAGTAGTGCCAGGATGGTTCAAGGGGGACCTGAATACACTGATTCAGGGGTGCATTTAATACGGCACACTCTCTGTGCAAATGCCATACCTAACCCTCAGAGCATAGCATGCTGGAGGGCAGCTTCCCTGCCCTTCACAGGATGTTTGGTTTGGGGGCAGTGCAGAAGGAATGCTTCTGGCCATCTCACCTCTCTCATACAGGAGCTAGTTTTTAAAAGAACTTATTTTTTGAAGCCAAATATTTCATATGATGATATGAGAAGAAGTACCATGTCTTGATGTAAGCACAGTATTACACTAAAAAGACTGAAAATTACAACAGTGAAAGCAACCCTTGCTGAGCTATCTCAGGCATCCCCTCATGACATGGCATTGGGCCACAGAGTCAAACTGTTCTGAACGTCTTCTAAAAAGTGATGGAGCAGCTCACCTTTCCTGAGCGTCAGCGTGAGCTCGGTTTGGCTTTCTGCACTTTCCTCAGATCAGCAGCGCTGTGCCAGAGCCTTACGCACGTACACGTGCCATCTGTCCTAGGAAGAAGAGCAGATAGAAAAGTGCTCTTGGTTTGGGGAATAAAAACGGTCTTAACTGATTCAGCTTTTACCTTGAAAGTGACACCAGGGGACTGTCCCAAGGGCTCTTCTGAGATGGATAAAGCCTTTCTCCTGCCCAAACTCATGCTTTGGCTCCCGCGGAGCCAGCAGCTGCCACTGCCAAGAGGAAGCATAAGGCTGAAGCTCACCGGTGGCCTTCCCGCCTCCACGACCCTCGTGAAACAAGTGAGCCTTTTCAGTCCTTGCCTCTGGGAGAGAGCATCTGCACAACATCAAAGGGAGCCTCTGCATTTTCATTTGTTGACAAGAACTTTAGGAGACATACAAGTTTTTTAATGTACCATTTAGATTAGATGAGATTTGACATTGTTCCTAGTAGGAGCATTTTCATTTTTTTCCTTCTCCAAATTGAAAGCATTCAATCTCACTGATGAACACAGTAGATCTGTCACAGAAATTATTGCTCACGTAGATGATTTAGGAACTGCCCTTCATGTACCTGAACACCTACCTACAGAGAAAGGAAGGTGTAACTAATCTTAAGCAACATGAAGGTCAAGCACACCTTAGCAAATTAAAAATAAGGGAAGGCTTCTACAGCAGATAAGAGACAAAGTAAGCCATCACCATATTAAGAACTATCTATACATATATATATTTTCTGCAAGGATATTCCACAACAGTCATAATAAAAGAGCCCCAGTTCAGAAAACCAGGAACGTAATGGCATCACTGCTTTCTAGCCACGTGGAGCCATGGCGATATTTAGCATCGCAAAGAAATGGGGCCCAACGTTGGAAACCATATGGACAGGAGAGAGAGAGAAGGATGGACGTATGAGTCATTTACAGTCTCGGCAGCCCAAAACTGTCAGTAGTATGCAATTTTTAGCTTGCAAAATATAGTACATATTTAGCATCTGAAAAGTCTGGATTCTGTAATAAGCACCAGGCTCAAAACTTAATGTGCAGAGGATATAGCCTCTTTGTAACACATTCAATAACGCAGTACTTGATCGAATAAGAGCAGCCATTTAGACTTTACATATTGAGCAATAGCTCATCTACAAAATGTCAGAGGATA
Source organism: Heteronetta atricapilla (assembly GCA_011075105.1). NCBI lineage: Eukaryota > Metazoa > Chordata > Aves > Anseriformes > Anatidae > Heteronetta > Heteronetta atricapilla. The sequence continues at coordinate 1,994,238 of CM021738.1, read as the reverse complement.
GAAAAAGGAAAAGAACACGGTACAAAAGAATATCCAGTCCTTCAGATAAGACTTAAAAGCAATATATAATATATCCAGGATTAATAACATATTAATAGCTGTGCAAACTCATACCATTCCCATTTCAATAGCTTGAGCCAAATAGGGAATGCATCTGACTTTATCTTTTCCGTAATTCTACTTTTTAACAGTTACATTGAATCAGGTCAAGCAGAACTCAAGATACTTTATTTCAGGCTTATTTCAATGGCTAGAGCAGCAATTTGAATAGGAAGCAAGAGTAGTACCGTTCTCCATAGTTTAAACTATTTTAATAGTTTAAATAAATGAAAGTTATTGAAACCAGTTTCCAGAAACGAACTTGAATCATGCAGAAATGTGCTGTTTCAATAAAGAATAGGATCAGCAGCACAGAAATGAATTACATTAAAAAGCAAAAATATGCCAAATCAGACAAAGATTTAAAGCTCCAATACATCACACAGGTGATTCTGCAGTAACACGTTTCCACATACACCTGTTGCACACGGGAGGTAGGAACTGAAAAGAAATGTTAATCCACACAACAATGCAACTTGATGGAAGCAGAGAAGTGACACAAGGGCTTCAGTCCCGTATTTCAGAGCAGCTATTGGGCCAAAACCAGATGTGGCAGCACACAAAAGGACTAGGTAGATGATTAGAGGAGCATCACTGCAGTACATGTAGGAAAAACATTTTAGAGAAATTCCAGCACCAGAGGTTATATGTTGATGCTTCAAAGCATGATGTTTCTAAGATCGCACTCTCATTATGTTTCTTTTTATAGACATAGAACCATGAAGGAAAGACCTTGCTGACTGCAGCAATTTTCTCTGCTGAGATACGCTACTGGCACTGAGCTGACAGATTTATATTAAATTAAAATACAAATCCTAAGTTATCTTCACTTAAATGCAAAAGCATATACATACCGGGCTCTCGGTGAAAAAAGAAAATAAACAGAAGAATAAAAATAAAATAAAAGAATAAAAAGAAAATAAACAGAAGAAGAAAAACCATACAGAACGATTTCATTTTTAGCTGCAGTAACTGTAATGTTCACACAGTTATCATCTAATACTCTCAGGCCAACATACTAGTACATCATTACATGGGATTAATGGGAAGGGTTGAGTAAACCCAAGTACTGTTCTGCCGTGCTGACTTACCTCTTGCTTGGAGCCGGTGTGAGGATCTCCAATGTCTCCAAGTCGGGCCCACAACCCAGCGTCATCATGCAGCAGAAAATTCTTCAAAATCACTGGAAAGCACATGCCACAGTAAGCCACACACATACACAATGGATGTGTACCTAATGAATGCATTAGGTACCCATATTTCTTATTTCAAGCCATAACTCTAAGCCTCAAAACACACATCAACTAACCCAAGATGCCAAAATTTTCATCACAAAAGGAAAGTAGACCCCAGAATCTCCACATAGAGCAGATGTCCCCAGAAACATTTCAACCCCAGGAGGTCTGAGAAATTGGCATCTTCCCAAGGCCTACCCCTCATTAGGATCTTCTCCCTGCTTGCTTAGGGCAGTCTGCCCCACAGGTGTGCTTAAAACATTTTTTCTATAAGTTCCAGATAAAAACACAGTAGTAAAGTTTGTCTTCAAAATCGGTTATTGTCACACTGGCAGAAGCATTCTATCTTGCACACTTTCAAGCAACTCTTCTCAGCCTCTACATGCAGAAACCAGGTGCCTATTTCAGGACCAAGGAATGAATCTAGGAGGTGGACCAAGAACCCAGAGACCAGACATAGCAATTGTTCACGTTCTGGCCATAAAGTCCCCTTATGAACCTGCATCTAACTTGACTGGCAGCTCATTCAGTGTCTGGAGTGAAGTAAAGGGGAACAATTATACTATCTCAAATCATCATTATTGTTTCAATGATTGCATTAGCATTCTCCAAGCATAAACGTTCCACAAAACATTTCAGGCAGACATCTAATGATGGATTTTCCCAACAGAGAAAGCAATTCCTCTAAGCAATAAAACAGTCTGTGAGAAATCCTGCAGTCATAAATCTAGTATTTCTCATTACAAAATTTACATCAGCCACAAAGTGATTACTTCTAAAATTACAAACCCTTGTGGGCAGCAATATTAGTGGGTTACCAATTGCCATTCTCATGACTCATGAGAAAAGCAAAGTTATAATAGTCTTGTAAAACACAAAATACCAAAAGAATTAATTGTCTTATTATAGACAAAGTTTAGGTCATACACAGAACAGACGTGTAGTTATCGAAGTACAAAGACCAGCAGCAAGTCCCCACGGAAACTTTCAAAGGTTACACTGGCAAGTCTGAACAACACAGCTTTGTCACAGCTTCCCAACACACCCTCCACAAGCGCTGTCCCCACAGCAAACCCTTCACTCCCGCTCACCGTAGGCACCCAACAATTTCCCACATGGGAGCAGAAGACAAAGAAGAAAGGGCACATCTATGGCCGCTTTCTCCTCCTGAAAGTGAGCTTGAACTTCCCGGCCTAACCCAGCTGCTGGCCCCCACCCAGTGCCGGGAGCTTCAGGGCCCACAGTGTTTGGCACGTCCCCTCCTGGGGCGGTGAAATTACCTCACGACAGGTGAAGGGGGTACGTGGGGTAATGCATGCGCTGGTTTTGTCTGGCTAGCTTGGGTCTGGAGCAGACTGACTGCAGGACGTGTCAGGGAGCAGACGTCCCACAGAGCCAGTTCAGCTCACCTGCTTCTTCTTGCAGCCTTCTTTTCCCTAGATGCTGCAACCTAGCCGTGACCTGGTGTGTGAGGATCAGGGAGCTCTAAAAAGATGATTTGGATTAAACCAGACACATTTTAGCAAGAAAAGCCTGTCTCAACACTTCATTTTGGAAGAGGTAAGTGTCACCAATTCCTTGAGAATAGGTACGAAATTGCAACAAGCACCTTAACAAACACAGGATTGATCACGCAGTGAATGTAATCATAAATAAAATTAAATCCGTTTAACTCATCAGGATTCATTTTTCCACATACATTAAGAAACTTCATTGGTTTAACTGAAGAGAAAGCAGAGGAGGAGGATGGCAAGTGACTAGAAAACAACCCACCAGTTACCAAGCCCGCAAACACAACACCGCCAGCACAGGCAACAGTGCTCAGGCTCCTTCACTAACTTAAAATTTAAGCAATACGTAAGGACAGAAGGCATCCTTCAAAAAAAGCAGTGACTGCTCTAAGGGCTTTAATAGGAAGGAAAAAAAGTGTTTTATTTTTGCCCCCAGTCCTCACCAAGGCAACTGCTACTAGCAGCATCCACACTACTCGGCCTTCCAGCATGAGGGGGAGCTCAGTCTTAAGAGGTAACACCTCTGCAGGTCCAAATCTTCATCCCAGCTTTTCCACACAGGTAACTGCACTCTGAGGTACAGAGTCCACACGCAGAACACTTTGCTTTTCACAGCTGGGGGACTCCCCAAAAACCCAGCTGTAGGCCAAGGGACAAGCACGTAGCCAGAAGACTAATCTCGACTGAACACCATGGTGGTCAACACACCACTGTGGAGAGCTGTCCCTGCTCATCACTGTTACACACAGGGTTTTTTTGTCAGCAGGAGGCAGCCCAGGAAGGAGCAGAGAGGCTGTGCCAACTCCAGAGCAGCAATGTGGCACCCTGAGCAACACGGCCAGTCCCCGGGCACGGGGGAGGGACGGAGGAGGCAGCACGGACATCAAATCGAAGGCAAGTCAGGTCCCAGGCACAGCACGAGCCACTTTGCACCAAGTTGCTCTTCAGCATCCTGAGTAGCAGGTTTTGGAACCAGTTCATTCTCATGTCTGCTCTGCCTGCAGCTTCTTGGGCTCGACCAGAGCCCAGAGCAGATGAGGGTAGCCCACTGCAGCCGTAGGAAGTTATTATTACTTCATTTTTACAGCAAGTCCGATCATTGGATTTTGTATTGCTTACTTTGCACAGTATGGTGCAAAATTTATTACAAGCAAGGTAACAGTAGGAAAAAAAAAAAAAAAAAAAACTGTAAATACATGCTCGCAAAAGAAATGAAGTTTTATTACATACAAAAATATACTAAAAACACATTCCCACAATTTATTACCTTTGCCATATTATTATCTTTGCCATACCCTGTGCACTTCATTTTAACTATTCTGGGAGTAGCCTGGTCACATTTTCCATGTTTATGAGAAAACTATTTTCCAACTATTTCTGTTCCTTACCACAAAATGAAAAACATTCAATATGCTTATGCTTTCTGCCCTAATAATATATTTGAAATTTATAGGGCTGTAAAATGATATCCTAGCATGGCATTAGCTATTTCAATCTTTGATCTATTGGTGCCATTTGAATGGGTGATAATCGTTTACCAGCTCAAAATACTGGCCTAGTAAAAATCACTTCAGTGCTCCCATAACAAATATTTACCCTCTAGCTGTAAAACGTATTTTCTGTGGGTAAATTTTCTATTTTAATAGATGTTCACATGCTGTATTGCTCTTGTGCATCCAGTTCCACATACACCGCAACCCACAGTCTCAACCCTTCACAGTTAATAAAAAAAAAGGGGGGGAGGGGGGCATTTTGAGAAAAAGAGCTTAAAGGACCTTTACTTAGAGACGGATAAAAATTGATAGCTATATTATGCATAAGTTAGCTTCACATCTCACGATTTAGAACCATCAGCAGGCAGATTTGCTCTAAATTGGGCTCTCAGATCTGGTGATGAGCGCAGAGCGAGGCCCAAGTCCTCCCATCCCTCTCACTTAGAGGGATGTGTCCTATGTGGTAGCGATCTTCAGAAGGGTTAATTCTGATACTTTTTAACCCTGTATAATTTTCCTGTCTTCACCTTACTCCTTTTAGGTGATTATGAAAAAAAACGATCACAATCCCAAACCAGAAGTCTTGTATTTCTGCAGGGAGCACATGTATCTTCGGATTATCAGTGCAGGGAAAGTAGCTCAGCCATTGCCAGCCGGACATCACCCAGGATAAAGAGCGGCCATCTCCACAGGAGATTGCTTTTTGCCTCTTAAAAAGATGCTTCAAGTTGAAAAATTAGTTTTGATATGGGAGTTAAAACATTTCATCTTGAAACTGTCATAATGAAAACTTTCAATTTCCTGGATAGTTTATTAAAATATCAAAACATTGCAGTAGTTTTCAAATTCTCCCCGCCCCACCTCCCTAAGCAGGGAAAGAACAAAGGAGAAACAAAACTGTTTGCCATGTCAGACCACAGTTCTTGGACATTCACGGTCTTTCCTTACTGTGACAAAAGACAGAAAAAAAATGCATTTGTCTCCCAAGCACATTTACTACTCAACAAAGAACACCCTTCCGCTTTATCGGGGTCATGTTTGCAAACAGCCAAACTACCACTCTTCACCTCAACTTTTCAAAAGTCTTTCTGGCATATTTTCAGTACAGTTTCCAGTTTAAAAAAAAAAAAAAAAAAAAAAAAAAAAAAGTTGATTTTAAGCAATTACTTCTGGCAGTTAATTAGGATAAGGAAATTCAAAGTAACACATTATTTTTCCAGAGAAAAAAGATCCAGCTTCACACAGTGAATTCCTGGTAATAGAGACCAAACTCATGCCAACAGTATCTGGCCCAGTGCATGACTGGTCACTCTTTAGTGCTGTCAGAAGATCAGGTTCAATCTCTGATTCCCAATTAAACCACTTCCTTCAGCTGGGAGACTTCCTGCCATATTACCAGAGAACAAATCCTGCACCTACCGTGTCTTCCAGTAGCAGGAATTTACCCTCCAATGGTCTTCCTGCAGGGTTCTGTCCCTGCCTTGCAGGATGTAATTTACACCCGATACCCCAATGCAATGTAAATACACATTTTCCCCAAATTCTGCTAATTTGGGGAATAAATAAATAAATAAATAAATAAATAAACACTTGATTTCCAAGCCAGCTTTTGCCTATATTGCTACTTTTGTTTTAGGGATGAAGCACAACAATCTACAAGTAGATCTCCAGTGGGGTTTTAGAGATGTGTGCTCAATTCCGTGAAACACAGAACTTTCATAATAAATAGCCTGGAAAAAGTTCATACAGAAGTGAATATGCTTGCTGGAAATGCTCCTTTCCTTACAGCCCCAAGTAACTTAGCAACAGCGAAACACTCAAAGAAATTTATGATTTGAAGCGACTGGGTGCTAGATGCCACAGCAGATCAAATTCAAAAGAAGAAAAACGTGAAACGATGCTCGTGGGGCAGTAGAGGGTGGGAACAGGGAATTAACTTTCCACAGAAAACAGGTGGGCCTGAGCCAAGCATCACCATTCCGGATTTGGGGATTATGCTGAATAACACTGTCAAAATCTCTCAGGTATATTCCAAAATTTCACATTGAAAATGCAACAATGGAAGTTATTAGGAAAGGACCAGAGATGAGAAAAGAGTATTTCGTATAATGTGTCTATACAAAAATACAATACTGACACTTGAATACTTCTGTGTAGTTCCAGTTTGCTCTGCCCTGCTAGAAGGTGTAAGAGGAAAGGCAAAAGCTATGAAACAAATAATGTCTGAAAGATGATTAGATAGATCACGATGCCTCACCCTGGGTGAAGATAATGGGCATTGTGATGGACATGTATACAATGACAGGTGACACAGCAGGGAAATCACTGCTCACCATCTCTTGCAACACAAGAATCAGGGTCAGAAGCAAAACTAGTAATACCAAAAAGGATGTCTCTTGATCCACTGAGTAATTAAATGAGGACCCAACTGCTACAGAAATTGGGCAATAAAAATTTATGTAGGCTGGGAAGAATGAGCAGTAAGAACATTTACCAAGAGCTGTGACATGTGGCAATGCTTCTGCTGGTTGAGGCAGTCCTGACCTACAGATCTTGACTCGTGGGGGGCAGCATGTACCCAGGAAGTGCTGCTATAATCTTGACCTGCTCTTTGCTGTTTCTTTCGTATCATCCATTCCCAGAGAGAGCTGACACAAGGCCAAATAGACTTTATTATGACAGTACTTTGGGCATTATGATACACACTTTTATGACATTAGAAAAACAAATTTCAAAAACATTCAGCCTACATCACTTTCCCTGTGCTTGCAAGAATAAAGGACAGCTTTCATTAGAAAACCCACTGCTGCGAGGCTAATGCTATGACTTGAAGAAGTTCATCTTACCTGGGGGAAAGGGGAGGCACAAGACATCAGAAAGCAGAAAAAAAAAAATACGAATCAGGAATGGAGCTGACAGATTCACAGAGTTGCCCTGACATTGCTCTGTGTTCATAAGTGCAGCTGAGGATGTCTCAGATCATCAGTGCGTGGTGCTTCACCCACTTGTGGAGTGGCTGCACAGAAGTAGGTGGTTTAGAAGCTATTCTTCACAGATGCCTTTCAAGCAAGGTTTTGCACAGTTAATTTTGAACGTAACAACCATCAGTGGAAAACTAAAAGTGGCCTAGCTGTTTTTTTTTTTTTTTTCCCTGAAAAGGAGAGAGGAGATACAAAATGCAGTTTGAGAACCGTGTTTGGAATATCTCCAGCATTCATTGCTGGAAAGTGCTATTTTCTTCCCTTTTTTTTTTTCCTTGGGGGTGAGGGGAGGAGGAAGGGAGCATTTAGGGTTTGTTTGCTTTAAAACCTCGTATATTTTTTCTACTTTTGAGTGTCTTGCATAGTAAAAATGAGGTGCAAATATGGTTTTGTCTGACAATGAGAGCTTGATATGTAACCTACCATTTCAGGTCATGAGGGTACTACACCTACTTTGATTTCGTTAAAGAATCTCGGCATATATTGGCTAGAGAGTGTGACGTAACAGCTGCAATAGTTATAAACAACTTTTATTCTCCCCAGATAAGATTTCTCCTATGAAATTTTCCCAGTAAGTTTTTTTTTTGAAAACTGACATGGGGTTGCTGGTTGGATTTCACTGCTAGTAAAATATATGTTGTTGTGTCATGTCCTGAACAGAAAACTGAAGCATCCTTTTTATATTCTCAGCACTGCTAACACTTCCAACAAGTACTTCGGTATTGGTTTTGGTCTTATCTGTTTCTAACAGATAGTCTCATGCCTTGGAAATTTGACCTGAAAGAAAAATTCAGCCCCAAGTATCTGCTGTCAATTGTGCAGGAAATAGGAGATGACAGCAAAGTCACTTCTGCATGCTGAATTAGATCTCTTTCCAACATCTTCTAATGTCATTATTAGCACTCAAATACACTGTGTCAAAATGTGTCTGTAAAAGGAGGTGGACCAGGCAACATCACATTTATCTCTTAGTCAATAAGACAAGATGGTTTTGATTCTCCCTTTTGAATAGGGACTCTTAAGAAAAAGGATCTGTTCCACCATGAAGTCTTGTTTGTGAACGTGGATGTTGTAATGGAAGTGGTTTGGAAAAACACTGAATTATGCAACTTCACTGAACTGCTGGAATCAATAGTGCAATGGGAGCTGTTACAATATCAGTTTGAGCCTTCGTGCCTGCACCCCAAATAAGTCAATGGTGCAATGTGAAGAATTGCAACAGCAAGATCATCTGCAGGAAACCTGCTCTTTGCTTTGGAACTAGCCTTAACGACAAAAACTAATTTTAATACAACCACCTAAGTGCAGGTCTCAGCGTGGTTTTAGACCAGTATTCAAAGGGCAGGAGTAGGGTGCTGCATCTGGAAAAATGAAATTGGAATGATTTACTCGGTTTCCTTTTTCTTTCTGACAAAATGTATCCAAATAAGTGAATAATCATGCGCAAAAGGCATTTAACTGACGGAAAACAGTTCCCGTAGAGCCAGCAATGTCTACCCCTGTATCACTGAGAAGGAGGAGTGCCTCATCTGAACAGCACCAGTGCCCAACACATAGCTAAAACTACAGCAGACATTACAGCTCTGCACCCTGCGTCTGCGTGGCAAAGTTCACCAGACTAATAGAAGAGATGAAATAAACTACAATGAAGAAGGTTTGGATTCTCATATACACGGGACTATTAACTAACCTAAAGAGAGACAAAAGGCTATTTTATTCCAGTAATAAATGGATATTAATAAACTTCTCCTAAGCAACAAGACCCTTTATGTTATTTCATCTTTTTATGCTCTCTTGATATCCATTCCATTCAACTAACGGCCAGGCAATTATTATTGGTAATGACTAGGGTCTCATCCCACCTCATTAAAATTAGTTGTCTACCAAAAAACATTTATGAATGTTTAAATATTTTGGTTCTTACCGAGCATGTGAAGTGGCCGTAAGCCATTTACATCAATCATCCGCAGTGGAAGGGGTCATGCTCTGCCTTCTGGCCTGGGATCACAGACTGGTAACTAACATATCCTTTGTCCTGAAAAAGGTGCGTGGGGAGGGAAAGAGTCAAAGTAGCACAACTCTTCCACCCCTCCGTATGATTTTTGTCTTGTGCAACAACGGAAAGTTTGCGTAAATCCTAAAGCCCTAATTTCTCATCTTCTTATAAGCCAGGAAGTTAACCGCGATCAAGCACGCTTTGAGTGGTGTAACAGCACCCTACCAGAGAAGTGCGATGACATTGCCGTTCTTCGTACACACAGTACATGTACAATAGACACCCGGTTCCATCAGCCACAGCTAAGTGAACTTTTTTGCCCTCTGCTTATTTGCAAATTTAAGACTCAGTGAAAGACTAAAGGGCCAATAACCAAGAGACCAGAAGAAGATACATGCATAGATGTTACCTCATAACCTCTTCCCCTTTTTATTTCTTTTCTGAATTATGAACAACTGTTTGGTTGAATGTTTAAAGTTTTGACTGTTGTCCACTTCCATGAGAAGAGGAAACCCCCTGCTGGTTTATAGGAAGGTGTGGAAAGAGGGAGGCCGAGTTTTAACTGCTTCCCCATCTCCTCGCTAAAGCTGGGCTGGGAAAGTTGGCACTGTTTTTAATCTCACCACGTGGAAACACACCCAGCAAAGTCTGCCCCAAACCCAACATCCTACTAAAGATTAAGATTCATCTCAAGCATAATTTGAGACAAAGAAGGGATACGTGGACAAGTCACACGGAAACATAATGGCAAATACTGGCTACACTTACTGTTGCTCAGCAGTAGACTTTTCAGGATAATAAATTAACCACGTGTGAAAAACGCAAGTAGTCTTGCTCTGTATCTTCATCAATTGATCCATCTTACATGGTGTGAGGCTGCAGGCTGACATTTCTCCAACAAATACCCCAAAGAAGATCAAAGATTTTGAAAATAAACTGGAAGATGGGCATATAAGCAAGGTCACTGCTTTAGTGGAAGATGAATGCAACAAACAGGTATAGTTTTTAAAGTAGCTCTTTTCAAAGACCGAGCAGGGACCAGGCACTGTTAACTACAATGACATGGGATCATTGTTCAAAAGAAAGTGATAAATGGCTTCTTGAAGGGCAGCCTTGCATTCGGGAAGTAGAAATGGCAGAAATTACCAAGCTGATGTGTAGGTCAGAGCGTTTCTTGTATGTTCTTGTGCCCCTCCTGGGAGGGAGAGCTCAAGCACCCTCCTGCCTGGGTGAGTGAGGAACTGCTTCCCTGCAGTCCCGGCAGGGCAGAGCTGAGTTCGGATTGCTCTATTCTGATCTCCTTTCGGGGGCTGGGAGAAGTTTTTCTACCTGATGGGCAAGTACAGTGAGTCTGCCAACAGATACAGGAGAAAGCTTTGTGAGAATTCTCAAATGCACTAGTAAAGAAGCTGCCTGAATAACGTACATTCATACCTTTCTTTTATATATTCCTCATTGAAAGACAGGAACTAGAAAACAAAACAAAAAAAAACAAACAACAACAACAACAAAGAGCTTGAACCAAATAATATAAAAATAATATAACTACATAATAATCATTTCTGGAAAGGGACGTATAGTTGTTAAGGCCATACAATTAACCCAAGAAATGAAAAACACATCCTTTTTTTCTCATAAAAAGCTTTTAAGTGATGAACTGGATTAAACGGACACATTGCCAGTTACTGGGAGGCAAAACAAGAACAGTATGAACCAAGGAAAAAATGTGAAATCAAAGGATCATGCCACTTAGCTTGATGAAAAAAAAACAAAAGGATTTATCACAGAAGAATTGTGTGAGAAGCCCCAGCCGATGATAACTGCTCAGATAAGTGCAGCTAAGCACCAGAACGCATCCCCCGCCAGGGGCAGAAGCCAGCAGCTCAACAGTGACAAGAAGAAACCTTGCCAGTGGCCTGTGGACAGTAAGTCACGAACTGGCTGAGTTTCAGTTGCCAAGGTTGGTGCTTGTGCCTATCTCCAAACTCAGCGGCACAGCTGATAAGCACGAGAGCCTCCCACACCCTCCCCTTGCTTCCAGCTAAATCCACTCCGTGGACAGCTCAACTAACAAAATGGGAAAAGGGAGAAAGAAAAAGGAAGAAATGGGGGGAAAGGATGTGAAGTATCCTGTATCTCTAAAAGAAATATGCAGCCTAGCAAGTAAACAGCAATCCCCAAATAACGCGTATGGGTACTAAGTACGTACAGTACTTTATCCGCAGCCCAAACAGATTTCTAATTTAACAAACTCAGCAATTAAAAGCCAATTGTAATGGTACAGAAGATGCGTGTGTGCTTTCCTCAGCTGAGCAGGATCAGACAGTTTCTCATTCAGGGAGTCATTAAATTTTCGTAACGATCTCACAAGGTTTCCTGCACAAAGGAGCTAGGCCTGCTTATGCTATGCACATGAGCAAATATTTTTATGGAGCAATAAAAATTGATCAAGCTTTCGTTTTGCATTCTTCACAATATAGAAAAGCACAAAAAATAGCCAAAGACAATTAGAGACTGTAAAGCTATCAGAGAGCCAGGAATATTATCAATTAACTCTCAATAGCCTCTATTTACTCTGTTTTTCCAAAGCGTCTTGCAAAGAACCTTGAAGACAACAGCTCCACTGGCAACGCAGCTCTCCTAGACATCGCCCAAGCAGTCCCGTGGTGCATATACTTTTATCCAGATCTTGCTGACCATGATCCAAAAACAATTTTAGTTATGTTTCCCATGAATTACCTGGAATACCAGAAATAATAAATAAAGGTCCTAAAAGCATTCAGAACTTATTTAGCTCGATTTTTCATGTACTGCGCCCTTTTACACACACTTTTAACAAAAAAACACAATTATACTTTTGAGGAAATGCTAACCTCATCATAAACATTACAGAGGACACTGGCTTAAATCAAACCTCAACTTCACTTTAGGGGAGGCAGATCTTGACTTCTACCTCATGGTAGGAAGACCTGATGGAAGAAGAGAAGTTACACATGACCATAGGCATAGAAGAACTGGCTCTAGAGGTATCCTCAACGTTTCAGAATCAGTTGAGTCAGCCCGACTCAGATTCGGAAAGAAAGATCTACTCATTTATTTTATCAGAGAAAAGGACTTATTCCAACAGGCAGCAAAGATTACAGACTTACTACTGGTGATTTGCCTGAGGGTTCTTACAGATACTCATATTAAAAGCAAATAAAAAAAAAAAATGCAAAGCATTCCACATTGAACATATAACTCCTGAATATAAATTTTGCTTTACCATCACATGGTTTTGGGACCCACACACAACGTTAAAAAACAAAACTGCATCACTGAGAAAGGGAGAGAAAATTACTAAAAGAAAAAAAAAAAAAAAAAGTTAATGAAAAATACTCTTTTGGTTACAAACTAAATAAATGCTATTTTCATAGCAACATTTCTGTAATTAAGTTTATGCGCCCTGTGCCCCATAATCCCAATGGAACAACACAAATAGCTACTTTCATTTGCAACAGTTTGATTTTTGAAAAGAACACAAAATTAACTGCAGCAGAGCTTTTTTTTAAGACATGCTTGTGCTTGAGAAATCACTCTAGGAAAAAACAGCACAAAGCGTACCTCTCGAGTTTGCAGGTAGTAGTGCAAATTTTATTTAGTTTCGGCATTTCCTAGCTGATTAACATATGCACATAGGAGGAAAAAAGAGACCTACCAGGGTAGGTCTCATTCCTGCCTTATGTTTCAGCAGATGTCTCCACCACAGAGGGTACAGAAATTCTGTCCCCATCTTGAACTTCAAAAACCTCAGAAGGCAATGGTGATAACGGCATTGGGGTGTTTGCAGTTTAATTCCTCTGAAGACCTCCTCAGTACAGGTCCTGCTACGTGAGGCAAGGGCTAGCAACATCCATCTTCAGCACAAGGAATTCACTGAGCATCTCTGCCCCAGCCTTTTCTCTGAATGCCCCCGGTTATGCTGATGTCATGAAGTGGTCCCAGGGATTTTCTAGGTTTGATACGCTTCAGAAATTTTCCTGAAAACTTGAGCATCCTTTGGTAAGGCACTTTTCTCATTCCTTATATGGATTTTTAATTTCCTGGTTGTGTTTGTTCTCAGGACTTTCCTCTTCTACTTCTTCAGGCAGGCTTTCCCTCTTCCAGCTGCCAGCCATTTTGCTACCATACCCTCCCCTGGCTTTCTCATTGAGGGAGGCTCCTAGGGACGATGTAGTTTTACCTTGTTAGCATGCATCATATCCGGGGGCTTCTAAAACTTTATTACAACAAGCTTATAGGCTTCCTGGACAATTCCTTAAGGTTTGGGGGTTTTTATTTGACCAATCGCCTCAATATTCTGCAGACATTATACCTGAAACTGCACGACCACATGCTGCACATACTTACTGCGCTCTCTTCAGCTATGAAGTTCCACCTAATCCTATGATGGTTGCTGATTACCGAGCAGCTCTTGGAATTGGCCCCTGCACACCACCCCAGACCACATCCAGGACTGCACCTTTCCATCTCGGAGTGCTAGCGCCGGGTGCTCTGGGAAGCAGCCAGGAGGCACGTCCAGATGCATCCTCTCCGCCTCCCATCCCCAGGAGGCACTGGTCCAGCCTCTACGGGCCTCGGTTGTAGCCTCCCCCTGTTGCTGCCTGTCCTGAATTTGCAGCTTCTCTACTCTCATTTCACATTTCCTGAGCACTATTACAGCTCTGGGCAGGGGGCTGGTAACACAATCTTAGCACTACAGTTTTATTAGAGCACAGGCTTTCTGCCCAACATGTGTCCACAGTCCTTCTCTTTTACCATAACATTTTTATGCTGCTATACTTGATAAAATCCTCTACACACAGCATCACTCCCCTCACTGTATGTCCTCTTCAGCTTTCCTATAAAGCCGATACAGCCCAGCAACCAGGCCCGTTTCTCTGAGGTCATCATTTCATGCCAAACAATTCCCTCATCTTGTATTTCAGGCCTCAAAGCCAGTGGGAAAGCACTTTAAGTTTTGCCCTCTTCCATCGCTTCACACTGTTTGTTAAACACCATCGCAGGTGCTCTGATAGGACACTCCTACTTCTCACGCTGGTGCCTTTTTTCCTCTTGCAGCCTTTTGCAGAAGTACACTGAACACCAGCCACGCTCCCGCTGCAGCCCCCCATTTTCCTGCCTGTGCTCCCTGCTCCAGGAGCACCTCACTGCAAGAAGGCACTGTGGTGTCACCTGAAGTCAGACACAGCTGAGAGACCAGGCTGCTCTTTTCCAACGGCTGCTTCCTTCCCCAAGGCTTGCATCCTCCTCAGCGGTGCACAGGCTGCCACAGGAGGCAGTGCTCCTCTCCAGCACCTGTGGAGGCTCCATCGGCAGCCCTGCCAGATTCCCACCGACTCACGGCGAACTGGAAGGAGGCACCCACACAAAAGCTCGATAGGGCAGGCTACCTCACCAGTGACAGCGGGACTGAAATGAAGGAAATGAAGTGGCTCAGAAGATCAAAGAAAGCAAAACACTGAATGGACAAGGTCAGGCTATATGACACCAGACTGTCACAGTAGCTGGATGTAAGGAATATTCATCACTTCACCGGTACAACCCTACCTGCGTTCTGCACTCCTTCCTCAACAACGACCACCTATCGGATTAGGCACTCCTTGCTGAGGTCAGAATATTATGGCTGCATTTAGCAATCACTTAGCCACCATTGGTGCAACTGCAAAGTAATAAATAATATTTAGACCCAAAAAGTGTGTGTGTTTTTTTTTTAAATCACATTTGACTGGGTTGATGGCCTTCACCCCTTAATGCTATATTATTATTGCTACCGTAGGAAGACATTTAGCTTCTAATTGTGTTTGAGACATCTGCGAGTGACTCATTATTGCTTCCCCTTCTTACAAAAGATTGGTTTCTGGCTCAACTCAAGAACAAAAACACACACCTGGGCACCAGAACCATGCTGCTCTGCCTGCTGATCCATCTGCAGAACAAGCTGGCTACCTGCTTCATCCAGGACAGCTCAACGGCAAGAACACCTTCATGCTTCTCTATAGTTACACATCCTTCACCCAGAGACAGAGGGTAATTTGTATGTTATCTGCTCATTAGGTCCATTTGTATCTATCAAAGCATTTTAGAAGTCAACTAACTTGTAAAAGATGTCATGGGCACAAGCCAGGTGCTGTAATGTCTCGGAAGAACGCAAAACAGAGGTTTTAGCAGGTGAACAAGTACTTTGACAGTAGCAATTTAGTTTCAGTGATAGAGATTTGCTTATCAGTGTGGTTTATCGGTTCATTTAATTACTTTTCGAACTTTGATTGCAGAAAAACACCTGAACTACTTTAAAATATTTTAAGTTGTTCTCTATGACATAGTTGATAAGTATCATTTTTTTAGGAAGACAGATTGCCTTTTCATTGGCTCTCTGCTCTAATAATTACAACCTGAATGATCCTTTCAAAATAGCTTTCTCCTGACAGAAAATAAAAATATAGAATGAAAAGGGACATTACATACAGCTTCTAATGTTTTTCTCTTTCTCACCTTATAAATAAAGGGCTCGTTATTCCAATTGTTGCTTTGCTATTGCTGTTACTAAAATGACCAGGAATTATTCTAAAGTCTCTCTGCATATGCCTTTAAGTATTTCCATACTACATTGCTACCATTTAAAATATACTCTTACTATGGTCACTAATTTGTTTCTTTTTATAATGGCACAGAAGTATTTCACACTGGCATTATCTCACTCTCTCCAACTGAGATCAACAAATGCCACAAACATGTTTCTGTAAGAAGAATTTATAGGAAGTGTTTCCTCTGGATTGGGAAAGAGTCTTTAAATGGTTTGAAGCCTCCTGATCTACTTCCATTAATACCATCCCACATTAAACATTACAAACAACTCATTACTTCTAGCTTTTAAAGCAAAATATATCATGACTTGAGAACCTTCCCTCTGAGATACTGGGCTTAAAGACTAAACTCAAACGTTTAGTTTATTGAGTTAATAGGAAAATCCCAACTCTTAGTCTTACACATCATAAATAGTATGAAAAAGGGGGGGGGGAGGGGGGGGGAGGGAAAAAAATATCATTAATTGTCCACAACAATATCTATTAGATGATCAGTACAAGCCAACTGTACACCTGTCTCAAGTTAAATTCAGTACTTTGCAATGATGTGTGTGAAGAGATAATGGGAAGAGGGAAAGGACTGTTATTACAAGCACAAAGTGCTAATCTGCTGTCTAGGTCTTACTGAACCTCTCCCCTAACATTTAATCTAAAATGCTTTCAGCTCTTAAATTCACCTTCCAACACCAGTAGGAGGTTAAGGCAGGACCCAATGGGAGGTTACATTTATTTAATATTCAGCCCTTTCTCAGATGAAATATTGCAGTCTATCCTCACAGGTATTTGTCAAACCATTAGAGTAATGGTTTATAGCTATTACATGAAATTGTAGTTCTATTTGTAACTACCATTGACAAAGGATAAGCAAAGTGCATTCATTTTCTTTGAAAAATACCCAAAACCTTTGCCACAGAACACTGAGGGAATTTGCCCTGTTAACTAGTTCAGAGCTGTAAGCTGAGGCAATGCCAGTAATTATTGTTTACCAAACACGAACATGCATTTCTGTAGGACCTGCTCTAGCACCATGTCTCACACACATGGCAGCTCCATAGTTTGACGCAGATGCATCCTAAGAGCCCTCTGATACCACCCCAGTTCCAGTATCTTCATATATTAACAAAATATATAAAATATTATAACTAGATAAAGAATTATTAAAAAAAAAAATCTAGCAGTATATTTAGCGCATAGTATTGTGCTTGCGTTTTCCTAGCATCCATTACCCAAAAAAAAAAAAAAAAAAAAAAAAGAAAAAAGGAGTTCAGGAAGAAACTATAATCTCATAATGAAATACATAAAACCATCAAACTAAACCTGTCACAGAAATCTCATACAGTCTACTTAAATCTCAACACACGCAGGTTCCATTGACTTTGCAGATCCCAATTTCAAATTTGCTCTTACACACAGTTTCATTTCTAGAAGTTTCCTTTACTCTCAGTAGTTTCTAAAACTGATTAAGACTTGAAAATAAAGTATAAAGCTATCTATTACTCCTCTTCAAAGAAAAGATGGAAACCTAATTAAACACTGTCCTCACACAGGTAAAACTCCACTAACAAAACTGCCCAAAATAAGATAAACTTGAGTCTAGAGTACTATGTAAAGTGGCTGTAGAAAGAAGTGTGATTTACCAGCTTTAACTGATCATCACTATAGAAATAACAATATTTCTTCTTCACCTTCAAACAGGTATCTGAATTCTGTCTGAGACAACTGATTTCAAGATATTGATACCTTAGTACAGCTAGGCATTTTTGACTTTTGATAATTTTTCTTTTCCGTGTCACTCTTGCTGACAGTGGAGAAAAGAGACATGGGACAAAAAAAGAGACAAAGAGACTTGTTGCTAACATTTTGAAAGCTGTCCTTTAAATAAAAGGGAATCTTGGCATTAAGTTTTGGTTTTGTTTTTAATAGAAGTCTAAGGTTAAGGTATGAAATACTTCAACTAACTATACTTAAATGTATTTAATAATAGTAGTTAATCACAGCTATTGGGAGCAAATGCTATCCAAGGCCACAGCTCAGTTACACCACGGCAGAGACACACAGCAAGGCAGACAACTTCAATCTCAACAATTGCTTCTGTCATAACTTTTTAACTATTTTTTCAAGTCTCCTAAAACTATGAAGTCAGAGGTGCTAAAACACTACCAGTGTAAACAGTGTCTGTGCCAAACCCAGCCACATTTGCTTTCCCTGGGTTCCAACGCCCTCCCAGGGAGGTTACAAAGGTCTGAACAGCAGCCAGAGCAGCCAGCACCCCTGCCACCAGCGAACACTCAGAGCAGCAGCCTGTGCCAAGTGGAGCTCGCCTTTGTGGGGCAGCAGGAGGCTCCTTGCCACAGGGAACATGCACAGCCAAAAAACAGAGCACCTATAAGGTGCAGGGCAAACCAGCAACATAAGGGTTATAAACACTGAGCATTCAATTGTTAGTTTGCTTCTTGCCCTTTGATAACCAGGGACAAACTTGCTTTTCTGTTGCATAAAGTACCTTTCAAATTCAATTGCTTATCTCCTCATTCATTCAAGAAAGAGAGCTCAGATTTACAGGAATGAGAGCCCATGATACAAATATACCATGTTAAATATACAACAGAAATCTGAAAAGTAACCAGAACACACACTATTGATTTTAACCTTCCATACTAAGATACTCTCTAGCCATCTAAACTGAACTCAGGCTACAACAATTTCCAATTACTTGAATGTCTATATATAGAGTAAGTATTTAGTTATCAACATCCACTACAAAACATATTTCAGTCATCATTAAGGCACCATTACAATGCAGAACTGAGTGCGTTTCTGCTGCAAACTAGATGACCACTGAGGTGCAAGGGGCTGCCTCTGCAGGAGGAATGCCTGCCAGGCAGGCAGCCACAGCAGGGCTGGGCACCTCCTCAGGGATGGGAGGACAGGATGCCGCAGCAAGGCTTCGTCCCATCCTCCTGACAGCCATGCTGAGCAAGACACCTGTCTGTGCATCAGCTCTGTGCCTACAGCGAGCTACTCGAGCAGTGTTTATCACATTACTTAATTACACTGCAAAGGGATGTATTTGCAGTCCTGAGGAATACTGCATTTACTTGGCAAAATATTACTTTGAAGTAAAGTATGTGTTTTCTGTTTTTCTTAGCGATCAAAAAGACCTCATGCCTTCGTTTTGTCCTGGGAACCCCAGGATGGGTGTGCAGGGCCGGGGCAGGCCCCACAGGGTGTCCCCGTAGGCCTGGCCCACAGGGCTGGCAGGCCCTGCCCACACACCTGCCCCTCCCAGCAACCCGGGGAGCCAAGGCAGGAGAACACTGGGACACCAGCAGGCAGTGGTCTAAGCTCTATGACAGATTCCCTCCTGGAATCCTCCTGGAATCTGTTTTTTTTCTCCACAAATTCTACAGATTTTAGTCAGAAGCAAGCACTAGTGTCTGTGTGAATCCTGTCAGCACCTCCAGGCCCTTGGCCTAAGCATAGGCCAGCCCGGCCCAGGCCCTACAACAGGGCCCCGATGCTGAACACCAAATGGTTACCTGGGTTTCAGAGGCAGGATAAGACCATTTCAGGCTCCTTGCCTTTCCACATACACAGAGGAGGCCACAGAAAGCACTGAGCTTGCAATGGCTTCGCTGTGGCTCCTGAGTAGGACAGCCACTCTGATGGAAGGCATTGCATCCTCAGGCAGGAGGCCTGGCTTGCCAAGCTGTGCAGCCCTGGAGGAACAGCCATAATGATGCTTTGAACTTTTCCTAAACTATCCAAAACGTACTGCCCTGTTGCAGCACAATCCTGAAGAACAATGAGGTACACCAGCCTCCCAGGTGGGCTGCTGGTTGATATAGTTCTTTGCTTCCTGCCACAGTCCCTCAGGAGCTGCCCTACTCGTGCCTTGCAGTTACCAGCACTAACAGGGCAATGCATCCCGAAGTGGCACACAGCAGGCAACTGTCCCGCTGACAAATAATATTTTTTCTCCTTCTGAGGAGCCAGGTAGTAACACTGCTTGGTACACATTTGACTTACCAGCAGTGAGGACTGTTGATAAGATCTACTCGTGTCTGATCATCCAGGACAGTCAACCTAGACTTCACAAAAGGAAAAATAGAATTAAGCACGGTTTGATGGCTAAAGGCATTATCACTGACTTCCATGGCTCATTTGGGTGCCACACCACTGCAGAGTCTTACAGTAGAGAGTGCAGCTATGGGTGTACTCAGTGATTTCAAACTAAAATTCTTATTTCATTCCTTCCTTATTTTCCCAGCACTTCCACAAACATCAATCCAGGGCTGTTTGGTAAATGGAATAAATTGTTTATTAAAATGACACTTTCCATCATATTAAAAAATAAAATAAAAAGTTAATCTGAAACTAAACCATAAATCTTACCAAGAGCTGTTTATGAAGACCCTGCTAAGGGGCTCTGTTCCCAATGAAAGGAAAGCAATCACATCTGAAAGAAAAATAAAAGCCTCTAATTTGTATATAAGCTTTCAGTCTACCGACTAATAAATTAAACTTTGAAGATTACATGTAAGTGCTCAAAATAAGTTCCTGACATTTCGTCACCTTACTTGAACTTTTCCAGCCTCACCAGTAGTCACAGCTATTAGCTACATTTCTTCTTTCATGTGGTGAATCCTTATGACTCTCCAAACTTTTCGGTGTAATTTTTTCCATATGAACTCAAATATTACTTCAATAATTATGATTTTTGTGACCAAATGAAAGAAAGAAACACCACAGAAACTGTCTGGAAATAAACAAACAGATTCAAGGAAGAAAAAAAAAAAAAGCCACATAGCATTGTTAGGTTACAGTCACAGATACGTACTATACCAGAAGCAGTTCTCCAAAAATCAGAAGTTTTGAACATTGCTGCTTATGTCATCTCAACACATACTTGAGTGATGCCTTCGCGTATCTGAAGACTGTATTTTATGTATTTATACCATTACAGCTCAAAATGGCAGTGGGTAGAAAAGTCTAAAAGGGTGATTATAGCAAACCTGCTAAAGGTAAAGTCAATGACAACTTTTAATAGAGCTTTACAGCTTCAACTTTGTAGTCAAAAATGTGGGTACAATGTCTTGCTTTTGTAAATATAGCTAATTTTAAACATTCTTTCCAAGTAGTTTCTAATAGGTATCATTATGGAGAAAAAGCCACAGATTTTCTGTGGGTTCGCTTCTTCTTTTTAAAAGGAAGATCAGCCTATGGATTTGCTAATATCTCTATTATTTCCCACACTGAAGCAAAGAGTAAAAATCTTTACTATATATTTGTTATTAAAGTAATAAAAGGGGGTGGATTACTTTCTATGCCAACTTTCACAAGAGTTTAGAAAACAATGATCTTAATGTACTGGTAAATACAGCAGTTTGAAGAATATCCTTCTAACAATAGTAGAGAGAACCATGTTTTATTACATTCCCATGACACTACCAAGCAGTGGCAGCAATAATCCTTCATCACATTGTATAATGAAAAAAGCACTACAACTTAGAAGAAAAAAAAAAAAAAAAAAAGACAATTTACTGTAGTTTTCCTTTAGAGTACTATAAAATGCGACCACATTCACATGACAGCATGTGTGTGTATATGTCTCTTAATAAAGCTTCTCTGAAGGGCAATACAGCATGTACCATGGAAACAGGGGTTGCCATGGAAAGAATGCTTTTTAGTGAATAGCAAAAGAAATGAAGAACTGATTCTCCTCTCACACTTGTCTTAAAAAAAAAAAAAAAATCATTGTAACTGTTGGCATCAGCAGAGTTATTCCTGAAAAACATCAGTACAAATGAACAATCAAACCCAGTACATGCGCAGCAGACGATTTTTGGTGTTAGGACCGCAGTGATCTGTATAGCCCTGTATTTCCAGGGCAGCTCGCTAGCTGTCCCTCCCCGCACCCAGATCCGCAGTCAGTCCCCCTCAGGCGTGCTTGTGACACATGTCCATCGACACTCGGCAGCATCAGAGCTGCAGCGAGCTGCAGGAGAGTGGGCTTACAAAGTTGTCGCTCAATATCCATGCGGAAAGTGCCGGTCTTCTACCTGCCAGGTCTTGTCTTTGCTAAAGTACGAAATGTTTTCTGTTAAAATGCACGTGGCGTTACAAACGAATGAAAAGCATGGATCAAATTAACTTAAAGCATATTGGTTTCTAGACACACTTAAAATGAAGTCCAAATTGATGCGTTTCATCTGCCTTATTCATTAAAATGGCATTCTTGATGTCCTCATGTTACTGTAATCTCCAAAGCACTGGACAAACAAGTACATTTGTTTATCTTTATCACTCTTTCCTTACTAAAGAACAGGGTTTTATTAAAGAGATCAATCACCTGTGTACAGTTTAATAGCCTGAGCTGTGCATGTAAGACAGAACTTGCTTCAATAGCCCACAACTCCCAAAGTATAGAGGGGCATGTAAAACCATTTGTTGCTTTAATAAAACAAAATTTTTCTCAGACCTAGCGAATACCCTATTAGAATTAGTAATTTGAGACAGAAAAGCAGTGCTTAAAAGAAACCAATTCTAATAAAAGGAGCAGAATCAATTCTGTTTGCTTACCTCCATGAGAGCCCTATGCTTCTAACCAGAGACACAAAAACACTTTACATGCTTAATGCACTGCCTTTCTCTTATTGAATCACACTTATTGTGGAAGCAGTCTTTTGAGGCTTCTAGCTGTGTTGTAGTAATTGGAGGATTGCTGCTTCTAATGAATGGCCTCCCTATAATGGAGGCCAAAGTGTTAAAAACTTAATGTCAGAGGCAAAACATACAAAGGAAAGCTTTTTGGAAACACTGATGAACAATCTGAAATGCACTGTTTTACTGAAAGATATTATTTCTTACTAGGCTACTGCTACAGAAGTTGTATGAGCGCAGGAAACAGCATTATTTACTAATGCTGCTAGATGTTGCCACAAACTGCAGCAACCACCTCTTTTGAAAGGCCAAAAAAAAAAAAAAAAGTGTTAAAAAGTATTGGTTAAGATCACAGCTTTGAAGGTTCCACTTCTTCACGATCAAAAGCACCAGTTAACAGTTTGGCCCCCAGATTATCCTTCTACCTACATTACACCATGAAGAACAGAAAATTCCTAATTAGATGAAAACTATAGCTCATTGACTGTCAACTCTGAGAATTCTTCTTAATTTCTGAATTATTTAGCTTTAGAGCAAAACTATAATCTGTTTAATTTATTAAATAATAATAATAATTTAAAAAACCCACTCCTTTTAAACTAGCTGCTTACTTTGATTAACTAGTGGCTTTAGCAAATGGTCATGGTATGTCAAGCAATTGCTGGCAGCCATATAAAGATAAAAGCCAAAAAGTCACTTCAATAATACTTTAAAAGAAAATAAACCCACTGTAACTGCAGCAACTAAAAAGCCACTAAGGTGATCGGGAAATATTTCACAGATTTTGAAAGTAAAGCAGAAAAAGAAGAACTAATCCTTCATCTCCGATCAGCTGCTCCTGTTGCCAGTGATTATGGCAATATTTCACAGAGAACATATGGCAATGTTTATAGCCATCAGGCAGTATTTCACAGAAGCTGCGACACCATGTGTCCACCAACTAGCCTTTCTGATTGCAATTAATTAGAGAAGAAGCAGGAGGCACTTTTTAAATAACATTAAGTCTCAGAGATTCCTGAAGTTCCATGGCCCGTATACAAGACTAAGTGACAGGAAAGCCCATTAAGAGTGTAACAAGCCTCGTACAGCGGATCTGTCCTTGAGGAACAAGACCTAATAAAAACCACCCTCTTTAAGGAGAGTAAGAAAGAGCAGAAGTATAATAAACAATTCAGGGTGGTGCCTTGCAAGCCTGCAACAATAAGGAAACGTTTGAAGACCTTTAACATGCCATTTTATGGACCAGATTCTGCTGAAAAGCTGCCACAATGAAAGCTAGAGCAGTTGTTTTATAGTTGCCAAACCCGAGAGGACGTATATCAAAATTACATGGGGATCCATTAAGGAGCCAAGACTTATGAAATACTCTGTGGCAGTCATTTCACAATTCTTATTTTAATAAAAGCAAGCAAGAGAGGAAAATTAAGAATAATAAACCACCCGATAGGTTTTCACACAGCAGTGGAAGGTGAAACTTTCCCAGGCAGCCCCTACAGTTGAATCCAACACTTTCAGGTAGCAACCCTGGGAGGTGGAGCAGGGGGGCAATGCACCCCCACACCCCAGGACCTTCAGCAACACGACAGAGAGCACTGTGAGCTACAGTGCAGTGATTCCCACAAAACAGCCTTCCAGCACAGGGAAATTCTCTCAGCCCAGCCCAACCTGATCCACCGGAGATGAGCCAGGAGAATCATGCTCACAAAAAAAAGATTGTTCCAAAACTTATGCTATAGGTAACAGATCGGGCAAAACAGATATTAAAAACTTCAATATCGTGTTCCTGATCTGGGGATTAGCTCACAGCATCCCCTTGCTGGGCAACTCTGTCCTCACATGAAAGTATTCCCCGTGCAACTTGCTTCTCTGCTCCTCCCTGTGTTGGCCTGGGACATTCCCTAGAGCTGATGGATAAGACAGCAAGGTCAGGCAAAACGTCTCAGCTCCAGTCTTGGCAGAGCTCCTCTCTGCCAGATCTCCAAGGTCTGATCATTAACTGAGCCCACCCTGTAGCTCTTCCCACAGCGAGGGTACAAATGTATCTCTTTCTCTTCCCTCCAGACTCTAATTCTTACAAAACTTTTAGAAACTCAACACCTTTGAGCCCTCTCTCCACCTGTCAAATTTGGCTAAATTGGCCAGCCACATCAGAGGTTATTAAGGCACACTAACAATGCAGTCATCCCAGGCTCATTTCCTTAAGGAAGGCCTTTAAACTTCTCTACCATTATATTCTTGTTATTTTAGCTTTCATTTCATTTCCCCAAACATCTAACAGCCTATTTTTATTACTGAATTCTCATCCCGAGGCTTGAAACACAGAAAATGCAAATGGCAATAATGGAGGCATTGATTTTTATTAGTCTTAAGAGCAAAATTCCACATTACCTTTTTGAGATCTGCCATGAGTATTATCTCGTGGCCACAATACACCTGCCTAATTGCGATACAATAACCTAGGATTTGTTCTCACAGATGTGACATGACAGCAAATACAAGCCATGTTTAAAAGGATGTCAGATGGTTGTGATGGGTAAAACCTTTCCGTCAGCACCAGGAAGACTATTTTAAAACTCCAGATGCAGCCCTGACACCAATCAGCAGCTAAAAACAAGCCACCATTCCACCCACCGCTCCGCTTGCATGATGACAACAGGGTGGCTTAATAAATAAATAAATAAACGCACGCTGAAATAAAATGACAGCTGGCAACTTCACCGTCCTCGTCTACACTTTCCTAGGAGCAGAGTTAATATTTTGAGCTGTGCACGCAGAACGCTTTCAAGGTTTGTTCGCCGTCACAAAAGTTCCCAAACTGTGAGGCTGACAGCTGCCACCGACTTTAACAGCTATACTAAAGTTCCCAGCACAACTTAGAGTGGCTTCTCCAGAATGTAAGAGGATCTTCAACGCTGAAAGCAAATTGCAATATATTCCTTAATAAAGCACATTTCAATGGAAAGATGAACAATGGTGTTCAGAGAGAAACTCCTGTCCAATATGCTACCCACCAGCCGAGGTGCCATCGCTAACGGCACCATCCTATTACTCGTTATTTTTAGGACAGTCGCACAATGGCTGCTGATAATCAAGAGCTGTAGCCGGGCTCACCCTCCCCAATTAAATCCCCACTTTCCCCCCTTTCAGAAGGCTCCGTGGGCACACTGCTTCCTGCGGCTGGGGCTGGGAGCTGGGCAGAGCAGGCCCGACCCGTGCCCAGAGGGCACATGACAAATACTCACAACTGCTGAGGAATTATTTGATTCGAGTGCCCCACCTGATGTGCTGTCAGCCCACCGAGTGATCAGGTAACTCGATGAGAAGGGGACGGAAGAACCAACATGTTCCTGGTACTCCTGCCTGACGCCTCCCAGCTCAGACGCTGCCCCAAGGAGCTGCCGGAGGGGCCGAGGACTGGCACCAGTGCACGCGGCCTGGGGGGACTGGGCTCCACCCTGGCTTACACTGCATCCACAGAAAATAATTAAGAGCTGTGAAGAGTCATTTTAACGAATAACTGAATTTCCACCATTAATGTTAGAGATCTGTCGAACACTGACATACTACAAAACATTTGCTGCTCGCTCCAGAATTTATTTGTACTCACGGTTCCAATTAATTTAATTTCCATTAGTCTAATACATGAACTAGAGTTAAAGTTGGGTTGAAATATTTTTTTCCCTGTTTTCACAGCGAAGTAATGAAGAACTCAATTAGATGTGCTCTTACTAAACAGACCCCAAAAGAGTCAAGTTCAAGAGAAAGAACAAGTCCAAACTTTACATTCCTAAGTAGGCGCATGGAACATACCTAAGCACAGCTTGCTGTTACCTGGATTACCTTTAACAGGGATAAATGGATAATGTGAAATATATCTGGATAAATATGCTCTTTTATGTTTCTAGAATATTCTAATTTTCTTGCATATACTGCTTAGAAGGGAGTACTATTATTGGATGTCACAGGCTGCTCTGTCAGCTTTGCAAGTATCACGTAGGGGAACAACTTAAGCAAAAATAAAATAGTTGAAACTACATGAAGCTGCATTTAGCGTGAATCTTCTGAGATTCTTTCTGACCAGAATACTGATATTACAAATGACAATAAAAAATAACAATAAAAAAACAACTTAGAACCAAGGCAACTTTTCCTCTAAAAGCAGATTTAAATATTCTGAGTTCTTAATTTCATTCTTTGGACGCTTTTTAATGATGCATTGGTCCTAGTAGCCATATACTATGCTATTAATAAAGGTGATGGTTAAACTCTCATTGCATTAAATAAAAATCAGAAATCTAATCTGCAGAATAAATATGAAGTGTAACTGTCTTAAGCATTTGCATACATGTATGGGGAAAAGTAACATATTACTAGTGCAAGAAGTTTCTAACTGAATTGTGCAATTAACAGTTAAAAGGTAAGAATGAAAATGAAATTTGCTATCAAAAATTTTCATTTGCTTTTTTTTTTTTTTGAGAAAACTGTCATTTCGCTAGCATTTCTGAGGAATTCTTTTCTCCCTTTTTAATAGCTGCTTCAATTAAATTTCTTGTCATTCCAACTCTAAAGATGCTTTGGACAAGAGTGACAGAATCAAAATAGCTAATTACTGCAGAAATCTAGTATTAAGATAAAACGAGAAGGAGGAAAAAAAAACACCTACCAATGGACAAGAAATCACCAAGAGGAAAAATATGCATTCTATATTATTTGTCTTAATCAAGTTCAAAAGCTTAACTAATACAAACAATATTATTAAACGGGTTAATTTTTGTTCAGGGTCAATTATAACTTTGAAATAGATAATTAAGATATCTCTTTCCTCAGCCAACACCATCAGCTTACAGTTTCCGGCTTAGGAAAGAATATTATCTCGAGTTCCCAACAGAGAATGTTTCTTCAAAGGAACACGTATAGCCATTATACACCTTTTGCAAAATGGTACTTAAATGTGGAGGGTAATAAGTGGGACAGGGACACTTACAGCCTCTGCTACATTATACTGAAAGGAATAGTGCCCCATGCATTTTTAGGGAAGATCTTTCACAATTAAACCCATGCTGTGATGGGCAGACAAAAACGTTGAAGCTTTTGGTTTTGGCAGATTGGAGACCTGCAGGGTCATGTATGTACTACACGGAAGCAAAGTGCATAAATAACACTTCTGAAAGAGCAGCAGGGTTGTGCCTGACTCCTCAGCTGTAAAACAACATGAAAGGCTTGGAAGAGAAGGGGAAGATCTGTTTTGATTTTTTTTTTTTTAATACCAGCATACATTATTTGAGGAAAAAGAGTGGATCCCCATGCTTGTCTACGTGCCATGTGCCCAAGGACCTGCAAATCCCACAACCCCAAAGCTACGCAGCAAGGAAGCTGCATCGTGATAGTGGGTGTTGATCCTCTTTTGGAAAGGGTTCAACAAGTCTAGGTCACCAGATGAGATCTGTGGCTCACTTTTAGAAAGGGATGAGTTGGCTATTAATACATATATATATATATATATATCTCAGAAGCATCCAAGCTTGAGTAAAGCATTTTGGTTTCACACTGGTATTCTAATCATATTCTTGTGTTTGCTGCTGTAAAACAACATGTAAGTGAGATGGGGAAAATGCTAAATCTTATCCAAATTAATATTTAGCTACATATATGGTAAAATATCCTAATTATTGGGGATGTAGATGAGAACCTTGATGTAAAAAGTAAGGTATCACTCAAGGCCAACGGATGAGGGAAGGATGAACAACTCGTTAGGGAAGGATGAACAACTTGTTGGCAGGAAACAAGGCAAAGATAAACAAAAAACTTCTAAATACTGTCCAACAGAAGGTCAAAGTCCAGAAAGGGAAAAAGTTTAACCTCCTCTTCCTCATTGCCTTCATCCTGAAAGACCCCTGCCCACAACCACCAGGCTACAATGCGCAGGTGCAACCAGGAGGAGCTAAGGGCAGGGAGTATGGAGATGAGTACTTGGAAGAGGTCTGCCTTTTCAGGGGAAATAATGAATAAGTATTAGAGCTCATGTAATATGTAACAGTATTCATGTATAGAACTATGAGAGATGACTGGGCAGGTGCACACTTTTTTGAGGGAAGCTATTTCCAGTGCGCCCGGTGAACCACAATAAAGTATACCTACTTTGTTGTAGATATATTGTAAAGAATACCACTACCCTATGGTTGTGGAGTCTTTTCTGCGCATCTTAAGTTTGTGTCGTAGCTATAACACTGATGGACAAAGATCTTCATTGGGATATTTCAGCTTTGCCAAAGAATCCACTGCACTGCAAACCAACCCAAGCTGATCTACCATCAGAACAGTACTTTCACGTGCTTGTGCTTCTTGTGTTGTGTTTTTAATCTATTTTCCCATGAGATCAGAATTCACACAGCGTCGCTTCTGTTGAGAGGAACACTGACAGTCACCTTATTTATACTTTATTCACATTTGCTTCAACTGAAAACTACGGATGTTAGAATGATATTTGCAAACTAATTTGTAACCACATTTCACATTTTGAAGGCAGTGACAATTCTCCATGAACTCAAAATTCTCCATCATTTTGTTTTAAAGGAAATGCAACAGTAAATTAGTAACTCTTACCTTTTGATTATACTCCAACATATCTCAAGTCTCAAAACCAGCAAAGAAACGTAGGATCCGTACTTGCAATCCACAGCAGTATGAAAAACTGAACCACCAAATCATTTATGATCGAAAGTTCATCTAGATTGCATTTCTGCATTACCACAGACCTGCCAGAGAATCAGTTTGAGTCTTGAACCCCTTTTTTTCCTTAAAAGTCATTATCATAGATGATAAACTGTGAGAGGTTGTAGGATGGTTATTTCAGTTGTTTCTTGGATGTTGCAAACCTAGACCAGATCACTGAGGTTTTATGAAGTATTTCTGCTCCAAGGACCTCCTCCTTGAAGTTGGAAAAAAAAAAATGCAAAAACTAGAAGCAGCACAGTACATGCAGGCAAAGGCAGAAAAGCATGTACAGTTTCCCCTTTCCACTACCTCACAACCTTATTTCTTCTCCATAGTCTCTCCAAAGATTGCAGCAATATTGCTGCTTCCTTCAGCAAGGCGTATGTTTTCAAACCCCACCAATCTAACACTCACATTTTCACAGTATGCTCTGAGATGGTTCTTTCTACCTTCCCATCTCTCCTCCTTGATTGCATTAAGCAGCCTGTAAATATTATCCCTTTATAGTTGAAAAGGATGCACAGTAACTCTTAAGCATTTCATTATTTTCTTTGCCAAACATTATTTGTTTGCTTTCTCATTAGGTAGCAAACCTTTTTTTTTTTTAATCATTTTCTTGTTTCCTCTGTACTCATAAACCTTTATCTGGTTCCCTTTTACACTTGTTACCAATAGAAATTTTTCGCCATTCTCTAGTTTATACCCACATATCCTTAACTCTTGTCTTTTTCCATTAATTTTCTCTCATTCAAATATTGTGCAAGTACTAAAAAATTCTGCTTTTACACCTTTCCTAGCTAGAGCAAACTGTAAGAAACAAGAAATGACAGCCAGCGGTGTCACTGGTGATCTGGTCTTAGGAAAGAAAGAACCTGACCCAATTTTAATAAACAAGTTTTCTCACTGACCTTAAGTTAGGGTCAGAACAAAGCCACCTCAAAAATTGAAAATAAATCAGGTGTGCTAGTATTCATATACTGGTGTATCTGTGTTTTGCTCGTTTACTGCATTTCCTACACAGATAAAGTTCCACACTCAATCTTTAGTGACAGAAAGTATTTTGTGTAGGGTTCATCTCGATTAATTTTACCTGAAGTTATGGGCTACAGCGTGCCAGGACCAGTATACAGGTTTATTTCAGAACTCAGGAGGGTGCCAGGAGACAGCACAGCTAAACCTCACCGTGACTCCTGGTGCTCTCTTATCTCCCACAGCAATGTCCTGAATTTCCCTACTTTCAGGGCTCCATCCACAGCCAAACTGCCTCCGTTTGGATGTGGATCAGAACCTCAAAAGTCGCTGACCCCAAAGTCATGTGGGGTGACCAGTGGGGATGGTGACAACACAGGAGCCCCAGACACCAGCCGACAGGAGCTCACCTCCGTCTGGACCCTGGTTTGAATCTGCTCTGACCTCCGCAACCGTTTTCTGCCTTGCAGCTGGTGGGTACGTGGAACCGAGCGGGTCAACGCTGCTCTTCTACGTCCAACCACTTCTAAAAGCAAATGAATAAGGGCGAGTTGTTAGAGCATAGCCCCTTCTACACTGAATAGCAAATGTAATGTAGCAAATCAATCTAAATACAATTAAATGTAAGGGCGGGATATGTGTTTTGATGTCATGTTCTAACAGTCGTTTATTTCTTGGTCACTTACTTCATTGAAAACAGGCTCTCCTCTTTGGCTTCACAGTGTAATGTCACATTGTCCTTTCTTTTTGCCCATTTTTCTCTTTGCATGTATTTGATAGTTTTGTTTTTAATAAAAGTGGAGGTGTTCTTGGCATTTCTCCTGCAACAGCAGGGCTTGAACTTAAGGTCAAATGAAAGGAACAGTGTGTTCAGTCACCATGGCAACCATACCAGTCTAATATCAGGTACTAAGATACCAAGAATGAAGTGATAAAATCACTACATTAGTTTAATAAACAAGTTCCATTGTCACCATTTTACTATATATATGGTTCTTTGAAAA
The DNA here is from genome assembly GCA_011075105.1 of Heteronetta atricapilla. Classification (NCBI taxonomy): domain Eukaryota; kingdom Metazoa; phylum Chordata; class Aves; order Anseriformes; family Anatidae; genus Heteronetta; species Heteronetta atricapilla. Next base: position 1,962,947 of record CM021738.1, on the reverse strand, counting down.
ATATCAAATTTCAGAATTTGCTCTGCTTGGCCTATTATTCATTATCTAACAAAAATGAAAAATGATTTGCTTTCTCAAGAGCTTCAGAAACACAGAGATATCAGGAACTCATTAAGGCTGCTATACGTTTTAAAGCCATATTCTAGGTACGCCAAGTTTTGCAGACCCTAAAGCCCTAAAAACCTTAGTCTGGCATTTAATTTCAATTCTCATTTTACACTTTTCTACTCTGCCTCAACCTTTTAGTAAATGTATATGAAATGTTAAATACAATGTTAGCGTGTCAAACGACAAACCCAAGAGCACACATTAAAAACATTTGATACCAAGAGGATGAAACCACACCGAAGTCCTTCTCGGTGCGCCTCCAAAAGCCACGGAGGGCTGCTCCTCGGGCACGCCTCCCACGGCCCAGCCTCCCACCCCGCTCCAGAGCTGGGTCCCAAGCCCAGGCCAGGAGCAAGCAACCCATTCCCCAAGGCAGCGAGATTAAATTCCTGCAGAGCCAGCTGGAGCTGGCTTCAGGTACCCTTGCAGCAGGCGCACGGGACAGAAGCTGCCAGGCCAGCAATTAATGCCATATGGATCAAGGCAAGCACCCTGCGAAGCCCCTGCAAGCCCAGAGGCACATCGCAGCACCACGCTGAGGGTGCGGCTCTGGAGCAGAATTGCTAATAAGAGCCAGACTTACAGCGTCAGTTTTGGCCAGTGGTGACAACAGTGGCTAGAGAAACAATTAACACCGATTTCCATACTATACATCACTCTGCAAATGAAAAGGAATAGGGCCAAATGGTTCTGAGAATTCAAGATAACTCCAGAAAGTCAGGAAATCCAACAGAGTCTGAGCAATTTCGTTTTGAAATAATTTGAAATTACTTTGCATAGTAATAGGATTCTGGAGCTACGTCGTTAACCATGCAGAACAGCCACATTGATAGGGAGCTGCAGGAGAGGAAAATAAAACATTTTTCCACAGCAGAGCACTCAGAGACATTTTGGTGCCATCTTTACCCAGGTAAAGAGCAGAACTCACCCACCACAAATCATCAGCACAACTTCACTCAACAGACAGAGACAATTCACCAAGCACCACCAAAAGGGACATGGCTCAATTTCATCAGCCGAGCTAAAACACTGAACATTTCTGTAGTGTGTTATATTTCCTTGTGTGCGCCTCAGACACAGCAGCGTCAAGAGGTCATCGCTGCAAAAACTTCATCTTTTCAGTGTAATATTTAGAAAACGGGTTAATAATTGTCAGGTATCTTTTGATAAACATATACAGTTAATATTTACTTTCCAAATGAAGTCAGACCAAAAATTAGTTGCTGAGTTACAGCAACGTACTTTTAAGCAGATATCGAAGTGCTCCTGAAGCCATTACAACCCGTGCATTCATCTGCTTCTCGGAACATGCCATTTTGTATTGATTTTACGCAATTGTGTCAACCTGACATCGGGGAACTAGAAGTAGCCTATGGTCTTCCAATCGCGTATCTATACACAACCTCGAGTACTGTAAGGATTATGGCTGCAACTGCCAGTTTCTGTTAATAAATAAATAAATAAATGAAATCTCAGGGCAGAAGGACAAGCTGACCTAATCGGTGGGTTGTTTGACTAGGTTTTGCAGTAGGTGCACAGCTAATCCTTGGCTGACAGTCGAGCCTTTTTTTTTTTTTTTTTTTTAAATCCATGATTAATGGACTTGACAGCCATGTTCCCACAGCTTCCACTAAACACGCAGTTCAGACCTTATTGTTAAATACCACTGAGATCACAGAAAACTAAACTCTTGTGACAGTGGAAGGACTGTGCCAGAGGGCAGACTTTCCTGAGACGAGTATTGGATTACACCAGAAATATAACAGAATAATAGGGCACTACAAAAAGGTTGACGATCTCGGGCCCCTGAATACCTTACATCCTCAAAATGAGACTAAGCTTTCTAAATGGAAAATAGGTTGTATGAGATAAGAGATCCACAAAGATAACACATTATCCAAAATTATACTGGGAGACTACATGCCCATATGATGCGCTTATCCTATTTAAGTCACAGGCACGTGCAATCAACTTGACCTTTCACTTTATATTTACTCACTAATCAAAATCCTAAAACAGTTTGACCGAAGCACTGATAGGCATCTCTCCTCCAGAGCTTGCAGGTTTGGATGTGAGCCGAGACACAAGATTTGGAAGTAAATTTGAAATCCTTAAAGACTGAAGATGTTTGGTTCCAATTAACATCAATAGAACCACATGTTCACAGACAGAAAAGAACAAAACCTCCAGACAGATAGCCTTTTCTCTAACTATGCTGAGGTACAAAATTTAATTTCCTACCTTCTGCACTACCTACACCCAGAATGTTCTGGCTACTCCATGTAATTGTTTTCCAGCCTCTGAGCTTCTATTAAAAAAAGTGTTGATGACTGTTTCCTCATTTCTGTTTTTCCTGTACATTTGGCACAGAAGCCCATAAGAAAAAAAAAATATTTGTAAAGCATGTCAGTCTGAAATGGAGGAGCAATGTCAGTTCATAAGGGACACTGTTTAAACAGTTAGCTCTGTCTGAACTGTCCTAGTTTTCGGCCAGGAAGTATTTCAAACCTTAATTACAGCAGTCTGCAAAACCATGACAGATCTGTCTTTTTCTTATGGGCATCTTGCCAAAATGAAGCATGAATTCTACTTTTAAGACGACCGTACTTAATTAATGCTTTAGCTAACTTTGTGTTGCTTGCATGATTCAATAGACTACTTTTTGGCTCTGGAAAATACATCTGGCTGCTGCGGGTTTCTAGGGTCAAAGCTATTTTGCATACGTTTTCACAATTTCTCGTTATCATCTTTGTATCCCTAAAAATTTTGATTTTTAAATGTAAAGTACAGAGAGCAGGAAACTGAAATTTCCAAATTTCCTTTTAAAAAGTCTACTCTGAATCCTCTTTGCTATATCAAAATTCATTACTTGATTGCTGCTTTGCTATGTTATTATAGCATTCTGATACATATTTAGGGCAACAGCTCCATATAGGAAGAAAAATAATAGAGATGGGAAAGCCGAACTCAGTAAGGATAAAACCATAAACACATTACCCACTGACACCAGCACTCAGCCAGTATTTCTTCTAGAGCAGCTGTCCTGTACTGGCTTGTTGTGTGCTGTTTCTGCTGAGAGAAAACCTAAAGGCTGTATTTCATTGCTGCTGCAGTGTTTCCACACTTAGCGTAGATGTTGCCCTGCTTTCTGAATGCAGACAGAGACCATTTCTTCTCCTTGCTTGTTGTTCCAAGCCCACTCTCTGCCTCTCACACACCTTTTTCATGGATGCTCAACAAGAGCCACCCGGCCTGGCTGCGGGACTCCACCGCCCAGTCCAGTGACCTTTCTCTCGGTTACCAAACACTGCCACAGGTCTATCTAACTCCGAGTTGCTGTGGTGGTGTAGAAATGAAAGCTGACATTACACAGCCCAGCAGCTGGCCAGCACTGTGGGAAGCTGAGGCTTCGGCCTGGGGAATCCACCAAACACTGTCGTTGTCTTTTACGTTCAAACATAAGGCAAGGTAGCCATTGTCTTCAACAACTGTCATACCCAGCACCTTCAATGAGGTTCAACTCTAGCGTAAGCTGTAATAAAACAAATTTCAGCTCTGCCATCAGCCCAGGGTCTAAAGTGGCGTCGTATCTATGAGCAATCACAAACAGAGTCTTCCAATGTCATATAATATAGGCAAAACTATTTTTATATTTACACTTTCTGATCTCCTATCCAAACCGAGTTTCTCTCTACCCACACGTCTATCCCTGCCTCTGCCTTGACTCAACTCCTCTGCGGCAATTCTGTAATATTGGCAGCTCTTAAGGGTGAGGCTGCGTCGCGACACAGGAGGCAGCACAGACCACCCGCACAACACGGCCTTGCTTGAACGCCACCGCCGATCACCTCCTCGGCCAGGCCCGGGCCGCACGAAGCCGCAGCACCACAGGCCCTGAGGGCAGGGGACGGCCACCGCCCCACGCCAGCCCCAGCTGGGCGCTGCCAGCCCCTGACAGGGCAGACGACTGATTGAAGTGACAGGCAGGGTTTCGATGGGGAGAGGAGCTTGTTTTAGCACAGGCCTGTCTACTTCAGTAAATCTCCGGTTTTTATCAGCTCCATGCAACCGGCTCGTTTAGAGCCGGTCGGCGGCAGTCCATCTCCTCGCAGCCCCTTGTCAGTGACAGCCCGCAGGTGCCGAAGCGTGCCAGGTTTGGTACGAGTCAAACGCTGCTGCAAACAGAGATTAACCTGCGCAATCGTGCCGGGCTCCTTTCAAGTATATTCTAGCCAGGCACAAGGATATACGGATTCTATCAGACCCAGTAAACTTGCTTTAGCCTCTCCGTGTCCTGCATCTCATTTGCACTCGCTTTAGAGGCTGAATAAAAATAACTGGTGACCCAGGCAGCCCAGCTACCATGCAGGAACCACGTGAGCAGAGATATCAAAATAGCCCTTGTATAACAGAGTAGTTTGTCAGAAAACACTGGAATGGCTTTCAAAAACCTGCATAACCATGTAGAAGACGAAATATTAATAGCTTTAATATTAAAATACTTGATTAAATTAATATTAATTCATGATTAAATTTTAAAGAGTTTCATATTTCATAAGAAAATCACAGTGAAACTACCAATAGGGATTTAACGTGTGAAACCAATTATACAAGATCATTAAGTAATGCCTTGAAAAATAAAAAATAGGGAAAGTTTTCGGTGATAAATTAAGGAAATTTTGTTTACAAACAGCACTATTTGTATCAGTCCTTACTGGAAAGGAGATTTACCCTCACTCACAGATGTTGCATATATGTTAATAAAACACTAATACATTAGTCTGCTTCAATTCTTTTACATACAGAGCCTTAACTCTTTTTCTTTATATATACTCCAGGGTATCAAAAATGTTTGTTAATTTTGGACTAGTTTTCTCTTATCAAAAAAAAAAAATAGTCCTAGCAACACAGAAAAGCAAAACCTCTGAATTCTTTCTCTGATTATTGTATAAGCCCTCTTAGAGAAGCTGACTTACTGACAGCTGAAGACAAAAAGCTTTGATTGCATTCAGTTGTCTTCTGACACAAAGCAATGGGGACAATGGAGAGTTTTTCAAGTGGGTCTATTCATTTTTTTTTTTTTTGCTACTAGTTCCAAAGCCAGAAAGCTAACTTCTTTCTCAAGGATCCAATTTTGCTTTCCATAAGCACACCTGTACATGTTATTTTTAAGAGTTTATTTTGATAACACAAGATTTATTTAAAGCAGAAGCAATGAACTTTGTCCAGTTATTCCATCTCTCTTATATTTTCCTTTAAAAACAATTCTTTTTGTCCTTTCTCAAGTATTCATACTGCCGAACAGACCTCAGCCAGAAGGGGTCTCAGCCATTACAGTCAGTTTCTCTTCAGATGTGAGCTACAAGTTTATAAAGTTGCAATGCCAAGTGTCTTTCACTGTAGGACAGTGTATCCAGTCCTAAATTTTTTCAATAACATGAAAACCGTGTTTGTATAACCAGCAACAAAGGACTAAAATGATGCATGGGGTTTCATAATTAGATAAAGCCATTGTTTAGAGTCAGACAATGCCCTTTTACAGTTCAACAAACAGCTTGTCACAGTTGCTTGGTCAGAGCAGACCTAGATGACAATGGAAACAGTTAGCGCCAAGGTAGTGAAATAAATTGGTCTCTTGAGTAAATAAACTGAGCAGCAATGTGCATGTGCCTCATCAGTAAAAACTGTAATTTATAAAAGCTTTGTAGAGAGTTTTATATCCACTGACATTTAAGGGAATGCCTTATCTCCTATCATGTTTTTTTTTTAAAAAAAAAAAAAAATGCTTAACAGTATTTGGTCCAACAGTTTTGCACTCATTAGCATAGACGATGCAAAATGATGCTAGCACAATGAGAATTTTGTATATTTTTCTCAATAGATAAATACAAGTGATTATACCAGATTATGGTGTGTTTACATTTTCTATGTTGGTTTTGCCATTTGGAAATACCCAAGAGGAACAGGCAGAAGCATTTTGATTGCTAACATGCTTTTAGCCAAGACGTATTATGATTTCTTAGCTTCACCATAACCATCAATATGCATCTACCAGCAAAAAGTTATGTATGTCCACACAGTGTTATGAAAATAGAGTGAAAAAAAAATCCCTTTTGAATGGTATTTCTTTATCTTTCCAGTATCCTTCCAGAGAAGTAACTCTTCAAGTATTTAAGCTTGTTTAGAATTTTGATTGTGAATAATCTCAAGAAAGCCAGCAGTCTCACCCAAGATCATACACACTTAAACAGTACTTACTTTTCTGAATGGCACTAGATAAATGGCTAAACCTAAAAATGATGTCAAACAGTTTGCAGACTAAAAGCTTTCCATAGAAACTTTTACGCTTGATGAACATCTACTCTCTTGTAAGAAAAACTGAAATAGGAAAATAAAAAATTCTAAATACGAGGAAAATGGTATCTGTATACACAGACACACACCCCTATAAATCTCAGCTGCTTATAATCATGAAAATCCAAGTACAAACATTCCTATTAATTAATACTGCACTCATTTGCAAAGACTGTCATTATTTCTGGCCTGTGTCTAGACAGATGAAAAATTGATGGATTGTGTTTTTTAGGACATTTCCCAAAGCAAAGGACATCTACAATGCTGTTATTTCCATGGAAATAGTTTGCTTAGGCCTAAATTAAATTTCCATTTTAGCACATTAATCCATAACCATCTATAAAAAGAGGAGTGGCTGGATAGAGAACAATAACATTAGTAAAATTGTACATAATTCTGGAAAGAATTAGAGGAACAAAGTCTGTCTTTCTATTTCCCTTATTGTTCATAATATGGCTTCGTCTGACATTTCTAAAAAGGAAGGAAAAAACATCTATTAGGTTTCAAGTCCAAAGCGATTAATCATGTGAAAACTATTGAAGTATTTTAAGTTACCTCTTTAAAATGCATAACATTTGCTTCTAAAATATCATTATTTCAAAGCTATTTATAAATGACTTATTGAACCAAAGTGACTTTTACCTTCAAATCTGTGTATATATTCTAATGCTTCTGAACTCCATACCTATCACTAACCCACCATATTTTGCTGTTCTTTCAGATAGAAAACTGAACCACCCCATTTTGTATGAACTGCAGTACTTCTGTTCACCAGCATAAACACCAAGTTATTTTCTCCTGTTTTTTTTTTCAGAGTTAAATGTAACATTCTCTATTTCTCACAAAAACCTGAAGATCTAAGACTTTTATTCTAATTCAGCCTCTTCTGAAGTCAAGTATCAGATTCATTTTACTTGATAACACCTAGTTCTATTTTTCTTTCCACAGAAAATCTCAGAAACCAACTCGGGTTCAACTAATTACACGCCGGTTTATTAGAAGAGAATAGATATAGGTGATTTCAATAGAAATCTCTGCAGGAAGGGAAGAACTGCACATTACCGTGGCACACAAGCGACAAGATCATTACAAGCTCCCTGTGCCTCCCTTACCACCTCAGTACTGTTCTCCCTCAATTTCTGTGTCCTTTTTAAATTCAAAGACAAGTGTCATAGTTTCAGTTCCTCTCTCACTTTCTGTCTCTACTATCTTAGAAAATTAATTCATTACTGTTTCTGAAGGTTGCCTTTAATGACCCTGACACTTACTGCCCAAGACAACTTTGATTGGCTCATCTGTATTTCTTCACAGGCCTTGATCTGACATGATCACTTCAGGGCAACTTGACATTACCTCTTTCAGAGGCATATTTCTTTGAAATTGTTGCTTCCATTTAAATGCTTAATATATTATCTTTACAAGAATTTGTTAGATGATTTTTCCAGCAGCCATTCCACTTTACTGTATTGAAACACAAATAGACATTTCCTACAAAGAAATAACACAAAGTTTGAAAACGCAGGAGAAAATGAAGTCATTTTTGCAGACATAGCCATTTCTCTCTTTTTTAGAATATACACAGAGATACAGAACTCATCAGCATCGTGCCTGTATCCAACACAAACCACCTCCAGGATGGGAAAGCCAAACTACAGTTCAAGTGACAGAGGAAGAGGAAACAGCACAAACTCAATGGGTGGTGGAGTTTGTGATCATCCAGCCTCTTCCATGACCAAAAACACGGCCTAGATACAGTTTTTGAGTGAACAGTTTTACTGACTTTAAAATAAAAATGTTACCACATCAATAAAATCATAATTCAGCTCTATAAAAACTCAGAGACATCCTTAGCCTAAGATCATGAACTACCAATGTCAAATAAATATTTGAAGAACAACTCACGCTAAAAGAGCTCAAGTAAAGGTCCATCACTTGGTTTCTTTCTTCCCATGTAGGACAATAGTGCCATACAGCTGTTGAAATTCCTCAGTTTCTAATTACTTTACAATGGATGATCTGCTATGAAGTGATCTCCTTCCTACTTTTAGATTCCTACCTTTCAGAGATAAGCAACACCATAAATAACAGGGGTGAATAAATAAATATATATATATATATATATATATATATTTTCCAAATGAATACATCCTTGTCCTCCTTCAATCTTTTCACCCTCTCTAGCTTAGTAGACACAAAATGAGACTGTCTTTAGTTTCCCCAAGGTTATCTACCCTTTCCCATGCTTGAACAACATTTTAAACTGAAATAACATTACTAGCATTTCTGTGTTGTATAACTGATATAGTATATAAACTGTAAAAAATAAAAAAATAAAAGGTGGTATCATGAAAAATAAAGTCCTAAATCATGTGGCACTGATAATGTTAATCCTGGAATCTCCTCCTATTTAAATTGTGCCTCTGCAACCTTCACATTCCCTTAACATCGCTGTATTTTAAACACAGCAAATAAAAGAAAACTCTCTTCTTGATTCAAGCTCTTTTTTTCTACAGGTAGATAAATACCAAAATGGAAGGAAATTGTCAATGTCATATGCTGAATGAAGTCACCATTCCTCTTATCACAGAACAGAACCCAGAAATGCATTAATAAATAAAGATGTAAGATTCTAGACTGTCATTTTGGTTATTAGGCTAATGTATTCCAGAAACAAGGGAGGAAAAGAGTGCTCTTACAGTAAGTATGTGGTTCTGCAGGTATTAACTGAACAGAAATACTGTAGCAGAGCTCCAATTTGCAGGAGCCTGCAGCAAGGTTGCATTCACAATAAGGTCAGTAAAAAATGGCAAGCATTAGCAAGTAAGCTACTCCCATAAGAGTATAACACTTTTTCCATCAATATTTTGTGGGAATTTAAACCACAATGATTTTATTATTTTATAAATCTAGGTTAGCATGTGTATAATGACATGTCAGTTCATGCACAGTGTCAATATAAAATGCCAGTTTTGAATTCAACCAGGCATATTATTAAAATGAAAAGTTGACTGACATTTCCAAGGAACATTAGTTCTTCCGTAAGTAACTCAGACCTCAGAGTCACCCATAAATAGAGTGAAGTACATCCACTGCACTGTCCAGCAGTCCTCCTACTCAGGGTATGAGGCAGCAAGTCATTTCCCTGTAGACTGAGGTCTTAGTCCAATACTATTCTGTCCTTTTCAACACAGACATAAACAACACGAGGGAGGTATTGACCATCACCCCTGAAAAAGTCCAGCAGCACTTTTGGCTGTGAAGCACATGGCAGCCAGTCATAGCTGGCCTGAGTAGCAGAAAGCTTTAGCAAGATATGGGAGAGTAACCTGTAAATGATTTTACAGCTTTTATTATTCTTTAAGCTGATTTGCAAACTGGTGGTTGAGTCTTGGCCTTAATGAATTCAACCAGACGTGTGTCACTGACTTCAATGGGCTGGGTATTTCTTACTGCAGAGGCCGTTCTTGAAACCGTATTCAACAGAAATGTTTTCAGGTACAGAAAGGATGTATTATAACAGCCACTGAGCATAGTACAACAAATTACAGTTCATTCAATTTCCTGTAACTGAAAAGAAGGGCATTTTACTGAGTAGCTGGGTTGTTTAGCCCAGTGAGGCAGCATTCCCTTTCATACGGCACAGGTGCTATCTGGCTAAAGGAATTTAGCACAGACCATTGCTGGCTACAGCTGCACCAACAGCAAAGTTGTGAGGAAAAGGGTGGAAGTGGCTAAAAGCCTGTTGGGGCAAGGTTGGGCTCCATTCAGTTTCTAAGAACTAACTCTTAGCCAGCTCTCAAGACAGCAGGAAAGGAAAAATCTGGTTTTGCTGGAGCTGCAAAATAGGTAGCAGAAAGGAGCAGAAGATTTTCAGAGGTCAGTAGTTAATCAGGTATGAAAATGCTTAGGAAATCTTGGAGGCTATGAATGGGGAAAGTATGACAGGTAGTAGGTTTATTGTTGGTTTTGTTTTGTTTGGTTTTGGAGGGGGAAGGCCAGCATGGCTCCAAAGATAGAGATCTTTAAGCAGTAAATTCAGGTAAAATATTTCTTACATATATTTTTATTAAACACTTCTGGCTAGTTCTATTCTAATGCCATCACCATTTAGATGTCTCCGTTTCTTTCTCTGGTCATTTATAAACATAGAAACATAAGATCTTTTTGCGTGATCAAGAAGATATTTGTCTTCCGTACACATGCCTTTTCCAAGCCAAGTAAACAAACATGAAATCCAGCCATCGCCTAAATACTTCCTGCAGAGCTGAAAAGACATTTACATAACAAAGTCTTGACATCAGTACTTGAACCAATCCATCAAGAACTGTCAAAACAAGCCCGTGGTTGAGTAACGCTACCTTCTACTCAGAGCAACTAATATTACAAGTATCAGAATGCTCCACCAATTTCAGCTTTCGGGAAGAGTTCAGGATAACGCAAAAATGCATGTTTGGAGTTTACAGGAAATGTGGCTTTTACAGCTGTGAGAAGGAGAAGGATGAATGCAGGATATGAATGAATGAAGGATAAATTTAACAGTTTAAAAGTAGCATCGTTGGCACATATCTGGTCTTGTGTGCAAAACAAGGTTGCAACAAAATTTGGAAACGGCGCACACCGAAGTGCAGACCAGTCGGGGTCTGAAACTGTAAGGATGGGCCTGCCCTAAAGCTACACTATGGATCACGTCTAAAAGTGGCTGTCCCGGGTAAATTAAAAACATCACAGCACTGTAATAAAGAGTTCTGGTTTACATTGCAATGCTATTTTTCAGTGCTCTTGACATACCCAGATCTCAGGTTTTGTTATCTGATCTTGTCTCCATTTGCTACACTTCTGAGGATTTCTGAAGCTTTATTTAGTGCATGGCTCTGTCCTGCCACAGGGCAGAGCAGCAAAACTCCTTTACAGCCTAACCCGAGACACTGCAAAAGTAGACTGATTTTTACAAGCTTGTAAGTAAATACTATAAACAAATTTGCAAATAAGTGATTAAAGCAATGTTTTGCTTCAGGATTTATAGATTTAAATATATATATATACACTTATGGAGAGGACTATTTTCACCGGGAAACAGTTCTCTTTAAGAACCAAAATACAGATGTAAAAACTTGAAGTCACTCTCACTGCAGTTGGAAATTACTGACCAGTAGTGTTGATTACCACTGCAGTCTTTCAAAAAGCTTTAAGATTAAGAGATGTTCACTGCTCTTCTTCTGTCAGGTGCCTCAAAAGGAAACCATGAGAAGAGACACAGAACGAAAAACAGCAGGTAATACCATATGAGGCTCCTTATTAAAAACATAAAATGCCTTTCACTCTTGCTTTTATTAAGTCTACTTTTCAAGCCAAATGAAAGTTAGGTGAGACGATTATAATACAAGTCACGTCTAACTATTTCATTATCCGCGTCCTGCAGCATGATAGCCCACAGAATACCTTTTGAAAGCTCCAGAGTGACGGCAGCAGGTTGGATATAATGAACAGTGTTACAAATGGGGACACGAGACGACAGGTCTGGTGAAGAAGGAGTCTCCTGGAAACTGTACGACTGTAATTACTGAGAGCTGGTGCTGTCTCAGTTGGCTTCGAACAAAGGTAACCGCCTTCAGCGAGTTATATTTCCTCAGCCAGCTAAAATGAAACCAGTCAGAGACACAAATATTTATGATACACAATACATAACCAAAGTCATTGTCTGCTTTTATTACCTTATTTTTGCTGTGGCTTTGAAGTCTCCCAGATCAACAGCACAAGAGAATTAAACAGTAAAGCACTGAATTATTTTTAAATTAGACTTCCAAAACTAGAAATGTTGAAGTCATTTATAGGAAGATAAAATGCTCCTATTTCAGGCACTTTGTCTACATGTCACAATTGTGTCCTCAATAATTCATTTAGTTTGTTGATCACAAACCGATCAAGCAGAAGTCAGTGAGAGATGAGAGCTCTGCGTTCCTCACACGGGCACGTTGGGCTCCCCCCAACAAACACAGACCATGGGGGGATGAAGAGAGTTTCAGATGGAGAAGGCAAGTTGTGGGAGATGGTAAAACTGAGAACAAAGCTCAGGTTAATCCATGTTTTCTTACCCCAACCTGCTAAATCTCAGACGTGGGCTCACTTGGACTTCACAAACGTGATGGACTGAGTAATAAACCCCAAAGAAATTACACACATTATGGCTGAGCACGGTCACCACAACAACTTCTTCACTCAAATGGTCGTCAGTGAAACAGAAAGCCACATAGCCAAAGCATTAAACCTTACAGCCTCTACCTACGTGCAAATGGAAAATTATTAGCCCCACTGTAAAAATAATAAACAAGGAAAAACAGACAAACATGTCATAACTAAATAAAAAGATAGCAAGGAGAAAAAGAATATTGCCTCTGTAAAAATAGTCCTTGGCTAGTATCTGCTTCCTTTTCCCCTACCCTTTTCTCCTGGAGAAATCATGAGTTCTGAAGATACAAATCATCATCATCAGATACCCATTAGGTTGTATACGAGAAAATAAGAAACTATTTTTATTCCACATCTTGATACTATTTTCTTTGATGGTCAATTATTTGAGGGAAAAACACACACACACAAACACAGAAAGCCAAAATAGAACAGGTTCAGGGAGGTGCAACAAAAAGTAGTACAAGTTTGGAAAAAACTCTTGATAATGAGCAACTAAAAAGGATGGGAAAAGTTAACCAGTGAAGAGAAATAAAATATGACAATATGACAAACTGTAATAAACAGAATGCAAGAGGTCAGCCAGGTGCACCCGTCCTTTCGTGAAGATTGTATCACTCAGTGCTCCTAATGATATTAGAAGGCAACATACTTAAAAGCGATCAGAGTGATACATAAAATGAGCCTGCAGAAGTTGCAGCAGTGGCCCACGGGCTGCATCCGTGGCACATTCAGAATCAAATCTATTTTACTGATCAGCAGTTGTGGTTCACCTTTGGGTACGGGGGAGCAGAGTCAGCCACAGCACAGATCTCGATCAACTCTCACGCGGTTACGGCAGTCACGGCGCAAACACGTCAGCAGCTGGTACACCAAAATTGCCCTACCGAAGCAGAGCGAGAAAGAACGAGAGGAGCTGTTTCACACATACACATGTTGAAAACGAGAAGCCATTTTCCCACTACCATCACAACAGGAAAGGTGGAAGGAATGCTCCAAACTAAGGACCCAGAAGATGGTAAAAACAGAGGGCTCTCAATGCTGACCACATTTCCACTAACCTGCAAGTCCCCCATTCTCGTTTAATTTATTTATTTATGAGATATTCATTTGATAAAGGGTTTTTCTATGCTTTACTGCTCTGTTCTTCCTGAAGTGGTGTAACCAAAGCTGTAAGGTAAACACGCTTTTGTCAAATCCAGCAGCAAACCTGAGAAGAATCTAGCACTCCTTGGACTGGATGATCTGCAGAGGTCCCTCCCAAGCTCAGCCACTCTGCCATTCCGTGATACGCGGGAAGTCGACGTGGTGGAACCGCTGGGTCCCTGGAAGGACCTGAAAAGGGGCTGCTGCAGAGCCCTTCTTGGAGACCCCAGGTGAAGAAAAGCGACTACTGGAGCCCAGGTACACACAAGATACAGACACAGGAGTTGATCTGAACAGCTAAACATTTCAAATGGAAAGCAGGACCAGGACTGGCCAGATGTTGATTGGGCCATGTCAGAAGCCAAACATGTAAGCAAGGGTCAGGTTCATAGGAAGAGGGATATCACTGAACCACACAATCAGCCGTTATTTTAACTGTAGACTACATCAAGCATTTGTGGGCCACATTTTGTGTGTGGCTGCTGAGTATAGGCTGTTCTTGTACACAGCTCTGCATGGAAAAAAATAAAATAAAAAAAATCTCATGTGCAACTAGCACACTCTTTCCTACTAAGCACCAACACTTATACTCCCTCTACCACCCAACCAAAGCACTACAGGATAAAAATGCCTTCAAATAAGGCAAAGAAAACAGTTGCTGTTAGTAAAACTTAGCACAAATACATAAAAGCCGAGAAAAGCAACTCCAACCACAGTACTTATTTTCTGCTTCTCCCCTAGAGGCCCACATCTTACCGTTACTGTAACTACTGTGCCCTAAAGGCCTGTGCACCACAACCACGATTCTGCCTTTTTTTTAAACAGATGCCTGCCCTCCATCAAGCCGATTACCACATTACCTCCTCCCACTGCTACTTTAAACACCTTCTATTCGTAGTACTGAGAACGGGCCATTTCACAAGGAGGGCAAAAGTAAGGCAGACCTGTTCAGTCTGGAACACACAAGCTGCCTGTAAGCAGCCAGGTTCGCACTGTTAGTGCTGCTAGCACTACGTTTTGCACTGCGGTGCTTGGTGCTGCCCTCAGCCTGCAGCGCTCCAAGGCGAGCCCAGCTGAGAGCTGGGATTCCAGTTCCCTTCCCTCCCGTACAAGCCCCCAGCATCCTGCAGGTTCCAAAAGGAAAATAAACTTGAAATATCGACCCATATGTGAGCGGGTTTTTTCAGCTCTCAACCACTCCATCTTAGCTAGCCAGCACAGCAGATCGGGAAGAGGTGAGACCAGCAGCTGACGCCAGGAGGCACGTGCCCAAGTCCCACAGCACTGGAACAGACACCCCCAGAGCTGCTGCCAAGCCCTGCCACCAAAGGCCGCGTCCCCTGGCCAGACACGATTTGCCCAAATCTCAGTGTACTGGGAAGGCAGGGTAGGAGAGGACTGCCTGGGCTGGATCCAGACCAGCCTCCTGTCACTGGGCCACGAAACTACAGAGGTACTTTAGAAAACACCACGTCAAACTGCATGTTAAAACCAGTTTAGTTTTAACTTGAGAAGGAGTTGGGTAGGTAGATGAAGACAAGGTAAGGCTAACTATGAGGCTGAAATTATTGCATCTGCAACTGAGAAATATTTTGATCTACACTACTAACGGGACATCTGAATTTGCTTTTGGAAAAAAAAAAAGTCTTTCTGCAGAGGCTGTTCAGCTCCCCCACAGATGAGACGCAAGGTGTAGTACAGCTTCATTCTGAACACAAACACCAGCTGATTTCAATCACCGACTCCTAGATAAAATATTCAAATAAGTGAAGTGACAAAGACGACTGAAAATCTTTGGCATTCCAATAACAGCGTGTCACGCATGGTTACTGAGGGCATTATTAACACACACGGTAATGAAGAGGTTTTGCGAGGTTTTTATACACGATATGTAAATTTGTGATTTTTTCATACAAATGTCATTACAGACGTTTGCTATAGATTTTTGCTGACTGTATTTTACGACTCCTTAGATGCAGTATGAAGGGTTTCTGCCAAATTGGTTCCTAATTGTATCTCATCAAATACAACAAATTCATCTATCAGTGATGTCTGCTTCCACATGATTTTCATTACACAAACCATTTTATGTCAGACTTACTGAAATTTTGACCAGAAGCAATAATTCAGGTTCCTGGTTTAGGGCTTCTGGATTTGTCTGACATGTAAGTTAGGCACTGAAAGAACTATTAAAATAAGGAAATCTCAGTCTGCAGCATTTTCCAGTAAAGTCGAAAGCCTTCTCATTTGCCTTAATCACAAAAAAAAAAAAAAAAAAAAAAAAAAAAAAAAAAAAAAAAATAGCATTTAGAAGCATTTAGAGACACTGTCTACATAAGTTAAGCCATCCCTGCCCTATGCTACTAGCGGTAAATATTCATCGGCTACCATTTAAGAGCCCCAGATGACCAAAAGAGATTATTCTCAAAGTAATATCTCCAAATTCACTCAGATAAAAGTTTATATCTCTATATTTCTGATCAAGAACTTAGGATGCAATTGGGAATACAGTAGATTTGTCCTACAGAAACTTATACCAGCAAAGCAATTGCAATCATATTTTGAGCAGAGATTCTGCAAGAGGAAAAACAAAGAGCAAATATAGACAATAATTGCTAATGTCAGTCCATTCAGACGGTATTATCTTTTATCTGCAGACTGCCTGTAATGTGCACAGTAATGACTCGGTAGGCAAGGCAACAAGCAATATCCTTTCCTACTTGGTTCTTAGTTAAAGAGTAGCCCTTCCTACGTACTACATCACTTACATTGTTCATAGCCCTGTTGATATTGTGTGCTATGCCACCAAGCATGCTAAAGAATTCAGCATCTGTTACGTATCTTTTTGCTGTGTAGGGTAAACAGTATGTATTTATCAAGAACCCCGCCTCTACTGATTAACCACCCTGTTTCTCTCTCCCTTTCCCATTTGAAATTCTCTTCCATGAAATTTCTGTCTGGGCTAAGTCTCTGCCTGTGCACACACCATATGGTACAATGATACAAATGAGATGAGACTAAGTTAATTGGTCATATTAGACCACATGAAACAGATTTTTAAGTTCAATTATAAACATTTTTGTACCTATGCAGAACACAGAGGCATTGCCTGAACAGAGGGATGGTTTCTTGCACATGTAAGTTGTTTGCCCACAGAAAAGTGGATTTTTTTCTTTATGTGCTCACACATCCACCCAGCCAGATCCTTTCATAAAATAGAGATGAAAAAGAACCACAGGCCTGACTTCCATGTTTGCTCTAGGAAAATGTATTTGAACCACTGGCGTGTGCATGCCTGTGAAGACACACAGTGGTTTCTGGAGCTCACAGGGTAAGCGAAGGTGCTTGCCAAGCAAAGCAAGGTGAATCTTGAGTCTGGCAAGCACTCTGCATTAATTTCACTAGCAGAGATACTAGAACCAGGCTGAGACACTGCAAACACAAGTGCTTTTCTCTACTTCTCCTGCTATTTTATGAACCACTTCAATATCTTGGGATGTAGGGATACACATAAGCCCCATGAGCAGCACTCATGTAGTTTTAAATGTATGTTAAATCCAGCCCCCTGCCCAAGTTTTGTTGAGTGCTTCCAGTAATGAAAACAAAGAAGTCTGTCACTCTGATACAGCTTCCAAATCACAGCAGTACTAACAAGATATCTCGGATGAGATTTTATACCTATTCAAAGACAAAATATGAAGTACTTTTCTAGACAAAAAATAATAATAATAATAAAAAAAAAAACCATAAGAACGCTAATGATACAGTAATAAATAAGAAATACAATGCTCTTCTTGAGCTTGGGCATAAATCAGATGCTGGTGTGCTCCCTGCTGCTTATGTGTGGTGTTGCTCATCACTACTATAATTTGTACTCAAAACAACAACAACAACAAAAAATCATTTTAAAAAGGGACACAATAGATTTCAACTCAAACTCAGAAAGCTGAATAACACCATCATAAACAAAACATTCTCCATTAAGGTCACCCAGCAATGAGGAATTCTGAATGAAAATGAAAAACATGACCAAATTTGGTTCCCCCTAAGGTGAATTTCATGATCTGCTAACTCAAGTATCTCTAAATCTTTTTGTCCTAAATCTTGTAAGGCAGTTCCTCCTCGGTATGTTTGCCCACTGCCAACCACCCCCCTCTGGAAGAGGAAACCCAAGGGAGGCAGGCTGCAGCCCCACGGGGCAGGAGCCGCCCAATGCCAGCAGGCCGCCTGCCCGGCCACCATCAGCACATCCCACGGGCTGTCCTCAGCCCCCAGGGCTGCCAACCCTGGCTCCATGGGACACAAGGGCACACACACAAAGCTTTGTGGTGCCTGGGGACTTTATGCTGGGCCCACACACCCGAAGGACTCTGAAACAGCACTTCAGCTGCCTCGGTGGAGAGCGCGGCCTGGCGCTGCTGCGAGGCAGGCGGGTGCCGGGTGACCTGGTGGCAGGCCTGACGTGGCCGGTCCCCAGAGGGCACGTGGCCTTCAGCAGCAGCGCTTCCATCTGCCAGGGTCTCCTGGGGACAGTCCTTTCCAGACAGGTGTCCACCTCAAAAAGCAAATGGGCTTTTCACTATGGCTTTTCCTGCACAAAACGAGCACCCAGGCGCGCCCAAGAGAAACGTGGTCTGCTTTCAGTTATTTTCTTGGCCACAAGGGTTAAGCCTCTTCCAGCCAGAAAACCAGAACAAACAACATAAGGCTGCTGGGCAATTCTGCTCTAAATAGAGAGATCAAAATAAAAGGGGGAAAAAAAAAATAGATTACTTCACCATTTCAAGTCGTTACCAAAAGGAAGATCTGGGGGTAAAGTGCTGCCACGTTTGGGACTGCAGGGCGAGACTCTGCCTTCGCACTGGGCGCGGGGACAGAGAGCGTGCGTGCTGTGTAAACGCAGAGCGCTGCATCAAAGGCGCACCTGACTCCACCATCCATTTTTCCACCTAATGGGAATAACCTGGAGGACCCCAAACACTGCCTAACAGCTTGGATCAAAGGGGACAAAGAAACGTTCGCTGTACTCCAGCTGAATTGGAGTTTGCTCTACAACAAGATAAAAGAATATTTGTTTTTCCTCATTATATGAAGCTTTTTCAACAAAATAATTAACTGTAGCATAACAGAAAGCTGCACTGGATAAGAGTTTTTAAAGCATGTATTGAAATACAACTGTGCCACTGGAAAAGAATTTGAAAGGCCATGTAGGAATATGCAAAAAAGATTCGGTTTTTTTAGAACTTTATATATATATTTTCTACCCTCTTATAAGCATAACCATCAAAGCAAATAAAAGTTTAATAAGAAAAAAAAAAAACATTTTAAATGAAAAACCATGATTAACTTATTAGGACCCATTAAGTGTATAATTACAAGGATTCTATTACATTAAGATACCAATTTCTTTAAAGCCAGAAATAATACCTGCTGAAACTTTAATTATTTAAATGAGAAGAGAAAGAGGCATGTTATCTTCTCTGACAAAGATTAAAATCAATTTAATTGCTTCTCTGCTGCATTGACATGATTCTTGCTGTGAGTCAAGCAACCAAAAAGGGAAATTAATACTGCAGCTGTTAATCAAGTGATATTTGTGTGCTCCATCTTATTATAGCAGGAGAAAGAATAACTGGTACTTCGGAGAGTTTGTCCACACTATATTTCATAGATTTATTTTTTTTTGCTTCAAAGAGCACCTTTACTTAATTTGAGTTGCAGGCATCTCCAGGTGACGTGCAGCCTGAGAAAATTGTATGTTATATTGTTTGATCCCCTTGCAAAAATTGTTCTGCCAAGAGTAAGGTTTGTTTCAAATTAAATTCACCCTTGGGTATCTGACTTGCTACTATGAAATTACTAAGTCACACCAAAAAGGGATAAAAATACAGCTGGAGGAGGGGGTTGCCTATGAATCATAATGTATTTTCAAGGAAGAAAGCAGGTCAAAAATCAACAATTTCAGTAAAATTAAAACATGCATTGGAAAACATGTAACAGCTGAGCACACAGTACAACCCATGGCTTCTATCTGCTGATTTAAAAATGTTTATCCTTGCAGTGCCTTTGTTAAACCTCTGCACCAAGTGAATATTCAGCAACATCTACAGTCGACAAATTAATGTATCTGATTGTAAGAAAAATGGTATTGTGAAATATTTATGAGTTCTGAAATACAAACCCGTGTGGTGCCTCATCATCTCTTATCAGCCCTTGTTAACTTTACAGATGATGAGAAGCACCAGAATAACTGAGGTTGTCAAAACTAATAGATCTCAGAGGCTCAGCACCGGCACAGTTCAGTTCCATCTACAGTCCATTTCTAAGAAGTTTTAACTCCTTCATTTCTCTTCATTGTACATGAATCAACTCCATTACCTGGGCTGTTATTTACTGTTGATCTCACCCAGTGCTCCAGGCACTGCTCTAGACATTTCAGGACGTGCAGGTGGCACTACGGGGAAAGAAGTTGTGTTAATAAAGTGACAGACAGATACCAAGTAGTTTGATTTAAATAAGAACCAGACAGAACTTTGGGTCCTATTGGAAACTCATCAAATCATAGAATATCCCAAGTTGGAAGGGACCCATAAGGATCATTGAGTCCAACTCCTACTCCAACTCGTGGATGTGAGGACAGCAAAATTGAGGTAGAATTCTTGGAGAGGTGGCTTTTTGGGATAACATGTATTTGCTCACAGAATGGCTGGTACATGCAGCGATGCATTAACAGCTACAGGAGACACTGCAAGCTAGAGGATGAGGCTGGCATGCTCTGGAGCAGCAAAGAGAGGCCACAGAGAAGGGTCAAGAAATCTGTGCCACTATTCAGCCCAAGAACAAAGTCCAGGAATCCAGCAGCAGTCTCCGATCGGCATTAAAGATTTACCTGACATGTTTTGCAACTGGGTGAGTGGAGCAGCACCACCTGCATCAGACCAGCCTCATAGCAGGAGGCTACTACATCCAGGGAGGACAGAACTTGGGCAAGAGTCACAGCAGAGGAAGATAAATGTCACGGAGATGCCATAGGAGTAACAGCCAGCTCTTGCTCACGTGCATGCACGCACCTGCAGGGTGGCTACGAAGCACAGGCTGAAATGCAGCATGAGTAGGGGCTTGAAACAAGCATCAGAATAAAACTTCTCACTCAGCTGATATGGCGATATATATATATATATCTAATGACAATCACATCCTCTGATGTGTGCAGAAGAAAAACCAAAATGGGTTAGAGAAGGAGATTTACAAAATGAGTCCAATTTTATTTTTTGCAAAGTGTGACACAGCAAGCTTCACTTGCTTTGATACCTGTCGGAGGGTCTTTGTCACCCAGAGACAGTCTGTCCATTGTCTAGGGGAAAGCAGGGCTGACTAGTGGTTGCTTCTCATAAGAGTCCTAAATGCAATCCTGCATATCTCTAGGAATAAATAGAAGTGATCCATCTTGTTTGACAAGGATAACATTACGTTCTTTTTCTTCTTTGCCTCACATCTTGTCTATCCTACCTCTGTCTGCCTTCAGTGTCAATGGGACCCCATGGGATTAAGAGTTCTTTTACATGCCACAAGAACCACGTATGTTTTGCAGCAACTTCATTCCTATCTACGTGGTCACACCTCAGCCAGGCTAACATGACCACTTAGAGTGATCGGTATGGGAGGGTTCTGTGGCCAGCCATGTTGCTAGGCCACCGCCAGCCTGAGACAAATGGCCAAGAGACACTAAATAATCGTACACAATTCAGTACTATCTTTTGTCCTGAAACAT
The DNA here is from genome assembly GCA_011075105.1 of Heteronetta atricapilla. Lineage (NCBI taxonomy): Eukaryota > Metazoa > Chordata > Aves > Anseriformes > Anatidae > Heteronetta > Heteronetta atricapilla. The sequence goes on along the minus strand of CM021738.1, from coordinate 1,941,382 downwards.
TAAAGCAAAACGCCCAAAGTTATCAGGTACACATCCAGCACCTTCTGGTCAGTCTGGTAATCACTTTTGGAAGAACTTCGTCTTCCTCTGGGTGCATACCACCCTCCCCAAGGCATGGCAGGACAGCTCTGGAGAAGCAGAGGGTGGGGGGAAATAGAAAGGTCATTGTGGGTCCAGGAAAGCACTCTGGAATGGGGAGAACAGGATAAAAACCTCCTGGCTGCATGGTACCCATTTGAATCTACCACCAGAGAACAGAACCCAAGCATATTGCATGCACCTTCAGCAGCTTGCACAGAACAGGCTTGAAACGATGATTCAGTTCACAGCACCAACTTCCCAAAAAGCTACCCACACAGACCCTGGAGAGCAACGCATTCGGAGTCCCCAAGCTTCCCTTCACCAGCTGTAACACCATCTCACAGCCGAGAGATGCAACCAAAGCAGAACTTAACCATGCTCTGACCCAGCCAACATCACCTCTAAGTCGTAGGCTTACTAAATGCTGTGCCTAAATGCTTCATGCTGCTTAGGTCCAATGCAGACCCAAATGCATTTAAAGGATCTGGAGAAGGAGAGAGGAGAAAAAAGTTTCCGTAGTTTGTAAGGATGACAAAGATACTGAAAGAAGTATCCTTTTGTAGAACCCTGCCCAGTGAAAGCAGCTTTTGTTATTGATTTCAAATAAAAAGAACAAAGCTGATGCAGGCCATTCTGTTGGACACAAAAATGTTTTCAACATGTATTTTGATACATGACTGTGGGAACTCTTCCAACAGACATCTTTCTTTCCTGACTACCTCACTTGCTTTTTCAAATGGCAGATGTACACGTCTATGATTCTATGACTAGCTGTTATCACCTATAAGACTTGTAAACCCTTCCACTCCCCTCAACAACGTTAATTCCCATTGGATTTTTGTACTTACATTCCTTCTTTTGCAGAGGTGGAGAGAAATGCTGTCGAACATCTCAGCATGGTGCCCCGCTGAACCTTTAACATCTGCAGTACTCTGTAGCCAAAACCATGCTCCTGCTAGCAGCTGTGATGCTTGTGGTAGGGGTCAATGGGGAGAATATAAATAGAAACCATGGCTTGATTTTCCTTGCAAGAATAATTTTGTGGAAGGAAAATGAGTCAGAAACCAAGGCCAGCAGTATCTGTTTTTCTTGAGCCAGACAGATTTGGTGAAGATTCCTGTTCTGTTCTTAGTTCTGCCATGGAAAGCACTTTTAAAGAGCACACTGATCCACTGGTATGGAGAAAGGATCTGCTCTTTGATGGCAAGCACGTACAAGAAAACAGCTGCCTGCTGTCCTAGCATGCTGAGATTGGAGTTGGGCTTCTCTGCAGTTCTGCACTGAACACCAAAGCCCCATGCACTTTTTTGGGGACACTAGCAGCCAGAATAAAAAATAGCAATGAGACATTTTATAACCAATATTTTGGTCTCAGTCTTTTCTCAGCCAACAACATTTCATAAAATTAAAAATTGTGTTCAAAACAGGTTGCTGGTCCCATACAGCATGCCAGGAAGTAAAAGGACATTAGAAGCTTATCGGCTTTCCAGTATTCATTTCTTCAGCCATGCAATCTCCCTTCTTTCAACGCCAATCATTTACAACTAGGCTGGCAGGGAAAAAGGAAGGCGGGAGGAAGGGAAGGGTATCCCCGCATTTTTCAGCATCAGTTGTTTTTATATTCTGACAGTATGGGAACATAACTAGCAGCTTAGTATGCATCACTAGATGAACAGTCATCATCAGGAACACAAAAAAAACACAAAAAGGAAAAAAAAAATATGAAGATTAGAGGCACAAATAAGAGATTTGCGAGCTGGGAAATCCCACACTTGAGATGCCTAACAGGATTCTACACTAATGGTTCTACAAGGATGCTTGCAATGATTAATCCATGCTTATGGCTATACCACCGACATCTGCAGCAAGTTAACCTCCCCCTCAATTTTAACTTCTGTGTATTACAGATTATGGTAATCTACAAATGATGGGCTAGGAATTAGTTAATATTTGAAATGGAGCTAAAGCACAAAAAGGCCCAGAATGCTACCAGCTACCAGAAAAGAAATATATATATATATATATATATATATATAAATATATATATATTATGATGCCCATGGATGTGTAATTCAATACTGTATGAAAAGAATGCAACCTGGTTTGTATGTGACACATTCTGTCCAAGGAGAAAGAAAGAAACTTTAAAGATAGATAGCAATTGTGGAAAAACGTATACAGCAAGTTCAGAGACCAACAAATGCTGTGGATTTATGAAAAGAACAACTATAACTATTATTATTCTAAGTTGTGACAACCCTTAGATATAGCTACGGAAACAGGTTCCACCTGGGAGGTTAAGTGTGGATTTACAGCAAATTTGCTGCTTTGTAGTGTCTACCCACGTGTATGCTTTCATTGTGCAGTGAATACAAGGCAGTTATATCTATCACATTCATTGTCCAGTTTATGTAAATTCAAATGTATCTGAATCTCATAATATTATCATTAAAAACACATGCATCTGAGGTGATAACAATAGCAGGTCCTGTATGATACCAGCAAACAAACCTGAAACGGAATTCAATACAGCATAATGTAATCCAATGCAAAATGATGTGAAAATGCCCTTGCCACAGCTCTGTGCATTGAACAGGCATTTAAATCTTATTATGTCTGGTTACACTGCACTATTTGGGCACATTTCTAGGTAGCTATAAAGAAACATTATGCCTAGTAATGCTAATTCCCCAAGCATAGCAGATGGTTTCACCATAGTGAAAACGTGCATTTCAAAGTCAGACCCTATGCAGCAAAGGTAATGGTGGAAACTGTGGCATCCAGTTTCAAAGAAATACAGCTCAGAGGTACGACAAAATAAATAAATAAATGGAGATGCAGTACCGGCACAGAATACAGTATTGTTTTACTGGACTTCTACAACAACTGGAGGAGCCAGAAGCAAGATGTTGAGGCTTTCTTTACCATTTAGGAACAAGCAGGTGCACAGAATATGGCTTAAGATGTGGGGACCCAAGCAACTTTTTGTTGTTTTATAAGCCTGGGGCATCAGAAAGGGGAACTGCCAGTCCTAAAGGAAAGCTCAGCAGAAGCATGGAAAGAAGCAATACCACCCCATAATCCAGTGAAGGAAACAAAGACCTTTCTGAATGCCCCAGGCAGCCCAGCCCCATCGAGTGCTGGCTCTTCCAGAAGGTATTTGCTCTTGGAGGAGTTGTCTTGTTGTTTCTAAGAGATTTCTCCATTGGAGAACAATCTGCCAGCTTTTCAAATTGGAGAATAAAGATGGTAACTCTGTAGTTGAGGAAGATCAGCCCCTCCCTGTCACTGTCCAACTTCCTGCAAGCACAAGGTTTTAGTGCCCTTTTTTACGCTATCACCCTTCTGGCAGAGAAATGGGCTTGGCAGACTCCTCACTAGCTCCTGCAAATTTATGCCCTCTGCAACCAGCAGGAGCGAGGGCAAGCAGGCCCAGCATTTTACGTTTGATATCCAAAGCTCAAAAGGAATTGAACGAACCTCAGTTTTTTTGTTGGAGGACATTTCCCCCGAGTATCTTCAAAGACACTGGCAGAAGGCATCATGGCTTATTCCAGCCCCGACTCCTGGCCTGGAAGAAGCCCGCTCAGACCCAGCGGTAGGGCTCACACCGTGCTGAGGGGCGCAGGTCCGTGCAGGGGCTGCTGAAGCCCAGCCAAGCCGAAGGAGCAGCAGCTGGGACCTCTCTGTGCAACCGGGGATGGGCTGCAAACGCTCAGCACTGCCTGCAGCACTCAGTGCTGGTTGTATCACAAATCCAGCAAGAGTTCAGAGGGGTTTTTACTACTTGCAGAAGTTTAATAAAAATTTTCTATGATTGCACCTATGTGGGTTCCATTTAAGTTGGATATAATGCTTCCACATTCCCTGTTGGGACATAACTGACCCAAACAGACAAGATTCACCAGGAATCAACTCCCAGATGGGGCACGTTTCATACCAGCACGCTTTCAGCTTCCCACAGACCAGGGTAGCGGTCTCTTTCATCCTCGGACCAAAAACCATGCTGGAGTCATGCCCAAGGCTTCTCCAGAAATCATTTCATAGAAAATGCCATATTGTCTGAGAAACTTTGGGTTTCAACAAACGGCCACTTTCTGATACTTACTTTATTGAGAAATACGCAGCTAGTTCTGTGAGTATAGCATTAAATCTGTTGTACAAAAATAAACACTGAAACTGGATATTGTAAATTTGGAAAAGTGTTAATTACAGCTAAGCACATAAAACATATGTCTGTTACTAATGTATATTAAAAACAGTTATATATAGCAGCTTGTTTTCCACTGCTACAGCTATGTAATGGCTGGTGCAAAATGAGATGTGAGAGAGCAATTACCTTGAGACAGTGCATTAGTATCTACGTTGGTCACTTCACTGGTGTCCTATGGACATCACGCGTACCGACGACAAAACACCACTGCTTTTCACGGACCTTGACACGTGAAATCCAAGCATCAATTCTGCCCCCTTTCTTTGTGAGGAGCAGTGAATCCCAGATCCAAAGCTCATCCTCTCGGAGCTGCCGTGGCTCCACGGTGAACACACCTGGAAAGTCTTTGGTAGCAGCCTATGGCCGGGCTTAGTCATACATACAGAGTCTGTCACCCTGGAAATGTCACCTGGTGTTTGCAGTGGCTGCTGCTGGTAGTTCATCAGAAGTTACGGAAACTCTCCTACGGAGTTAAGAGATGAAAAGCAGTATCTAATAAAAGTAGAGCAATTAGCCTTAGCTTTAAAATAAATTAAGTGACTCATCATTCACAGAAATGGACCTCACAACCATTTTCCTTTTAAGTGTCATGCATTGCTGGGCAGCAGCCAAACTCCTCACACAGATAGGACTAGACAATGAAGCGTCCCGGCTCCAACATGCAGCCTGTGCCCAAACACAGACTGGCATCCAGCACCACCAGCTTCTCTGCAGCCGTGCAGCAGATCTGACACGGAAGCCAGCCACCACAACCCAATGCAGGCACATACTTGGCTACTTCATGGCAGGCTCTCCCCAGACCGGCTGAATGCAGACTTTTTTTAAATGGTGACTAAATGCACTGGATCTACTCAAAAGAGTACATCTGCCAAGAGGAATAAAGCCCAGGACTTCCCATAAAAGCAGTACAAAAAAGGGAAAAAAAAAAAAAAAAAAAAAGAGAAAAGAAAAAGAAGAAAGAAAAAGGCACTTTAAAAGTCTGATCCAGTTTCCAGCAAAACAGAAATCACTACACCAAAGCACCTCGCATGAATAACAGCCGAATAAAAACCCTGAAACAGCAGAGATTCCAGTCGCATTTGAACTAACCCAAGCACCTTACTGGTATCCTCCAAGGCAGAACTTGCTTTCTCCCCATCCAATACTTAGTTAAAATTTAGAAGCAATCAATAAGCCTTCCATAGCAAATAACCATTTGCTGTATGTGTCAAGTTTCCTCAATCATTTGCATACCACACTGGGGTTTTCTCCACCCTCTACCCAGGGGCTAAGCCCTTATTTCACTAAAAGGAATTACAAAAAGTTGCAGGTGTTCAGAACATGGGGTGAGCTGTTTCTATCCCACTAATGGCATTTATACATTCAGCATTTATAACGCTAGCTGCATACACACGCACCAGAATAGATATACACATAGGGCAGACAAATGCAATAAACTGAATTTGATGTTCCTAACTAGTAGCTATTGAAATTCTCTGATAATACTACAAAAGAGTTTGAAAGAAGCCATAAAAATATTAGTTCCTTTACAAAAAAATTAAAACTTAATATCACACAAGAAAACCTCATTGAAGTTTTATCACATTTTGCCCTTGCTGAATAGTCTTGGCTTCAGCAGCTGCTACATGAAATGCAACTGTCACTACAGTGAATAAATAAGTAAATAGTGCTATAATGCAGCTGCCCCCAATAACAGCATTAGTATAAAGCCTTTAGTGGTACCCACCAGCAAAACCAGAAATGCATTCTGACTCTATAAAGATATGCTTTCATGTCATCAAACATCTCAGTTCGTATTCTATTAAGTGTATGTACCAGAGCTTATCATTGATTTTTCTCTTTCTTCAGAGAGCATAGAAAAGAGCAGGTACCTTGCCCACTGCTGATTCTGGTTTCCACCCGTAAGACACTTCTAACGCAAAACATAAACCATTCAGGTTCTTTGTACCCCAGCACATTCTCCAACACTACAGAAAGAGTTCTCTCATCTCACCCTGTAACCAGCACCACCACAAGTTTTGTACTCCCTTTCACAAGGCATAACACGAACAAGGGCAGCAGAAAAATGCTGGCGGGGTAAAGGGACGAGGCAAGACCAACTCCCTTGCCTATGCCAGTCTGCAGATTTCACCTACACAAACATACAGCATTGTAACAAGCATATCTGGGCAGTATGAATGAAAACAGTTTGAGACAAACCATTTTTATTACGGTTTTAAGTTCAATAGCTTGTACTTAATCTGCTTTAAATATTTCTTTTTAGTTTTCTTGTGGAGTCTCATTTAAATACAATCACAATTCTTCAAGCCAAGTTATTTCCTTGGTAGACAAGCTCTTTTCATAGAAATGAAAGATGAGTCTTTTGTAAGGTCACCCTCAGTTAGCTTGCCCAGAGAGAGAAGAAAGCATTAATAAGGATCTGCTCTGCATTCTAGAAATATATATATTTTTTAAAAAATAAGGCAAGCAAGAACCAGGTGGGAAGTCTTGCTATCTACTCATTCAGCACTTCTGAAAACAAATCAATTTAGTCATCTGCAAGCTTGGCCATAAGCTCCCTGCAGGAATTTTAGCTCATGCATACACAAGCCCCAAAGTTTTTTTCACCCAGTTTAATCATATGGCAGAAAATATCATCAGTTTTATTGTATATGCTAGCACAAGTTATGAGATAACATCACATTTCTGAAAAGGCTGAAGAACTGCGTAGCAGGTTGGATTTACTAGCAAGGTGACAGAAATCATTTTAAATGTTGGATTCAGCAGCTATTCTTGCTGTTACTCAAGGTATTCTCATAAAGAGTGGGAAAAAAAAAAAAAAGCTAAGGCAGTTATGAAGGAAGGTGAGTGTATGGAAGCTGAAGCGTTAAATATAGGACTAGGACTTAGTATCAAATATGAAATTCAGATGAACCCATTAGGACTTGCTCCTTTCCCCGCTGCAAGGATATGAACAATAAAAAACATCGGTTTTTGTTTGTTTGTTGTTGTTGTTTTCCCTCTTGACATGCAGGTCAACACAATGAAGTTTGGGAAGACCATTGCGGATAACATACCGCAAAGTGAAGTACCAGAATAGCAGAAAGCCCTGCTGCCACTTTGAATAGCTCTTGAAGCAGCTGGCTGTCACATCAAACATCCCAAACTACCTAATCTGTGGCCATACCACACTCCGATATTCTCATTAATTTAAAATCATCATGATACCTAGAAGAAGGAAATACCTGTGCTTTCCGAAAGAAGCTCTTTCTCTTCCTCTCCCCAACATGCTTTCCCTTTGGCATTTCTGTTTTTTGTTACTCCTCTCACAAATTATTTAGTTATAAGCAGGAAGGTGGCAAATACATTTGCTGCATTGTTTAGAGTACTTGATTTGCTTGTAACCTCATATTACTTCTGCTTCAAAATGTGTTTTCTTAGTTTTTAGCTTTCTCATTCTTCTTGTAGACTATAAAGCAACAGCCAGCTATCTCTAATGTTGCAGAATGTATGGGGAAAATTGTTTACCTCAGACACAGCACCTTTTTCCTCTGCAAAGATATCTCAGCTTCACCTGTCCCTGGCAAGTTTTTGTGGTTTTTGTTTGTTTGTTTTATATACAATTTCAAGTCCAGAGTAAACCACAGAGTACATCCATATGTAATCATTTGATCTTGGCTTAAGCTAGGCAATCAGAAGATGGTCTGCACACTCCAGCTGCTCCATAACAAGGAGGCCAACACCCCCTGGGACGCGAGGAGCCAGCTCTCAGAGGACAGGCCTACGCGGCGGAGCTTTGGCAGCTCTTTGGGATCCCTCCCCCAAGTGTTGCAAGAGACCCGCTCCAGAGCACTTGCTTATATGATTACAGGGGCTTTGTGAATACATCCAGATAAAAACAAATCCTAGATGTATTATTTAGAGCTTTAAGGAGAAAATCCATAATCCTAGAAACCCACTGCCATTCAGGAGCCCCTCACCTCGCTAAGGCACCACACGCAGGCCGGCCTCTCAACACACGCTTGTTAACCCTGGGAGGTTTGTGAGGTAAAACAAGGCCTCTGTCTCCAAATTTTCTACTGGATTTTTAAATGTCCTTTTTAAGGTCTGAGGATAACACTTCTCCTCAATAAAATGACTCTGCAAAGTGTTTTGCTTAAAAGACACTTGTCCAGGAATCTCAAAGTTGAGCTGCATTCTAGAAATGGCTGAATTACAGTCAAACTTTCTTGAAGTTAAAAAAATAAAAATAAAAAAATGAAGATATCAAGTCACACACCAGGTTGAAAACTTCAGATTCAGTTAAAAAACAGACCAAGCCATAAAAAGCAAGAGTCATGACCTAAATTATAAGGTTGCCCTTACACCTGTGCAGTACAAATACTGTGATAGAGTTTTACAACACCTTTGCAATAGGATTCAGTAGTGTCACACATTTTGGACTGAGATGCTGACTCATAATTTTACAGAACATCTCTCCTCCCCTCTGTTTATTTAAAGATTATAATACCGTCACTGGAAGCACAGAGGAAACCGAGCGTCTCCCAGCACAATTTCACCAGCCACCGCTGTGGACAGCCAGGGCCAAATGAGGAGCGCTGCGCTTCCACCCCACTCCCCTCTCCTCTCAGCCATTTTTCCCTCCCCAGACTTTTTGCCATTGTTTGAAAAGCAACAATAACCCAACTAATATTTAGCTCAAATTTTAAAACCATGATGTTTTCAGTTTGTCCTCTCCAAAATGGGTCTTAAATCAGAAAGAGGAAAGGGGAATTACTACCCTGTGGGAGGCTGGAGGAGGGATTCAGAGCTCCAAATACCAGGGTGAAGCCAACCTCCTCAAACCCATTTTTAGGCAAGCAGCCTGTGTTTTCAAAACAGCCGAGCTTGCAGCCCTCAACTGAAGAAGCAAGTGGCTTCACCGTATAATGCTGCCTAGCCGCCCAGTTTCATGCCGCTATCTTTGAAAGTTGTATCATAGATTTGCTTATTTTGACTCTTTATTTAGCTTTTACTTATGTTCTCAAAACCAGGTTTCAATAACTTCTGGATGTGTGTATTAACAGCCCAAGCAGCTTTTCTAGAGAAAAACAAATCTCATCTTTGAGTTGTGCTTAGAAACATACAACTTTCATGAGTTTACATCTACACTGTCTGTCATAAAGACAGAGAGCCACCTTGGGCCCAAACTCACCATTCCCCTGGAGAGAATTATAGATATGAAAAAAGAAAATCAAAAGGCTTTGCAATTCCTCTGTGGCTCACTGAGCCTGTAAAACTAAACCCATTTTATTTCATCATATTCAAATCCCTATAGTTCCAGTGAAATTTAATTATACCTTCACTTTGCATAATTAAACAGCCATTGCATAGCTTTATAAAGCATATAAAATGACTGATGAGTGTAGCGGAAAAACTTTCAGAAGTACTAGGTGGTTTAGGAGGCTACAGGTATATCTAGAAAACAGCTGACTCATAAAAGAAGCACCATTTTGTTTGCCCAGCAGGATGAAGTAGCTTTCCACATATGCCTTTTTTTTTTTTCCCATCTCAACTCTAGCAGTCAAGATTGGATATTTTATCTACCTAATTTACAGCTAGCTTAAGTAATTGCATCATGCAGAACAGATATATCCAAAGTCCTGCCACCTATCGGATGGGACTCACTATCTCAGCCACAAAGGAGCTTTTGAAAGTTTCCCTGTTTGGTGAAGAGGTGGTTACAGTACCATCAGCTGAATCCTTAGCACCATTTCATTCCAGTACATTGAGTGAGAAACAATATATTTACAAACATACACACGCTAAACAGTCATATTACGCGAAGCTTTCTACCTTCTTTGTATGGCCTGAAAGCCAACGTGGGTCACATTCACCGTGTTTTGGTAGGTTTCCTCTTCCCTGTATTTTTACACCACGTCCTTCACTTTGGTAAACAAGTCTGCCTTCCTTAATTCATTCCTCTTTGAAAAGAGGTGCTAATGAGCTGTGATATCTTTGACTGTAGAGCATGAAAACTATTTCTGATTTTTTCCTTTATTAGAAATCATATATTTTTAAGAAGCTAGAATACTATTCCAACATATCTTTTCAAGGATTATATATCTTTTTGTTTTCTCTCTCATTCCCTTGTCTTTTCAAAGAGATTTCCTTTGCTGATAGAGCTGTTTCTGAATCTAAAGAATGCAGTTTCCAAAATCTTTTCTTCAAGCAGCAGATGATACGCTTTTCAGTCACCATGTAGAACGTGGAATGTAATTAATAATGGCCTGTTTTGAGAATGTATTTAATGTTTCACATACTAGGTGAAAAGCAATGTGTTTTTTACCTTTCTTCTCAGAAATTCTAGAGAAATTTCCCTGTGCCCACAGAAAGCTACCATTTTACATGTGAAATTACTCAGATAAAATGACTGAGGGTAAGATAAGTCAATTTAATTAAACATTTTGCTTTACTTTTTTGCCTTATTTTATCAGATCAGTAGGTCACGGCCCAAGAAAGCCTTTCTGTGCACAATCCATAACGTATAAATGTACTAACATGAAAGAAAACAGGAAAAATATTACCTAGGACTAATACATCATAGCGTAATTCAGATGGCGAAACAGCTGTTTTAACTTAGTTTACAGGTTTGTATTCAACTATATTTTTAACACAGAGTAGTAAAGACTCTATGAAAAACAGATAAAGTAATATTATACATGTGCAAAAACATTGAAGTATAAAGGAAGTAGATTTATGGCATATATGAGAGACTACTTAGACAATCAGGCAAAAATCAAATAAGCGCAGCGCTCTCTGTTTGAGTCTGCAGTCTTAAGATGGACAGCGTTTTCATATCTTTTAGAAAGGTTGGATCGTTCCTTGTTCTTGACAGACTATTACCACACTCCCTAGATGAAATGTTTTTTCCTCAATTTCTATTACTCAGTTTCCAGAAGCGCTCCTTAGCCTGGCTCAGTTGGCAACTGCACAGAGCACACAGCCTGATCACAGCAGTTCTGTAATTTAGCATTTGCACCCACACATATGAAGCCAATAGACAGGCACAGGAAAACTGAAGCTTATAACGTACGTGTCAGTGGAATAACTATACAGCAGAGATCTTGATTGAGGAAAAACAACCTTGAAAGTCTACCAGATTGCATAAACTAAAAATAAAATAGTTATGGTTCATGGAAGCGTCATTGAAAAGCAGGGAAAAAAAAATAGTTTTGGACAGGTAAGAATGGAAAGCTGAAGCAATATATTATCCAAAATTGAAAGTCAGATCATCAGGTTTGAACAGCACAGTAACAAATCGGTTCTACTGTGACCCTGGGACAGGCAAGATTTTGGTTAGAAGACAACAGAAACCACCACAGAACAAAGTGGTAATTACTGGACAATCATTGTCCGATAAACAGCTGAAATCCACAAATACAAAACTGAATTGGAAGCAATGAGTGACCTACTTTTCCTTAGAAGATCCAGGCTTAGGAGCTGGAACACCAGAAATGCCCAGAGCCTCTGCAAACCTACTCAGCCACGCCATCCCTGAACTGCTCCTCTGAGGCTGGTGCCTCCAGCCTTGGGCTGTGCTGGGCGCCCCTGAGCACAGCTGCAGCAGTTCAGCAGGACGGCCACCTCCACCTGCTTCTTACCACCCCTGGGTGGGAAGTCGTTGTCTCTGCAACGGGATCAGAGCAGAGCTCAAAGGCCAACATCTCAGCTCTCCCGCCTCAGACTGGGTTTTAACACAAATCCTTTGGTGGCCATTTCAGCTATGCCAGGTCTCACTAGGCCAGCTGAGACACAGGCATATTGTTCTCTTTTTGCATAAAACAACCAGAGACGACAACAGCTTAAAGTGCTGCTGGGAGACTTGCTGCCACCACATGAGAAGCGTCACATGTGTGGAAACAGAGCAAGTGTCTCAGCAGCGCAGGCACCCGGCTTTCTTCTCGCTGAGTCCTCTGCTAGCGCGATGCGCCACGGGGCGCAGGGAGGTGGCTGCCAGCCGTGCCCGGTGAATGACGGCCTGCTGGGCTGTGTCTGCCACGCCTGTACTTTATGCAATATTGTAATCTACAAAGGCATTCGTCAGGCAGGTTCCTTTTACTCGAGCACAATGCCAGTTTGTGCAGGTGGAAAAAGAAAATAGGGGAGGAAATTCAGCTGCCTGCTCCAGCACTTTCAGGCTAACTCCTGGAAACAAAGGTGCAGCGTTCACTGCAAGTGTCATCACTATAAAACCAGGAATGAACACAAAGGATTTAAAAAACAATCCTCGCTTACAAATGCACATTGATTTTCAATAAAGCCATTTGCACGTTTTTTTTCCCTGGGACTCCAAGTTGACTGTCACCACTGATTTGCAGGCAAGATATCTCTATATAATACTATTACTATTATTATTTTGTAAGCGTTAAGATTTTTTAAGCTTTTTTTTTTCTGCTTCCAACAGTGAGGAAAATAATATGAAAGCAAAAAAGAAGAGAAGAATGACATTTGATTTTCTTTTCTTTCCTAGTAGAATTGCTTGGAAAGCTGAAAGAACACATAACCTTACTGGATAAAGAGGCATTTGTTTTGAAACTGCAACACATCACATTGGCTTTTCACCAGAAATGCTGCTAACAGACCCAGCACAGGAAATTAAGAACAGACAGCTCTAGGAAGGCTCTTTATGATTCACATTCTAGGTGAGTGGCAATTTTTTCTTCCTCTCTCAGCACCTTTCCACTACAAAACATCCACATACTAGAAGGCTGTCATGCAAGAGCAAGAGGTCATGTGAAGAAATTAAAGTAAGACAACCGGCTGATATAGGTCAACCTGGTGATAGCAGACCTTCTGATTCAGTGCTGCCTTAATTGGGCTAACAGGCAGGATAGCCACCAAAAGAGCAATCAGAGTAAAAACGTACTAATAAAAACAGGGCAGGGAAGTGAAGAACACCTGTTTGGTGATGCCAGGCACTTCACACGCACACACCTGGAAATGCAAAAGGAGAAAACCTTACAACAAACCCCTTGGCTATTTTTCATCCACACATAGATACCTATGGGACCTGATTTCACTTTCCAAATAGATGTAACTACAGCTGCTTCACTCATGAACTGTCTCCCAACACCGCTGATGAATAGCCCTACATTTATCACGCAGGGACACTGATCAGAAAGGAATCTGCCTTCTGCTCCAAATTTCAGTAGAAGTGCCTGAAACCATGAAATGCCACAGACAGCCATGGATTCATCTGGGAATAATGACACTGTTGTTATGACTCCTAAAGAGTTTTCAGTCCCTGTCAAAACAAAAAGCCAGCGTGTGTGCAGAATGGTTAACAGGGGCTGAGGGGGTTTACCGGGAGGCAGCTCCCCTCTGAGCCCCTGACTTTTCCCCACGCGGGTCCCTGGCTCCTTGCTGCAGGCTGCAGGGAGGGCTGCGAGCCTGCCCGGCCTGCTCTCGGGCCACGAACCAGGTACATTCATAAATTCTGCATTCCACCCATTAGTATGTGTTTAACATTAAATATTTAGCGTCAATATTTAACAGGGATAAATGAGATGGCCTGGATAATTATAGACTTCTCAGCCCAGCATCAATCCAGGGAAAAATAATGAAGCAGCTGGTACAGGATGCAGCTAAAAGAAGTGATGAAAGGTGATGTCATAGCAGAAAACATGGTTTTATGGGGAAAAAAAATAGATCTTTTCAAACAGGTGTTGCCTTTCTTAAGAAAAATACAAATGTCACTGAGAAGGGTAATATACGTAGCTTTCCCAAGGGTACTTGACTTCGTAGTTCTCGTAAAAGAGCTTGAATGATACAATGTCAACCCTGGAAGTTTTAGATAAAAATGAAAGAAACTTTCTGGACAGTATGTGGAGGTCACTAGGCTCCAGCTAGCTAATTTAGGGGGAGAGAAGGAAGAGAAGCCCTGCAGGAGGTGTGGAGACAATAAAGCGGAATGTCCCTTGTTCTAGAAAGTGCCCCACTGATGATCCTGCATTTCCCCGTGTTCCTGATGCCCTGGGAAGTCCCAGAGCTGTTCCTAGCTTGTCTCATCAGTTTTGACAAGCAAGCTCTAAGTATCCCTTTTCAGGACAGTGATGCAGCAAAGGCTAATTATTGTTCTGCCTTTAAACTGTAGCTAAATATATACTACACCCTGCTGATTTTTGTGCTTGAGGATGATGGAGTCATGCACGTGCTTAAATCAGAGTCTGAATCCTTCCCGTCTTGGCTGAGCAATGAGTGTCAAGCAAGGAAGGGGAGCATAATTTTGTTGCCCAAAGAGAGTAAGACTGAGCCCAAAAATCAAGTGTGGTCCTGGATGTTACCTGAGGGTACCCTTCAGGCGGTGTCAGCTTGGCCCATGCCTGAAGCGGTAGCTTTGAGCAGACCAACACACACGTCCTGCCCCAGGAGCTATCGCTATGTCCTTCCAGCACAGAGGGAAGCAGGTTATTTCTGGCTCTGATGGCCTGGCAAAATCCTATCCCTGCTCATACAAAGCGAGCAATTCTTCAAGGCTTTTTTGGAAGGTTTTTTTTTTTTTTAATGGTTAAATATTTGTTTTTACGTTGTTATCAGTCATCATGGTGAATGGCCAGTGACAACAGAAAACAAATAGGATGGCTTGAGAAGGGAAGTATACCTGGAGAGCGGGTTATAAACGTGCCTCAAAAAAGCATCCTCGGGAAAGCTGGGTTTTATACCTTCCAAACACGTCTCAGGCATGCTGGCACTTCCTGAAAAAAAAATTTAACTGCTTTAATTAAGGAAATACAGCTAAGCCGTCACATCCAGGTAAGCTACTGCCAATTCTGCAGAACAGTAACGACAAAGGCTTTATTCCCAGAAACCTGGAGGTGGGGACAGTTTCACAGATCATCTCCTTTCTGTCCATCCCGATTCTTGTGTGAGACCAAGTTTGTGTTCTCCTCTGTACTGAAATTCACTGAGCTAGAAAATGTAAGACTGGAAATATCTAATCATCAATCCATGCTAGAGCATCAGTTTAGAAGACACCTGATAAAAATTTTATTGGTTTTAAAAGCTGAAGTCTGATGTCACCATGCCCTCCTCTCGCTCCCCTCCTTTTCATGACACGCGAGTAAGGCTCATCCGTCTCAGAAGGAACTGTTTCTACCACAACAGCTGAAATTCTGGCAAAAATATCTAATTCTGGGGGAGGAAATAACAGACTGCTCTAGGATTTAATGTTTGTGTTGCTCTAACAGAGCAATGTTTTGTTTTAAGAAAAACAGAAATGGAAGAATAATACCCCGAATTTTGCATATGGCAATTTTAAATGAAGAAGCTAAAATGTTTATAAACATAAAGGATAAAATCCACAAGAATATGAGCAGAACTGTCCAGTGTGGGCAAAAATACCGTTGCAAAAATAACAGAAATTGAAAAAATAAAATTGAAAGAATAAATTTGCCAGATGATTATGGAGATTATACCTCTGTCCTGAGAGAGAGAGAAAGAAATCATCTCTCTTTTAAGCTGATCTTACCTATACATGGAGACGGGAGGGACACGCAGTGGAGGGGTGATTCAGTGACCCAAGGCACGGTGAGAGGCATGGCTGTGATCCCACCCAGCCCTGGCTGACGCAGGGCATGGAGAGGGAGCCTCTGCTCCCAGCATCCATGCAGCCGTCCCAGACAGCTCCAGCACGCAGCAGCGCGGCTGTGTGTGCCCCAATCGCCTGCTCTCAGGCTCACTCTGACAGGCGTGCAGGAGCTGCAGTTGCACCTCTGAACTCCAGCAGCACAAGGAATTAGCTGTGGTGGCCTGCCCGGCCAATGCACCCTGGGGCCGGGGGTGACCTCGCTGGGACATCAGTCCTGTGCACGCACAGGTCCCCGGGGAGACGCCTTTGTCCCCCAGCTTTCCGACCTGAATCTCTCATGTCGCACCTCCTGGGGCACAGCAGAGCAGCCTGGCCAGATGTTTCAATTTCCTCATATTCACAGCTCTGATTGCATTAGACTAGACAGGATTTCTCCACTGGCACTACCCAGGGGTAATGTGAAATGAGTTATGAACATTATCCACTCTGCAGTGTACGGATCCGATGCTGAGAAAGCCTTAATAGGGTCAAGTGGAATTTCATGCTTGAAGAATCTCATATGCTTGGACATGACCCAACTTCAGAAAACGAGTTGGTTGTGTCTCTGTACAAATGCGTGGGAGACCGCTCCTGGTAGCACGCGGCCGCCAGCCGGGGAAGCCGGCACTACCTGTCCTGAAGGGGAGCCCGGCATGGGGAGGATGCTTGCTGTCGTTTCACTATAAACTGCTGCATTAAAGGGCTCTTGTTCTGTGTGAAATGGTGACTTTAGCAGTGTTTGGTTCTGTTTATTGAAACAAAAAAAAAAAAAGGAAAAAAAAAAGAACTATAAAGGAAAGAAAAGCTTAGCTTTTGAGCAAGTGTTAATCACAACTCAGCTCTTCCCATGATCTCAACATTTCAGATACTTAACAGAGAGCAGAGGACACAGTATCTCTTCCTCAATCAAAAGCTGAAGGTTTTGTTAAAATCCTCTAAATTGTTCAGTGAGCATCAGGATCAGTGAAACCTCGCTCCTGCGCACATCTGCTCCCAAGGTGAGCATCTGCCAGCGCTCTGCTTCCAGCCTGGTTTAGCACAGCACTGCTGTGGTGGGAGGGTTTCCAGATGCCCCATCTACACGCATAAGGACGCGGTGTCTTTGAAACCCCCACCGTCAGTCAAAGCAGATCGACACAGACTGGGCCCAACAGGTCCAGGAGTTACAGGGATGGGGCAGCAACACAACAGGCAGACAGAAAGGGATCACGTAGCGTCTCCCTTTGTTCAGAAATCAGGCTAAAAAGCGTTAGCTATTTAGGATGATCATTTTTGCAGTTGAAACACAACGCATTGGTGTTTGCGTAGACTGATATATACATGATCAGTAATAATATTTATCACTGTTGTGGTGCTTTCCACGTGCAACACGCCTCAATTTAATCTCTGACCACGCAGTGCAGAGGGGGAAATGCTGGTGCCTGCAGAGTTTTTGCATAACTGCGAGGGGGACTCACCTGACAAAGCCTGGGTCAGGAGGAGCTAACACATAGTGCAAAATTATCACTAAAAGAGTGGGTAATTGTCTTTAAGATAAAATATATTTATTTTCTTTTAATCACAATAGCTCACCCCATATGCACTCCATTACATCTGCATGCCACAGATTTGATCCAAGCCGGCTCAACCAGCTACACTTATTACTAACTTTGCTTTGTGTAAATTCATGGATTTATTAACAGAGGAGCCTGGGGAGCAGACTGCCCAACAAACCCTCCGCTGCTGACAGAGGCCAGCTACCACATGCCTCAAATGCTAGTGCAAGAAACCCTTCACAGACTTATAGGGAACAGCCTATTCGGAGAAAAAGCCCTAATTAGTCAGAAGATGGCTTGTACCCTGAAGCACAGGAGACATTCTAAGGTAATTAAATATAAAGAAAATTAGCATGTAGTTCATGAACCACACAAGCAAGACGAAACAGTGCCTGGTAGCACTGAAGTGAACTATTCTGGTCACACAGAAATTAATACTTCTGTTATTAATGTGACCTTTTCCACAGCCCCAG
Organism: Heteronetta atricapilla; assembly: GCA_011075105.1. NCBI lineage: Eukaryota > Metazoa > Chordata > Aves > Anseriformes > Anatidae > Heteronetta > Heteronetta atricapilla. Next base: position 1,923,493 of record CM021738.1, on the reverse strand, counting down.
TTTAAGCCTGCAAGAAAAGGAGAAGTAAGGAGGAGAATTCGGGAGCAACCGCAGAAGACACTGAGACTCGCCAGTAATAAAAACACGGCGTGAGGAGGAGGCAGAAACAGCAACGGCTGCTCAGCCCTGAGCAGGTGCCCGCGGGTGCATGCGGGGCTGGTCGCTGCTCCTACGCCCCACCAAACACTCCAAACAAAGCACAGATGGTAAACACTTTGAGGAAAAAGGTAGAAAGGGCTCCAAACAGCAGCTGAAGTTACTCAGGAACAAGCCCTGGAAAAGGGGGAAAGGAAAAAAAAAAAAAGAAAGAAAGAAAAAAAGAACCTATTATGAAGGAGGGCACCATATAGGAAACGCACCAGGTAGGCTGGATAGGTGCAGGAAAGGGCAAGAAAAGGTGTAGAGGAACATAGCTGAAATGTGAATTTCCTCTCCTACTCAAAAATCCAGATAACGAGACTTGGAAAGAGAAAAAGACATGCAGAAGGCTGACAAGCAAATTGAAAGGTGGCACTGAAAAGATGAGAGACAGGTGAGATGATCTTGACAGTACCAATACAAGACATAAAATGTGTAAGATACAGGTCATGGGAATAACAATTGCATCACAAGTGTAAATTCATCCTGCTCCCCACCAAACCATGCATATGAGAAATTAGAGGGGAGCATCAGTGCACATAAAAGATATGCAGAGTAAACTCAGAAGTGTATTAAAAACTGCAATGCTTGGTAACAAACTCCACCAGCCATACCGTATTTTGCAAGGATAGGAGGATTATTTGGTTTTGTTGTTGTTGGTTTTTTGTTTGTTTGTTTGGGAGAGGTGTGTCTATTTTCTTTTTTCCCTCTGAGCTGAAGATGCCTTTCCTCCTGGGTTATAATATCTCAGCACAAAAGCCCCTGGAGTTATCTCTTCTCATTACCAGGCCTCCACTGCACCTTGTACTTGGTGCTATGAAATTCATCCCACTTTTATACGTCAGTGTGCACAGTGATCTACCTCTCCCCACAAAATATTCTGATCCTTATCTCTAATGAGGAAGCCTCCTAATTTCAATCATTGTATGTGTCCAAGAACATTGATTATTTTCAGCCCTGTTATTATTTTTCAATCTGTAAATCAGTTCTCCTTCGGGACCGCACGTGAGGTAGTCTCCTCCTGTTACCTCTCCTGTTTCTCTTTGCAATTAAACTTTTATGTCTGAATTCCCTGACATTGGTCCCAGCCCTTATATTTGGTTTCAGACCCTTCTTCTACATGAACATTTCTCTGGCACTTTGTAAGAAATGGACTCAGTGTCCCAGACAATTCTCACAAGCCCTGCAAGAATGAGCTCTGCTGGGCGGCCATCCTTTTGGCTTCATTGGAAAGTCATGAAACTTCAGGGAAGGAACGAAAGCAAATTTCAAAATCTCAGTATTTTTCCCAGGAATGCAACTCCTATTTCCTAGCCAGCCATAATTTATAAACAGAGCGACAAAACCAGGGGAGCATTGTGGAGGCAGAGCTGCGTGATTACCTCCCAAGGTCTGGCAGAAGGGCTGTTTTCCTGCTCCTGTTATCTGATACAACAAAAGAGCACACTCAGTTAATCCCTGCTGGCAGCTACCGTTTCAGTCTCTGGGTCTGGTGGCAACGCAAGGCAGCTAATGCCCCTTTAAATGCCTAGGAGATTCATGTGAAAAGAAATATGGGCACCTAACTGGAAAAAAACACTACAGAGCTATAAATCTTGAGCTAAATTAGGAAAGACCTTCTCGCTCAGTACTGCAGGCAAAGAAAAAAGGGAACGTATGTATAAACGGTGACAAGGCGCATGTTTACAGCCACTCATCTTTAGGATCGCTTTTGTCTTCAATAAATATTATATGTCAATGCGGACATACAAGGCGATCAATAATACTGTTCAAACAGTAGACAGCAAACCTGAATGAGTAATTCTATCAGGAGTTTATCAAAGCATAAACACAAAAGCCACAGTGTTGTCTTAAAAAACTATTCATAGCTAGTGTAAATTAGGAATGGTATGGCTAGCCAAAGCATTGCAAAGGCACAAATAAAAGCTAGGAGCCCAGACTAGGTACTAAGAGAAGACCTATTCTTTGGCCTTCATTTAGACTACCCATTGTAGGTGCTAATGCATTTGCACTGGCTGTGGGAAGTCGAAGTCTGTCACAGCCTTGGGGTACAGCTTGCCTCAGTCCCTCGCTGTAGGTTTGGACACAGACCTTGTGATCAGCTCCCAGAGCCGCTGGCACGGAGGTCTGCCACGGCTGCTTCCAAGATAGCCAAGCCCGTAGTCTTAGCCACCGGCCACGGCGGGCACGCCGCCCATCACTATCCCGCCAGTGCCAGTCCTCGGTACTTCCAGTCACAAGCCAGCGCCCCCAGAATCATCACATTTCCAAAAAGCTTCTTTATTTGGCACCACCAGACTGGTGCAACTGGGGTTGTCTTACGTGTAGGCCCCACATCCACGCTGGCACAAGTCCTGCAGCTACAGCCCCGCGCCAGGCTGCTCCTTGCCCTCCCGCGCTGGGTCGGCCTTGGGCTCCCCAGCCCTCGCCTCCCTGGGTGCCAGGCCAGTGAGAGGGCCCGTGGGGAGGCGGCAGGGCTTCCCGTGGACCCCACCACCAACTTCTGGCTGGGCAAAGTGGAGCTCAGCTCTTACTTACTTTCTAACCCAAAAAACAGTTTATATCAGTTTACATTTCCAAGGCTATCATGGCAAGGAATAGTGCCAGAAAGTTACTTTTTTTAAAACGAAAGCCTACTTTACATGTTTAGCTTCTCCAAATAAACGCAGCCTACATTGTGTTTTGAGAGGCCTACAGTCTAGCTCTGTGCAAATGAGAGAAAAACTCAGGGCCTACATCTTCTTGAAATATATGCTGAGTGTCTGTGATTACCAGTGGAAATGTGCCATAACACGCGTCAATCTAATTTTGGAAGCAAAATGTCCAACCGGATGGCATATTGCTAATTTTTTCTCCTTCCCTGTGATTCTATGCAAATCCTGTCATTTCCCCCATCTCAGAGTTGTCTACAGCCATCAGAAACACTGACTTCTGTGCATTTAGCATTCGCGTGAGCCTGACAAGAGCCAGCATTTCTGATCAGTGCCAGTGCTGCTGAAGGAGGACTTGACAAGATTTACAGGCTACAGAAGTTTACACCTTTCTTTTCTTTCACTCTCCCTAACCCCATCTCTGTAAAATGTCCCAAGCCATTGTTTTCTGTTTCTGTCACTACGTGATTAACCAAATTAGCTACAGGAAACAAAGAAATCAAGACAGGGTGTAATACACCGAATCTTCTGAATGACCTGCTGCAGTTCTGTCTGTGCACAACAAGAAGATGCTGTAAGAGAAAACTAAGTGTTTCTAAATTAATCTCAGAATCAAAAATAAAAAGTAAACAGTGATCTTTAGAAAGCCTTATTAATTTTTACATCAACCTTGATTTTTTTTTTTTTAGGAAAAAAAATGTTATGTTAAACTTTCAAGATTTAAAATTGTAGCGTAATGGAGATGCATGGTGGCATAGCAGATTAAAATATTAACACCTTGGGGGCTTTTTGTTTGTTTGTTTTTAAGGAGATGGCCATCACTCTCTTAGCATGTATTTGTCTGGTTTATCAAGTTTCACAATTGCAGTGTGTCTCCGGACTATAGGTCTAATATAATTAAATCCTATTAACACATCAGGAATAAAATCCTTTAATAGGCACACGAGGCTTTGAGAGGCAGCTCATTCCTGAGCAGATTTAATATCCTTAAATTAAGCAAGTGTGAATGGGAGGATGAATCTTATTAAAAACTTAAATCTGATTATATTTGAAAATTATTGGTTTCTTAACGTAATAAATTATCCAATACAGACTAGAACAAATAATATATCCTAGCTTCACATAACTCCACTCTATAACAAGTGACAAACGAAATTAAGAATGACTGTGGGGCAAAAAGGAAGGTCTTTTTATAAAAGTCATTTTGCATAATGAAATACTTAAATCATTTTAACAAACACTGGGGGAGGGGATGGAAGATATATGTGCAGATGAGGGCATTAGAGCAGGACTAATTTTTCCTCTTCAAAACGGGAATGCAAAGATAGTAAGATTGTTTTTTTTCCCTCTAAAAATGCCATTCTGACAAATTTGTTGTAAATTTTGAAAAGAAAAGCTGAAGCTTATGTTGGTGGGAGCTGATTCCTTTTCCAGAAGGCTAATGCAAATGTAAACCATCTGCCACACATTCTGCTGATAAAGCTGTACTTCCGAACAATGGACCAACAGCACTGGAATACTAAAACATTAGCTCAACATTAGGAAAAAGTTTTGAAAGCGATTATAACTTCCAGAAGACGTAGGTATTTTTACTGTTCTTTCACCCAAAGAGGAACTATATAATTGTGTTTATACATACACATGTACACACACAGGTGTTTTCCTATGTAATGTATACAGAGCATAAATCAGGAGCATTGAGGAAGAGGTAAAGGTGACAAGGTTACCCCAATAAGGTACAAATCACATTAAATCACTTAATAAAACAAATAGTTCAAAGCTTATAAGTAGCATGGCTACTTCAGACAAAAAAAAAAAAAAAAAAAGAAAAGCAGAGATTACCATTAATCCCTGAATGCAAAACATTTTTAAGTCTGTCCCTTCTAACATTTTGTCATTGCAAAGTTATAGCAAGAAACATTCAAGCAAGCAAGTAGTGTGACTAGCAAGAGTCTGAGGTCTTTCAGAAGCAATACTAATAACCAGGGCAGGGGACACCATCCAAACCCTAATGAATCAAAAGGAAAACCCCAGTGAATTTTTAGTGTGGTTCTGTGTGACCTATTTAATGAGTAGAAGAACCAAGGACCGGAGAGCTTTACTTCTAAATCAGGTTACCAAAATTACTTCCTGCAAATGCATGCAAAAACAAATAGTTAGCCCGAAAAGAGCACCACAGAAACGTCTTTATGTGTAGACCATAAATCTACACAACTGATTAAATATCATGCACAAAATGGTCTCTTATATTACTTTGATGATGGTGGACACCAGGATAAGGATCTGTAGAGAAAAAGTTTACAACATTTCTATCGTGCAGTGCAGCAGCTTAAAACCGTTCTGCTATTTCACTGCTGTGCAATATTCTTGAGTTCATTCCAGGCATGCGTACACGACTACGTATGTATCCAACATAACAACAGGTCTGGGTATAATGTAACGTAACCTTAAAATGCTGACGATCTAACTAGAAAAATTCCATATCTGTGATTTCCCTCAGCTGTGTTAATTTTTCAGGTACCAAGGTGAAGATGGGAAGACAAAATCACAAGTTAAAATTTCTCTAAAATGCAATGCCAGTTATACTATATATATGTGTGTGTGTATATATATACACAGACTTTTTTCTTTCTTTTTTTTTTTTTTTACATACCTGCCTTCTAGAGCTGACGTGGTTTCAAACTGTAAGCAGGTGCCAGTAAAAGGAATCTTCAGTATTCTTTTTCAGAGATTTTTACATGATTCTGCAAGTCCACCTCCACATGCATTTCCATAATTGGAATTTGACTTCTCCTTAGGCAAAGAAAAGTGTCATTTAATTGCAGAAAAACACATATAATTGTTACTTCTTTAACAGTAGTTTTCTTGCTCTTTCTAAAACTTCAGCTTAAAAACGACTATTAGTCTTTCTGCAATTACTGCCTCAAGTTGTGTGTGTGTTTGAGATTACCAGTAATTTTCCCCTATTCTTTGTATTTAAGTAAAATAACTGATACATGTGTGTTCAATATACAAAATAGCTTATTCTAGAATAAGTAAATTAACTCTCCCCCCCACCTTTGGTTGCCAGTACTCATTTCTCTTTAAATCTGAGAAGGAAAAGAAAAGGAAAAAAAAAAGAAAAAAGAAAAAGAAAAAAAGAAGTAAAAACAAAAGAAAAAAGAAAAAGAAAAGGGAAAAATAAAAAGAAAAAAAAAAAAGAAAAAGATTTCTGGTTGTTTCTTAGATGGATGACAGATTCTGTTCTAATTAATCTAGAGCACTGTGTATAGAAACGACTGCAAAAGCAAACATGTCTATTAACAAAAAGCAGTGATTACTGCTTGGCATTTAGCCAGTAACTCTACATAAGCAATGAATTGATGCCTGCAACTGTCTCAGTGCCATATGGGTTCTGCTGTAGCAATGAATTGGATCCAACGCAAGGTTAAGATGTGTCAAATTTAACTGGGGTTTAATTGATACTGGTAAAGAGGCTCTAAATAAAGAAACAGTGTGTGTGCTATTAGAAACAGGATGCATGTCAGCCTACATCCCCCTGCTTGTTGGCAACAAAACTATGTTGAGATATCCAAAGGAGTTTCCAAACTTTTTTTTTTTTTTGAAAGAAAGGAACGAACAAACAAACGAACTCTGGGTTAACAGCTTTACTAGCACTTAATTGGAACTGAAAGACAGACCGCTAATCAGGTATACAGTGCTACAGTCCTCATACATTTCGGGCTTTAACATCTTAAGAAATCTCTTTTCACGCTGATGCCAGTCATTTTGCCTGACTGAAAATCCAAGCTAATGTTTCCATTCACCTATGAAAATATCTCTAAATTACAGGAGTGGCACAAGATTATACAACTTAATATTCAAGAGCTAGAAATGGTGAAGTTGCCTACCAGAAAGATTATCTTTTCTTAGACAGCAACAACATACTCTATGATCACCAACCAGCCTCCGAAGTTTTTTGCTGTTTGTGACTGTTATTTTTGTTCTACTGACAGCTTTGCTGCAATGAGCCTTTTTATCCAAAGTGACACGTACTTAGAGTGTAAAGATGTAAATTGCTCAGTGGGAGTGGATTAGTGCCTGGCCTGAGAACCAGGGAGCTACAGGGAGTTATTCTGATCCTTTTTGTATTCGGAGTAAACCAGAGACGAATGGCAGGTCACAGCTCTTCACCTCAGCGCCCGGAGACTCTTCTCTCCATCCAAACTCAAACCATTTCATGTCTGAGCTTCTGGACGTGCCACAAGGACAGATGCTGATGTTCAAAGTGACATCCCCCCCTCTGCAGGCCTTGGGTAAGGAAATTGAGGGAAAGGGTAAAGTGGCTTAGAAAGAGGAGTGGAAACCACCCTTGGCGTGCAGTTTTCCACTGAACCAAATCTCCTTTCTCTTCCCCAGGAAGGAATAATATAGCATTAGGATCAGAACATCCAGATTTTTCCACAGTGTTTCTGTGGAAAAAGTAACCAAATCCTCTCAAAATATAGATGACTGCCCTATACTTTTCAGTTCTCACGGGCTCAATCCCACAGATACGGCAGTATGTCAGCTTACTGAAGTTGAATTTCAAAAACATCAGAGATTTGAGTCAGAGTATGACTCCAGCTTTAAGTACAACGCATAAATGCTTGGGCTTTCTTCTCCTCATAAAGTATCTTCAACTTCCCTCCTCAAAAAACACAGAAATATTGCAGAATATCTCGATTTACGCAAGATTTCTCTTCTGCTTCCAGTACTCACTGGGACACTAAGAATAACAGGCCCAACAAAGTTGTTTCATGTAACCTACCTAGATTTCTTTGAATCTCAAAAATATGAACTAAAAAAAAAAAAAAAAAAATTAACTTGTTTCGAGATGAGACCAAAAATGCAAAGCAGTTCATATTTCCACTCTTTCTAGCCAAAAACCAAACAATCAAATATGCATGTAAAAAGCAAAAACAAAACCAAAAAAACTGTGGGCACAAACAGTATTTCTGAAGGACTAACAAAAGATCCTAAAAAGAGAGTTTTAAAAGAGGTGTCATATTTTGAAGAGGTGTCTTTATGAGGTACACACCTGGTGATACTCTGAATACAAGTTCCTGCACCAGCACGGGCAGGGGCCAACTGTCTGGCAAGCAGCTTTGCAGAAAAGGCCCTGGGGAGGACAAGCTGACCACCAGCCAGCAACGTGTCCTCGCAGCAAAGGCCAGCAGTGCCCTGGGCTGCATCAGGCCGAGCATCGCCAGCAGGCCGAGGGAGGGGATCCCTCCCCACGGCCCAGCGCTGCTGAGACAGAGCCGGGCTCCCCACGACAGGGACGTGGCCTTACCGGAGAGAGTCCCGCAAAGGGCACCGAGGTGATCGAGGAACTGGGGCGTCTGCCCCACGAGGGCAGGCTGAGAGCGCTGGGGGCGTTCAGCCTCGAGCAGGGGAGGCTCGGGAGGATCTTACCAGTACGCAAAAATATCTGAGGGGAGGGAGAAAAGACAACAGAGTCCGACTCTTCTCAGTGGTGCCCAGAGAAAGGCTGGGAGGCAACAGGCACAAGCTGACACAAAAGGAATTCCACTTAAACACAGAATAATATATACATTTATCATTATTATTTTTAATGGTGGTGATTATTACACACAGGAACACGGTTGACGGGAGAAATTGTGAAATCTCCGTCCTTGGAGATATTCAGTACCACACTGGCCATGGTCCAGCGGGACCTGCTGTAGCTGGCCCTGCTTTGAGCAGGTGGCGGGACTGGATGGTCTCCAGCCATCCTTTCCAATCTCAGTGGGTCTGTGATTTGGTGATTCTGTAAATTAGCAGCCTTTTGACACTGAGCCTGATCTCACTCTTCATGATACAAAAATACATAAATAAATAAAATTAAAAAGCTGATCAGTAAAAATATGGAACTGATTTTAAGACTCCCTGTCTTACACTCGCTACATTTCTGAAGATATACTGCTTTCAGTCTAACTGTTCCTCATGCTCAGGTGGCAGCAGCCCATAAATATCTCTAGCTACCTTTCCTTAAAATTGCTTTGATTTACTTCCCTTAAAATGAAAAAAGCAAGAAACCACCCGTGCTGAGACCATGGTGAACCTGCGCTGGCTCGGCTCTATCCATCTTCAAAACATTTTAAATTTGGGGTTGGAATTAGGCCACCCTTTACCTCATATTTGGGCAATGCCTGGCATAGTGATGTCCAAGTTGAAAGCCAGAATGTCTAGGCATTTCTCTACTCGCAATAGTAGTATTATACTTTATTCTAACAACAACCTTGATAAGTGAAAGTCAACAGTATCTTTGCTTCTGCCTCCCAGACCGGTATGCTCTGAGTTAGTGTTTAGTTATACAACAAATGGAATCCAGCCTTTATTTGATGCCATATAGTCTTTTTCCTCAACATTAAGTTCTTGCAATATTCTATGGCTATTCTGACAACTTATCACAATGCTTTATTGCACAACTGATTTTTTTTGATAATCGTTTTGATGCAATTTTGGTACGTTTTGCCAGCACTGGAAAATGTTTTCTAGTAATTGTAATGATTTCTTTTCACTTGGCTTTGCTGGCAGTGTTGTAATCCTGTAGGTAGCTTTTTGCATTGTTTTTAACCCTGCAGGGAGTAATGACTGTGTGATATATTCAGCAAAGGAACCATTTACAGTAAAAGGACATTATTCCATTATTTGTATTAAGAAACAAAGACAAAAAAGACAAGACAGGAAAATAGAGTAAAACCAACTGTATCTGTATAGCTAATGTCTGGTATTTGTCAGAAAGACATAACGGAGTTGTTGTTCTCTCTATGCAGACAGCTGAATCGATACCATTCTACAAATAAACCTATGACAAAGAAGAAAAAGTTATCTGTTGCTTATTAACGTTCAGTAATATTATGTGCTCTGTATATTGCAAGCAAAATGCAAACCCCAGTCGTGTGCTGCAAGGAGCACAACAACGAAGGAATTATTTACTATTGTACCTTTAATGCCCCACTGACTACCTTGTCTGTAAAGCAGGAGCTTGATTTTCTTCCTCTCTGTCCTTTCAGACGATGTGTGTGTCTGAGAGACAAGATTGCCGTGTTACTGCCAATTCTCTAATACACAGTCCTGTACATGGGAAATCAGTATGGAACACTGCACTCACATCTCCAGTAACTTTTTACAGCCTTTAAATTGCCAGTCTTCTGACTATATTTCTTCAAACAATATTGCCATCTGACTGATATCAATCAAACGTATTGCCCTTTGATGTCAGAACTCAGAGTCATCCCACTTGACTGAATTTTGATTACCTCTGTATTCAGAAAAGTAATGTGTTGTGTTCTTCTTAAAAAGAAAAAAAAAGAAAAAAAAAGAAAAGCAGCAGCAGAAGCAGCAGTATAGCCACTGTGCATATTATTTAATGAAAGGAATATTGATTCTTGTATTAGAAAAAAAATGCCAAAACCATTATCTTTCAAAATATCAACTTTTAAATTGCAACTTCGTGCGTGTGCTTTGCTTCCTGAGTGGAGGTAAGTTTTTTATAGTGTAGAATGGAATGGATAATAAACATTTAGGGATTTAACCTCTAATATCAAGTTTTCATCTGTTGTGGCCCAGACTGCTTCCACATTTCTCACATCCTCCTAGCCCTACAATACCAGTACAGAAGGGGACATGCGCACCCTGTTGTGGTGTCCAATTCTATTTCAAATGCATTATAGCAGGAGAGATGCTAACACCCATCTTTTTTTTTTTCTTTTAATCAGCTTTATGTTGAAGCATGATTCAAATATAGAAGCCTTTGCCCAACAGGGAACAAATCAGAGATCGGATTCCCTGTTGTTTAAGTCAGAGGCAAAAACCCTACAGGATCAGCATCACAAAGGAAGGGAGTCCAAATAAAAGCATCAGGAACACTGATCGTGGTAACTGCTGCATTCAGCCAGTCCGTGAGGAAATGAAGAGATTGGATAGCTCTCAGTGAAACAGCACTAAGAAAGGGTCTATGAAACGGTGCTGAAAACTGAAGTCATAATTTGGAGGTTCTCTGATGCTAGCAGTTAGGGTTTTTTATGTTTTTTTTTTTTTTTTTCCATTTATGCTTTTCCTATGCTTTAACACCTGCAGTATTTTCTTTCTCTGTTCTTCTCTACTTCAATGAATGAATACCATTCCCTCAACAAAATAACAGAAAACTGCAAAAATCGCATCCATTGCTACCACGCCTACCCCCATCCCTGCATCTTGCCCTTCACGCAGATCCTACAGGTGCTCTGACTTCTGCTCTCACCTTGTCAGCTTTTACAGGAATCCATTATTTGAGAAAAAAAGCTGCTCTCCCAGGTGACTCGCTTTGCCTGTTGCTCAGGGAATGGATCTGCCACCCTCACAAGAACCCCTCACCTCCTCAGACAGCACTGCCAAACATCAGCAGCAGTCCCCAAAAAGAGCAGTCTCCACAGAAGGGAACTCATCCATTCCTCAGGTACGCACGAGCTCACAGCTTATTTCCCATCCATGTTCAAAATCTTTATGTGCTCAAATGCTGGTGAGCTGGCTTTAGTTTTATGTGGGCTAATTTAGTGCTATAACAAACAAAGCTGCTAATTCTTGGAGTTAGACATAGGCTTGGCCCAGGAAGAATGTCAGAATATCAATCTTTCTGAATCAGATATTTCAGCAGATTTGCCTTTGCAAGCAGATATTATAAGGCTGCCCCAACAAAGAGCCATTGGCCACCTTTCAGTGCTGGCTAAGCTTAAGCAGATGTTAATCTACTCCTGACCAGGAAAGAAGGACCAGTTCCAGGGAATGAGATCAAAGACAGTTTAAACATATCAAGGATAACTCATTGCTTAGCAGGTAGAAGCTAGCAAAAATTTCTTTACCCTTAAGTGATTAAAGTGCTGAAGAGATGGGAAAGATTTGTAACATGAGGAGACAGCAACCCAAGCCATCATCATGGGGAAACGGTTCTCAAATCTGTGGATAGCAGAACTAAAGGTTTAGTTTTGAAAGCCCCTGTCTAAAGGATAAGGGCCCCAGCAGATGAAATTCTCATCTTCCCAGGGGAAAATGATAATAAGAAGCTTTGTTTTTGAAAACCATCTCTGTTAAATGTTTGTGAAGGAAGCAAGGTGAGATGTGCACAGAAGACCACTCCTTGTGATCTGTGATGACAGTTCCCTGGGAGATCAGAAGCTGTGCCAGTGCTTCTCAGTTTAACGCTGCACAGCGCCTTTGCTCCAAATTCCTCAGGCTACCTGGTTAAAAAATATTTCTATGTGCAGGAAAGCTTATATCCAGCAAGTGGTTCACACATTAGTACCCAGAAGAGTTGCACTGTTCCTCAGATTCCTGCATGTTTTCCACAAATCCATCACTTCCTATACACAAATTCATCCAGTATTATTGTTTCCAAAAGTTTTTGTGCTGACTTCAACCAGCACCTCCTCAAATATAGGTAGGGCTGGATTTAAAAAGGAAAAAAAAAAAAAAAAAAGGAAAGAAAATGCAAGAAAATAAATTAATAACCAGTTGGGACAGGAGCAAAGTTAAACAACCCCTCCAGTGGGCATTAGAAGATCCCATCCTTAGATCATAATCCAAGCAGCTTTTGACAGCAAACTACTAGTAGCAACCTTTTATATCTTCCTTGGCTTCCTTTTTGGACTGTTAAGTATTTGAGTGTGTTTTCCCCATTCTTGACTTGTACACTGGTACACGTGTGTCACCATACATACCCTAGCATTCCTCTTAGGCTCACGAATCCAGCAGATTTTCTGCGGCCTGCATTTCTGCTTAAAGCGTTGGCTATCTTCTGCTTATGTCTCATGAAAATTCAAGTCTTTTGCAATGCTTAGCTTTTGCTGTGCTCTCACTCCATCACTGTTGCCAATATATGAAGTTCCTTGGCACATCAGGGCAGGCAACCCGTTTCTTTGGATGGCTCGTTTTTCCAGGCATGACATGTGTCACAAAGCACCTCAAACTCCCTAAACCCCGCGTTCATTCCCAGCCAGCCAATATATTCTTATGCCCTTGAGTACAACCTTCAGGCTTTGAGAGGAAGAATTAACATTCATCAAATCAATCCTCGGTGTTCCCAGCGTACTGTACTGTCACACCTAAAGCCCCTGCTCCTTCAAACAGCCTCCTCACCTTTTTTTTTCTTGGTGGGGGGAGGTGGGGGAGACAGGAGGAGAATATCGCTTACTTACTTAATTCTCACCCTCAAAATAAACTTAAGTATTTATGGAGGTAGCAAAACCCTATGCCGTCAGAGTTATGTCCTCCTTCTGCTGGAAACAGACGCTCCCAACACTCACAACATCATTTTCCATTACTGTGCCCAGCAAACTGCCCCAGCCTGAGCTCTCTGAGTCTGAGAAAGCAGCAAGACTGGCTTGAGGCTATACATAATTCTTAACGCTCTCCTTTGAAGAATGATTTTAACTCAAAAGGGTGGTGGTTTGTTTTGTTTTGTTTTCTCATTTGGGTCCAAATGGCTTACGGTGACACATATTTCTGTTGGTCAGCTATGCAGAAAGATTAGCTCTGCCAGACACTGCAGTACCTGGGTAGTGCCAATCAGAATAAAATAAAATAAAATAAAATAAAATAAAATAAAATAAAATAAAATAAAATAAAGTAAAGTAAAATAAAATAAAATAAAATTACAGCTGCGTGGGTAGTTTCTATCTCTATTAGGCTTCTTCGCCAGGCCACCTTTGCGAAGGCCCTTACAACTTTGTTTTGTGTTTATAACCCACCTTTTTATGGATTAAAGAGAGAAACATCAGTATGAGTTTTCTGTGCTCCCTCAAAGCGCCGTGCTCTGAGGCACACAGGCACATCCCAAAAGGAAACACGCCAGGCACCCAGCACCCCTCCCAGACGCCCCCTCGCCACCCTTTTTATTGCCCAACCGAGCACGTTAACGCAGAGATGCCAGGGGAGAAGCGCCAGGCGCAGGGGTGGGACGCGGGGCGAGCGGGGCTGGCCTCAGGCTCCCCCCTGGGACCGGCGGCAGGGCCCCGTGCCAGCGCCCGCCGTCACACCTGCGCCATGGCACGGCCCCAGCGAGCAGCACGGCGTGCTCGCCCCAAAACTGGAGCTGCGCGGGGCTTGTTGTGTGCATTAGGAAGGGGATTTCCACTTGGAAGCAAAAAAAAAAGGCTTTAGAGTTATAAGACCAGGATGCTTCCTATTTTCCCAGCTTGTCACTGGCCTGGCTTCTTTCCTCTTCTCTTGCTTTTTTAATCTAGAAATATATTTGCTCTTTAAATATATATACATATATGTATATTTATATATAAGCTAAGCATCAAAATTCGGTAAACTGTAATCACGTTTATGAAGGGCTTACCGGCTAGCACCAAAGAGCTCACGAATGACAGTAAGAAAAGCACAGATGTGACTGAAATGCTGTCCACAGAATTAGGGCTCAAATCCTGGCACTTCTTAAAGCATGGTCACGAGAAAGCTGCAGGAGTGGAAAGAATCCCTCCTCCAAGTCAGTAACAGACATCAGCCCACTGGCAGATGACTTGTAGATAAAAATACAAAATAAAGGAGCTGAGCATTGTGTAAAATAGCACGGAATGATTATCATGTTCTGGTCACCTGTTAGAAGGCTGTTGGAAGACAACACCCGCTTTGCAGAAGAAGCCACACTCAAACGGGGCTTATACCCCTCAAGTGTGATTCATTTTTTTAAAGCATGCTCAGCCACCCTTTCAGAGAGATTTCTTCTTGGTGTTTCTGGCACCCTAGTCAATGAATCTGTTGTTGCAAATCTGAAATACAACACTCCATCCTCCGTCCACGTTATGGCCTACCTACAGATAAGAAGGCGCTTTCACTGTAAGGTCCAAATCGCAATTTGGCTTTTCAGCATTCCTAAAAAAAGTGTCCTACTTCCTTCTTCAACCCAACCCCAACTTCATAAATAACTGCGTCCAAGTTTCCACAATATGTACAAATAGAAATGTTGCTATTTAAAAGAAGGGAGGGAAATGATACACAGCATATCATTTTACAGCAATGTCACCGGTCAGATATTAGTAACAGTTAGGATATGCAGAAATATTGAGCTCGTGGACTAGTTTAATGAGGAAATCCATAACCTCCCCTAGCATATGCTCTAACCAGGAATAAGGTATAGACTCCAAAAATTAAAAATACCTAAAGGCTGCCCATCCATAGACACAGAGCGATTAGGCTGGGGGCTGGCTGCAACAGGCAGTTTTTTCTTAACGACGTCTACTGAGAACAGAGAAATAGGGAGATAATATGGAAGTTTCTTCTGGCATTCTTCAGGGCATTCATGCAAAAATAGGGAATGATTAAATAATATTTTGGTTGGACGGGCCGGCCATTTATTCCAGCAGTTCAGAGGACAAAATGTTACCTTGAGAAGCTACTTGCAGGAGTTTCAAAATTCCAGCATGAAAGAGGTTATCACCAGAGGATACAATACAATATGAGTTTAGCCTATGATCCAGTGTAGTGCTATTTTCTTTAAAAGCTTACACAATGCTATATTTTGTGCTGCCAGCAAAAAGTTCTAATAACATGTTTTTGGATTGGCAGTTCTTGCTCTTGGTGTTCATTTAAAATTTGCTCCTGTTTCAGCATTGGCATTTTCAAGATGACAAAGAAACAATGAACACTTTTGTATCGTGCCTCATCACATTTTGCTGTTCTGGATCATTTCTTTCTTTCTCGATTTGATTTTTCTTGGCTTTTCTTGTCTTCAAACAGCTTATCTTTTAATTGTCACATTACACATCACAACAATACTACACTGTGGTGTTGCCCTTGAGTATTATTTCTGAAGCCCTGTCAGAGGGATTGACCTTCCCCTCTCTTGCCTTGAGTCAACGGTTTGTCACTGAAGTCTACACTGAGCCTTTCCTCTTTACATAGTTTTCCATCCCTGCATTTTGTCCCTGAAGGCAGCCAAAAGTCAACAGGACGTCCCCCTTCCTCCAGGCAATGGGTCTACAGGTCAATATATCCAGGTACATACAACATAATTGCACTCCCAAGCAAACAAAAGGTGTTTTATCCCAGGGCAGGGTTTTTACAAAGCTGTGTAGTTACCGATACTTCACTGGACTTTACAGCTACTGTGACAATTACTCCCAAGAAAAATAAGCATGAAGGCTCAGTTTTACCCTTCATCAGTTCAGAACCAATTGTTTTAAGAACTCCATTTGGCTTTATTTTTTTAAGGACACGTACCTTTGGACCAGATTTTTTTACTTCTTTGCTATTGGGATTTCTCCTCCCTACTGACTCCAGATGCTCACACCTGGACAAATAACAGCACAGGCCAGGGACTATTATTTAATTGCAGCTACAAAACACCGTAATTTTAAGTCTATTATTCCCCTTCTGCAAAGTCATATCACAATTGGTTTTTAAGCAGTGATACACTCAGGCAGCCTAACTCCTGAGAAGATGAGCATGGGCTATTTTAACTGTGAAACTTTGCTAAGTTTTAGCCACTAAGTATTTCAACAAAGAACAAACGATTGCACAGACGTCTTTCTGGCCAATTCTGCACTGCCTGTGCCCATTTCAGCAAATCATCTCTGTTCAGATTATGGACAAGTTCAAAAGAAGCACTTGCTCAAATGCTGTCCTGATCTTAAGCAATATTAAGGCAGTTTTGATAAATCAGCAACCTAGTGAAGATTTGCCCTACTTTTGCCCTTGTTTTTGAATGCAGAATACAAGGCCAGCAGTCGCTGGAAAACACTGCAAACTCTGTAGTAATGAAGAGGAGGAATTTACCTGCTTACAGTTCAGTCTGTCTGATGTACTCACATCTCGTACATATAAAGCAGCAGAATCTGCCCATTTTAATTATTATTACACCACCGATTTAAAGTCTTCCTATATTTTTGCTAGGAATTTGCATTTTCAAACTAAGCCTACTTCCTGCCATCCCTTTGCCAGCACATGGACCACCAGAGCAGTTCTTGGAGGCCTCTGTCCCTCGCAGCAGGCTCAGCCTGCTCCAGGACTCCCGCGCAGGTACGTAAGAGCTTGCAAGACATGGCACAGAGTGCTGCTGAAAGATAGAATTACTCAAACTCGTGCATACACGTGCAATGATATGCTGCAAGAGCGAATAGTTCTGTCTATTTAAAATGTTATTCCCTTCTCACATCTCCTTGAAGGAGCAGTAGGATAATAGAGATATCTGCAAAGGTGAGCAAGAGAATCTTTACAGATCTTCTTGCCCAACAGTAATTTGCTGCCTCTACATCCTATCCTGATGGCCGGTGGCTTCCTTCATCACCACTGCGCTTTTTCCATTATGACAGAAAACGATGAAGCAAGAGGAAAAGACCTGCAATCACAAAGCAGCCCAGCAATAGCCCAGCTAATAACGTGAAATAAAACGCATTGTGCTTCCCTGCTCCTGGGAGAGACAATGATGAAGCACAAACCCAGCTCTCATCATTCAGTAGTCTGGCTTAAGGAAAAAAAAAAAAAAAAAAAAAAAAAAAAAAAAAAAAAAA